>OV884058.1:154005749-154635477 GCA_930367215.1 Pollenia angustigena
CAATCGGCTGTTTACTCGATTTTTCGTTGATAATACGTATACACTACTTGCAAGTAATTACTTGCATGTGGAAACGCTGGGTTGCTTTCGAAATACTCAAAAGAAAAGAATAAAATTTGTGTCAAACTCTTTCTTTCTTTCTAGTTCTCTTAAGCAGCTTGGGATTCACACCCAGCACAATTGGAAACAACTTTCCTAAAACAAATTGAAAAGTTAGCATAAATTGGTGACAGAATGCTCCGATTCTCAGTTGAATTATTCAATTCAATTATTTTATATAACTAGAAATCGTACTATTTAATTTTGTGAAGAACGCTTTATAATTTACCATAGGCCAAATATAAAGCCCTCTTTTAGAAAACACTTTCGTACACATAAAACCGCAACGAATTATGCTATTGAAGAACCTATTGGTCAGTCATAGTTTCATGCAATTATAAACTACATTTTTGTAAAGATCGGTTCATAATTAACCATAGGCCCAGTATAAAGCACACGCATGCCATGATTGTGCAAGTAAGATGTAGAGTTTTTTTCCCGGAGTTTTTCGATTCCCGGGAAAACGGGAAATTTTTTTGAATTTCCCGGGATCCCGGGATCCCGCTCCATATAAATAATACACAGTAAATTTGTTTTTAAATAATGAAAAAACACTTTTATAAAAAAACGTAAGGTTTCTTGTTTACAAAGTAAGTAAAAGAAATCCTTAAATACTACAAAATTAAATGAAGATTAAAAGAGGAACTTGAATTATTATTACCTTACGGTTTTATATGTAAATTCCGTATTATTATTATGCTCTAGATACAAGATAAAAAATTAAGATAAACATAACAATTTAATTTATAAAACAATAATAAAAACAAACACAAATTGAGGTACTCAAGATATGAGATCAAAAAGTTAATTCATAAAATAGATAAAATATTTTCAATAAATATATTAACATTTTTTAACGGCTTAGGAAATGACTTTCTGACACACTCAAAGCGCTTAGTTAGTCGTCGAAAAGTATATTGATTATTTTATTTACTAATTACCATGTTTCCCAAAAATTTCGTTAATTTTATTTTACCGAGGTTGGATAAATAGTTAAAAGTGCACCGTTTTAGAAGGCTTTTGATTCACAATATGAAGCATTTTTTTTATAAACAACGTCTATATCAGTCAAATGTATGTCAAGGTATGCAAAAAATAGCATCAACCTCTTACAAACCTTTTCATTTCATTAGGTCTATCTGTAATATTTAGGACAATGTGTTTTTCAAATTGTATGTTGTAGTATCTTACACGAGTTTCCAAATTTTTTTTTTATTTCGGTTTCCCCGCACTTCAAGGGTATATAAACCAACACAAATTGAAAAAAAATTGTGTTTATCACCTAATAAACATATCGCTCCTTCATTGCAACATAGTCATATCTCAAAAAATCAAAAATTTTAAGTTATTTAAGCAAAGTGTTCCTTCATGCCTTCTCGTATTTTATCTCAAACTGAACCGAAGTTATAGCAAAATATATCTTTAAATCGGTACATTTTGAAAACTTTAATCGCATTTTGCCAAGCTCATTTGTTTTTTTAGATATGTTGCAATAAAGGAGCTATATGTTAAGGTATCTGCTATTTTTAAGACTTGTCCATGGACAATTAAACTTTACTACCTGCATCTTATTTTGAATTAATGTTCTTTATTAACTTTTCACTTCACTAAATTTATTAATTATCAACTGTTGCAATGCCTATTCTGCTTTAAGTAGATTTATTGCATCAGAAGACATTGATTTACGTATGTACTCACTTCTTGTAATTGATCTAATCGACAACCCATCCACAGATGCTTATTTTAAGAGAATAGAAAACTAAATTTCAAAGTATAAGTAGCTGTTTTCTTAAACTATGAGGAATTTTTTATTTCCCGGGATCCCGCATGAAAAATCCAGGGAAAGCGGGAAATATAATTATTGAAATTTCCCGTCCCGGGAATTCCCGGGAAAAAACCCTAGTAAGATACTATTTACAATTATTCTTAACACTTTTGTGCTTTTTTTTAAGAGCGATTTTTTCCCCATGAATTGTATGATTTTATACCATACTTGCATTCTACGTTTTAAGATATATGCAACGCTTTTTATGCGCCATCACCATAAGTAAAAATAAAATTTCATTTGTCAAAATCAGCTGATTTGATCGAGCAAATGTAACTAGAAAGTACCCAGCGGGAAAACTCAGAAGACCTTCTTACTTCAGGCCTTTTTAGAGGCCTGCTTAAAAAATGTTTTGATTTAATTACTATTCTTACGTAACTGCTTAAGAAAGCCTCATAGAAGGCCTCGGCTCTTTGGTATAAAAGATAAGATACACCTTCCACACTCGCTTCTATGAGAATCGAGAAAAGAAGGAGTAAAATTTTTTGTTTTGTTTTTTTCGGCAAAGCGAAAGAATTCAGATCCCGTTATAAAAACAAAGTAACAAAGTAGGTGCATATTAAAATACAAAATAAAAACAATAATGTAAATCATTTTAGTTTAGTTTTGTTCATTAACGAAGATAAGTACTTGTGCTTAGAAGTTTTTTTTATTTATACTTTTATTTACAATCTATTTTACAATATTTAGCAAATTTGATTATTTCAATAAAAAATAGGTATCACATGTGTTATTAAACTACAATAAGTTTAATAAAATATATAAACATACGTTTGTAAAATAGGTATGTATATGTATAGAAAAAGTTAAGTGTTGTTTCATTTTCTATATTGGAGATCTAATATGTACATGAAACCTATGCAGTCTTCTTATTTCATTTGTAAGGAAATATTCCTTGATGTTTTAAACTGATAGCCGTTCAATATGACCTTTAATCAAAGACATTTGTAGAAGGATGGTCTGAAAGGCCTTTTAAGAGCCATTAATTGAAAGGCCTTTTACTATACATTTCTTAAAAACCCTTCAAGATAACCTTTTTTCTAAGGCCTTTTGACAGTCATTCTCTGGAAAGCCTTCTAAGAGCCATTTATTTGAATGCCTTTAAGAAACTCTGGCGAAAGAAAGGAAAGCGGAAGGCCTTCTCCGCAATGACAAGACGTGTAAAAAAGATATGTGTATAGAATGGAGCGAGAAGGCCTTGTTTATCCAAAAGGCCTCCGTACTCCTTCTTTTTCCCGCTGGGTAAACCAACTTTTCGCATTCAACGCATCTTACGCTTTTGTGCATGTAACTCGTTACATATAACTACACGGACTCTATTTTTTTACAAATGCGTAGGTAGGCTTTTAATGCGTGGTGTGGACCTCCAGCTTTAGTTATCGCAGCCAGAGGTTCCCATTGTATTTTGTGCCTTTTGGCAATAAAAAAAACAAATATTTGTGGTTTTGCTTTTCATTTTATTTAATTTCAGTTAAGTTCTAGTTTAGTTTCAATAAAGTTTAGTTCTTGTTCAGTTCAAGTTTGGGTCTAGTTCAAAAAAAAAAAAAAAAAAAAAAAAAAGTTCTATTTTAGTTCTAGTTTTGTTCTAGTTCAGTTCTAGCACAGTTTTAGTTCAGTTCTAGTTCAGTTCTAGTTCGGTCCTAGTTCGGTCCTAGTTCAGCTCTAGTTCAGTTCTAGTTCCGTTCTAGTTCAGTTCTAGTTCAGTTCTAGTTCAGTTCAGTTCAGTTCTAGTTCTAGTTCAAGTTCAGTTCTAGTTCAGTTCTAGTTCAGTTCTAGTTCAGTTCTAGTTCGGTTCTAGTTCAGTTCTAGTTCAGTTCTAGTTCAGTTCTAGTTCAGTTATAGTTCAGTTCTAGTTCAGTTCTATTTCAGTCCTAGTTCAGTTCTAGTTCAGTTCTAGTTCAGTTCTAGTTCAGTTCTAGTTCAGTTCTAGTTCAGTTCTATTTCAGTTCTAGTTGAATCCTAGTTCAGTTTTAGTTCGGTTCTAGTTCAGTTCTAGTTAACTTCAAGTTCAGTTCTAGTTCAGTTTTGGTACAGTTTTAGTTCAGTTCTAGTTCAGTACTACTTTAGCTCTAGTTTTTTGCTAGTTCAGTTCTAGTACATATTTAGTACCTTACCTTATTTGGAATTTCCAACTAAAAACAGTGGTCTCACGTGTTGCATATTTAGCTCAAGTAATATAATTTGTTTTTTAACCTGAATTAAAAATAGTTTTAATAAAAATTTTATCAGACGATGTTGCAAAATACATTATAATTATCAGAAAATTACTTTTTCAGGAATTTTTCGCAAAAAGCAACAACAAATTGCAATATCTATCTTTTACTTCCAACAACGCGACACATTTTGATAAATAAAATTGTTGCCATTTTGCCTTCACTCATAAGAATAACAATTCTTTTAGCGGTTAGTTGTGTCCTCACACATGTGTAGCCACTTGACTTAAGCAATAAATCCTTGATAGTGTTTTCCACTTAATTCTTGTTTGTGCTTTTTTTCTAGTTGCACTGATTTCTCGATTGCGTGTTTCTTATTTTAAACATTTCTATACTTTTGTTCTTGTTTTCTATTTCGTTCTAATGGTGCCAACACTCCTGCAAAAAAATGCATTATTTTGGGAGGTGAAGATAATGAAAGTACAAATTGTCTGTGATTCCAACAACAGACAAATAACAACATATTGTGGCCCAAAAAAAAGACAATGTTTAGCTTTCTTTTTGTTGTCGTCCTTCCAACAAAAACACCATTACAAATTGCAATGATGGAGGAGAAGAGTTTTTGTTTTTCCTTCGAAGGTGAAATAAGTTTTGTGGCAAGGGTTAAAGGTTTTGCACTCAACATTTAAAGTGCAAAAAAAAAACAAAAAAAAAAATAATTTGGTGCAAACACATATAAAATAGATTCAAATCGCGAGAGTACGAAATCCGTCCAGTGTTTATTTTGTTTAAACTAAAGTACCCCAAGTAACATGCAAATTCTAGAATAAATAGAATTCTTAATTTGAATGTTTTTTTTTTGTAAGTCAATGACTGCAATTTGACACAACTGTAGCGATGAATAATTTAATAGATCGAGCAAACGTGTAGTACATAAAACATTTTGTGTAAATAGAAAGGCTTTTATTTCAAAAATATTTGTGGGGAGGTCTATTTTAAGAAAAAAAAACTGTTAACAATTTGTTATTTAGCTTTGCCCGAATCGTTAATACCCTTTACCAACTTTAGAAAATAAATTTATTTAGTTTTTCGTTTTTGTTATTGTATTCCACTTGGGAACAAAGGGCTTCTACAAAATTTTCAAACATATTATGTTTAACGTAACCATATTATTATTACCGGCAACCATATTGTGATTAAATTAGTCCTCCATCATGAAGCCACAACCATATTATGGTTGCCTCTAAACATGTTATGGTTAAATATGACAATAATTTGTTTATAAATTAACAATAGTATTTTTTTAATATTGTTTTTTCTTAACCGGCTTACAACTACAGTGTTAAAGTTATTTCAACCAATTGTAGTGGGGGATTGTAAGAAAAGATGAACGCAATGTTTATTGTTGGATTTTTGTTTATGCTTTGATATCATTGCAAACAAAACTTTTGAGTGTTTATAATTCTCACTCACTCTACAGTTTTGCTTGCATATCTTATATTTTATAAAATTTTTTCGATAAAGGTTTCCTTTTGAACCAGCTTATTCTCCAACAATAAATTTCAGTGTATTTATCAAGACTGAAAATTGAAAATTAAGCACGAAAAACAAAATCTTATTAATTAAAAATTATTTATTCCTAAGAATTACTTTGATAAATAACCATAATATGTTTTAAAATATTTGCTAAGATTAGTTTTGTTGGAGGGGATTGTACTGTATTTTTTTCTCTGCGTGTATAAGATCCTTTCAACTTATTCTATAATTACGTAAGATTTTTTTTTATTAAAGGTTTTGTCTGCTCTTTTTAACTCGTTGAAGAGTGTTTTGGCGCCATGTGTTTCTTAAACTACCAACGCCAATCCTTGGGATACTATTGTTTGGCTTTCGCAATGTGGTCCTCTTGCAATCTGGCGAAAAAATTGCTCTTTACATGTCAAGCGGTGTAATTCTCCATTGGAAATTTTGTTTGGCCAAAATACTTTGCAAACTATTCGATGGCACTTAATGAAAACTTAGAGGCTTTGTGTAACTTTATTTGTTATAGGCCATAATCCTTGGTGAAGAAACAATTTTAAGAAAACTCCGGTCCAAGGACAATATGACAACTTTTAGGCCCGTTTTCACAACTTACCGATAGCTAAAGGTAGGATTTTATCGGCCGTATAAACCTACCAGGTAGGATGGACCTTAATTTCCTTTTTCGCCCACTATAGGCTAAAGTTAAGTTTTAATAATGGAACACTTTTTATAAGGCCGGTTAAAGTCAACTTTTAGCTGTCGGTAAGATGTGAAAACGGGCCTTAGTGCGTCATAATGGTCATGCTTATTATGATATGGGCAGTTTTGTTATGCCAACATTTTTAAATATTTAAAAAGGAAAAGGGGAGGCGGGGTGGGGTATTCCTATTTTTTCATGTACTTAGATTCCCATAAATTTCTTTTTTATGATTTTTTCTAAATTTATTTTTTATTTGCATTCATAACACAATTTGCTGCAAAACTCAGTAAAAACTTTGCTTGTTTTTTGAAAATGAATAGTGAAAAAAGTTTCACTTAAGTTTTACATATCAGCTATTACATAACTAGTTCTTATAACGAATTATATAAGACAGTGTCATAATGAATTGAGTAATCAATAGCAACGTAATGATAAAAAAATAAATTACATTCAATCAAAACATGATTATACCCACACCACAATAGTGGAGAGGGTATTATGCATTTGTGCTGATGTGTGTAACGCCTTAAAATAGTGGTCCTACACCCACCTTAAAGTATACCGATCTACTCAGAATCACTTTCTGAGTCGAACTAACGATGTCCGTCCGGCTGGCTGGCTGGCTGGCTGTCCATGTAACCTTGTGCGCAAAGTACAGGTCGATATTTTGGAGATAAGTTGATAAAATTTGGGCCATAGGTTCTTATTGGCACAAGGACAAAGCCTATTGAAAATCGAAGGAGCACGAGGGTAGATAGGGGGAAATTTCTTCCTCTCAGAAACTATCAAACCGATTTTAATGAAATTTTAAACATAGATAGATCCATATCTATAGGGACACATTAGCTATACAGTTTTTAAAAAATATATAAAAAATAAAAAAGGGGGCAATTTCTGCCTCTCACAAACTTTCAAACCGATTTTCATGAAGTTTATAAACAAAGATAAACCAATATTTACATGGACACATAAGCATGATGTGTGTTTAAATACTGTGGTGTAGGGTATCATATGGTCGGGCTTGACCGACTATACTTTCTTACTTGTTATTTTTGTTTCTAAACAAGAAAAAATAATAAAAGAAAAATACAATCTTCTTCTTTATCATTTAAAAGTTTAAAAAGAGATTCTAAAAATTGTATAGTTCCTAGTTTTACGTTTTATTACAAGTAAAAAAATTATTTTTTGGAGAAAAAAAAAAAAGGGAAACAATGATAATATTGATAAATATTTTCTTGTGAAAATATTTAACAATTTACATTTAAATTGTAATGAGTTTTTGTTCTTTTTCTGGTTGTAGCAGCAGCAGCTGTAGGTAGCAACAGCACAAAATGTTATTGTTGGGACGTTAAAAAAAAATATGCACTATGAGTACTTATAAAAGCAAAACTCAATTTTACAATTCACCTCAATATTTTTTTAATTAAAGCTTTATTGTATCTATCTTTTTTTTAAGAATAATTCCATACACTTTCCCCTGGAACCAGAGAGAGAATATTATTATTTACTTTCCTCGTGGTGTAACGTTTCAACATTTGCTCAATTCCCCTTTGTTTACAAAATGAAATTACAATTAATAAGAAGCCAGCAGAATGCCCCGATAAGGGTTTTGTCATCATCCTACATTGCGAATTTGATGTATTTAACTAAATAATTTTAACATAAAGAATTCGGGAATTTTTCTTCTTTTTTATTCCTTTTTTAAACATGAATATAATTTGTCAACTCTAAAACCAACCAAAAAGTATTTTTCTTCTTCTTGAAGTGTTGTCTATAGCATATCATCTTTCTCATTTTGGACGCCTGACAACCGGTAACAAACTAGTCCAAACCCTTACTATTAAGGATGTTGACTGCAGGGTAGACAATATAATAATAGCAACCACAACAACAACATTAAAAAAAAAACCGAAACCACCTTCATGTTCGTGTAAATAAAATTGTATTTTTTTCTTTTAACCTTTCGTTTGCATATGTGAGAGACTGTGAATAATTTGTCAGTTCACATTTACCCAATATAGAACAAGTTATAGTGCTATATACGGCTGTGGCAGATGTTTGATACCCTTCACCCAAAGCAAGAATATTTCAGGAGTGGAGTCTTTATGTACGTTGACCATATTTTTGGAACCAAAGAAGAGAACACTAGTTTAAATATTTGTTAAAGGCACACAAAAGTGGTCGGCCCAGCAATAAAAGCAAAGACGTCTCAAATATTGCTTTTATGCTCTGTTATTTAATCTATTGCATTTAAAGCATTATTTGCTATGCTTTTAGGCTTACTAAAGTTTTTTCCGAGAGTGTGCATTGTATGGGGCCTATGGTAAATTATGGGCCGATCATCACGAAATTCAACAAAACGATTTCTACATTTATGTTAGTTTTTGTTAAAACTTATTAAATTTTTGGTTTCATAACTCGTTTCCTGCTGAACCGAGCTTGCTGGATTTACCAATCGGAAACTGGTTAGGATAACTTGAAATATACCTTGTTAGCAGAATTGTGCTTTGCCTTTGAGTAGTTCGAAAGTAAGCTTGTTTTCAGCAGACGGAAAGACAGGTGGACATGGATATAAATCGTCTTAAAATAAATCAGGAACCCAGAACATCGGGCACGTCCTGACAATCGCAAAACGTGTAACATTGCCGTTTCTGACTTAAACTCGTTATCTGCAAATCGCAATAGCTAGAACTTTGTTGACTGTTGACTTCAAATTGCAAACTATGGCAGATCGCAATCTAAACGCACGAGTTTCAGTGCACCATTAAAAAAATCTGGTGTTTTGCGATATAAAATCATGCGACTGTCATAACATGGCCGCATATACATTTTATGGGGTCTAAGATGAAAGGCATAATAAACCTAGTATACCCTTATTTACCACTAGTGGTGGAGGGTATGAAAACAGCTACAACTACAGCAACAAGTAATCGTACATAAATAAATGTTATTTTGACTTTTGTGTGTATCTACAATGTAATTACTCGTTTGGTTTATGTTCATGCGAGTGTGTGCTTAATTTGTATGTTTTTGTTAAATATGCCCTCCACCACGAGTCGTGAATGAGGGAATACAAAGTTTGTCATTCCGTGTGAAACATCAAGAAATGCGCACAGCAAAACGTAAAAGTTCTGTAATACATTTGACTTATAATTCTTTATTTTTGTGTTGTATTGAATTTATTAATAATTTATTTATTTTATGTGTCGTAAAGTCCAATTTTGTATACACAGACATATCGCTCATTTGCTGCAAGACCGGCATAACTTAAAAAATGAAATTTTAGAGTTAGAGATTCAGAATAGTTCGCTTTGTTTTTCTTTATATTGTGTATTAAATTCATCTTTATATCTTTTATACTTTGCCAGTTTGAAGAGAATGTGTCTTCTTTTTTTCTAAGTAGTTAGAGCAAATCAAAAACTTTATATGCGTTTATCTCGAAATGGATTTTTGAGTTATGCCGGTCTTGCAGCAAATGAGCGATATGTAAACCTCTATAAATTTAGATGGAATTAAAAGTACCCCTGAAGAAGTTAAAAAAACGAACGAATCGTTCATAGAAAAAAATAACGTTTTTTAAATATATTTAACAATTTTTTTAATTAACATGTTTGTTAATTGTCATATGCACAATTTGTTTCAGTTAAAAAATAAATACATATCGTTAGCTAAAATGCAAAAAGGCGTAACTAACAAAACTATAATTTTATAGGAGAAGCAAAAAACTTGAAGAAATTGAAAACTGTAAACATGTCAGAAAAACATGCATTGACAAGTCGTCCATGGAATGCTTCAACAAATTTTAAAAGGAAATCATTTTCATTATATTTTGTTAGAAAAAATAGGTTATTACACTCAAAGAAAAACCATGGTTGTGGTAAACATATTCTAAGAGCAACATATTATGATAAGAATTATGATTGTAGTCACCATATTAAGATTATTATTGAATCATATTATGACTAAATATACTCGTAATATGTCATCATAATATTTTTCCCTTAATCATATTATTATTCTGTTAATCATACTAAGTTAAGAAGTAATCAAATTATTGTCATGTTAATCATAATAAGCTAAGAAATTAATCATATTATTGTCATGTTAATCATAATAAGCTAAGAAGTAATCATATTATCATCATGTTAATTATAATAAATTTAGAAGCAATCCTATTATGATACAGCACCTTTCATAGCTGTCATAAAAATACAAAATAAATTAAAATATTTTTGCATTGATTTTTTATTTTGTGACTTTTTACAATTTTTCTTAATGTTAATCAAATAGCGAAGTTCAATTTAAGACTTGCAAAAGAGCAAATGCAAAATCTGTGGTTTTTATGGGCAACCGCGTTTGTCCATTTTTGCCGATTTTAAGATGTTGATGAAATATCGTAGCACTTTTATAAAATATAACGAAGTCTCTGTGTGTTTTGCTGTTGGATTTTACAAAAAAACTATGATATTTTGCATTTGCACTATTACATCACTAATACTTGAAAGAACTCTGCTAATATTTTAATTTTTTAATTTCTTTAGACTTATTTTTTTTATGGAATTTTATTTTTTAATTGTTTAACCGCTCACATATAAAACAAACGACACAACTGATTCAAAATAATTTTACAAATGGCGCTAGCATAATATTATAAGAGTAAAAATAGTTTGATTGCATCTTCAACATAGTATAATAAATGTATAGAAAGTTATCATGTTATGGCTATTAAATATCATGATATGGTTGTGAGAAATATAATATGTTTAGAAAGTTATCATAATTAAGTTGTTAGAAAAATAATTATTTTTCGGTCAACAATACACAAATTCATAATTGCGATAAACATTGATATGTTTACAGTAACTATAATATTGTTGATATTAAATAAAAATAACAATTATTTGTGTACGACAACAATATATTGTTACATTAAACATAGTGTTGTTGCCGTAACCATGCCCAACCATATTTTTTCTCTGCGTGTACGTAATCTTGCATTTATAAAATAAACACTCTTAAGTTAGGTCCCTTTGTTTTTTTGTAAATTAAAGCGAAATTTTTGATCGCAGAAGTGTAAAATTTTATCAAGACATGAAGTTTAATAATCAATCAAAAACTCGATTTGGAATTTTTTGTAAGTTACGCCTTTTTGCATTTTAGCTAACGATATAATAAAATTTATTTGTGTAAAAAAAAATGTTTTTAATATAATACGAAAAAGTTTTAAACATTTTGGGTTTAAATCACTAATAGGCCAAAAGATAGGCATATTATTGAAAAACTGAATCAATCTTAGGGATAAGTAAAGTTGTGGTTTGGAAAACTAACTTTCGTTTATTTTAGTTTTCCAATACTAGTCGATTATTGTGTCAAGATTCCCTTTTATGAAGATATCAAAACATTATTGTTCATCCAATTCTAAGTCTGAATCAGCATGCTTAAATAAATATTTATGGTGTTTGTGATGTAGTTGTTAATTTATATTTCAATAAAAATTAATTAAACTAATTTAAATGCATTTCATTCTTTTAAAGGCAATAAGCTAGTTCTTAACAAAATATTTTATTAATATGACAAACTCGTAATTAAAATTTGTATATAATTGTTAACAAATACTTTATTCAATATTACGACTTCGTTGTTAAAAATATTTGTTCAATATCAATAATTTGAATTTACAAAAGTATTTTTTATATTTACAAATTTGATTGTTGGTGCCTTTTCAATTAAAAAATTAATTGTATTGACGATTTTGGTATTCAATATGACAATTGATTTGTTGTAATTTGTTTCTGTGTTGGGTAAAACAATTACAAAATCATTAAAAAATGATTTTTATTTGCATTCATTTGATAAAGCTTATTGAGTCAAGTTGTTGTTATTAACCTTAATATTGTTACGAAATAAGATTTATATAAGAATAATTAATAGTCTTAGTTAAAGTAATCTTGTTAATTATAATTTATGTCCTATTAGTTTAAATTGTTATTTGCTCCACTATATTGTAGACTTTACTTTAGAATCGACTAGAAGGTTATTGAATCTACTACTCTACAACTACTGCCGGTTGTAAACTATATATACAGGCTAACTAGTAAATAGTTAAGTTTAGTTTGTTTTGAGACATTAAACGGTTCAGTTCGAAACTAAAATCTAATTGAATAAATTTTGTGAATTTCAATAAAGTTTGGAGTAAACCGAAACGCGCTTATTAAAGGAAAAACCTAACAACAATAGTTTGTTTGTGGTCATTGCGGGAATAGTATCTTTTTTTAACCATGATTCAACTATGTTTTGTCTTGTCAAGACCCTATAAATATACTCTAGCCTCTTGAGTTATTCTTAATCTGTTCGTCCTTCAGATAACAATACATTTCCTTCGGAACGGTTCAACAGAAAACAAGGATTTGGTTGTGTCAAATTATTTTTAAAGCGTCTTTCATTAAGCGCTTCCCACCTTAATTAAAACAAAGCTTCGCTGTATGGTGTCCATCTAAATGTCCAATTTCCATAAACAAAATAGAATTTGAACGATCCTTTTTTATACTTGTTTGCCCGCAAAGAACTACCACGCAGAGAAAACACATTTTTCGAAAATCGATAAAAATATTTTTAAAGAAACGATTTTTATAAATATCATGGTTATTTTAATAATATTATTGTCACTAAATGTTTACTAATAATATTAGTGTTGTTGTTTTCAACCATAACTTGTTGCTTTTGGAAAGAGGGAAAATACTATTTTCAATTTTAAATGAAACATTTTTAAGTGGTAAACAAATTATAGTTATTATTAACCATAACGTCTTAGAAGGCAACCATAACATCGTTGTGACTTCTTGATGAAACACCAATTTAACCATGATGGTATGGTTGCAGGCGATAATAACGCGGTTAAAGTAACTAAAAAGCTTCGTTCACAATAGGCAGCAACGTTTTTTTCACAATCTCACACATTTTGCATTAAGAAACCGTTTGCAAATTTTGCCCATAACAATATTAATTATTTATTATTATTTTTTAGGAGATTTAGTTAAAATTTTCATTCGAAACTAAATAAAATTATAATAAACTTCATTTTCAACTTCATACAAATTGTTTGTTAAAAACACGCAACCAACAAAAAGAATGATTTTTGTGTTCAATTATTTTTAAAGAGGTTTTCATTAAACGCTTCGTACTTTAAATAAATCAAAGGATTGTTGGATGGCGCGCATCTAAATGTATAATAACGACTTTGGCTTATAAATTAGGAGAATTTGACAATGGTGACTTACAAAAATCCCAAAAGAAACCTCCTCGTAAGATAGCCATGGCCGCCAGTCACTCATTTTTAAGGTCCATTGTGGCATAGGCTATTTAAACCACGTGAAGTTTCTGTTGATATCATCCAATTCAGGCCAAAAGAAGTTGGTTGCCAACGTTGGCCTCGCCAATGGCGTTCTTGACGAAAGATGTATCGATAGCAACGCCAGACCATAATTTCCACCAAATAGTGACTTTTGAGATGCATTGGATGCTCTTAGATTTCATATAAATTGGTGTTGTCCAAAATCTAACAATTTTGTTTGATTTATATGCCCATTCATTACGAAAAAAAGCCTAATAATTAAAGATGACATTTCAATGAAAGTTGTGCGAACAACACATCCACATGCTTCAACAATTTTATCATTTGCAAGTGTTGTAAAATGCTCTATGCCCACCAAAAAAACTTTTTAGTTCTTCTTAGCAGTTTGGGATTTAAAATTATCACAATTCGATTAGAAGGAAAATACAACCCGTAAAATGCTTATTACTTTATTTTGAGTATTCTAAGGAAACATTGCTATTCAAAAAAAAAAAAAAAAAAAAAAAAAAAAAAAAAAAAAACAAAAACAAAGAAATTTTGGTTGAATACAGGTAATAACCTAACATTTGGCAAGCGTTAGTTCTACATTAATTATGATTATATTACCAATTTTCATGACGATCCGTTTATAATTAACAACAGGAATAAATTTCAACCCGCCTGAAGCCGTTAAGAGTTATAGTAATAAAAAGCTAGAAATTCGGCTAGAAATTTTAATGTCAGATTTTATAAAACTTGTCTAAAAATGTATTACAGATCCCATAAAAAGTACACGCAAAAAAATTCTATTTATATCATTGTTGAGGATATTTAACATTCGGCACAGCGAAAACAAAAATTCTTATGTTTTTGTTCCTTAATTTATCGTAAGTTTTTTTTTATTTTGATTGTTTTTGTTGTTTTACAAGTTATTTATTATGCATAAAAGCAACTTGTATTAAAATAACTTGCAAAAACAAAAGTTCCAGCATATTTAAATACTAATATATAAATAAATAAACAATTACGCGTAGGAGAATATTGTTAATTGCTCTCGAACGAGATGTTTATTGTGGGAAATCGTAAAAAGTTTAACGTTTTTGTTCTATATAATTATTCTTTTATGATTTATGCCTTAAAAAAAAACAGAAAAAATAAAAATTGAATTCAATTAAAAAAAAGTTGTGATATTATTTAAAAAAAAATAATTAAATTTGCACCAACTTATAGTATCAATTAAACGTTTAATTCACTTGAAAAATTTTTACTTAGAAAAGAGATTTTATTTTCGATTTATGCTTTTAATCAAAGTCTATCCAATAGGTCTGCGCAACAAGCCAGATGTTTATTTGGTTTAGTCCTCAACTATGTCAAAATTTGTTCACATTTCCCTTATACATGTATATATTATTTTTAAAGCACTTTTTTTTTGTCGGTTGCAAATATCTCCCATACCACCGCATCAAATTTAATGTATGACATCTCATTTTAAAGCTTATTTCTAACACTAATGACGAAAAATAATTAGAAATTGAAAAATTAATATTTTCATTGATAAAAATTATATTTTATATAGAACTGCAATAGGTGGTAGCACAGGGTCGCTTAACAGAACTGCATGATAATACTGTTCAAATGTGGTAATACAGGGTCGCTTAATAGTAATGCAGTTCTACATAATATAATAGTATGTATTAAAATCCATTCTGGCAATACCGCTATTTACTATAATGCCGTTTATTACTAAGTGCTGGTTCACACAAGTCAAGTTTGATTCGTCAAGTCTTGAGTTTTTAGGAGAGAGGGGAAAAGAAATGGCCTTCTCTTTTCCCTTCTCTCCTAAAAGATCAAGACTTGAAGAGTCAAACTTGACGTGTGTGAACCGGCACTAAGTCAGTTATAGTCATCATTTTCATTGATAAAAATTATATTTTAAAATGTATTGAAGTTACTAAAATTTCTATTAATTATTTTCATTTTATGTTACAAAAATGACAACTAACGTTGCGAAATATTCGCACGGGTCATCTAGTACATGTATATTTCTGTTTACGTTTTTGGGTTTTTCCCACACATTCATGCACACAAAACACATTTTCCCTTTTGTTTCGCCTATGTAGCATAGAGGGGCATTTTTCAGTACCAGTACTTTTTCAGTATTTTCTTTTTTTACTGATTACTGAAAAAAAATCAGTATTCAGTAAATATATATATATATATATATATATATATATATATATATATATATATATATATTTAATATATATAAATATGTACATATTTAATTTTTATTATTTATAATAATTTAATACATAATTAATATTAGTATTTAATTTTTATTAAAAATTTAGACAAAATATAAGAATAATCTTTTTTTATATATATATATTTACTGAATACTGATTTTTTTTCAGTAATCAGTAAAAAAAAGAAAATACTGAAAAAGTACTGGTACTGAAAAATGCCCATCTATGCTATGTAGTAGTAAGATTTTGACAACGGCGAGGAATTTTACACAAACAAAATGCCTGTTGTTTTTTGTTTTGTTGTATTATTGTAGAAGTAAGCAGACCTATTGGATAGGCCTTGCTTTAAATGGTTAAAAAATTTAGGAGAATTTTGTCTGTTAAGAACGGAGAGAGAGAGAGAAAGAGAACCCCACTCTTTGATTGTGTTAGTAAGAAATGTGTTATTTTACTGATGGTGCTTAAAATGTACGAAAATTAGACAAAAAATTTTTATGTTGTTAAGATTGAGTTTCCGTTGTTTTTAGTCTTCTGTTGCTTATGCTATTTGGCGGTTGAAGTTAAAATTTCCTTCCACTGATTTCGAAGGACCTTGTTTTTTGTTATTGGTATATTAACATGAAGTTAATCATTGTCGTGTACAGTAGGGTGACCCAAAAATTTTTTTCTTTCTGATTTTCATAGGTGCTCAATTAAAATTAAAATGCTTATAGCGTAAAGTATTTTTGATTTTGTTTTAAGAATTTTCGGAAGAGGTTTAGAGGTCGCGCAAATGGAGTTTACATAAAAAACCGGAGTTTTCAGCCTTTTTTTAACTTTACTCATAACTTGGTTAATACCACGAGTTTCTTCACTCCTGAGGAAACAGTTTTAAAGAAAAGTATCCAGGCTTTATTCCTGTGTGAAAAAACTATAAGTTTTTATGATGAGTTAACTCATTTAGATACCCTTAATTACAATTATTCGTATTTGTTTTCAAAAATTTTGTAATAACGCTTTACAACTTTTTAAGTTTGAATAGAAACGAAAAAAACTAATGCTGCAGTTGAAAAGACAAATTAATTCTAATTAATATGAATAAACAATTTTTAAATTTGTTCTTACCGTTCATGAGTTATACCCGTTTTTATCTTTATACCCAGTATATGTTATTATAAGCTGTTTGCCAGTTGACCAATCTTACCCAATCACAAAAAAAAAAAACTTTTCTTTTGCTCTGTGAAAAATCATTTATAGAGGTTGTTGCGATGCAGTTCTATACCTTGCAATAAATTCTGGAAATCAGTTTCAGAAGTTGTGACATTAATATAAGTATTAGCCAAAGCCACACCTCGTTCTGCCACATCATTTACCACTTGTAATTGTTGAACTTTTTTCTTTGCCTCTTGGAATGACTTGTTGGCTTTCCAATTCTCTGGATCTGTTTTTAAAAAATCGATTGAAATATCGCAAGTTTAAAAAAAAATTTGACTGGCTTTTGAAATGAATTGTTGAATTTTTTTATTTCCAAAGTTTTCTTCCGTTAAAGTTACATTTGCTATCTCATAATCGCTGCATGTATTATCTGCTAGTTTTTTTTTGTCATTAAGCGCAAAGTTTTGGTGTCGATACGTTCATCAAAAAACGCTGAGGCAGCCAATTTCGGAGTTAAGTACAACTGATGACCTAGAAAAGTTTTAAGCGAGGCTTTTGCAACTGCTTTATTAATAATTTTATAACTATTCAATTCCTTTAATAGGCTCAGATCATTGAGAGGAACGTATCGAGGTCACTGGCAGAGGTACCAATATTTGGTATATATTCTTAAAATAAATTAACTAAATTCAAGCAAGGCATCAGCTGTTGATTTGTCTTTAAAAGATTGCAACTCGTTTCGGAAAATGCATATTTTCAAAGAATAGATAATTTTCATCATCCAGCGAGCCTAATTGATAGCTCCTGGAGCACACATAAAATAGAAAGTGAAAATGACAGCGTGTAACGGTTTAGATCAATAAATGTCAGAAGTAAATGACAGTAAAAACGTAACTATAAAAATCGATGGAAATATACAATAATTATAACGAAAAAAGTATCACAATTTTTAAGGTACAAACTATAAAAATAGTGTAACTCGGAAACTGTAGGGCAAAATTCCATTTTTGTTTTTCTTAATTGTTTAGAACTTATCGGTTTTCAAAATCGCGTCCCGAGTTTTAATACCTTTCATATAAATTTGAAAAGTAATAAACCGTTTTTTACAGAATTTGTTAAAAAATAACAAAAATGGTTAATATGTGGAATCTTAGTGGACAAAAATATTGCCGGAACTTAAAGTTTTTGCATATGGAAATAAAGTTTGGGAAATTTTCTTTAGAAATATTCGGTCAAAACATTAAATGAACGTGGTTATTGACAAAGTTATGAGTCAAGTTTGAAAAAAGGCCGAAAAACCAGATTTTTAACAAAGACTTGATTTGCGCGACCTCTAAACCTCTTCCAAAAAATCTAAAAAAAAAACCCAAAAATACTGGAAGCTTTCAAATTATGCTTGAGCCTCTGACAAAAAAAATTTTGGGACACCCTAGTGTACAGTGACATATTTTTAAGGCTTTTTGTTAATATCTTTCAACGAAACCTACACAATAAGACGTGCTAAATTCCTAATTTTTTCATATTTGATAAATACACTGAAATTTATTGTTGAGGGAAAGCTAGCTTTTATGCGCATTTCACTTCTTGCTGCAGATCATCAGGAAACCTTTTCCAAAGATTTGTTTTGGCTGATTATAATTCAGACCACCTCTGTTATCCCACAATTAATAAAGAGCATTATGTTTACACAACAAATAAAGCTCGAATTATCACAATAACAACAATATAAAACCTTATCTTCATTCACAATCCAGTACACAATTAAGCAGCGCGTTAAGATTGTTGAAGTCCCAGTAAAAAAAATTTGGGTTTTTTGAAGCACTACAGAGAGAAAGCGCATACTCAAGCGCTTCAATTAGAGAGCTCTTATAAAGCAGTAAATGATAACGAATAAAACAAACAAAAAAGCTGCTATTTTAGTGCTGACAAGGAAGAGGGGTTTTAAGCGCAAAAAATATATTATGGTTTACGAAAATGATTGAAAAAAGGCATTTAAACACGTAAAAGCCAAACATTCATGAATATGTTAATATAGTTAGCCCTTAAAAAAGCACTCTAGGAGCGCTTTGTTTGCATGTTAAAAGAAGCGCTTATTGTCAGCAGAAAATAGTCCTCCAAACCGGGAACACCCCATACAAAAATCAGGCATCCCATCAGCAGGTTTGAAGCGATTTGAGGTATGAATTCATACAAAAAACATGCTCTTTTTGGAGCACGTTTTTTACTGGGGTCTTTTACGAAAATGGGCGTTCAAATCAAAATGCATTTCGCGCACTTCGTTATTTTTTTGGTCAGCATAATCGACCAAATGTGTCCACAATCGGGATAATTGTGCGTAAGTTTCAGAAACCGTGTATGTAGGAAATGTGAAAACACTGTTTTATGCGATTTATTGCCTGGCGGCGTAATCGGGCCGTATTTTTTCGAAAAAGAGATCGGCCAAGCAGTTACAGTGAATGGTGTTCGCTATCGCGAGATGATAAGGGATGATATCGTCGTAGGAATTAAATAACGCTGTAACTGACACCAGAGCCAAAAAACCTGTATGACAGAAAGTAGAAAAAAGTTCATATCACAAAAACTATGCAACTTAGAAACATGATTTTAACAATGTATTTTTATTTTTTCTCGCTTTATATATTGGCTCTAAACATTTCCTCTCAAGTATATTATTTCCGGTGATTATGTGGAGTACAGCAAACGATTTTTTTTTTTGGGTATGTAAATTTTTTTCATCATACAAATATGGGACCTGGACCAATCGACGCAGTATTTTTTTCTGATAAAATTATGCAAAAAAACGAATTTTCGATTTTTTTTCAGACCAAGATAATATGTGGTTCCAACAGGATCGTTGCACTTGCCACACAGCCAACGAAACAATGACCCTCTTGGGCGAGAAATTCAATGGCCGTGAATCATGTGATTTGACACCGTTGGGTTTCTTTCTTTGGGGATATTTGAAAGAAAAAGTATACGTGGATAAGCCAAGATCAATTCAGGAGTTAAAGGATGACATTATTCGGCACATTAACGACATTGAAATTCTATTATGTCCCAGAGTCATTGGAAATATAAGCCATTGGATAGAGGTATGCCACCGAAGTCGTGGCGAGTATTTGGCCGATATTTTGATTAACACATAATTGTCATAAATCGTTCTGTTTGTTTTATTAACAATTGACATCGTTCGTTTTGGTTGGACCTCCCTTTATATGATTTTTTTTCGACGAATTGTTTAAATAATTAAGTCCTTGTGTTTGCTCGCAGTCAACTATCATGCAGTAAAAAACACATTTCCCAATATTGTCGCTTCCAACAAAAGTATTTTTAACAAACGATTTTTTAAAATATTTTAAAACATGTTATAAAATAATAAACAATAGCCATAATATATTTTTTTTAACTAATAAAAAGAGGCGGCATGAAACAACCCCCCATAATATAACCCCCCCAAAAAATAATAAAATAACCCCCCCAAAAGTTTGTACAGAGAGCAACAAATTTTTGGGGGGTTATTTCATTTTGTTTAGGGTGTTATTTCGTTTTTTTAATTGGGGTATTATTTCATATAAAATTATCCCCGCAAAAAATCATTGTGAAATAAAGCCCCAATATATTTTTTGGGGGATTATTTCATTTTCAAATTTATAATGAAAACGTTTTTGGGCGCAGGGATTTATTCACTTTGGTATACAGAACACCGGCTTCGATAAATAAAGCTACCCTACATAACCGACCTTCAACCGGGCGCAATGACTTTTTATCATTGGTATACTAAACACCGGCTTCGCTAACTAAAGCTTCTCTGCGAAGCCAGGTCGAGTTTGTATTTGGCGCTATACAGAGAAGCTTTAGTAAGCGAAGCCGGTGTTTGTTATACCATAGAGGAAAAAGTCATTGTGCCCGGCCGAAGGCCGTCTACGTAGAAAAGCCTTAGTTGGCGAAGTTTGTTTTTGGTATATCATATCATGATATCTATCGCGTGATTCTTTAAAGCAAAACTGTATAATTAATGGCGGTGCGCAAAATGACCCCAGGAAATATGGCCCCAAAAGGAAAATGAAGAACGGCCCCAACATTTTACATGAGACACAACAACACGCAATTTTGGCTCAATTTTTTGGTTTTTTTGGGGTTATTTTTCATTTTTTTTGTTAGGGTGTTTTTGCATTTTAAGTGGAATGAAAGATGACCCCAATATCAAGGAATGAAAAATGGCCCCAAATAAAATCACAATTTTCCCTTTGGGGCTATTTTTCGTCTACTAATAAAAAATGCAAATTTTAAGAAATGAAAAATCACCCTAAACATTTTTACACAAATTTTATAAAATTCTATGTAAAAGTTTCTAGGGATAGTATAAAAAACCAGAATTCTTATACCAAAGTAGAGAAAATCCTTGCCGGTTATGCACAGATGCTTTCTTTAGCGAAGCCGATGTTTTTTATACCACAGAGGAAAAAATCCTTGAGCCCGGCCGAAGGCCCGCTATTAAGAGAAGCTTTACTGAGCGAAGCCAGAGTTCGGTTTACCATATAAAAGAAAATCATTGCGCCCGGCCGAAGGCCGGCTATGAAGTGAAGCTTTAGTGAGCGAAGCCAGTGTTCGTTATATCATAGGGAAAAAATCCTTGCGCATGGACGAAAGCCCAACCATGCTATTAATCACAATTATCCGGATTTTGAAATCGGGATTCTAATTTTGTGATTTTTTGTTTCGGGCGTATGAACTCCACCGAAAATGTTTAATGTAACTTTCTTTGTGTTCTTTTTTGGGGTTCAAATTCATTATAAATTTTGAGGTGATTTTTCATAATGAAGAATAACCCCAAATTTAGGGTCATATTTCATTTTATTTTTAGGGTTGTTTTTCATTTTTTTGGGGTAATTTGTCATTAAAAAAATGGGACCATATTGCATTAAGAAAAATCGCCCCAAATTTGGGGTCAATTTTCATTTATTTTTTGGGGCCATATTTCCTGGGGCCATATTTCGCAGCGCCTAATTAATTGTATTACATATATTGGGCTCTTATTTCATTTTAGAAAATTAGGGAATTATTTTATTTATGTTTGGGGCTTTATTTCATTTCGTTGGGGACTAATTTCATTTTCAAAATTGGGGCTTTATTGCACATGAAATAAGGCCCAGCGCTTTGGGGGGTTATTTCATTATTTTTTTGGGGGGGTTATATTTTGGTGGGTTATTTCGTGCCGCCATAAAAAGAGTATGGCTGGTTTCGACCATGTGTTGTTGCTTTTGGAAAAGAACGTTAATTTAAATACAAATCTTATAAAGTGGTAAACGAATTATGGTATATATTAGCCATAACACCTTTGAAGGCAATCATAATGTGGCTGTGGATTCTAGATGAAGAACTTTTTTAACCATAATATGGTGGCAATAAACCACATTATATTAAAAAATTAAATTTTGTTTTTCAAAATAGATTTGTTCTAGGTGACCAAATCAAGAAATGCAATTTCCTACCGCGAAATTAAGTCGCAGTTATTACATTTTCTTCACATAT
Organism: Pollenia angustigena; assembly: GCA_930367215.1. NCBI lineage: Eukaryota > Metazoa > Arthropoda > Insecta > Diptera > Polleniidae > Pollenia > Pollenia angustigena. The sequence continues at coordinate 154,028,290 of OV884058.1, forward strand.
AAAAAAAAACAAATTTTTAAATTATGTTGCACAACATAATATTCAATACATCCAGGACTGACACACATACAAAGTAAAATATCTCTTCAACACATTCTATTTAAAGAAAAAAATTGTTCTAAAAATATTTTAATAAAACAAAAACTAAACTTAAAATGTCTTTTTAATTTAAATACAATTTTTTTAATAGATATCCATCTCTCGAGAACTTGTTTGGCATTTTATTTGTATATTTTTTTTTCTAAAAATTTTATTAAAAATTTTTGTATTTAAAGTTTGTTTTTGCTGTAAAACTTAATTAGAAAATTTAAAGTTGTTTAAAATTTTGTGAGCACTTTTTGATTTTTCACAATCTAGTTATTTGTTGAAAAACAATATTTAATGGGGCGAAAGAAAGGAAAAGAAGAGAAGAAAATAAGTTTATAAAATCTGCCTTAAGAAATGTAATAAATATAATTAATTTATTCTGCGCCCATCACGTGAGAATGTGGGTATATCAAGTTCATCATGACTTGTGTAACATTGAGGATTATTCATCTATGATCCTAAAAAGTATCAGTTTTTCGCGTGCTTCGTTTTAGTTTAGATTTAAAATGTGGGATTTACAATTGATGCCGTAACATCTACAAATGATTTTTGTTTTTAATATCAAATTTGGCATTTTAAGAGATAAACATCTGTCCTTAATTAGTCACTATTTAAGCTAAGAAAAAGTGTCGAATTTTTGTCCAACCAAAAGGCAGCATTTCCGAGAAGCTTTGCTTTACTTTTTATTTTAAACGTTACTGTGTTCTACGAGTCCAGGAATTAACGTTTTACATTTTATCTCTACGTCAAAAAGCAATAGTTTTTAAGATTTAAAGCTGTTAGGGAAAACCTAATTTTATTCATAATGAGGCTGTATGTATTTTCGTCATCAGCAGACGAAAAAAAGTTCTCCAGGAGTTTTCTCCCTTCTCCCATTTTTGCTATTTAAATTCAATTGTAAAAATGGGGAAAGGGAAAAGACTCCCGGGGAATTTTTATTCATAATTGGGCTGATAAGGATCAGCAATTTTTATTTTAGAATCTTTAAAAAAAAAGCTCTATTTTGTTGTGCAGTGTAGTTATTTCCTTGTTTGCTCTTCTCTGAATGACCCAAGCGTATGAGTGATTTTAATTTTTATATTTACATACACAAAGCAGTGGCAATTTAGCTAAAAGGCAAAATGGCTGCTACTTTATTTAATTTTTTTTTTAAGTCCTCCAAATTATGTTAATTTCCTGTTTTTATTAATTTATTTCTTTTTCAAAATAAAGTTTATAATTATGATGTATTTTGTTTACAAAATTAAGCGAAATATTTTAAAAGCAAAAACTTTTTCATCTTTCCAAAGCAAATTTATGCGGCTTGTTCTTGAAAAAAAAATATTGTTTAACTTAATTAAAAACTTTTGTTTGAAAACAGAAGAATTAGAACATTAAAAGCAAATTTGTTTTAAAATGATGTGTATATCCAAAAAAAGAAATGGATATAAAAAAAACTTGCTGTCATTTATGTTGTAAGGAAATTTTATAAAAAACCTAAATGATTACAAATTTTTTTCAATAAAGTTCTTTTCGTTTTTTTTAACCATTAGCAGCTTTATATGTGTGTATGTATCGAAATGCTTGTATATTTTTGGAATTTGTTTACGTAACAGATAATGTTTTGATTATGGTTGTTAACTCAAGCTCTTGACATTGACAATCGTGATAACTTTTTCGATAATTTGACAGGTGAAGCATAACTGTTGTTTTCTGAATTTCAGTTTTTAACATTTGACAAGAATTGATAACAAAATTTATGAAACAGTTCACTTGACAACTAAAGGTGCTTTTGTTGTATAAAAAAAATAAATCAAATTTATAAAGAAAATGTCTGCAAATAAAAAGTTTATTTGGAGGAAGGGCTGTTCATATAAAGGACTCCTTTTGTGCCTGCTCAACCACTTTGAATGTAAATGTTCGCATAAAAAATTTCTAAAAATAACTGTCTGTTTTAAAAATATTTTCCAAATAAAATTTATTAAGAGCTTTTGCGTTCAAAATTGCTGTTTTAGCTCTTTTTATTTAAAAACAACTTTTTCTCGTAAAAACTATTTCGTTTTGTGAATGAAAACCGTTTTGTAAAAATAGTCTTTCGGTGCAAAAAAAGAGTATTTTTGTTGAAAACATGTTAATTTATTTGTGTTAAATATTTTTTTAAGTAAATTAAGTAAATACAAATGGCCTTTTAGGAGTTGAAAACCAGCATAGTTGGTTAAGTAGAAAAAGAGTTATGAGCCCAACCGGGGAACAAACTGCCTAAAAAAATTTACAGAAATTGGGACAAAATGCACCTGCTCTAATAAAAGTTTGCACGCTAAGAAGTCTTATTAAGTCTATTTTGCGCCATGCCTACATTTCCAGTCACTCTCACATTTAATGGGATATTGTGTATTGATAAACAAGATCTTTGTCCTGATTTGGAAACTTTGGTTCTTTTCGTTTTCCGGATGTAAAAAAATTTATAATTTTTTTGTATGGGAAATTCCACTGCCACTTCTCTAGTCCAGCAAATTTCTGGAAGTTGTGTATTGATAACCAACGCTCGTACTTTATTTGGAAAATTAAGCTTTTGCCGTTATCCAGATAAACAGAAAAAAGCAATATCAAAACCACAACAACAAATTTATGGGTAAAATTAGAGGCAGTCGTGGTCTTTTGCTTATACCTCAGTCATTTAGGGAGCGATCTGGTTGAATTTCATCAGCAAAATTTAAATGGGCATAGCTGACATAAATATATAGCAAGTCCCCATCGAATCCGGATTCTTCGAAAAACCCATTTCAGCAGAAGGATGGACGTACCGTCAACCAGATTTGAGCTTGAGGATTTAGAATATATATACTTTATAAGGTCTAGATCAATATTGTGGAAGTTACAAAAGGAATAACAAACTTCTTTCGGTGAAGGAAATAAAAATATAAGAAAATATAAATTATCGTTGAAAAATATTTCATAAAACAGTAGATTAGTGCCAACGTTCGCAAGACGCTTTCAGGGTAAAAAAATGTCACACGCAATAAAAATCAGGCAACAATTTGCTGTTCTTTTTGAATATGTTTCAAAAACAGTTTTTGAAATCGAATAATAAAATTGGAATTAAAGTCTTAAATGTTATACTACACAGAAAAAAAAACATTGGGGATAAACAAAGTTTTTTATAAAATAGATTAAACTATTCCTTGGCACTGTTGGGATCTGACAATTCTTAAATTGTACCAAATTGACATAAATTGTACTAAAACTTCGCTGTAAAATAAAAAAGCATACAAAGTAATTCATAACACTTTTTATTCAATAAAATTAAAAACGAACAATTTAAAAACTATAATCGGTCAAGCCAGTATTTTAAGATTATATTTCGGACCCATGGGCAATCATGGACCAGCCAAAACAAAATTATGTTAGGAGTTTAAGATTCATGTGAAAGTTCTTTGTTTGAATATTATTTAGATATTTTCATCTATATGAGATTTGTTTGTCTTTACGTATTTAAGGAAGGGCGCTTAAATGGGACCTATGGTTAATATTGGACCTACTAGCACAACATTTTTTAAGACATTATAGCTATATTAAAAGTTATTGTAGCCAATGTTTACGGCAATACCAACATTTAAAATTAAGTTACGGCATTATCAGCTTTCCGAGAATAGTATCGTCAAATATGGACCGATTTCAATAAAAATTTTTAAGATGATTTAGATTGCATTAAAATAAGTTTTGACCAAATTAAATCTAAGTACCAACATAATAATAGTGTTGATAGTCACATACACTATTCCGGAAAGTAGTTTGTACAGCGGCTATGTGAAAGTACGAACCGATTCTCACCATTTTCAGTAGGCTTCGTACTTTTAATTGCATCAAATTACCTTCAAAATAGTAACCTTTAATTTGCGCCCAAGATAAAATGAACAAAAAACCAGTCAGCCTGCAGCCAGACTGAGGGACATCGTTAAATCGACTCAGACAGTGATATTGAGTCGATCGGTATACTAAAAGGTGGGTCTAGAACCAATATTTTTTAGTGTTCACCCAACGCTAAATACCCTCTCCACTATTGTTTGGGGGGAATACAAAATAAAACGGAATAAAAAATTTCTCTTTTCTTGCCAAAGGAAGACAAAAGTATAGACATTGTCACAAAAACAAAAGTGGAGTTTGGAGACACTTGATCCCAGGCTTCCTACAGGGATATACTTATGAATGTATGTTTGTATGTGGGCATATCCCAGAAACTGTCCACCAACCAAAAATTTTTCAAATGAATTTTTTTTAATGGAATATAAGACTAGATGTATAATTTCATTTTTATATTAAAAAATATGTATTTCAATAATCATTAAAATGCAATAATTTTTACCAAATCCTACACCACTGCTGATTTCTTAATGTTAAACGTGAATTTAGCATTATTTTAGGTGATTTTTGTGCATCAAATAGAACTTACAGCAGACTTATCAAAATATAAATTGCGTTAAAAAAAAAGTTGATATTCATTAGTTAAGAAATTAGTTTAAGAAATGCAATTCACAAAAATATAATTTGTTTTGTTAAAATAAATAAAATATAATAATAAAATACTACTTGAAAAACTTTCTTTCTTTTAGGAATTAGATTTTGTATACCCTATCATGCCGTCACGCAGGATTTGCCCATGTGCTTAGTATGTTAGTATAACATGTTAATATAACAATAATGTAATTGTTGGTAGTTCTGGTCAGGGCTGGAGGTATGTTAACAATAATTTAATTTTTAAAAATATAAGTGAGTTAATCCACCTAAAAGAAATGATAAAACTAAGTGGGTATTGTTTTATTTGTACCAAAAAAAGCTGAATTGTACTATTGTACTAATTAAGTTTCGATTGTACCAAATTTGGTACAATTGTATCACAAATCCCATCAGTGTTCCTTGGTAATGCCACTCTGAGAGTAAAATAACAAAGTGAGCGTTTAATTCTCATTTAACTTATCAATGTTAAATTAACTACAGAACAAGACGAAAACACAGTGTTTTAATGTTAAAAAGTAAAATTGAAAGCTAGAGTTCTCATTTAGTTTATATTTTCAGTTATGTATGAGGCGCTCAGCGCCAAAACGGCCTAAGCCCAAAAAAATGGTTCTGAGAAAAACAAAGTTAAAAGAAAATAAGTTTTTAAAATATTTTTATTTTTTTTTTTATCAATCGTTAATAAATATTAGTTGTAATATTTGTTTTAGGTTAATTATAAGGTCTTAATTAACTTAGATAAAGACAGTTTTCAACAGTTAATACAAAAATTAAAGTGGCTTAGGCCATTTTGGAATTCATTGATATATTGATATATTGATAAGAACTGAGGGTTAGGCCGTTTTGGCTCCATTTATTAAAACATACAAAATTTCTTCAGATAAATAATAAAAATAATTTTTAGCGTTTTAAATAATACAAATTAATAATAATAGTTATTCGTCTTCTTCCTGAATATCTTCTTCTTTGGCTGTCGAATTTGTTTTTAAATTATTCTCACTGAAATGCTGATGACATTTTAACTGACATGGACATTCAAGTGCATTAAGTGTTTTAGCTGGCTTCATAACTCCTTTCACAGTTTTATAAGATTTTCCAGAATTTCTCTGAACTTTACTTACGTGTTTTTTCCAGTTAGATTTCTTGGCAATCCGTTTTCTAGTAGATATTTTCAATTCATTGCTGCTTTCAACTTCTATATCTGGTTCAGTTGACCTGCTTTCATTTTCTGTTATTCCGATCTGGGATTCTGTTGCCGCAAGTCCCGATGGCCCAGGCAATGTATGTTCGGAAGAGTGCGATGAAATTGATGACCCACTTGGTGTTGGGACATACTCCGATCCAGAATTTTCGAAGTCTTGTAAACTCATGGAGTCAGCATCAGACATGTTTATTCACGTACTATTTTTTTTTCTTGCTAATACATTTTCAATTAAAAAAACTGATAACACACTTCAATAGATCTTATGAACTTACCTTTGACAAAATAGTGGATTTATTTTTTAAACAAAAATAACTATTTAAAGCGCTATTCAAAATTACAGTTTGATATTTATTGGGTAGAAGCAACAATCAAAACAAACTATGAAACCAAGGTTGATTAAAATGCATTTTGGAACAAAAATCGCAACAGGTGATGGCGTAATTAAACTTTATTACTTAAACTATGGTTTTTACTTTAACAAACGTTTTTAGCCTAACCCAAACATATTTTTTATTTCTAGGATTCGTTTTGGCCTAAGCGGCTTAGGCCATTATGGCATCCACATTTTTTTTGAACTTTGCATAGAGGAAAAACAGGTAGTATAACCTAGTAGTATACTATGCAATAGGGAGTTTTTTTAGTATTTATTTCAGAAGGTTCCGGTTACATCACCATAGTCAGTTTGATTTTTTTGAAAATGAGGGTTAGGCCGTTTTGGCGCTGAGCGCCTCATATATACAAATGAACATTAAGTTTTTAAAGTAAAAACCATATTGGGAATAAAGCTGGTGTTTTATAATTGAAATTCTGTTAGGAAGTAAAACGGGTAAGTAAATCAATCATAATAAAATTCTCCTACTAATTTCACTTTTAGTTTACTTCAAGTACGAATTTGGGATTGAATCAACTTTATAATTCTTAAATCAAGCGCATTTTGATATTGGTTGAAACTTAGTTTTACTTGAATCAAAATCATTTTCGGATTATTTCAAATACGAATTCAAGATTCAACATGGATAAGATAAGTATTTCGGGATTGAAAATCAGTACTTGAATCAACCTTTCAGTAGTTGATTCAAGAAAATCCGAATCTTACCGTACTCTTGATGCCGCTCCGGACTGATTTGAGTACACGGATTGATTGACTTTTCTTTTGAGTGTATGTTCACACTTGGGGGTTTAATCGCGTTTAAGCACCTCTATTCACATCAAAATCGAAATGATTACCCATACATTGAAGTGGTTTCTTAATCACTTAAAATTGACATGATCACTACTAAATCACTTCAATAATCACATAGAATCCTTTGAACATATTTCAAATTGAGTATAATGTAGAATCGGCCACAATAAACGGTCCTTTCGCGTGTACAACCGACCACGATCTATGTTCCACTTCTAAATGTTTTTATTTTGTCCTTAAATAATTTATAAATTTTCACAATTTTATCATGAACACGCTTAAAATAATTTTCTGATAACTTAATTACATTTTTTTTTATTCATATTAGGAAAAAAAGCACTTAATTGACAACATGCTCTTGCAAGTGGTTGTTGTTTTTATTTTGTTTTTCTTAACTTACTTACAACTACAATTAATGTTGAGTGAATTTCAACTAATTGTAGTGGGGAATGTAAGATGAGATAAACCCACTGTTTATTGCAGATGTGTTTTGTTTAAACTTTGATATTGTTACAAGTAGAACTGTTGCTTATAAGTCTTATACGTTTATCAGTTTTATTTGGTTTAATATCTTTAGTTTTTCTAAAATCTTTATGGATGAAGTTTCCTGATGATCTGGCCTAAGCAACCAGTGAAATGCGCATAGGAATAGCTTATCCCATTAACAATAAATTTCAAGTGTTTTTATCAAGAATAAAAACTGGGAATTAAGCACGAATAACAAAACGTTATGAAATTAGGAAAACTTTTATTTTTACAAAGTATTTATAAGAAGTATTGCGGATGCATACGATGTTGGTATGGCTATAAACTCTTATGCGGTTATGTAGTATATCGATTGACTTTCTGAATCAATCTATTGATGTCCGTTCGGGCAGCTGTCCATGTGAAGCTTGTGTGCAAATAACAGACGCAATATTGAAGAAATTTTCTATATTTGTTTAAATTATCATAAGGACCAAGCTTATTGAAAATGGTGGTCCTTATGGTGGGTCTATAGTTTCAAATGCTTTTTTCTAAAAATCATTTTATTATGTTGGTATATAAATTAAATTTAGCATAAATATATTTTATATATTTTATATATTCCATCAGGACCTCGAGCCCAAAAGAAAAATAGTTATTTTATTAATACATTATTAAGGTCGAATTAAACACAATATAAGATTTTATTGCAAACTAAATCTTCTAATCAAATTATATTGGAATCGGTCCATACACGCAAAAGAAAAATTAATCCATCCGTACTCAAATCAATCCGAAGCGGTATTAATGGTGCGGTGTGTACGGATTTTCTTGAATCAAGTACGGAAAGATTGATTCAAGTGCGGATTTTCAATCGCGAAATACTTAACTTGCCCATATTCAATACCGAATTCGTACTTGAAATAATCCGAAAATGAGATTGATTTAAGTAAAACTAAGACTGAACGAATCTCAAAATGCGCTTGATTCCGGTATTATAAAGTTCATTTAATTCGGAATTCGTACTTGAAGTAAACTAAAAGTGAAATTAGAACGAGAATTTTAGTATGATTGATTTATTTAACCGTTTTACGTCGTACAGAATTTCAATTATTAAACACCAGCATTGTTCCCGATATGGTTTTTACTTTAAAAACTGAATGTATATATATAACTGAAAATATAAACTAAATGAGAAGTCTTGCTTTCAATTTTACTTTTTAAACATTAGAATACTGCGTTTTCGTCCTGTTCTGTTGTTTTTGTTGTTTCTAAACACAACAAGCAAATCGTCTTGTAATTACTTATGTAGTGTTTACTGTCTTGTGCTTAACTCCCAGTTTTTATTCTCGATAAACACACTTAACATTTATTGTTGATGGGATAAGCTATTCCTATGCGCATTTCACTGGTTGCTTAGGCCAGATCATCAGGAAACTTTATCCATAAAGATTTTAGAAAACTAAAGATATTAAACCAAATAAAACTGTTAAACGTATAAGACTTATAAGCAACAGTTCTACTTGTAACAATATCAAAGTTTAAACAAAACACATCAACAATAAACAGTGCGTTTATCTCATCTTAGATTCCCCACTACAATTAGTTGAAATAAAAAACATTTTGAAATTTTGTGGTCCCAAAAATTGAAATTACTTTTTGATCATTTTTAATTTCACACAAATTGTTGCTAAAGTTGAAGTAGACTCAACTTTTTAAAAATAACTTAAGTTAAATTTTTGTTCGAAAAAAGGAAAATATATAAAGTAATTTTTGCCCCCATTGTAGATAAAGCACTCAAAACATTACAAACAGTTAAAATGTGTTTGAAGTTTATTCTTATTTTTATAATTTCCATACTTTTCTGACGCAGATTCATTCTGACCAAAAACTTTTATGGATTTTGAAAGTTTTATTTGTGTTTAAGAAAGTAAAGAGTAAGTCAAATTCTTGATGAAGGAACGATAAAACTTTGTTATTGTTTGCTATTCATGAATAAAATTTTTACTTAAAATGTTTAAAAAATAATTAACATAATGCTTTAAAAATTAAAAACCAAACAACAACGATATTAATCCTACGGGAAATTTGTGTCAATTGGTACAACAGGCTGGTTCCTGCGATATGTGAAAATAGAACAAGTACAAAAAGAATAACTCATGGCCAGTGAAAGGAGAGCCAATCATTTAACTGGAAAAGAAAAAGTAATGAATTACAGTACAGTCTTCACCGGTGGTGTGACGCATTTTTGGAACTTTCTAAAATTTTGCTCTTGAATTTAATTCTGGGACTTATTTTATTGAAATAATACTACACTCACAATATTCTGTACGTAAAATTAACTGAAATTGTAATATAAAATAAATGAAAATTCAATTAAAAACCGGTCTACTTATTTTTCATTTATTTTTAACAAAAAGGTCATTTAATTTTTACTGTCAAAAAATCAACACCATATTCCGTAAAATCGAATAAATATTCAGTTATTTTATAAAATTTTACCGTCAAAAAATTGACCCCATATTCAGTAAAAACAATAAAATATTCAGTTATTTTATTAAATTCTGTAATTTTCGTTTACTCCACAAAAGAGCCGAATTTCTAAAAAAACACCAGACAGACCCCTGTCCGCTTGTTTTTCTTATAAGCGAGAGAGGGAGAATATTATTATTTACTTACCCCGATACACAAGTTTGTTTTACTTTTGTTGTACTGACCACATTGTTTACAGCAGAACTCTCAATTATAAGACACCAGCAGCATGACCGATATGGCTTCGCAATTATTTTACTTTTAAAATTTGATGTATTTAACTAAATTATATTAACAAATAGAAAATGGGAACTACTTACACAAAACAAGCAATTCATTTTTTATAGATAAGTAAAAATTAATTTTTGTAGTTAAATAATATAAAATAACTGAATATTTAATTGTTTTTACTGAATATGGTGTTGAATTTTTGACAGTAAAATTTTATAAAATAACTGCAAATTAATTTGTTTTTTAGGAATATGTAGTTAATTTGTTGACAATTAATTTATAAAAGATAACTGAAAATTCATTTGGTTTTACGGAATTCGCGGTTGAATTTTTGACAATAAAAATTAAATGAACTTTTCGTTGCTTTAAATTACATTTTTATTTAATTTAACATAAAGAAGAATTTAACTCAATCAACGGACAATATTAACTGCAACTGAAAATCCGATTTAATATGCACTTAGTTTTTTGAATAACTGTTAGAATCAGTTAAAAATAAATTTGCTTGGAATTTTAAATGTTTATTTATTTAAAAATTACTGCACGGAATATTTCTTAAATAAACTACAGTCCGTTACTGTAATAATATTGTGAGTGTACATTAGACTGGTCGCAATTTTTTTTTTTTTGTAATTTAATTGTTTGCGCTGCTTAAAATATGAGGTTTGGTGTAAGAAATCATGATCTAATTTTCACGTCAATCCGACGGTGCCTAGCCATGCTGAGTGGGGCCCAAAGTTCCTCATATTATAAAAAAAACATATTTTCTATCAGATCTTTATACTTTTACTAGTTGAAAAGCCGAAAATCAAAAATATGGCTTCGTTACGATCTTCCACAAAAAATGTACTTCAAGTGTGCCAAATTTCAGATTCCTATGTCATCAGATGGCTTCAGAAAGTTGCGGAAAGAATAGAACATACATGCCAACATCCTGACATACTAAGAAATTATATATTGTATAGATAGATTAACATTTGTTCGCGCAACACAAAAACGCTTTAGCTTATTGAAAAACTAAAAAAACCGAAATTCCGCAATACAATTTACTTTAAGAAAGTTGAAACTTTTTTCTTTATGTTGGCTTTGGTTTTCGAGATATACGGTTATTTCGAAAATAAAGCAGGTTGCACAACATATGCTCGCGTAACTCAAAAACACTTCAGTTTATTGAAAAACTAAAAAAAAAACGAAATTCTGCAATAAAATTTATTTTAAAACTTTTTTCTTATATGCGCAGTCGTTTTAGAAACATAATTTTTGTTTCTGGAAAATAAAAATAATTTTTTTTATTAAAATTTCGGAATTTTTGTGTTTAAAAATTCATATAATAATAAAATAACAATTAAATTTAAAAAAAAAAATCCCATACAAGATACGACCAGTCTAGTGTACATTGTAGTAGCTGAAACTAAACACGTGCATTGAGAATAGATGTGTGACTGGTAAAATGGTATGAATTGACCCCCTACAATGACAACCCCATGTAAAAGTGATAGGTCTTAAAGGCTCCTTTTTAAATAATCTCTTTATATAATTAAATTTAGCTTTCAGTTTAAATTAAAATATCTCACCATAAGATAAACTTTACTTAGCCATTTGTTAATATATTGAAATTAAATTCGAATTAAAATAACATTAACTATCAATAAAATAATAAATTTGTGATCATTCCGATTCTATAAGTTATAAAAATTTTTTTTAAATTAATATCGAAATAACAATTGCCTCCCCATTAATTTAAGACAAATCAATAATAAGGCCTTGAATAGTTTTGAAAGGACAACAAATTTTAAGGATAAACAACAAATTAAAATTTCACAACAAATACATATTCACGGTGTATTAAAAAAAAAACGATGTGTGGGTTTTGTTTAGAAATTAAACAGAATATGTTCGAGAGTAAAAAGTGCTTTATCAAGTGTTTTTTTTCGAGTGTCATATAGACCCTGAACTTGTTCACTTGTTTTCTAAATCAATTTCCATTCACTTTTGTTATCACAGTTTATTATATTAAAAGAAAAATGCTTTACATCTTTAATGCCCAGTTAAGAAAGAAGACAATAAAAACGAGAAAAACTATAAATGAATAAAATAAAAATCAATAAATAAGAACAAAAAACCAAAGATCTAGAATCAAGTTCATGAATATATTTTTCCTTTTATATTTGATGATTATAATACAAACACACCAACAAAGGCCAAGTATGTACTGACTGACCGTGTGTAACTTATGTTGTTTGTTGTTTTCAGGAAAACTACAACTAATTGTCTGTAACAATGAACTATTCTTCCAAACAACATGATCTCAGACAAATGGCAGTGTAATTTTTTTTCCAAACTTTCGTTTGTGGGCAATTTAAAAAAAAGAAAGACATGATACTAATGCAAACCTTAAGCACATGCATGTTGGAACTTGGCCATCAGTAACTTGGTAAAAAAAAAAACACACACACACACACACACACGTAGAGATTCTGGCAGCCTCAAACAAACAAATGCATCTTAGTCATTGGTCATAGATAGATTGGTCATTGGTATGCATATCAACACTTACTCTGACATTTACTTATACACGGGGCCACACCGTCTTTGGCAGAGATGGGCATTTTGCCAATTTTATTAATGTAACACAACATCGTTAACAAAAATAATAACACTAACAAGCACTTTCGATTTTTTTTTTGTGTTTATTCTTGATAGGAAACAATTCACACATACTTACATGTTATTAGAATCTAAGTAAATAAAATGTATAGGAAATCTATCTCTACCCTGCAAATAACAGGACCAGTCCAAACACGCCTGTAAAGTGTAGCCCACAAGGGACTTGGACTAGTCCAAAAGTAACCCAAACGTATGGAAAAAACATGGTCTATTTAACATTACGATGTCCCAGGGCGGGACCATATAACCCAGCTCTGGACTACAAAGGAGAAGATTTAAAAGTACTCCATGGTTTACTCAGGAGGATTAGTTTTGAAGTCGTTTAAAAACTAAAGCACGTCGTTAAAAACGATGACATGTCGTCTCACTACAAACACTTTTTAACAATCACATGGCCCATGCTTGCATTGCATCGGACCAGTCCATGGAGTAGTCCATTTTATCAAAATGGATCAGGTGGTCCAACATTATTTGCAGGGTAAATACACACACACGTACACTCAGTCAGCATATGGAAGATCCCAGCTAGCATTTTGGTGATAATTTGTTGATAAAATCACCAAATTTTTTTTTCAGATCAATTTTGATGATGACGATTCTCAGATGGTTCATTCACATGCAAAAAGGAATCAGCAAATTATATCACAAATGATTCTTTGAGGGGATTGATCGATAGGGTACCATTTTCACCCAACGATAGAAACTTACATAATCAAAAATAAAGTCATATACGGTTATTTTGCATGCAAAGCTGATTCCTAAAATATTGAAAACTGATACAAAATGCTACCTGGGATTGTTTCCAGCCAGCATTTGCAATGGTGTAAGAGTCTTCTGGGAATTTTATAAAGAGCGTTTTGGTTCATCGACGAGCTTATTTTTTATTCGCCAAAGATTCCTAGCCCGGGATAAACAGTTACACAAGCTGATTCCTCTGTGAGATACTTCCACAACACTGCGAAAGACGCTTATAATAATCAAATAGGGAATCATTTGAGATGTGTTTGAAGATTATCTAACGAGACCCATTTATTTATTATTTTATTTTCACACCTGACGCTAAACTACTGGGTATTGTTTCATAATTTTTGGAATATCTGATATCTATATCGTATGAAATTAAAATCAGTGCTAAGGTTTTACCATTTTTATATCCTTACGGACACTCACAACTGATGCATCTCGTTAAAATTTTTTGCTAAATCGCATTTTTATTGCATCAAATGACTTAAATTGGATTGGAGCATAAATATTTATATATTTCTAAAACATGCCCGCTTCAATATTTGTTAACGATTTGCACTTTTGTAATTGAAAACACAACTTACTTCTGCGACTCACTTTGACAAAACTGAAATGTGACGCAAGAATTTCGCAATAATTCAAGTAACGTTAAAGCGAACAGCGGAATAGTGTAAAAAGCAAAAATACATAAAGAACAAACATATAGAGCAATTTATCATGCAAATGATTAAAATATAACTGTGTTAAGGGCTAATTTGGAGTCATATTTAGCGCAGCTTAACAATGAAAAAAAAATTTCATTTGCTTGAAACAAAGAGAGTAGACATTGCCAAGTAGTTAACCAGTAGTTAGTCGTATTTAGCCGACTGCCGGTGCCTCCGAATTGCATGCGGTAGCCGACTAAATACAAACCCGTATTAAACGTATTATTAGTCGTATTCAGCCGACTGCCGGTGCCTCCGAATTCCATTCGGTAGCCGACTAAATACAAACCCGTATTGAACGTATTATTAGTCGTATTCAGCCGACTGCCGGTGCCTCCGAATTCCATTCGGTAGCCGACTGAATACAAACCAGTAGTCCACGTATTCTTACCAGTAGTGAATACGAACCAGCATTCAACCCGTAGTTAGTCGTATTTATTCGACTGCCGGTGCCTCCGAATTCCATTTGGTAGCCGACTAAACACAAACCCGTATTTAACGTATTATTAGTTGTGTTCAGCCGACCTGGTACCTCCGAATTCCATTCCGTAGCCGACTGAATACTAACCGTATTTAACTGGACATGATTAACCAGAACCGTATTTAGTATGATGCCCAAAGCATTCTACACAGTATTTAACAAAACCGAATTTTACCGCACCCGATTAACCAGAATCGTATTTAGCCGAACGCCAAGACCTCCTAAATCTTTTGTTGTCCGAAGTATTTTTAAGTAATTTCTAGTATTTAAGACAGTAGTTAGCCGAACACCGCGGTCTCCGAATCCCCGTGATATCCGGAATATTTTATCCAGTATTTAACAAAACCGAACCCGATTAACCAGAACCGTATTTAGCCGAACGCCAAGAACTCCTAAATCTGTTGGTGTCCGAAGTATTTTTAATTCATTTCTAGTATTAAAGACCGTAGTTAGTCACACCATGGCCAGACAACTGTCAGCCACCGACTTATCCGAGGCCGCAGTTAGCCGAACAAACGAGGTTGCGAGATCCTCCTGTGTTCGAAGCGCTTGGCCCAAATAGTCGAAGTAGGTAGTCGTGTGTACAGCCAACTACAGGGCGCACCGAATGCTGCGTTCTCGGCATTGTTTCGATTGTAGATGTAGATACTAACAACCTAAAACCGAAACTCGTTTATTTTCACCTTTTCTGCCAGATCGAATCTTTAGTAACTTAACGCTGCCCCACCGATCGCCACCGTACGTGCCTAATGCCAACAACATCTAGACGTTCCTAACGTCACCAGCCGTACGTGCACGAAACTACGCTGCCGTTCCCGTCCACAGCCGCACCGGATCAGCCGAATGCCGTCGTTAGTTCTTAGTATTTAGCGTAGGTTAAGGTTTCGTGAATAAAGCTTTGTTAAAATTATTGTAAGCGAACATACCCGAAAACATCCCGTGTTATTTCAAAGGAAGCAGACCTTCGATGATTTTTTCACCGAATTTTTTTTTGTTATCTGAACTCGACTTAAGCTATTTTGTCAAAATGCCGCAAAAATACATATGGATTACGAACAAAGTAAACAACATCCAGCAAACAACATGCATCAAAAATGCGGTTCGAAAAGATAATATAATAATGGCTAGTAATGTTACAGTACATAATGTCTCGAAACGCGAGTCATAAAATACTCTTTCAGAAGAGTCGCGTTTTTTGACTCAAAACGAGCGAGGAGTAGTCTTAAAAGATGCAAATATTATTAAACATTTCATTAAATGCTGAGGGTAGGGATTGCTGATCGGTTTTAACCGAAATCGAAACCGCGGTTTTAATGCCTACAAAACCGAAACCGAAAACCGACCAAAAAACCTCGGTTTTAGCTTTTACTTAAAATGTATATTTATGCTAAAAGAAATTGCAAATTATTCATATTACTCGTACTTCATACACAAAAACTTTATACAAAATAGCCTGGAACAATGGCAAGGTAATCTCAAAATTCTCTAAATTTAAAATTAGTACTAAGAAGAACAAATGTTTTTTTTTAATAAACTCCCAGCCAGCATTCTTTTAAAATTTTTAATCATATTTAAGTCTTTTTTGACTCTTCAGCTCGATTAAAATACCAGGATATGCGCTCATTTTCCGATAATAAATGATCCTTTTGTCGGGAGAAAATGGTACCCTACCCGCGACTCTTAAAGGGTCATATATGATTCGTTTTTTTTATTAGTTTACAGACATTTTCGACTCTTTTTTAATAGTTTTTGTTATTGAATTTCAAATCAAACACTTTTAAATCATAAGCGCGAGTCATTTTTGTGTGGATTTTTAAGCGTGCTAATAATTAATCAGTTTTTACTCATACCGATGATTTTTGAAAAAACGATCTTCCAAGTGCTAGCAGGGTTGAAACAAACAAAAAAATTTTATTACATATATACAAAAAATATATATGTATATAGTTTTACTTGAATATTTTCAAAACCGAAAACCGAACCGAAACCGACCGGTTTTAACCATTTTAAAACCGAAACCGCGGTTTCACATTTTTACGGTTTTTAGCAAACTCTAGCTGAGGGGCATATGCATGAATATCCTTGTCATTGAAATTTTTTTTTAATGGATTTATAAATGATTCAGAGATATTTTTGTCTAGAAGTTGGAAACTTTTTCCTCTAATTTACTTTCTTTCCAATAAAATTTACTTTTGACATTTAATTACTCTTCTTGTCTATTCATTATTTGTGAGACTCTTTGGCATCTAGACTATTTAACTTAATCGTTTGGAGTTAAGTTTTATAGTTATTTGGTTTTTAAGAGTTAATTTTTGCTACCTTAACTATTTAATGGAAATTTAGTTAAAAATGGAGCTCAAAATTTTTTTATACATAATTGTTGATTGTCGTTTTAAGATTTCTTTTTTTAAATTTTTTCTCTTAATCTGTACACTTTTTCGATGTATTATTCACAACTGATTCTGCTAGTAGGGATGGGCTTCCTAACAAAATGCAGGCGTCTGAATTAACCCTGAAGGTTTATAAAGATGGTTTAAAAATAGGCAGAAAAGTAGTTGGATGATTGCTTAATAAAGAATTTAGTATAAAAGTACATTTTTGGCTGCCGGACGACGGAAGTGTCCTGCAGGCAAGGGGTAAGGATTAAAACCGCTTAAAGATTTCTTAATTTTGATAATATATTTTTTACAATTTAATACATGGGGAATATGACGTGAAAACAACTGTGCGGAACTGCAGCTTGGTCTTAGCTTCGCCAAGCGGAGTTCTTTCAAAGAAGCTCTTCATGAATTTATTTTTAAGATTACCGGAGGTATAACTTAAATTAATTTTCTAATAAAATTTTTAGCTTTGCATTGTCCTCTGTCTTTTCAACATAAATACATTATTTTAATTAACTTCCAAAGGAAATAAATCGTTGTCGCTTAAATCTAGCAAACGCAGCGGCCAATTAAAATCGCTGCCTTTTGAAAGGAGATTGTCCCGTAACAGATCCGCTGTACTGTATGCGCTTAGTCTCCACGTTGTTTAAACCACATTTATGGCCAACCGCATTACCGACTTCATTACTTAATTAATAAGGACCGGTTATCATTTCGGAAGATTTTCCACATCGAAGAATATACTTTAGGTGTAACAACCAGTGGTGAAATACTCTTATTGCCCATATTCTGCAATTTCGTCTTTTAAAGAAGTCATTAAAATGAAAAAGAGCTTTGTCACTTATTATTAGATTGTATTTAATACAGTGTTAGAAAATTTAAACATTTAATATCGTTCCTTAGTGTTCGGTTCGTAGATTTGTGGAATACACAAACGCTAAAAGTGTTTGTGTAGTTAATCAATAAAAAATTAAGTTTGTCTGTTTGTGATCTTCCAACACAAAAGTTGTACTGTACTTATGCAACTCAACAAAAAATGAGAACATTTAATTGCGTTCTTTTTTTAAACCACGCAAATGCACGATACACACACTAGCTATTCGTTCTGTGGTCGTTGCTAAAATTTTTGTTTGCTTATTTCTGTACCAATGTAAAAAAGAAACACCATAGAACATTAAAATATAATTTTTGTCAACAGTATCACTACAATTGCTCTGTTTTTAACGAAGAACAGAACACTATATAATGTTCGGTTCTTTCTTGACAATAGTTACGAACGGTATTAAGGGTTTTGTTCGTCTACACAAACACTAACAAACTAGA
This sequence comes from Pollenia angustigena, assembly GCA_930367215.1. Taxonomy (NCBI): domain Eukaryota; kingdom Metazoa; phylum Arthropoda; class Insecta; order Diptera; family Polleniidae; genus Pollenia; species Pollenia angustigena. The sequence goes on from OV884058.1 coordinate 154,046,783, forward strand.
TATCGTGACTTCGTTTCTTTTTCGGACAATTTAATCAACCAAATGTGCGTATAATCGGAAAATTCGTGCAAAAATTTGAGCAAACCGGGTCTGTAGGAGACGTGAAAATACCAGTGCATGCTCGTACAGCTCATACTGCAGAAAATATTGCTGCTGTTCGCGATAATGTGGCTGAAGAGTCATCCACCTCAACTCATCGTCGTGCCCAACAATTGCACCTCTCACGCTCGTTGTTGAGGACACATTATGCATAACGACTTGCATTTACACGCTTACAAGGTGCTATTGACTAAAGAACTAAAGCCTCTTGACCATTCCAAACGTCGTCAATGGTCAGAGTGGCAGAAATGGCAATAGTGGATGATAAATTTTCGAAGAAAGTCACTTCAGTGATAAGGCACATTTTCACCTCTGTGGATTCGTCAATAAGCAGAATTGCCGCATTTAGCCGAATGATAATCCAAGAGTGATTGTCGAAAAACCAATGCACCCAAAAAGAGTGACTGTTTGTTGCGGCTTATGGGCTGGCGGCATCATCGGGCCGTAATTTTTCCAAAATGAGGCCGGTCAGGCATTTACTGTGAATGGTGTTTGCTACCGTGAGATGATAATGAACTTTTTATGACCCGAATTGGAAGATATGGATGTGGACGATATTTGGCTTCAACAGGACGGTGCCGCTTGCCACGCAGAAACGAAACAACGGCTCTTTTGCCATTTAAATTTAACCACGCTTTAGTTACGAACGGTATTAAGGGTTGTGTTCGTATATACACAAACACTAAAAAAAAATAACGTTTCTGGGTTTGTGAGCCGTACGTTAAAAAATGTTCTGTTTATTTTCGAACACTGATTCAAATTCATAATTTTGCATTGAACGAATTGATTGTCCGTTTTTAAAATATATATATATATATATATATATATATATATGGTTCACATTTTCCGCTTTCCAAGTTTTTTTTTGCAACGATCTAAAAAAGCGATTAAATTATTAAAGACACTCTTTAAATGAAAATAACAATTTTGTGGCATTTTGATATTTATCACATTTTGATAAGCTTAGCACCATTTAACTCTGTTCAATCATTTGCTAAATCTTATTTTCCATATAAAATTATTGCATTTTAATAAAGCTTCTTATGTGAGATTTTAAAATTATTATTTAACAAAACGTTATTTAAAATATTTTTTGCTTTACCTTACTAAGTAGTAATATTTAATGTTATAATATTTCAATAAACAACATTATTGGAATTTAATTTTTTCGCCATCACATACATACTTACGTACAAAAAAGTTTTGAGCAGTCGATTCTCTTGAGCAACCGACATTGAACTGTCCATATCAAAAGCAAGGGGTCTCTACATATATATTTATATACCGGCAACTGGACCAGATGTAATCTGTATACCAAATTTAATCATAAAGGGGGAAAAATCCCAAACGTACCAATTATTTACGTTTTAACATCATAAAAAGTACCCTATATTTTAATCTATACCAAAGCGAAAAAGTACCAAAGATGAAAGAGGACCAAGAGCACCAGCTTTTCGTTATTTTAAACTCCCAGACAGTACACTGTACTTCACTTTGGACTATAACGATGGTCTACAAATTTGAAAAAAAAATTGCCTGCAGAAACAAATCAGGTTTTTTTTTACTAATCTGGGTGCGCTGAATTCAAAACTGGCGTAAACATTGGGCTATAACCTCTTGTTCCTCAGTAGTTCTCCTAAGCAGTTTGCAATTTAAATACAGTTCAATCGCTGGAGTAGGAAAAGGGATATGAATCCGAATATAGAACTACCTCCCTTAAAAAATGTATAATATTGTTTCAAAAACTGATATAAATGATGGCAGAATGTACGGACTGACATACGATTGTTTACAAATTTGTTTCTTATGACTGAATCAAAATGGCAATTTTCGTAATTTACCATAACCACATATAAATCCCACTCTCGGAAAACACGAAAACACAAGTATGCCTAATCATTAAACGAGTAATGCTTTTGTGGTAAAAAAATAAGACTAGAAACCACACAAAGAAATTTTGTGAAGATTGGTATATATTTGACCATAGGCCTCCTAAAAGGACTCCTTAGATATTCCAACTCTTGGTTTTAGGTATCAAAGATTCGGAACAGCAGAATAAAGCACTCGTGCTTGTTTTAAAGATGATATTTGTGCCCCAATCTCTAGCAACGGTGTTGTAGTTACAACAAGATGGAGCCACAGCACATACTAGAATCAATGGCTTAAATAAAGGATTTTTTTTTATGAATGCATTATTTCGGAACAGTAGAAATTTTTGTTTGGTAATATTTAATTTTTTTTTTAATTCCCTAAGCTAATCCTGCGAAGCTCTACGCTTGTCTGCAGGAAAGTAACCAGAGCCTTTGGCGGGAATTGAACCCTAAACCCTGGCGCTGATAGACTAGCTCACTACCAGCTAGCCTACCGGGGTACTCAAATTTCTAAATAAAAAGAGTATGCTTACAAGTAAAAAATTATCCATCAACTAAAAATTAGAAATTAACAGTCGATCGACGACTTAAGCGAGCGGCAACAAGTCACTCATTATCGTTCTCTTAAGCGGTCCAGTAACTATCGTCTTGTCGGTCGATAGGTCTAACATTTCTTACGTACTCCATTTATTTATTGTCAAATAACTGTATTGCAACATCAACAATTTCACAAATAAAACGCTTGCTTGAAAATAAAAATCGGCAAAGCTGATAAATTGAGCCATAAAAGTGCAACTCTATAGTTTTATTAGTGGTGATGTTTTAACAAAATATACATAAGTATAATAAAAAATATTAAGTGTTGGTGTGTAAAGAAAAATTGCATTTAATATATTAAAAAATGCCTCTGTCGACAACCACAACACAAGTGACTGATTTTGATATTTGTTGTCGCATATTTCTTAGTGGCCAGCAAATTTGGCATGAAAACTGTTACGTTATCGGTCGCTTGCATTGTCGATCAGTTTGTCGTGCAGAAAATTGTTAGTGGGCCGAAAATCAGCTGTTTGCCGTTTTAAATGCAAGCGAAAGAAAGCGGTCGACATTGTGGGCCAGGCTATAAATCATGACCATAACAACCGAAATTTTGCAATTAATGTAAAATCCTCGAAAATAAGGTTGATTTTACATTTTTCGGTAGTAATTTACTTGATAGTTACTTCATGTTAATTTAACATGGTTTTACAATAACTTTATTAACATAACATTATTTTCTTATAAAATAACTGTAATTCATGTAAGTTTAACACTCCCGTAAGGTTAGCGCAAGATGACATTCATATTGAAATAACACTCCGAATCACGTTGAATGAAAGTTATTTCAAGTTTAAACAACGTGAGTTTCATGAATATTCGAATAACTAAATAATTTTTACAAAAAGAATACGGGAATTTTTTTCTTTTTATAAATAATTTTAAACATGAAAATAAGAAAATGTATATTTTTCTTTTTATAGCGTTGTTATTGTTTTTATACAAAACAAGTAAAACAGGATTTTATGGATTCAATATTGAACAATGTTATTTTAAACATTTTTCGTTTAAAATTATTATGAAACAATGATAATTTTAAATAAAGTCCATACTTTTGCAGAAATTCCCTATGATTTTTAATCAACATTGTGCAATGTTAATTTAACATTGATATTTTTTTCTGTGTGTACATTAGAGTCGACCATCAATGAAGGGAACATTTAAAGTTATCTGTTTCAAAAAAGGAGACCAGTTTTGTGTTGGGCTAGGGTTCCGGTTTTTTAATCTTGGACTTCATGTCCGTCTGGCTGTCCGTCCGTCTGTTCTAGAGTCTGTTTTTCGTATGGGGACCATATGAAGGGTTGGAGATAGAGGATAAGTTTGTTCTAGAGAAATATTAGGAATGCAAAAATAATGGGGGCTGCTCATACATTTTACATCTTAAGGGGTGACTCCTCAGTAGTTACGGGCATTTATCTTTCCATTCAGCCCGAATTTCATTCTCACAGATTTCAATGTGCGTGCGGCACGGCAATTTTCGACCGATTTACCAATTTTTTTTTTATTCTAACATAACACAAAACTGGTCAACTTTTTTGGAAAATCGAAAAAAATAATTTTGGACCACCCTAGTGTACATAGATATGCAGAAAAAATCAAAGATAAAATTCTTTAAACCTTATCAAGCTTTACTGCATTCAAAATTTAATAATAATAATAACATAAATAAAAAATGTACAAGCAATTTAAGCCACAAACCTCGTTCTGCTTCACCCTGTACATAAATAATTGAATGCATAGTTTATGGGTGTTTCTACGTTAATAGGTACTATCGACGGCTACATTAAAAAATCATATATAATTTTTAAATTTGCGGAAATATCAAACGCGTTTAATAATAAATACAGTATACTTTTTTACCAATAAATTGCAATACCTAAATTACCATAGTTTAGTCATAACTTCATGTTTACCTAGTAAAAAGTATCTACCCTGGCCTGTCCCTTTAGTATTCTGTAACAAAATATTTGAAATTTAACACATTACTAATTCATAAAATATTTAATCGTTAGTTATTACATAAAGTAGTTTAAATAACATTGGTAATCATTTAAAAAAACTTTCAAAATACTTTGAAAGTTTATTGAAAAAAATTACATATTTTTTGTCCCTCGTATTTTAAGTCTCTTCCCCTGCACATTTTTCGATCGTTTAAAAATGCCGCTAAAATGCTTTGACGCTGCAAATTTAAATAGCACAATATTTGTTTTCAAGTGCATTTAACAATAAAAGTCGCGCGAGCCAAAACACTCGGGTTACTCGCACGTGTCAGTGATTAATGTATCTCCACCGGAGAGTTTTATTCACTTGTTATTTGTGGTCAAAGTTTGTTTATAATATTGATTTATTTTAATTTCAGTATAATTTACTGTTACTACGTTTATACGCAGCACTTATTCGCAAATAAATATATTGCAAGTAGAGAATATTGCCGCATAAACAGTGAATTAAATTTTTATTTGCAAATAGCTAAATCATGAAAACAATTCCTGTTAACGACACTATTTGCAAATAAGATTTTAAGCATTGCCACACTTTTAACCGTTTTACGTTTTTATTTCGATGTGGCACATTCATATGACAACAAAAGTAAAATTAAATCAATAATGTGCAAATAAATTTAAAAATACACAATAATTTTTGATCTTTTTCATTTAAAAAATAAAAAGTGTATATACATACAGTGCTACTAATCAATAAATTTTCCATCTGGCATCACTTAAAAACAAGAATTTTCATTAAGAAATAGACATATAAACAGTAAGTTAGTTAATCGCAAATAATTTTTATTCGCGAATAGGCTACGTATAAACGTAGTATGTGTTAGTTTGATTTTTCGTTACAATACATATTTTTCCGATTATACTAGTTTTTTAAGGAAAACATCTCTCCCCTGCCGTATTTCCCCTGCTTCATCAGATGCCAGGGTAAAGATTTTGCGTCCAGGGTAGATAAGGAATTGAGAAATTAATTCTTTCTTAGTATTTTACGTTAAACCAACACATTTCCACTATATACGTTATACGTGTTTTAACGCTTCAAAAATGTATGTACGCCTTATTTAATGTGAATTTTGGTTTAAGTTAGTTTTATACTACTAACATACATATGTTGCATTATACAATAATAGAAGGTAGTCAAGTTCTTTCTTTAGTTGCCATATTAACGTTCTGACATTCAAGATTTATACAAAATCGTGCTAACCAACTTTTTAATCAAATCCAATATTCGTTTTTTATGTTTTATGCACTGGCAACCAAATTGCAAGAACTTTACCTAAATTAAGTAAAATGCACGTGGAATTACCACGAAGCCGGTCACGGCAAGGGCGCGCTTCTCAGCAACTATGAAGGTCCAACAAATTACTGGATGCCCCAATAAATTGACAATGAAGAGCTTAAGCTGTTTCTGTGATCTTGAAGTATACAAGTATTTTGTGGTCTGCACCTTGGATTTTGCTTTCATGAAAACCAAACCGCGCCTTAATGTTGATTATGTATATGGGCCTGAAAGAGAATCTTAAGACGAACCACTAATAAAGTATCTTCTCAGTATTGTTCTCAAGCAGTTACCGAGAAGGCATGACAGCTTGTAAACGAAGGAAATGAAATAATTAGCTTTTTTTCGACTACGTTTATGTAAGCAGATGTTAAGAATTTTTGTTTTTAAGTAACATAAAAAAATACTCTATGGAGTTATCCAAATTTTGTTTTGTTTTAAACTATCATCAAATATTGAATAATTAAAGTTGATTCTTACGAAAATAAGGTTTGTTTTCAATTTATCCTTCCGCTTAAAGTAAGGTATCCTGGTGGTCATGTCTTTACCCTGTGTAGAGTATCTCCCCTGGTTATTTAAAATACCGGAAAAAGTAGATTACTTGACTGGCCATTATTAAACATGCATTCAAACTTCCTGATTAATTACGATTATATTGAACAAAATCATAATTTTAAATATTTTTATTACGCCGCCATTCATAATATCAGGTAACCTCTTATCGTAGAATGACCCTTATATTGCTTGTTGCAAGTATAAAAAGTGACTAATTAATATTTATAAAAATAGTATACATAAAAATAGAAAAATATTATATAAAACCAAATAATAAAATATGATTTTCTCTATCTTTTAATTAAACTCTACTTTAAACAATTGCTTTGTCTAATTTATTTTTGTAATGCATTATGCTGAGTATATGCTGACATGGAAATGGACTTGTCATGTATGTAATTAAATAAATGCCCCGGTGGGCTAGCTGGTAGCGAGCTAGTCTATCAGCGCCGAGGTTGCGGGTTCGATTCCCGCCAGAGACTCTTTTTTCTTCTTCTATCCTGCAGACAAGCATAGAGCTTCGCGGGATTAGCTTAGGAAATTTAAAAAAAAAAAAAAAAATTAAAGTATATTTAATTAAAGCAATCTAACAGAACACCTCATATTTCTAGCCATTGGTAATTCACTAATTCAGCTTGAATTTTTGAATAGTAAACATTTAATCCATTTGACTTATATTGTAGGATAAATTATTAAATTATAACTTCTTAGCTTTATACATACATTATTTCATTAAAATTTTGTCTGCAAATTTCTCAGCAATTACTTTCAAACTGATGACTTTTAATGCTAGAATGTCTTAAGTAGGAATGGAGTATTGCCAGATTACCATTCTAACACGGAATATCTTTAAACATACCTTTGCAAGTATGCAGTTTAATAATAACAGATTAATTTTATTTCCCAGTAATACAGATTTTTAAGGAGTACTTCTTACTAAGGAAATTAATTTGTATGGTTTTATTATCTGAGGATTGAAATTGGCAGAACTCAAAAAAATCGGTATTCACTAGAATACTAAATGCTGCTACTTAATCTAGTAAAATATATAACTTTTAACATCTTACGGTTAATTCATTAACTTCAGTTATAATTAACTATCAGATATAACTGAGATTTACGTATTTCTTGACATTTCTTAACAAATTCTTTTCACACTCTTTTACATTTTTAATTTATTTATGATTTTTACATGTTGTTGTACTTAGTATTGTAGTGTTAAAATTATACTCAGAATTATAGTGTAAAAGGACCTACAACAACAGACAGCAACAAAAGTAAAGTATATAAGTAACTTTGCACAGCATTTTGACCCCAACTGGGCTTACTTTTTATTTTTGTTTATTTAATGGAAGTGCTTTATCAAGTCGCTTTCTATTTCATATTTTATTTCCTTTTTAACATGGATATTGTTAATAGAAATAGTTGTTGATAAAAGTGATGAAAAGTTAGAAAAAATAGACAAATAAAAACACAACACGTAAAATGCAAAAATATATTTTTTTTATTATTTATGTGCAGTATTTGCATTGTTATGACAACGTGTTGTAAAAAACGAAGAAATTAAAATTTAATTTCAATAAGAAGTGTATGCAGAATAAAACAAACTATTTTTATTTAATATTGCTTTATGGACAAAAAAAAAAAAAAAAACAAGTAAGAGTGCTATATTCGGCTGTGCCGAATCTTATATACCCTTCACCATTGTGCGAGCAGAATACAGAGCAACTAGACAAAAACTAAATAAAACTGGTAAATATTTTTTAAAATAACAGACAACCGGTTTTGAAGTTCGGTTTTCATAAGGGCCCAGAATATATACACTTTATAGGGTGTAGGATCAATATTGTAGAAATTACAGTTATTTTTACCTTCGGTGAAGGGTATAAAAAGGGTAATTTTTTGGAATTCAGGGGTCTAATCACCGCATTCGATACTATCGTATTGAATAAACTATTGAATTTTTTTACATACGATAGACACTGCCGTATCGAATGAAAACTCGATAAATGTAATGTCGAGTTACTCGATGTCGAATGCTATTATTTCAAATTCAATACATTTCATTCGATATCGAGTTTCAAGATACCAAAATAAAAAATTTCGATCAATTTTGCTCGATATCGTATGCGGTGATTAGACCCCAGTATTTCGGTTATAACTCATAAAAATTTCAGATATTTTGGTATATAAGTCATATCCATAGGACGTATGGCAGCCCTAAAATTTAGGTTTTTATAAAAATTTTGATGTTTTTTAGCCCATTTTTGGAGTATTTTGCTCATAAATTACCCATTGTCTAACCGATTTGATAGTTGTATATACAGACGTGTTAAGGAAGTATTTTACCATTTACTTCAGTTATATTTGTATATAAACATTTATATATACTTGTATACATATATTTTAACAAAGTTAATTATAAAAAAAAGGTGTAATTTTTGGGGATTCAGTATTTCGGGTAAAACTCAGCCATTTTTTTAACCGATTTGACAGATTTATATACCAACGTGTTGAAGAAGAAATTTACCATTTACTTGACTTATAAAGCTTGGACTCGGGGAGATCTATGGTTCCCGAAAGTGGGTATTAAAAAAAAAAATTTAAATTTGGTCATAACTTTTTTGTATCTGAACCGATTTTCCCGAGTTTTTCATAAAATATCTATATCCGATATTTCGATATATAAGTCATATCCAAAGGACATATAGCAGCCCTAAAATTTAAGATTTTATACAATTTTTAATTTTTTTTTGTATGGGAGGTACCACGCCCACTTCTCCAATCCCGCCCACATTTTGTAGGGTGGTGTGTACTGGCAACCGAAATATGTGTACCTAATTTGGAAACTTTGGCTTTTGCCGTTCCAAAGATATGCAGCAAAAAGTAATAGAAATACAACAATCACAAGGGATTTTTGGAAAAAATTAGAGGTAGTCGTGGTTTTTTGGTCATATCTCAGCCATTTGTGGACCGATCTTGCTGAATTTCAATAGCACGAAATGGTGTGCTATATGTGACATAAATGTAAAACAACCTAGCCGCAATCATGTCTGGAGTCTCCGGAAAACACATATCAAACGTATGACGGACAGACGGACGGACATCGTTAAATCAAGTTCTCTCTTCATAAGGACCCAGAATATATATACTTTATAGGGTCTTAGATCACTATTGTAGAAATTACAAACGGAATGACGAACTTATATATACCCTTTTCCACCTGAGGTGAAGGATATAATAAACAATAAACAAAAAGGTGTCATTATTAATACGATTTCCGTATGACGTGCTCAATTCCCAATTTTTCATATTTGATAAATACACTGAAATTTATGGTTGAGGGAAAGCTAGCTGCTATGCGCATTTCACTGGTTGCTTAGGCCAGCTCATCAGGAAACCTTTTCCAAAGATTTTAGAAAAGCCAAAAATATATAACAAATAAAATCGTAAAGCGAATAAGAATTATAAACACTCTAATGGTGTTTTCTTTTCTGACAATAATGTTCCATATATGCTACCATTCGTACGGGTTTTTGAACTTCGGTTTTCGCAGTTATAACTGAGTGAGAGATAATACCCTTTTTTGCATCTGCGTAAAGTACTTTTTTATGCAAGCAGGAATTTTTTTCTTGTGTTTGCGGACAATTTGCGTTATATTGTGATTTTTAGTTATATTGTGATGGATATAAAAACTTTTTGTTTTTCGTTTGTTTTACTTTTATTACATTTTTTTTGTCGGAAAATTTTTAACAGCAGCTGACATTAATTATTTAAAATCAGTGCTGTTAACGCTTATTGGAATTGTAAGAAAATTTAATGTTGAAAATTGCTACAAGCGTGGTGAATATCGCTTTTAGTACAAACTTTGCATTCAATATTTAACACGCTAAATACACATTAGTTTTGAATGTAAAACGTAGCTATTATTTTGTTCCATTGTAATTTAGAAAAATGTATCACTTTGTAAGGGTTCGTGTAACCTAATAAATATATTACACAACTATAATGCATCATTATTTTTTAGAAAAGAAAACACCATAAGTCTTACTTGTAACAATATCAAAGCTTAAACAAAACACCAACAATAAACAATAAAGTGTCAAGTCATAATAACAGTTTAAGTTATAACCTCAGTAGTAAAATTAATAAATTTTTCATCTTCTTTTTGTGAAGGAAGAGGCAATATTTTGATTTTGAACGATAAATAAAAACCTTGTAAAAATTTGGTAAATTGCACTTAGAGATAAATTGCACTTAGAGCAACAATTTGAATAAATATGTATATGGGCATTTCTTTCTAAAGGTCCACCGAAAATTTTAAAGTTATTAAAAGCATATTCTTTTATGATTTTGTTATAGAGAAATATTTAGATTTTACTAATTTTATAAATTCCCCCATAAAATCGTTCACTAAGACGAACCAGCAGGCTGCAAAGTTGTACAAACTTAATTTCTTATTTGTGAGAATGTTTTATTGTAGGTTTTCTTTCATATTATCTTCCTTTAAAGAGGTGATATTTGATAAAAATTATTCCCAAAAAATTTTCTTACATGGTCTGTAATCTAAGGAAGAGTTCAAAGAGAAATATGTAATGAGGATTAACGGTAAATTATTATTTTTTTTTACTCATTAATTTCACGTTCGAAATGTCACGTATCGACACAGATTTTGGCTTAAAAAAAAAAAATAAAAAAATACAGAAGATTGTTTAATCAAACCAAAGACATTTTTTCAGCCGCTACTTCTTTTGCCATTATCTTTGACCTAGAATCGCGCCCTCCATACACTTTAGCAGAGATAACAGTGATTTCTTAGTGCTATAATTTAAGGGTTAAGAGAACGTAAAAATATTTTTTGTTTAAAATGTTATTGCATTTTTGATGCGTACCACTGTCACGTTCAACACTATGGAATTACCCATATATATATTTCTATCACTCCTCGAAGAAGTGAAGGAAATGCACGGCTTATTAGAGAATGTTGTTGGGGCTGCCGACATTGCCACCAGGCGTGCAGAATTACATAGGTATTTAGCCACACAATATATTAGGGTAATCCCGCCCATTGTCGGTCGTCAGATCGTTAGCACGACAGGGAACACCAAGGGTTGTATAGAAAAATTTTAAAATTTGCTTGCGCTTCACTTTCCTTTCCCATTAGAACTCAATTTAAATTTAGCCAAAGTGTTAATGCACAAAGTAAATGTAGATAACTATAAATGCATAAGATTAGTTAATATAACACAGTGCAACAAAATTCGTGTCATCGCTGCCAGCCTCAATACTTGCAACGCGAAATGAGCAAGTCTGCCAAACGGTTTTGAAAAGTCAGCTTGGGTTCCCGAAATGGGCCCCTAACATGTTTGTATTTTTTGAAAAGGGGTTTGGTATAAGTCAAAAAATATATGTATACTAAATGTACTTCTGAGCTAAAATACTATTTAAGTTGTCTTCAGTAGAATTGTATGGCGATTCTTTTCTTAGAATATATTTACCCTCTAACATTCATTTTAAGGGGTAATTTTTGTTCTTTTTATAACTTCCACACAAAAGTATACTAAAACGACACTTTAGAGGGTTAAATATTCGACGAATATTTATTCATCAAATTTCAGTAGGAGTCTTCTAAGACCAAAAACTCGTGCAATGTATGTAAAACAGTTTCTCAAAATTCTGGGCCATGAAATATTTGAATTTTCGAAATCCCGTTTTACATACATTGCACGAGTTTTTGGACTTAGAAGACCCCTAGTAAAATTTTATGCAAAAGTGCCATTTTAGTATACTTTTGTGGGGACGTTACAAAAAGGACAAAAATTACACCTTAAAATGAATGTTAGAGGTTGCAGCAGCCAAATTTAAGAATTTTATTAAACCGTCATATATGTTTGGTTGAAATTCTTAAATTTGGCTGCTGCAGTGCCTAGGATGCTCCTAGAGGGGTCAAGTGTATGACCAACCCTACTTTATTTCTCATCTAAATCCTTTATATCTAACATACCTACACGCTATCTCCATTCCTTAAGAGGGCTCTCATACAAAATGTTCAATGTATGACCGACCTCAATTAGCTTTTTGTCCTTAACATTCTCTCGATATATACTTGCCCCTTATCTCCACTTCTTATGGGGATCCCATACAAATATTGCGTTTTATGAAACTCTTAAATTAATTAAAATTTGTCGACTTTCGTGAATAAAATCAAAACTTGTATTCAGATTTTAATCATTTATGATTATGATTTATGAATTTTTAAAAAACAAAAATTTCGAAATTTTGATAAAAAAAAATTATTTTTTTTCCAAAAAAAAATATATGTTTCTAAAACGACTGCTCATATTTAAAAAAAAGGTATACTTTTCTTAAAGGAAATTTTATTGCGGAATTTCGGAATTTTTTAGTAATATCAATAAACTAAACCGTTTTTGAGTTACCCGAATATATATTGTGCAACCTCCTCCATTTTCGAAATAACGGTATATCTCGAAAACAAGAGCTAACCTAAAAAAAACGGTGGGCACAATTGGATTCACAGTTCCCGAATTAAAGTAAAAAAAAGGAAAAATTCCCGTATTCTTTTTGTTTAAATGAATTAGTTAAATAAAACACGAAATAATCAAAGTAGAATGATGCAAAAACCATATTGAGCCATTCTGCTGGTGTCTTTTGATTGTGAATGCTTCTGTATACAAAGGGGAAAACAAAAAAATGAGGCATTACAGGAAAATAAATAATTATATTCTCTATCTCTCTGGTTCTGCGGGTAAGTGCTTGGAATTATTCTTAAATAAATGCATATGTTGTCTCTGAAGCTTGATTCACTGTTATTTACCCAAACCAATCCGATTCTACATGAAATTCACGTTGTTTCAACTTGAAATAACTTTCATTAATCGTCGGAGTGTTATTTCAATATGAATGTCATTTTGTTCTAACTTTAAGGGAATTTCGAAGGAAAATAATATTGTTCGCAAGTTACTGCAAAATCATGTTAAATTAACATGAAGTAGCTATGAAGCAAAATCACTACCGAAAAATGTAAAATCAACCTTGTTTTCGAGGAGTTTACATTGATTTTTTTCTGTGTGTAGAAACTTTGCTTGTAAAGTTAGGCTTAGTTTCAGCTACTTTTGCACTAGAGGCTATACAATTCCCGATCCTAAGCAAGGCGCTTAGTGCCAAGTCCACCCACTATGTAGCTGTGATTGTATCCGGTATTAAGACATTTTGGTGAATATGATTTCATGACAGTAACACACAATAGTCTTAGAATTATGCCTTTACGACAACAAGGGAAAACAAGCAAGGAAGTATAGTTGGCCCTACAACACAGTATTTAGAGACAAATTTTTGAAGGTGGACCCTAATAAGTTTAAAATTCATATAAGAGTTCTTTGTCTTGAATTTGATGACAGATTGCGTTATATGTAATGTAATTTTTATGCTCGGTAATATATCGAGAATGATCGTAAACACATTTTAAAATCATTGCAATACAACGTGATAACTATTTCAAGAAAGAGCCGAATATTATATAGTGTTCTGTTCTTCGTTAAAAAATAGAACAATTGTAGTGATACTGTAGACAAGCATTATATTTTAATGTTCTATAAAATTGCTTTTTTTGCCTTGATGAAGAAATTAACAAACACACAATTTTAGCAACGACCGCAGCACGAACAGCTTGTGTGTGTATTGTGTATATGTTTTGTTTGCTGGCTTTTTGTTTTTTCGTATGTGTATTTTGTTTTTGTAAAAAATGGAGCTACGCACAACAGAAGCGAACAAACATTAATTAGCTGAACCAAACACTATGAAGTTTGTGGTTTTCTAAAAAAAACGGAATTAAATGTTCTCATCTTTTTTATGAATTGGACAGATTTATTTATGTGTTCGAAAGATGACAATCAGGGAAACGTTATTTTTTTAATTATTTACTACACAAACACTACAAGAGTTTGTGTTTCCCACAAATCTACCGATCCGAACACTAAAGAACGATATTTACTGTTTATTTTCGAACACTGCTTATAAGAGATAATGCGAAGTTATTTAATCATTTTACTAACTTAAATTTAAAATTCATTTAAATAGTATTCGCATCTCTGCTGCTCCTTAGTAGTGTGTAACAGCCATCGCATATATCAGCGCTCATGTAGTTTTCGTGCTTCCAGAAACCTTAACATTTTTACTGTATTCGGTAAAATATATACCGATTTCAATAAAATGTTCAAAGATGAGTAACATTATAATGAAATATGTTTGGACCAAATAAAATTTAAATACCAACATAATAAGATGGCTTATGGACACAGAAGCTTTGTTCCGAAAAAAGCTTGTATTGGGGCTAAATGAAATTATGGACCGATTTCCTCTACTTTTAATAGGCTCCTAAAAGTCCTTATATTATTTCGTTTAATTATCTCCAAAGTGGCAACCTGTGCTTTGCGCAAAAATTTTACATGGACAACATGGCGTACATCGTTAGATCGATTTAAAAAGTCATTCTGAAAAAAGGTGTGCCTAGCTGGAGTCAATATTCTTATCTGTTAAGCACATCAGCACAAAGTACAAATAATATCCTCTCCACTATGGTGGTGTGCGTATAAAAAAAGACCAAAATGCAATTGGCCCCGCAAAGTTGTCAAAATTAAGCTTTATTTTGAAGTTTTGCTTTCATTCGATGTATTTCTTACTCAATTTTCACTAATCACAAGCCATTTCGGGTATGGGATATGCCTTCATCTATTAACCGCTTATTATATTTCACACTCTGTTGTAGTAGCTATTTGATGTTCTTTGATTAAATGTACATGCAAATAATTATTTATAATAGTGTGTACCGTTGTATAAAATTAAATTAATTATGTGATTCAATTGCTTTTATTGATGAATTTCTTATCAAACGACACATTAAATCATTAAACTTTTGTGTTCTTTTATTAAACCAATTTCTACAAAATACCAGCAATTTTAGTTTAACATGTTTAAATGTACAAACTTTCATACATAATTTATCTTTTTGTCGGTCTGTCTGTCTGTCTGAATAAAAATTTATATTATTTTCCTCATGCTATAAAATGTATTCCTGCTAACACAAATGTTCATCTATTTGCTTGCTGTCTATTAATGCTTGTTTACCAGACCCATTAGCGCCATTAGCATAATAAATGAATTCCTTCAATAATAAAGGTACGAATATATTCGTATGTACTTTCGTATGACGCCAGTACTAAGGAGTACTCATTATCTCTGCTTAAACGTTGGTATCTACTAATAGAACACACATGGAATGATTTAGAGAGATACTTTAAACTAACAGCAGCAGCAGAAGAGAGATGA
This sequence comes from Pollenia angustigena, assembly GCA_930367215.1. Lineage (NCBI taxonomy): Eukaryota > Metazoa > Arthropoda > Insecta > Diptera > Polleniidae > Pollenia > Pollenia angustigena. The sequence goes on from OV884058.1 coordinate 154,062,526, forward strand.
AGTGTAAAGGTAAATAAATATATTTTTTATTTTATATCATGGATAAAATAAATGTGCAAGAATGTATGTATGGATTGTGGAACAAAATACACATACATACTTGCACCTAATTTGTGCTTAAATGGAATATTGGCGACAGGCGAATTTTGATTAAAAAAAGTTGCTTATTCTATTAAGTAATTACTAAATAAATTAAAAAAATATTTAATGTATAACTTAATAGTGTTAAGTTAAAACCTAGTTTTAATATTAATGGCCGTTAGTTATTAGTTATTTTCCTTTTATTTGCCGTACATATAAGTTCAATCAGCTGAGTCCCAGCTTTAACATGTATTTTGAGAGGTGTTGCCAGCTAAAAACAATGTTTTTTGTCGGTATATTGAGAAACCCAAAATCGTTAACGCTCTAATAAAGTTTTGTTGACATTAAGTAACAGCCAGTTTATCGATACATTGAGAAAATGGCCATAAAACTATTAACAGCTGATTTTGCGTTCACATTACAAGTTTTATTTAATCTGGCTTTAACTCACAGTTGCCTAATAATTTTGTGCAAAATAAGATTCTTTTCTCGTAGAAATAAGTAAATTTGTATAAGAAATAAATGCAGGAAATGCTTGGAAATCAAACAATTTTATATTAAAAATTTATTTTAGAATATTTTATTTCAAATCGTGTTTTTAAAGTTATGACTAGTATGTTCAATTAATCGGGTCTTATTTTTGTTCGATTAAACGATTAATCGATATTTGTTATTTTTAACTTATTCGAATAAGCCAATAAAATTTTAAAATTAATCGATTAATCGAACAATTCTAAATCCAGAAATTTTATAAATTACGAGTTTTTTTTTTTTTGAGAAAATAAACATTATTTTTTAAATAAAACTTGTCAATGTACCTTCAATTGTTGCTTCACCTTCGGGCACTTCGAAGAGTCAATATAACTTTGGATTTTTTAAAACATTTCACGGGCATTCCATCCTCTTCTATGCTTCTGCAAATAATTTCTTCTAGATAATCGATCGAAGTATCTTGTTTCATTTATTTATTTATTGGACCACTTGTAGCCCCTTTTGATTTTGTTGGTGGAGCATTCTCTTCCAGTACTATGGTATAGTCACTGTGTAAGTTGTAATTTAGTGAAGTTGTTGAAGAACATTTATGTTAATTAATTTTTGGACACCTGTTACATTAAGCATTCTTAAACCAAACTCATTCTAAAGAAAGAAACGGATGAACTATTTGGTTAAAAAATACGACCGAGTCTTAGATATCGAAATGAAGTCGATTTAAAATCGACCAAATTATAAAAACTTTAAAATATTCCATTTTATCTACAAAATATTATAAGAATCGGCTCAGCGTATAAAGGCCTAACGAACTAACGCCTAATTTTTCAAAATGAAAGAATGCCTAACCAAGAACGCCTAAGAAGAAAGTGAAAGAACGTCTAACTTTAAAAATGAAGGAAAGTCTAATTATAAAAATGAAAGAAAGTCTAAATTGTTAGGGTTTCTTTCATTATGAATGAATGAAAGAAAACCTAACAACTGGAATTAAAATGCTGAAAATATATTTTGAAAGGAAAAAATGTATTTTTAAATTATATTTAACTTTTCAATATTTTTAATTAGGCTTAAGTTCATCAAATTTAATTTTCATTAAATTATTTTATGAAGAAAGGAATTTTACAACATGAAAATTAATTAAAATTGTTATTGATAATCTTTCATTCTTGACGTGGCTAGGGGTTGAACCCTGGCCGGCAGGTTACTATGACATGTTTCGATCGCAACCACTCGATCTCCTCAGATAGTTTTGCCGTCTTACACTCGCAGCCATCGAAGGCTGCTGACGTCAATAGTCAAATATCAATCCTTAAACCAAATTTGTATTTTTAACAATTGGTAGATCGAAATTTGCTTTTCCTGAATGATTATCCATTTTAATTGATTTTACATGTTTTTTCCTTACTTCTGTTTTTTTTTGAAGTCCAAGTACATTTTTTTGTTTTTTTGTACTTGGACTTCAAGAAAAATTCTTGACAAAGTACGAAAAAACAGAAGTAAGGAAAAAACATGTAAAATCAATTAAAATGGATAATCATTCAGGAAAAGCAAATTTCGATCTACCAATTGTTAAAAATACAAATTTGGTTTAAGGATTGATATTTGACTATTGACGTCAGCAGCCTTCGATGGCTGCGAGTGTAAGACGGCAAAACTATCTGAGGAGATCGAGTGGTTGCGATCGAAACATGTCATAGTAACCTGCCGGCCAGGGTTCAACCCCTAGCCACGTCAAGAATGAAAGATTATCAATAACAATTTTAATTAATTTTCATGTTGTAAAATTCCTTTCTTCATAAAATAATTTAATGAAAATTAAATTTGATGAACTTAAGCCTAATTAAAAATATTGAAAATTTGGATTAAAAACCATAAATAGTTCAACAAAATAACCACAATACTAATTAATTATATTTAACTATAAGTTATGTAAATACAGTTAAATTTTCAACAACTATAGCTCTACATAGCGGACATTTGAAAAAATGTTCACCTGCGTTAGCTTTTAGTTCATTACAACAGTTCAAGCAAATTTTTAAATGCCGACATGGCAAAAGTAATATATTTGGCTTTGAAACCAAACACACTATGCACATCGCAGTATCAGTTTCGCCAAAATAATGACTTGGTATGTTTGGATCAACAGGATCGTCGTCATCATCATTTTCATCTTCGCTATCATTATCGTCCTCGTTATCACTGTTATGCCCATTTGTTTCAAATATGTCCTCATCTGGTTCTAGGTCAACACAAATTTTACTTTTTCCGAAAACCATTCTTTGCATAAATTCTTTGGGAGTAATTTTTCCCTCCAAGAGTTTATGACTGGCTTCTTCAATGTAACTTGATTTTTGCTCATAGACGGTCTTCTTTTTTTTTGAAGTGCCATGGAATCCACCACTGCATATAAGAAGCTCAAAATCTCTACTCTTATTAAACTCTTCATCAATAAGAGCTTTAACAAATTTGAAAAAATTTCCATTTTTTTGAATGATGCGGCCAATAACGCCGTTATAAGCCTCGACAGCTGATGTAGTCCGTGTTCTTTTTAAGAAAACCGAAAATACTTCGGGTGTCACCTTAAAAAAAAAAACAAACAATAACAAATTAAAAATCAATTACTTTTATAATTTTAAAAACTAATAATTTTCCCTTTTACAGAATGTTTACAAGATAGTGTATGCATTTTGTAAAAGGGAAAATTAATACCATTATTTTAACATTTTGTAAAAGGGAACTTACCTTTCGTAACCATTGCTTTTCATAATAAATCATGAATGGTGTAAATAATTCTTGCATATTTGTATTCAGTGATAGAAGTTTAACGAATGACGACAATTGATAACAAATTGCAAAAACATTTGTCTAACCGTAAATACAACTGTTAGTTTTCAATGAATTCACGCATAATAGTAATAAAAATCACACTTTTAGCAAAATTAAAAATCGCCTAACATTAATGAAAGAAAGCCTAACAATCAAAAATGAATAAATATCTAATTAGGCGTTTTTTCATTTTTGATTGCTAGGCTTTCATTATGAAAAATCACCTAACAATTTTAATGAAGGAATGCCTAAAATATTAGACATTCTTTCATAATGAACAACCGCCTAATTCCTATATAATTTTTTGTTGCAATTTTTAGGCATTATTTCATTTTTTTTTAGGCGTTAGTTCGTTAGGCCTTTATTCGCTGAGCCATAAGAATCATCAAAAAGTAATTTAAATTTTTGGGAATACAAAATTTTTAATTTCAAAATATTTTGTTATTCGTGCTTAATTCCCAGTTTTTATTATTGATAAAAACACTTGAAATTTATTGTTGATGGGATAAGCTATTCCTATGCGCATTTCACTGGTTGCTTAGGCCAGATTATCAGGAAACTTCATCCATAAAGATTTTAGAAAAACTAAAGATATTAAACCAAATAAAACTGTTAAACGTATAAGACTTATAGGCAACAGTTCTACTTGTAACAATATCAAAGTTTAAACAAAACACATCAACAATAAACAGTGGGTTTATCTCATCTTACATTCCCCACAGAATCTATTATTTTTGCAAGACCAACACTTAAAACCACGAAAAACTACGGTCATTTTGTAAAGAGTAACTGAATTAAAATTATCGTTCGATTTCAATTACACTTCATTTCACTTTCTAAAACACACCCGATAAATTAATATAAGTCTTTGAGTTAACATACACATTTTTCTTTTTTTCTTTTGTGAAATGAATTATCAAATTGTGTTGAAAAAATTAAACAAAAATATAAACTAAATTACCCACTTATCATAACTGTTTTTAAACCTTTTCTTTAGCTTCACTTCGGAAAATCAAATCTTGTAACGTTAATTTAACCGCCTTATACTCAATGCAAATGGATGAAACTTTGCAGGCATACATATTCCCATTTATACATATTTATTTATTCGATTAATCGATATAAATTCTTCGATTAATCCTTTAATCGAAATAAGCAATTTTAAATTATTCGAACAAATAATCGAACAATAATTAATCGACTAAACACCCTAGTTATGACACTGTTTATGAAAATGAGGGCAGTTTCTTTTTTGATTATTTTTTGTAATGTAACAAATTTTATTATGACTAATTAAACGGGCAAAGGCCACTCATAATCATATTCTGAGTCGATCTAACGATATTCGTCCGTCCGTTCGGCTTGTTTGTTTGCTGGTTGTCTGTCCATATAACAATGTGCGCAAAGTACAGGTCACATTTTTTAAGATAGTTTGATGAAGCTTGGTACATACGTTTCAATTGCCATAATTTACCATAGCCTCCATACGAATTTTTTTCCGGAATAGTCTTTGTGCCCATAAACTATCGTATTATGTGGGTATTTGGATTAAATTTGGCTCAAAATTATTTAATTTCAAAATAAATCATATTACTAAATTTTCCAATACTGCTTCCTTATAAATGCTGGTATGGACATATTGCTGTGCTGGACTAATTAATGGCTCGAAAAATTTAACATGTACCTTAATCTTATAACATTCAACATTTTTCATTTTTCGAATTTATTCTATGAGCTAAATTTCAGTTATGTATTTTATAAAGCTTTTTTGTAATAGTTCTATTCCTACAATTTTTCAGAAATGACTTTATACACTACCAGACTATTATATTGTATTTTCTGGTAGTGTATAAAGTCATTTCTGAAAAATTGTAGGAATAGAACTATTACAAAAAAGCTTTATGAAATACATAACTGAAATTTAGCTCATAGAATAAATTCGAAAAATGAAAAATGTTGAATATAATATAAAGTTATCTTCGGAAGGAAATAATTCCCAGTTTCTATTAATCTTATAACATAATTTTGTTTTACCGGATCCGTGATTGCCCATGGGTGCCAAATAAAATGGTCGGGCTTGACCGATTATACTGTCCAACTTGTTTTACAATTGTACAATTAACAAGTAAGAGTGCTATATTCGGCTGTGCCGAATCTTATATACCCTTCACCATTGTGCGAGCAGAATACAGAGCAACTAGACAAAAACTAAATAAAACTGGTAAATATTTTTTTTTTTTAAATAAGAGACAACCGGTTTTGAACTTCGCTTTTCATAAGGGCCCATAATATATATACTTTAAAGGGTGTAGGATCAATATTGTATATACCTTTTTACCTTCGGTGAAGGGTATAAAAAGAGTAATTTTCGGGAATTCAAGGTTCTAATCACTGCATTCGATACTATCGTATTGAATAAACTATTGAATTTTTTTGCATACGATAGACACTGGCGTATCGAATGAAAACTCGATAAATGTAATGTCGAGTTACTCGATGTCGAATGCTATTATTTCAAATTCAATACATTTCATTCGATATCGAGTTTCAAGATACCAAAATAAATAATTTCGATGAATTTTGCTCGATATCGTATGCGGTGATTAGACCCCAGTATTTCGGTTATAACTCATACAAATTTCCGACATTTTGGTATATAAGTCATATACATAGGACATATGGCAGCCCTAAAATTTAGGTTTTTATAAAAATTTTGATGTTTTTTAGCCCTTTTTTGGAGTATTTTGCTCATAAATTACCCATTGTCTAACCGATTTGATAGTTTTATATACCGACGTGTTAAGGAAAAATTTTACCATTTACTTAAGTTATATTTATATATAAACATTTATATAAACTTGTAAATATATATTTTAACAAAGTTAATTATAAAAAGAGTAATTTTTGTGGATTCAGTATTTCGGTTATAACTCTGCCATTTTTTAACCGATTTGGCAGATTTATATACCGACGTGTTGAAGAAGAAATTTTCCATTTACTTTAGTTATAAAGCTTGGACTCCGGGAGATCTATGGTTCCCGAAAGTGAGTATTTAAAAAAAAAATTTAATTTTGGTCATAACTTTTTTGTATCTGAACCGATTTGCCCGAGTTTTTTATAAAATATGTTCTTCTAAAAATACTTTCATATATAAGTCACATCCATAGGACATATGGCAGCCCTTAAATTTAGGGTTTTATAAACTTTTTAATTTTTTTTGTACGGGAGGTACCACGCCCACTTCTCCAATCCCGCCCACATTGGTGTGTATTGGCAACCTAAATGTGTGTACCTAATTTGGAAACTATGGCTCTTGCCGTTCTCAAGATATACAGAAATAAAAAAAATACAACAACAACAAGGGATTTTTGGAAAAATTTAGAGGTAGTCGTGGTTTTTTGCTCATATCTCCGTCATTTTTGGACCGAACTGGCTGAATATCTATAGCAAACTTAAACGGAGTATATGTGACATAAATATACATCAACCTAATCCACACCATTTCTGGGGTTTTCGGAAAACCCATTTCAACATACACACGGACAGACGGACAACCGGATTTGAACTTCGCTTTTCATAAGGGCCCAAAATATATCTACTTTATAGGATGTAGGATCAATATTGTGGAACATACAAACGGAATGACAAAGTTATATATACCCTCTTACCTTCGGCGAAGGGTATAAAAATTACAGATCAATTCGGTGGCATTTTGACAAAACATCTTAAGTCAAATTTAAAAAGTTGGCAAAATTGTTTTAATCATACGAATTTTCATTCAAAAAAACATTTTTTTTACGTTTTTATAATTTTGTATTATCAACGAAATGTTTCTTTAATTTTGGGTTATTTTATTATTTAATAATATAAATTTTTTCACCGAGTTTTTCTTTAAAACTTTTTTGCTATCTTATCTGGACTTAAGATGTTTTGTCAAAATGCCACAGAATTTATGACATAGAAATATACATAAAACAAATATGTTGGTATTTAATAAACTAGATCGTCGATAAAGACATCATTTGTTTTTCCCATAAGAACCACTTGTGCCTTACATGCTGCAGATACACGTTTAAAGTTTTGCTTTCCAGTTTTATCAACATACTGCTGGACAAAATTTACAAAAATTGAAAGCTGTGGCTGCACCCAATTTAAAAGCAAATGAGACATTTTATTTAAAGTAGGAATATTTTAGTGAAAAAGTATAAGTGTATTGAAACTTGAAATCAACTTTGAAGCAAAACTGGGTCGTGTTCATTTCAAGAATTTCAAAGGCAAATTATAATCACAACAATATACGCCGAACCTTTTGAGTCCAAATCTACAAAAAATAAAAAAAATTAAACATATTTTTATCTAATCTTTTCTAAATTTTGTAAACTAGTGAAAAATGGCGGCTAAAAAAATTGAATTATGGCCAAGCTAATATTTTAAGGGATAAACAGGGGAAAAAATTACTAAAGCTAGCCACTGAACGGCTTAATTGGCTACACTTAGTAGAACAAACGTCAAGCCCTTATTTATTTAATACCAGCTGACCCGACAGACGTTGTCCTGTCCAAATTAATTTTTAAATCCGTTAAAAAGATACGAACATTTTAAAGAAAACTTAGTCAAATCAATGGAGCCGTTTTCTGATTTTAGGTATTAAAGTGGGCGGGGCAAAATTTTCTTTCCGTAAAAACCTTAGTTGGACCATGGCGATGAATTTAAAGCAGTGTTATCCAAATCTTAATTTTCTGTGCACAATTGTGCTACAAAAACAATAAAAAAAACTCACACCGACGCTTGTTCTCTTCTTTGCAGAGTACACATGTTCGGATGCTTACGGTTTTTTTTTCAGCTTTGTTGTTTTTTTTTCAGCTTCGGTTTTATTTCAATATAAACCAGCAAACAAAATAGTATGATGGAAGACAAAAATTTTTGTTTTGTCATTAAAAATGCGTTTGGTAACATGCAATGCATTTTATGTTACCAAACATTTAAAACAAAGAAAACATTTTCAATTAAAAGTCATTTTGACCTTTTTCACAAAGAAATAAATAAATTAAAAGAGGAAAAAGGAAAATGTTTTTTCTTGAGCAAAAAAACCTTTATACGCAAAAAATTAAAGAATAAGAGTATTAATTTCAAAATTTTTTTGGTTGGAAAAATGGAAAATTACATCTTATTGACGTGAACTGTATTTTTTTAGTTAAAGGTACAAAACTGTCAAAAACAAAAATCTGTCATATAATTCTTGGAAGTAATTGATATTTTTAAAGATGCCAAATAAAAGAGTTAAAATTGAATTAATTGATTATTTAGTTGTCACGTCATTTTTAAGTTCTTTTTTTATATTTTTTTGTATGGAATTCATTTTTAATTTAGTTTTGAAAAACTGGAAAATGGAGTTTAAAGAATCAAAGTTGATTATCTTAAAAAGAGATGTAAATTTTAGTGCTTTTTGTGAAAAATAACAACATTTTAATATGGTGGCAACCACACTCAATTGGACGTTTGTGAATTGCCAACTCTTTAAAAATTGTAAAATTGTAATTTTCCAATCTGATTTTTTACACTTGGTAAAAATTTAAAACATATTTTGTTAATAAGAAATTGTTACAAAATCTTCAATTTGGAAAACTTAATTTATAATAATTACATACATTTAATTTTTAAAGATTTAATTAATTAATAATTTAAAACTGAGGCATATTTGGTATTTAATTTTATTAACTTTTTTTAAACTTCATTTCCATTTTGCTGTTAAAAGTAAAATTAAAAATTGAATTTTATTTACATTGAAGAAATTTTGGGCTTATTAGCTTGATAAAAATAATATTCATATAATTCATTACATTTGCAATGCTTAGTTTTGTGTTTGCTGGGCAATATTATGTTATCCAATACAGACGCATTTCATTTAATGAGAGTTTTGGTTAACTATGATTTAAAGAAAAAATTGTCCAAATCGGTCAAGCCGTTCTCAAGTTATGCGCTTAATAGAAAAAGTGGGCGTAAAAGTAGGCGTGGTACATTTTTTTTTCGATGAAAACGTGAAATGGATTAATACGAACATTTAAAAGAAAAATTAGTCAAATCGATGGAGCCGTTTTTTGGATTAAGGTAATTCCAAAAAAGTGGGCGGGGCAAAATTTTCTTTCCGTAAAAACCTAAGTTGGACCATGGCGATGACTTTAAAGAAAAAATCGTCCAAATCCGTCAAGCCGTTCTCAAGTTATGCGCTTAATAGAAAAAGTGGGCGTTAATGTAAGGCGTGGTACATTTTTCTTTCGATGAAAACGGAAAATGGATGAATACGAACATTTAAAAGAAAAATTTGTCAAATCGATGGAGCCGTTTTTTGATTTAAGGTAAATCGAAAAAAGTGGGCGTAAAAGTGGGCGAGGCAAAATTTTCTTTTCGTATAAATCTAAGTTGGACCATGGCAATCATTTTAAAGAAAAAATAGTCCAAATTATAAAGATGTCATTGGTGGTGCAATATGAAAATTGGATTTTGCAACGCCCCTCCGCACTTGGACCGAAAATCAAAAATCAGATTTCATCAAAATCGGCCCAGCCGTTTTGGAGTCTATACGTTACATACATACATACACACATCATATTTTCTATATATAGATTTGCTTCTATTTAATATTTATCTGTTAAATGTGTAAACACTTGTATATCGAACTACACATTGACAGCCTTAAATAGCTTACCTTCGAACTTTCTAGAACCTGGTATAAAACAACATACTGTTATAATATGAGTTTGTATTGGTTACAGGTAAATAAATGACAGCTACTGTCATTCACTAGTGACAATGATTAATAACTTTGTTTGATACAAATTTTAAATTAAATAAAAATACTTAAATTGCTTATGTTTTTTTTTTTTGGTTTTGGAACTCGAAGCTTTGACTGCTCATTTCTGCATAGAATATTTCTAAAATAGAATAGAATTTTACATTTTCCAGCATTGCTTTACTTTTCACACGCAATGTCACATGTCTCTTAATGTGGGGAAAAAACTGGGCGAATGTTTTTAGAATTGAAATTAATTCCTGTTTATCAATGTTCTTAAGCCGGATAAATCTGTAATACAATTCCATTATAATGTCAATCAAATAAATTTAAGAAGGAGTAAAAAGGATGTTTCAGTGCCAACAAGGGTTATTTCACTCTGGTATTATTTAAATTAAGAATGATAGATGAATGTTATTGGTGAAATGTGTACGAAGTAGTTAATTTTATACAGCTAATCCTGTATGTTGTGGGCAACTGTGAAAATATTTGAGGTTTGTGGTTTTTGGTTGATTTTGGCAGTAAAATATGTAGTTGAAAAGGCCTGAACCGAAAATGTTAAAGGATTCCTTAAAATGTTCGTTAATGTGTGACTGAATGCACACTAGGGCTATAACTTTTTGACGGCATAGTATAGTCGTGTATAACATTAAAAGTTATTAATAAAAAATATGATAATTTTTTTAGTTAAAAAAGTTCACGCAGGGATCTCGTTGAAGTTTGAAAACAGCCATTTTTATCTCATGGAAATTTAAAAAAATATACACCTGATATTTGTAAATGCTTTTTTGGAATTTATCCACTGCTTTATATTTAAAAATTTTCTTACGGTTTACAATTCATCGCGGTTCAAAATTTCTTGAAAGGTTTTAGAAATTTGCTTCCCTGCGTGAGGTTTTTTTCGCATATCGACGGGAGACAGGTGTTTTCATTACTAAATTGGCCACTCTGTGGTACTATGACAAAAATTTGGTTACAGCCCTAATGTACACATACATATGTATAAAGATAAGTGTTAAAGTAAATTAATACCTATACAAAGAAAAAAGTTTTGATATATTTTTGTTTTTATTAAATTAATTTTTCCTGGATTTCCGTCCTGGAACTTTCCGTTAAATTCAATTGTTTAAAAGTTTCCGGAAAGGTTATGCGGAGTTTTTAAAAACATTTGAAAAAAAAATTTATAATATAAGGAAAATAAATTTAGCAGTAAAAGGTAACGCGTTAGGTAATGGCTGGTTATGTGCCCAAGGGCACACTTCTACCCGGAAACCAAAGCGGTCCATTGCGAATCCCTTTAATGAAAAAAGAAAGGTATATAAAGAGAAAAGTAAAGAAAGGAAGTATGAGGTGGATAGAATTAAGAAAGTAAAAAAGTTAGTAGGTACCACGTAGAACTATTACCCTCTCTACAGTCCCCTTCACAGAAACAACCGCATTATTTATCTGACAAACCCCAGTAGATCTGCCGGATTACATCCAGCGATCCACCCCAGTTCGTCGTGAAATCTATTCCCTAGCTACTTCTGTCTGAGACCCTGCATCCTAGGACAATGGCACAATACATGCTCGATCGTCTCCAGCTCCTCAGAATCATCGCACAACCTGCAGAAGTCCCTTATAGTGTTGTCCCATTTGCCGCTGAAAGCCCTAACAGGACAATGACCCGTCAAGAAACCTATAAGTGTTCTTAGATCACCTCTATCCAATCCCAGTAGAACACTGGTTGCCCCCGCGTCCAATCTGGGCCATAGTGCCCTAGACACCCTGCAATCCATTCTGTTCCTCCACGATCGGTCAACGTCATCACGGAATTTTTCGCTTGCCACTAAGTCCAGATTTGAACCACCTTTTTGCGAGTTCGTCCGCCACCTCATTCCTATCAACCATGCAGTGTCCAGATACCCAACACAGCCTTACATTGAATGTCTCCATGAGTTCCCTAAGAGCATTCCTACACCGAGCGACCAGGCACGATCGCACCATATAATTTTTCAATGCCCTAAGCGCCGCCTGGCTATCGACGTAAATGGTCACCACAGATCCACCTACGATGTGATTGAATATCACTTCCGTCGCCCTCCAGATCGCTAGGATCTCAGTCTGGAAAACACTGCACTCATCGGGGAGACTGAATGACCTTTAAACTTCGGTTCCCGCAATATATACACCGGCACCAGTCATCTTGGATCCGTAAATCCGTAAAAGGTGTTAGCATTCCACATAATTTTTATGTCCCCAGTATTTCCCTTGAACAAACTTACCCGCTATATTTAACCCTTCAGGTGGTCCCTATACAAAAGACCAAATTTGACTAAAAAAAAAACAAAAGGCCCGTTTACAGTCTTTTACATTTGAGATTCCAAATTTATGCACTTTTTAAGTTTACAATGGTTGTTGCTAAACACGAAAAAAGCGGGCCAGTAGAAGATCATCGTACTTCTCCAGAATTCACATACATACATTCTATAAAAGCGCAAGTCGTTTGGGACTGCAAACGAAAAATTCACTGGGTGTCAGCTTTAGGTTTGCAATTAGGTGTTGCATATGTCGAGTAAATATAAACTATTGGTTTTAAGTGTAACATATTAGCAAAAGAGTGCCAAGTGCATTGCCCTATATTTTGTTGGTGTAGCGTAAAAATTGTCCGCGAGTAAAGTATTTATGTAGACTAGGAGGCATATTTTACCGTGGATAATTTTTAACAAATATCTCTATTTGAAAATATCTTAATGTTGACCTAAATACCAATAGAAAAAAATATTAATATTGCGTGTATATTTTTTTTTATTAAATTTAAATATATGTTAGTAATTCCTGCAGATACTTCAGTATTCTTAAAAAAACACCTTGAAGTATTACTATCGCTTGAGCTTTCAAAGCCTGGTTTTGGTTGGTCAACAATCAATCCAATTTTCATTATAAATTACTTTTAAATGCGATTTTTTGTAACAGCAATAATTTTTTTTCTTCATCATTACATCTGGCTTGCCATTTGTTAATCGGAAGTTTATATGACAAGTGAATAAAAAACATCCAAAATTGTATCAAGCCATGAAGGACAAATAAACCAAACTCCGTGGTTTGCTGATAAACCAAAATCAATGGTATCAACATCTACATCTTTTGCAACCATTTTATTAATATTGTTGAAGTCTTTGCTTGTGGCGCCACATATATAGCACTTTTGCGTTGACTTTGTTTATGTAATAGAGTTTCAGGCTTAACGGTCAATCATCACTACAATTTGAATCAACATTCACTTATCTCACTCCAACTAATACTTCGAAATAAACAACAGTTTTTATTTAGTATCCGCTCTTTCTATTTTTTATCCAGTAAATATTATTGGCTGTTTATTTCATAAATTAAATTTTAAAGGGCCTTCAAAAACCAGTAGAAGACCGTAGAGGATTTTTCCAAATAATTTTCTTTTCACAAACTAATTTCAATGGTACAATCGACGTTATAAATACATAAGAATCCGAGGCGCTAATGTCATGAAAGGCTTACTTATATGAACAATATATTAAATTTCCGTCAAAGTCTCACTTAGTGCATAAATTTATTAAAGACAGTTCTTCCTTGTCTTAAGAATTCGAACCAGAATTTTTTTTGTCGAAAAAAGACACACAGTGGTATGGTCTAATAGTGCTTGCGCTGATAACGTAGAAAGAACAAACCAAAATCTCTGGCCTGAGTCGAAACCGAAACCCTCCCCTTTATAGAATGGCTGACTACACAACTAGAGTCTAACATGGCATTCGAAAAATTATGATTAATTGGATAAACTAAAAAAAAAAAAATATTAAAAGTATCGACTGATAAATATCACCGATACCGATATATCGGAAAATCTGAAGAATCGCCGATAAATTGGTATCAGTATACGTTACATCCCTAGTTATAGCTAAAATATAATATTTGTTTTAAAAAATACCCATTTTCGGGAGCCATAAGTTTTAAAACTCAGGTTAATGGCAAATGTCTTTTAAAATACAGCGGTATACATATAAATCTGTCGAATCGGTAAAATTGGAAGTGCTATGACCAAAATACTGATATCCCAAATATTTTACTCTTTTTATAAATAAGTTTTTTAAAAGATATAAAGGTATATATTTATATATACCCTGAAGGAAACCTGGGTACAAGTGTCTCCAAGTCACCCGTTTTGTCGACTTTTTTTGTATTTTAGTGACATCGTCAACGCGGTTGTCTACACTAGACTACATATATGATAGTGATCTTTGCTTTTGTAACAACTGAAAAGAATAATTCCTATAAAAGCTTTAGCAATAATAAAAAAAGATTGTTATGAATTCGTATTCGTACGTTAAGTATAGACTAGATTTACTAAATGTACTAGTGATTCTCTGGTTCCAATGTCTACACATGTTCCCAAAAGAACTACCTAGTCAATAGTACCAACATCAGTAAGAGATTTTCGATGACACGCATATGTTTAATGTCTATAGTAAATAACATTGTCTGGGGTATAATAAGTCATTAGTACTGGTGATTGTGTCTATAGTGAATCAGTTGAGATTCCCTAGCGGCATTTGCTGCAGGGTATATATGTACATACGTATACAATATAATACAAATTTAATAAAAATTTTCATACCTGCGTAAATAACAAAAAACAAAATTACCAAATTAATTCAATCGAAACTAAACTTGCTCAATATTATTTAAAATTTCATTACATTTAATAGAACAAAAAAATGGGTTCAAATAATAAAATGCAATCAAGCATTATGCAATCAATACATTATAAATATACATCTATATATGTATGTATATAAAAATGAAAAATGTTTGTATGTTTGTTTGTTTGTTTGTTGGCTTATAGACTCCTAAACTACTGAACCGATTTTCCTAAATTTTGACAGTAACATCATGTGAGCCCTAAAAATAAAATATGCTACTTATTTTTTGGATAGGGGCAGGGGAATCGGTACCCCCCATTGGATGCCAATATTAAATATCGCACGCATTTTGTTGAACTTTTGGTAGTAGGATCTTCTGAGCCACAAAATTGAAATAAAATAGTAGCGGGGGATGTGGTTCCCCCCATAGGACGCCAATGTTTAATATCGTATATATTAAGAACTGTTATAGTGAGACTGTTCAAACTTTCGAGAAGTCACTCTTATGGTATACTACACTATGGAAAATAAAAATAAAGCGGGTAGGCGCAGGGGGGAAAAACCTCCCATAGGATGCATATATTAAATATCGCTCAGCTGAAGAACTATTAAAGGGAGAGTCTTCAAACGTGGTTAAAGCTATTATTATGGTAAACTATAAATTCCAATATTAAAATGGGCGGGGTAGACAGTGGAGGAGCAGTACCCCTCATAGATAGAAATATTAATAAGAGCCGCTGCACGCATTTTGTTGAACTTTTGGTAGTAGGATCTTTTGAGCCCCAAAATTGGAATAAAATAGCAGCGGGGGAAGTGTTACCCCCCTAGGACGATATAGCATATCTTAAGAACTGTTATAGTAAGAATGTTCAAACTTTGTAAAAGTCACTCTTATGGTTACCACACTTTTGAAAATACAAATAAAGCGGGTAGGCGCAGGGGGGAAATACCTCCCACAGGATGCATATATTAAATATCTCTCAATTGAAGAAGTGGTTAAAGCAGTGTAGCGAAGCGCACCATATTAAGCTTGTATATATATAAAAATGAAAAATGTATGTATGTTTGTTTGTTTGTAAGTTGGCTTTTAGACTCCTAAACTACTGAACCGATTTTCCTGAAATTTTTACAGTAGCATCACCTGAGCCCTTAAATTAAATTGGATACTTATTTTTTCGATAGGGGCAGGGGAATTGGTACCCCCCATTGGATGCCAATATTAAATATCGCATATCTTAAGAGCCGCTTCACGCATTTTGTTGAACTTTTGGTAGTAAAATCTTCTGAGCCCCAAAATTGAAATAAAATAGCAGCGGAGGAAGTGGTTTCCCCATAGGACGCCAATGTTTAATATCGCATATCTTAAGAACTGTTATAGTGAGAATGTTCAAACTTTGTAGTAGTCACTCTTATGGTACACTACACTATTGAAAATAAAAATAAAGCAGGTAGGCGCAGGGGGGCGGGGGGAAATACCTCTCATAGGATGCATATATTTAATATCGCTCAACTGAAGAACTATTAAAGGGAGAGTCTTCAAACGTGGTTAAAGCTACTATTATAGCAAACTTAAAATTTCAATATAGTAATAGGTGGGGTGGACAGAGGAGGAGCAGTTCCCTTCATATATAGAAAAACTAATAAGAGCCGCTGCACGCATTTTGTTGAACTCTTGGTAGTAGGATCTTCTGAGCCCCAAAATTGAAATAAAATAGCAGCGGGGGAAGTGTTACCCACCATAGGAAGCCAATGTTAAATATCGCATATCTTAAGAACTGTTATAGTGAGAATGTTAAACATTTGCAGAAGTCACTCTTATGGTATACTACACTTTTGAAAATAGAAATAAAGCGGGTAGGCTGAAGAGGGGAAATACCTCCCACAGGATCCATATATTAAATATCGCTCAACCGAAGAACTATTTAAAGGATAGTCTTCAAACGTGGTTACAGCTACTATTATGGTAAACTATAAATTTCAATATAGAAATGGGCGGGGTAGCCAGAGGAGGAGCAGTACCCCTCATGGATATAAATATTAATAAGAGCCGCTGCAAGCAATTTGTTGAACTTTTGGTAGTAGGATCTTCTGAGGCCCAAAATTTACACAAAATAGCAGCGGAGGAAGTGTTAACCCCCATAGGACGCCAATGCTTAATATCGGATATCTTAAAAACTGTTATAGTTAGAATGTTCAAACTTTGTAGAAGTACCACTTAAGGTATACTACACTTTTGAAAATAAAAATAAAGCGGATAGGCGCAGGGGATGCATATATTAAATATCTCTTAACTGAAGAAGTGGTTAAAGCAGTGTAGCGAAGCGCACCGGGTTAAGCTAGTTTATTATATACATATATAAACTTCTGTTCTTTCCCAACCATGGTGAAGGGCATATATGATTCGGCAGAGACGAATATAGCATAGCACTCCCACTTGTTTGTGCACATTTTAAGTCAATTTAATTTGTGTACTTTTTCGTATTTACTGATAGTTTATCTACGGTTTTCTTTAATAACCGCATATGTCTTAAATTATTTTTCCAAGGACAGTTTGCAATAGCAACGTCAATATATGTTTTATTTAAAATCCCTTATAGAATTTTATATAGGCAAACAAAATTATTTAAAGGCTATTATTTTTTGGGCATCTAAAAGTAAATCTAATTTTTAATGTGTTTTGGGAAAAATAACAAAAAGCTTCTGGGCGTACTTTATCAATTTAAAACACTATTGGATTCGTTCTATTGTGAAAGATCGGGATTAGTTTAGGTTTATAAAAAAATGTTGTAGACTCATCTAACACCATTCAAAATAATGTAATATGCCATTATAAGCTCAAATCTGCAATAATTTACATACGCTGTTATTTCAGATAACCACAGTTGGCAAAGTATAAATAAACAAACATTCAAAATAATTTTAAAATAATCTTAAACAATTAAGAAAATTTGTAAAACTTATTAATTTCAAAATAATGTAAATTTTAAGTTTATCGAAAAGTTAATTAACTTAAAGTACAAAAAAAAAATTTAGCTTTCATTTATAACAATTTGTAATGTAAACAGAAAAAAAAAGAAATATAAATTTACCCAAAACAACAAATTAACTGGGGTTGCATTATAAGGAAAGAACAAATAATTTGAAAAACAAAAACAAGGGAAACACAAGACTGATTTGGTGGATTGGTAACTGTCTAGACATTTAGGGAGCAGTGCATTAAAGTAATGCGAGAACCTTCTTATTTTGCTTCGTTTTTAGATTTACAACTTTTTTTACGAAACAAAAATGTATCAATCAATAACCCGCAAGCTTAAAAATATGAAAAAGCTTTAAGAAAATCCGAAATAAAGTCTCCACAAAACACATGACAAAAATTTATCAGCCAGTCATTCAGGCGTCTACCCACCTCAGAGTAATAACGACAGTGTTGCCAGTTTAGAAATTTAGTGGCTATATTTGGCCATTGTTAGAGCTACACCACTATTGTGGAGAAGTTATTATACATTAATGTTGATGTGTGTAACATATAAAATTATTAGTTCTAGACTCACCACCGTTCAGTAACTACATTCGAAGTAACATTTTAATTAACTGAGCTGACAGTATTGGTATCAAATGTGACTCGAAAAAATTATAGCCGAAATCCTTTGTTACCAGTGCCCATGTTCTGTAACTCTCGCGTCGAGAAACTTTTCGATTGAAATATGTGAAATGAAACAAAATGCCATGTATTGAAACAAATAGCTGTTTTTCTCACTAAACTGTGGCTGTAACTTTTTTGGCGAGTACTAGCTGTCACGTAAGGAAATTACTCGCCAATTTACAGAAAAAGTGTGTCTGTAACATTTTTACGAGAAAAGTTTCCGCTTTAAACTGTCAAATAAAGTCACGAAAAAATGGGGCGAGAAACAATTTTAACACTTAAAAACGATTAAAAATGCACAATACAAACAATAATAATAACATTTTCTTCTTGGCACATTTTTTCATTGTTTAATTATTTTGCTTCCAACATTCTTATAAAATATACGAATTTTTCCAAGCTCGTATTCAGAAAACAAAATTATTTGGTATAGCCGACGGTTGTATTTTCGCCGCCGTCATTGAAAATGTTTAATTTTTAGTAAATTTTGGTCGCACTTTAAATTATTTGGTATAGCCGATGGTTGTATTTTCGCCGCCGTCATTGAAAATGTTTCAATTTTAGTAAATTTTGGTCGCCATCAACGATATGTGTGTCTGGCGATCCCAGCACCTGCAATGTCACATCGGCTTCGAATACAATGTTATGACATTTTAACGACGTAATCTCTTTTAATAGTTTTCGTAATTAGTTACAGACACACTTTTTTCTCACTTTTCGAGAAACGATGGAATATTTTGTTTCACAACTTTTCGATGCGTGAAGTTCTCACTAAAGTTACAGAACATGGGTACAGGTATCTACATTGATAATACCTTACCAGACAGATGATTAAGAAAAAACACACACACAAGCACACAAGAAAACAACAAACAAATTTAAATTTCTTTAAAATATTAAAAATGGATAAAAACACTTTTATAAAGTTATCAGAAGATTATTTTAATCAATTTAATGATGAAATTGTGAAAATTTATGAATTATTTAAGGAAAAAAAAAATAAAAACATTAAGCAGACATCTTGGCCGGTTGTACACAAGCGAGCGATTCTACATTATTAGGGTATGTTCAGTGGATTCTATGTGGTTTATGAAGTGATTTAGTTGTAATCATGTCGATTTGAAGTGATTAACAAATCACTTCAATGTATGGGTAATCATCTCGATTTTGAAGTGATTAGAGCTTAATCACGTTCGAACTGCTTAAACGCGTTTAAGAAGCCAAATGTGAACATACTATTAAGTATTTTACGAAAACGCTTCCCTGATCTAATTTTTGTTTGATATTTTTAAAACTAAATAACAACTTATCATGGACAGGGTTGCATTTTCGTAAAATACTTAGGACTTTGTGGGATAGTGTATAATGGCCTTAAGCAACAGAACACAAACTAATTGCTTTAATAACAAAATTTCTAGAAGCATAGAAGTTCTGTCTGGTGTACCTCAGGGAAGCCACTTCGAGCCACCTCATTTTACATTGATTATTTATGATTCATTCATCCAATATTCTGATGTATGAGGACGTCGTGACGTGAAAGATCTTCTTAGCTACCGTCATATATCTGAGCAACAAATTCTTCAAAACTACTAGAATTCTTCAAGGTTTCGTTTTAATGTGCTAAATTCCCATTTCATACTCTTGACAAACTGAAGTTTATTGTTGATGGGATAAGCAATTCCTATGCGCATTTCACTGGTTGCTTAGGCCAGATCGTCAGAAAATTTAATCCAAAGATTTTAGAAAAGCTAAAGATATTATACAAATAAAACACTGTTAAGCGAACAAGAATTATAAGCCCCAGTTTTACTTGTAACAATATTAAAGCTTAAACAAAAACAACAACAATTAACAGTGAGTTTGTCTTTTCTTACAGTCTTGTTACACGTGGTGCAATGTAAATCTTTTGCAGCTTTATCTAAAAAAATGTAAATAAATGTGTTTTGTTAGAAAGAGTTCAATCGCTGCATGCTACTTTTTTGAAATTTATCAGTTGGATTCGGCGAATAATTTCTTTAATCTTAAAATTCTGCTTGTCTCGAAACTAAATTTCATTGCACATATGTATAACAATGACAGCTTATAAAGGCAGAGGTATGATCGGCTTTGTAAAACGATGGTCTTAAGAGTTCAAGTAGCCATATTTTACGAAAAGTCTGTATACTTTCCTTGTAAGAACTGTATTGGAATATGGATCTGCAATATGGAACCATATATATAATAAATATTCCCACCAAATTGAATCAGTCCAAAAACCATTTCTGACTTTTTGTCTGCGTGGGTTGAACATTAACCAATGGAAACTGCCGCTTTATTCTGCAAAACTAGCCCTCATTAAGGTGCCACCTCTAAAGAGCCGTACCACTGTGCTGAACTTCTCTTTTTTTTTTTAATGATTATTGGCGACGTATTCTATTAGAAGTTAATTATGCAAATGGTGACCCTTAAAGAAGGATGTGTTCAACAAGTTTTATAAATTTATTGACTATTCTTCTAGTCCAACTGATAGTAAAACTAATTTTTTAATATTTTTAAACCAAAAATTGTTGGAAATTTTTGTTTCACATTTTTATATATTTTGTAAAACTTATTTGTATTTAATTAAGAAGTCTGTAAGGACTATATTCCCTAGACAAATAAATAATAATGGCTTGACTATAAACAATGAAATACAGTAGAATCGCAAAAAATTTAACCAAAATTTCCCAAGGGTTGTTATCTTTTTCGAACTTTTAGAGTTTCTAAGGGCGTTAGCTGTTATCCGACAGTTAACAGACGCTTTTTGACAGATAACACATTATTATCTGTCAATTTAATCTTAACTTTAGCTAACTTCAAGTTGTAATAATGGCCCTAAAAGGGTTTAAATTTGAAAAATATACAGCAATATGCACGGATCTTTCGAAAGTAACGCACTTAACTTATTCCAATGGGTTAACTTTCATCATAACGAAAAAGAAACTTGGATTCTTCATATGGGGGATTTCATGTCAAGTGACTCCATGTCTTCCAATTTGCACCAAGGTTAGTCCTATTGAATATTAGTTAAGACTCAACAAGATCGGTCAAAAAGTTTCTGAGTTAGAGGGCGTCAAAGTTTGATATTTTGGGCATAGAGGTGATCTTTCTCATCCATGTAACTTATTACCCAGTAAAAAGTGTGCTCCAAAAGGAGCAGGTTTTATGTATGAATTCATACCTCAAATCGCTTCAATCCTGCTGATGACAAAAAGGGCGGTGCGCAAAATGACCCCAGGAAATATGGTCCCAAAAGGAAAATGAAAAACGGCCCCAAAATTTTACATGAGACACAACAATTTCGGCGCAATTTTTTTGTTTTTTTTGGGGTTATTTTTCATTTTTTCGTTAGGGTGTTTTTGCATTTTAAGTGGAATGAAAAATGACCCCAATATCAAGGAATGAAAAATGGCCCCAAATAAAATCACAATTTTTACTTTGGGGCTATTTTTCATCTACTAATAAAAAAGTTTAAAGAAATGAAAAATCACCCCAAACATTTTTACACAAATTTTATAAAATTCTATGTAAAAGTTACCAAAGTAGAGAAAATCCTTGCCGGTTATGCAGAGATGCTTTAGTTAGCGAAGCCGGTGTTTGTTATACCATAGAGGAAAAAATCCTTGAGCCCGGCCGAAGGCCGGCTATTACGAGAAGAGTTCGTTATACCATAGAAAAGAAAATCCTTGCGCCCGGCCGAAGGCCGGCTATGTAGTGAAGCTTTAGTGAGCGAAGCCAGTGTTCGTTATACCAAAGAGAAGAAAATCATTTCACCCGGCCGAAGGCCGGCTATACAGAGAAGCTTTAGTTAGCGAAGCCAGTGTTCGTTATAACACAGAGAAAAAAATCCTTGCGCCCGGCCGAAGGCCGGCTATAACGTAGAGCTTTAGTAAGCAAAGCCAGTGTTCGTTATACCATAGAGAAAAAAATCCTTGTGCATGGCCGAAAGCCCAACCGTGCTATCAATCGTACGATTTTTAAAACCAAAACTGTATAATTATCCGGATTTTGAAATCGGGATTCTAAATTTGGGATTTTTAGCTTTGGGCATATGAACTCCACCGAAAATGTTTAATGTCACTTTCTTTGTGTTCTTTTTTGGGGTTAAAATTCATTATAAATTTTGAGGTGATTTTTCATAATGAAGAATAACCCCAAATTTAGGGTCATATTTCATTTTATTTTTAGGGTTATTTTTCATTTTTTTGGGGTAATTTTTCATTAAAAAAATGGGGCCATAAAAATAGCCCAAAATTTGGGGTCAATTTTCATTTATTTTTTGGGGCCATATTTCCTGGGGCCATATTTCGCAGCGCCGACAAAAAGCACTTCTAAAGAGCTTTTTTAAGGTCTAACTATATAAACATAATCAGTAATGTTTTGCTTTTACATGTTAAAATGCCATTTTTAATCACTTTCGTAAGCCATAATATTTTTTTATTGTTTTGCTTTAAAACCTTCTTCGTTGTCAGCACTAAAATATCAGCTTTTTTGTATATTTTATTCTTTATCATTTACTACTGTATTAGAGCTCTCTTATTGAAGCGCTCGATTATGCGCTTTTTCTCTTAAGTGCTTCAAAAAACTCAATTTTTTTTTACTGGGTTCCAATTGGTGTTAGCAAAATTTGTCCCAAGTAGCTTCGATAGCTATTTGATGAAACTTTTGAAAATCAATTTTTTTGTTTTTTTACAAAATTTGTTTAATTATTTTTTTTTAATTTTAAATCTTTTTTTTTATCCGGAATGTTTTTTTTTTTTTTTTGCTTAAAAGAAAGCTTATGTTTTTTACTTTAAGGTAGGAAAAGACGAGGGTTTTTCAATTTTTAGCATATGCAGCACTACCCTGCAAAAACTTTGCTTACAAAATAAGCAGAAAAATAATGAGAATTTGATGAGCCGACTACTTACTTGTATACTAGAAAAAGTACTTATTTTTGTTCGAGATGTCCCAAAAGTAATCCTTTATAATTTGGCCTATTATAACCTAAAAAATAATATGTTTTTTTTATACTTAAAATTGTTTAAAAAATATATAGTTACAAAAAGAGGCCAAAAATAAGTTATTGCAAAATAATTCAAAAATGTTAAAACACACTAATTATAATTGCTCTAATATGCACGAAAGTGTACACAATAACAAATTTTTCGATATGTAAGAACACTTTTAATAAGGAGTGTTTTGCTGCACAAAATCATTTATAACTCTAGCACTGTTATACAAATGTGTGTAATGTAAATGTTATGTTGTTCAAAATACATCGTTTACATTAGATCGATTAGATCAAAAATATACTGTGGGGGTAATTTTGAAACACATTTATGTATATAGTTACACACATTTGATTGATTTTTAGATTTTCCATGGATTAAAAATCAAAATTATTGTTACCGAATGTCTAACAAATATTAACGGAATATACTGCAAATTTAAAAATAATAATAATAATTTTTTTTTTGGTATGTATATTTTTGATATAATAATAAAGTTATTATTTAATATATAACTAATAACACTACGTAACAATTTTTTGACCAAATGAATTTGACACCTAATCTTTATGTAAAATTTTCCGCTGAATCCGAATATGAAGTCAGAATTGTCAAAAGTAGTTTTTGAGATATTCCAAAATAACCGTTATTTGTGTTTTTAAAAAAGATGATGTGACTGAAATGCAAATATCTTCAAGAATTTTAACGGGATTATGTAATTCTTTCTTTCTAGTGAAAGGTTAAAAAATTTCCAAGATAACCATGGGTCGTTTGTAATCATTGGTCAAGAAATGACAGAGTTACAGTGGACAAAATTTGAAAATTTATTAAAAATTTTATTATATTTTACATAAAGATTATTTGTCAGATTCATTTGGTCACGAATTTGTTGAAATTTTGTTATGTAGTGTAATCCAAAAAGTGGGGAATAAAGCTACAAAGAAATTAATTCTTGAAGTCATTAAAAGTAGGATTGTAAGTAAAGTTTTTGCTGGGTATTTTTAATTTTTTCCTCAAAAAGACCAGAACTAACTTAAAGGAAAAGACATAAGCTTTTTTTGAGCAAAAAAAAAAAAAAAAAAAAAACATTCCGGATAAAACGAAAATAAAAAAATTAATTAATTTTGTGTAAACTCTCTACTTTCTGCTCATTTTCTATGTTTTTTTTTTATTAAAACGTTTAGAGCGACGCAGGGACGCTAACTTATCCGCGAGATAATTTTTTCCGAGAGTTAACATTTTCGCGATGCTACATTTATCTACATTCTACATTTATCTATTTTAGGTCGCAAAAAATTGGCAACTCTAAATATTCATAACGCACTTTTTCGCATTCATTATTTTCCATTTACAAAAAAAAAAAAAATACTAAACAAAAAAACACATCCTCGAAATAAAAATATTTTCAATGAAAGGATGACAGTGTATACAGGAGGATGACGGCCTTTTTTGTTTCAGAAGGACAAAGTTTTCATAATACAATTTCCGCTTGATTCTTTTTATTATACATACGTTCAAACATAAGTTTATTTTAAGGCCTGTTTTTAAAATACAACTTAAAATTTATTTACACAGAAAAAATTATTAGTAGTTTTTTATCAATCAAAAAAATGATTTAAAATGTATTTAAATTTAATTAATGTTATAATCTTATATATAAATTATATATAGGGCCATGTCACAGAGTACAATTCCGTTCGGAATGATTCCGTTCGGAATGATTCCGTTCGGAATTGAAGAAAACATATTTGTTTGTTGATGGAAAGTGTATTTTGATAGTTTTATGGCCTTTCAGATACAGACAACTCCAATACCGTTCATGAAAACAAAAATGGTTTCATTCCGAAACATTTTTTCGTCATTTTCTGAAGCACCAAAATACGGAATGAATTCCGTTTCCGAACGGAATTGTACTCCGTGACATGGCTGATAATTTTTATATAAGATGGTTTTTTGTATAAGTTTGTCTTTTCGTTTAATTTTCTATTATATTAATTTTAGACCCTTAAATGTGATTACATTACGGATCTTCATAAGTAGCAGCACAGTTGATTTAACTATGTCTGTGTGTCCATTCGTCAGTTTGTTTGACCGTGTGTCTGTTGAAAAACATTTTTTGACGACCCCAGAATTGATACTGGCCCCTATTGTTCTATATTTACGTCACATATACTCCGTTAAAAATTACTATTGAAATTCAGCCAGATCGGTTTATTCATGACTGAGATAAGATAATAATATGACTTATGCCTGTAAATTTTACTCATAAGTCTCGAGTTTTTACCACTTCAACTTTACTTTATAAGGCCTAACCCAAATTTTCTCACTTTCATCTTAAATAAGCCTAGTTGAATACTACACAGAAAGAAAAACACTCAAGTCGTACTCAAAAATCCAAGTACGAGTAACACTAAAATGTACTTAAAATAATCCTAAATAGACTTACTTTCGAAAAGCAATCCAGAAATTTCTTCAAATAATTACAAAATTCTTAAACCAAATAAAGAACTGATTCAACTTTTTGTTGGTAGTGCCTAGGGATGCCAATCCCGAAATCCCGAATACCGAAGTACCGGGATTATTCTAAAAATTTAAGTCCCGAATCCCGGGATTTTATTAAAACTGTGTTAATTTTTTTTATAAAATACAGCTACATTTAAATAAACGTGAGTCACCATGTTAAAAACAACTTTAAAAATTTAATATTAAATCAAACTGGCAATGAATCAAATTTTTAACTGGTTAAAAAAAGAAGTAGCAAGTGAATAAATGTTACATGCAAATCAATTTGTACCACAGAAAACAAAATCAGAAGACAAAGTTCGGTGTGGTCTTTTTTTTAAGTGAATGATAACACTGTGTGTAATTTTTTAAGTCATGGCAAAATAACCATATACAAACACCACTACGTGATAAAAGACAAAAAATAAAGACCCGTGTCTCCCAGTTTTGCCCAAAGTCATGTACTTTTTTGTATGGGCCCCCCAAAGATTTGGAGCCTCGGTTTAATTTTTGCAAAAAGTGATAATTTTCTCAGGCTCATATCTTGCAAACCGTTCGGAATTTTGATTTACCATCTGAGACAAAGTTGTAGATCTTGCCATAAAGAACAAAGATTGTGAACATATAAAATCAAAAAAACTTCATCTTCAAGATGAAAATCGCAAAAAACTTTAAAAAAGTCGATTTTTTTTTTACCTTTTTTGCCCTGTTCAGGTCCATAGGTAGCAAACCGTTCAAAATTCATGGAAACAATAAGCTACAAAAATTGACCAAAGATCGCAGTAAACAATTTTGTAGAACAAATGAACTTTCTAGGAATGATTCTGAGCACCGTTAACGTAGCCGCAAAAGTGAAAATTTTCCCGAAAATTTGGTTCGAGAAAAAACAAATGAATTTAAAAAATGTTCGGGAAATTTTTCACTTATGCGGCTACTTAACTGCTACCTAAACGGTGTTAAGAATTGTCCCTAGGAAGTTAATATGCTGCAGAAAGTTGTTTATTGAGATCTAAGGTAGGTTTTTGTGGCTGATTGTTTCCTTGAATTTTGAACGGTTTGCTACCTATGGAGCTGAACTGGGGGAAAAAAGGTAAAAAAAATCGAATTTTTTAAAGTTTTTTGCGATTTTGCTCTTGAAAATTATGTTTTTCTGATTTTACATGTTCACAATTTTTGCTCTTTATGACAAGAGCTACAACTCAGAAGGCAAATAAAAATTCCGAACGGTTTGCAAGATATGAGCTTGAGAAAATGGTCACTTTTTTGCAAAAATGCCACCGAACCCCATAAAAAGAAAAGTGCATGACTTTGGGCAAAACTGGGAGACACAGGTCTTTTTTTTTTTAGTAGTGGTGTCCACATATGGTTATTTTTTTCGTGTTGCACTGTGTTATAGAACTGCGTTCGCAAAATGCAAGTTTTGCAAAAATATGTTAAAAACTTTAAAGGGTTCTACCAAAGGTCCTTTGACACATATTTGTTTAAGTTTATTTTATAAGATTAACGGTCAATTTTCAGGATTGATATTACAACACATTTATGTTTAAAATCGTTTTAAATAAAAAATTATTTTCTTCACTAAACACTTAAATAAAACTTATGGCGTTTTCTTTTCTGAGTAAAATTCTGCATTTATTCTCCATTTAACATTTTTTTATGTTCTTTTCTGAAAAACAGGTGTTATTTTAAAAGTGTAAAGCGCTATTTTCTGATGATGGTCCCTTTAAAATTAAAAATAAATGTTACATGTTCAACACTCATTTATATTAAAGAGGCATTTGTGCAGCACTAGATCAAGGCGAATTCAGTACAAGGTGGTGGCAAGTTTCGAGCCGTAAACAATAACAATGCAATACAAAAAAAATCTGTTGTTTCTGTTGGCTTTGGAATGTTGTAGTCTTGACACCTGTAATTCAATTTACCTTGCGCTAATTGCACTTTATTGTTAAATGTCGAAATTGGTGTTCTTTTGTAAACGGAAAATATGAAACACTTCTTAAAAGTTAGGGGAGCAATTAAAAATCTTGCCAAGTCACATGTAACACTTATGCAACACTTTTTTTTTAGAAAAGAAAACGCCATTAATTCACCGATGTGGTACATTTAAATTTAAATTGGAATAACTTAGCAAAGTGGCCTCAATATGACAACAATACAAAAACAACAGGCATACCAATAACATTCAGCTTGTTTTTGAGACCACCTTGAAAATTAATAAACTTTTTTATGACTTTTTTTTTTGTGTTTAGTAGTGCTACCATACTTTTATCTTAATTAAACAAGACTTTTCAAATAAAACTAAAAAAATCAATCTGTATTTAAATACGATTTAAAATTATATGAAAAGTAACTTAATATAGATTTAAATACTATCCTTTTGAGATAAAATAAATTAATTATTGTCACATAGCATATATGGGCATTTCCGTCAAAAGGTCCACCGTGACCGAAAATTTAAAAGTTATTAAAGCTGATTATTTTAGGATATTTTTATAGAAAAATATTTAGATTTTACTAATTTTATAATTTTACCCATAAATTTGTTCACGTAGATGAACAATCAGACTGCAAAGTTGTGCAAACGTAATTCCTTATTTGTCAAAATGTTTTATTGTATGTTTTCTTAAATATTTGATTGATTGATTGATTCTTTATTAGATAAGACAGTACAACAAGAACGGTGTCTTATATTACATCCTTAAAAGAGATGATATTTGATAAAAATTATTCCAAAAAAATTTCTTACATGGTCTGTAATCTAAGGAAGAGTTCAAAGAGAAACATGTTATTCGGATTAACGGTAAATTTTTATTCTGTTTTAATCATTATTCAGTTAAATTATTATGCAAAAAATTTCACGTTCGAAATGTCACGTATCGACCCAGATTTTGGCTTAAAAAAAGAAAATAACGAAGATTTTGGAATTAAACCAAGACATTTTAATATTACTTTAGTACGTAAAATTCTGAAAGTAGTTTAACTAAAAAATTGTGCCAGGTTTCGCTGAGTTACGCATTTTTATACATGGCCACAAAAACTACATCTATTTTTTTCTCGTTCGAACCGCTACTTCTTTTGCCATTATCTTTGACCTAGAATCGCGCCCTCTTTAGCATAGATAACAGTGCTTTCTTAGTGCTATTATTTAAGGGTTAAGAGATCGTAAAAATATTTGTTGTTTAAAATGTTATTGCATATTGATGCGTACGACTGTCACGTCCAACACTTTGGATTTACCCATATGAACTTATTTATTTATTAACGATAAGTGTTGAATGCGAATATTGGTTTCGTCGGCAGCATATCTTTGCAATAAAATAAAAAATCGATTATCAGACGTCACTGTTTTTTTTAGAAGCTCTTTAAAATATAAGTTTTAATACATAACTCTTCCATATTAGTTTAAAAGAATACATTTAACTGCTTTTTTTGTAATGAGTTTAATATTCTTCATGAATTTTTTTGTTTTAATACTTATACATAAACATTAAATTTTAATTATATGAATTTTAAAAATTGGCTTTTATACATGAGATCCCGAAAAATCCGGATCCGTCCCGGGATCCCGTTTTTTGGAATTAAAAATCCCGAATCCCGGGTTTCCAAAAACCTGGTCCCATTTGGCATTCCTAGTAGTGCCATTCTTAGAGTAAAACTACAAAGTGAGCGCTTTTTTTCATTTTAGTTATCAAAGTTTGTTGCAGACACTACATCAACACCACACAAATAGTTAAAAAACGATTTGCTTGTTGTGTGTAGAAAAAAACAAAAACAACAGAAAAAGACGACAACACATTATTTTCATGCTTAACAAGTAAAATTGAAAACTCTTGCTTCTCATTCAGTTTATCATTTCACTATAAGTTTTTAAAGTAAAAACAATATCGGGAATGATGCCGGTGTTTTAAAGTTGTAATTCTGTTAGGTTTTTATTTCTATTTTGATTTATTGCAAGTACAAATTCGGGATTAAATAAACTTTATAATACTTGATTCAAGCTCATTTTGAGATTTAATTAGTCTTAGTTTAACTTACATCTATCTCTAAATAGTTTATATCAATTCGACGTTTTGTTGGTATTCTTTCCAACTTCTTCAGGGATTGAGTTTTTATTAAAATCTGGCAACATTGTAAATATACAGAGTAAAAAGTAGTAAATAATAACAATAATTATAATCTTCATTTTTGACAAATTTTCGGATTATTTCAAGAACGAATTCGAGATTGAATATGGATAAGTTAAGTATTTCGCGATGGAAAATCCGTACTTGAATCAATCTTTCTGTACTTGATTCAATAAAATCCATACTCACCGTACTTTTAATACAGCTTCGGATTGATTTGAGTACGGATGGATTGATTTCTCTTTTGAGTATGGTTGTGGAAATTTACCAAAATCAGTTCATAAATAACCGAGTTATAGACAAATACTTTATTTTATTGGTTTTGTCCCAATAGCACCCATACCATATGAACTACGTAATCTAAATTTGGATCTGATATTTCTAATAGGCTACGATTTTTACTACTGTGGTGAAGGGTACACAGAAAAAAATAACGAGATTTAGTATGTAATTAATATAAATTTTCTTTAACTTTTCTAAAATTTTCAAAAATTTTCTTAATTAAATTGTTTGTAAATTTACAATTTGCTTTAGTTGAAAAAATAAAAACATTTTCTGTCAATAATTTTCAATTCTAAGGGTGTGTGTGAAACGGTATCAAAGTTCTATGGTGAAATGAAATTTGTTTGTGGTAGAAAATTTTTCATATTTGTGCTGTGTGAAATTGTAAAATTTTTGACAACGTAAAATTTTGACATAAAGAAAAAAACAATTACTAATAGTTTTGTGAAAATTAATAAATTAAACAAACGTTTACCAATAATCATTTCAATTATGTTGGAAATGAGATCGTCACAACTATTTGATGAATTCGTTCTGAGATATTAACAAATTTTACAAAAGGTGTGGGCAAAAAAGCTTATACATATTAAATATTTACATCTTGTATAATTCTTTTTAATTTTTTTTGCCACTAGTCCTGCTTCCATATTATTTTTTATTTTGTTTAAACAAATTTGATGAAAAAAAATAATTTTGTGGTTGTCAAAAATTTCTACACTAATGTCAAAATTTATACTAGCCCCTAGGGCTAGTGACATTTTATTCCCCTCAATAGTGTCAAAATTTTACTTCCATGAGTACTTTGCTACCGTTTCACACACACCCTAATTTAAAAAAAAAATCAATTTTAATGTCGTAAAGAATGAATGCTGGGACTGTAATTGTAAACAAAGTCCATCTAAGGGGTAAGCGAAGCTGTTATTTGAAACTTCTAACCGAAATTTTAACGCGGTTTAATTTATTCTAGATTTCAAATTATATTTGATGATTGTGTCAAGAATCCGTTTAGATCACGTGTTAAAACCTTCTTCTGCATCCCCTTCTAAGTCCGTTTATGTTAAAGATATGTATTTGTGATGAGATTTTTATTATATGTTAATAAAATATTAATAAGATCAACATTTTTAATGCATCTCTTTCTGTTAAAATTGCCACACATTTTTTAAAACTAATAATCAACAAAAAATTTTGTTAAAATGAAAAATTTTTAATTAAATTTTCTATTTGATTTCTAACAAATATTTTATTTAATGTTACAAATTCATTGTAAAAAATATTTGTTGAATGTTAACAATTTGTTGTTGGTGCCTTTTCAATTAAAAGATTAATTGTATTGACGAATATGGTATTCAATATGACAATTGATTTGTCGTAATTTTTTTCTGTGTAGATAAAATTCGACACAGCCAAATATAGAAATTTTACTTGTTTATATGTAGCGCCGCAATTTAAAGTTCAATCTCATCAACCATGATATATTTTGTTTAACTTAATCCTGTTTGGTAATTTTTCCTAAACATTAAGCAATTTTTGGCCCCAAAAAGTTGGCAACTCTACATATTCATAAGGCACTTTTTTCGCATTCTTTGTTTGCCATTTACTAAAACAAATACTAAACAAGAGAACAAACTCGAAAATAAAAATATTTTCAATGAAAGGATGACAGCCAGTGTATACAAGAGAATGAATTATGTTTGTATGTCTTTTTTGTTTCAAAAGGACGAAGTTTTCATATTACAATTTCCGCTTGATTCCTTTCATTATACGTACATGTATACATAAGTTAGTTTAAGGGCCTGTTTTTAAAATACAACTAAAAATTTATTATGAAACTTTCGAAGAAACAAAAAACAACTCACTTTTTACACCCTTCATCATAAACATTTGCATAAGTTTGTATTTTCGTGACTTCTACAATATTGATTTGTCATCCTTTAAAGAAAAGGCCTCCATAAATGAATTTTAAAATAAATCACACAAAAAAATTACAAGTGTGTGTTCAACCACAATGACAATTGCTAAATATGCGGTACTGTTAATCGCACAATTTAAATCGTGTTGTGAGCGTACAAAAGTAATTTTTACTGTCTGACGTGTATTTTCATAGATTTAAAAAAAATATATCAGAAACAGTAAGTCAAATCCGTTGCATAATCCCCTTCCTCATTTGAAAGCATACATATATCTGCAATGATAACAAGAGTCTTTAGCATTTATATAAGAGTAACTAATTTTCCAAATGTTTTCCATTCCAGGGAACATATAACATTTAATTTCCGAAAATTCCGGGAATTTTTTAAATAGTGAGAATAAGTCCAATGATTTTAAATACCGATAGAACTTGATGTTGTAAAGAATAGGAACAAAAAATTAGTCAAAAAATTAAATTTTTTTCGAAAGATTAATACATGGCACGAACATTTGAAACAAAATGGTTGTTCTTGAGGAACTCATACGCGGCAATTTTGCTTATTAACAAGCCCGTGAAGCCAAAAATGAGCCTTACGCCATAAAAATCACGCAATCTACTTTAAGTTTCGCGAATATTAATTTTAGCAAAACACTTTCTTTAAGGCTAATTATGTTGACTAGAAGGACTAAAATATTGCCATATTTCATATTTTTGTA
Source organism: Pollenia angustigena (assembly GCA_930367215.1). Taxonomy (NCBI): domain Eukaryota; kingdom Metazoa; phylum Arthropoda; class Insecta; order Diptera; family Polleniidae; genus Pollenia; species Pollenia angustigena. Next base: position 154,095,552 of record OV884058.1, read on the forward strand.
AATGTTTTTTTAAAGAGATAGTCATATGCAAAAAATACGTTTGAAGGCAAACTTTGAGGGGCAAACGCCCCCCGAAAACACAACTTAACGCTATAAATTTTTTTATTTTTTTTTTTTTAAATAAAACTGAACCGATTTGGGGGGAGAGAAATAAGAAATAAAAAAATAGAATAACGGCCACGCTAGTACCCATACTTCTTTCATATAATTTGATGGGAAAATCTGCGCTGAAAAATTTTGTTGTAATTCAAATAATTTTGGTCCTGAATTATATTCTTCGATATTAACAACACTTTACTTCCGATAGAAATTTGACTCTTTCTGCATTAAAAATTTAAGCGATACATTTTACCCCGGTAGCAAATACCAGTGCTGTGGAGTCGTCAATAAAATAGTTCTAACTCCGAATCCAACTGTTGCAATTTTGTGGTGAGTGCCCTGGTAGGACAGCTGGTAGTGAGCTAGTCTATCGCCAGGGTTGCGGGTTCGATTCCCGCCACGGACTCTGGTTTCTTTCTTGCAGACAAGCGTGAAGCTTCGCGGGGACTAGCTTAGGGAATTATAAAAAAATAAGAAAAAGCCCGACTCCAACTCCTGTAAGAGACTGGCCCTTATTTGATTTAAACATTTTTTTTAATGCAATACGTTTTAAATGATTAAATATAGCAAGAAAATGATTCTGTAAAAATTTAAAATCAATGGCCCATAACTATAGTCATAAACAAAGCATACTTTAAGAGTTCTAAAGTAAACTTTTATAAAAAGTATGTTTTTGATCTACTATAGTCAGGCAAAAGCAGCATCAGCTGTTTTCGCCAAATAAAAAAGTTCTTGCAAAAAGTTAAAAATGTTTATGAGGGAGTTTACACGGTGTCTATTCAGACATGTCCAACAAACACGTTTGTTTTGTTTGTAGGCGATCGGGGTAGATAAGAAAGAAGGGTTGCCAAACAGACATGAAATGAGTTTTCATGTTTGTTTATATGAATTTCAATGTTTTTAATTTGTATGTATATGTGTATTAGACTATTATACATGAAAACAGACATGTTTGGAAAGACATCGTGAAAAGACAATAGGTTTTTGGAAGCGTGTTCAAAAGAGAATGTCAAAAACAGACATGTCTGAAAAGACTCCGTGTAAACTCCCTCTATGTTACAAGATATTGGTCGACATTTTGCAATTATTATTGATTTGGAGGAAATCTTTTATCTTTTAACACAAAATACATATGTATAGGCCCTAATTGTGTAAAACGCAATGCCAAAACTGCAATGCAAGCAAAAACAAAGTCAAAAATATTTTGAAATTTGTTGTTGCTTTCTACATAAATTCACATTGCGTGTTTAAAATTTTCAACGCTACAAGGTATGCAGTGTTGTATTTATATTTAAATTATCAATGTCAGCTGCTTAGAGTTGCCACGTGCTTATATTTTCTTGTGTGTTGTATGAAAAATTTAAAGTTGTTATTAAAAAGAACCGACTTTAGCGTTTGACTATGATTATGGGTCAATATTTTTTAAATATTTCATCGCCAACTTCGAAGAAATTTTATTTTGATGAATATTAGAACATTTTTTATGCAGAAAAATTTTGGAGTCGGAATCGCGAGTTTTTGTGGGTACATCAACTCCGACTCCACAACCATGGCAAATATTTTTAAGAAGTTTATACAGTCAAATCCCGATAATTCGTACCCCGATAAATCGTAATTCCCGATAATTCGTAATAAACTGTCGGTCCCTTAAAAAAATCTCGTTAATTCGTAAAATTTCCATACATTTAGGTCCCCTCGCTAATTCGTAATTTTGTTTGTCAAATAAAATCTTCTTTACCTCTTATAAATCGTTATTGTTTGCTAACTACCACTTATAATTCGTAATAAAAACAACAGAAACATAGAAAGAATGATTTTTTGTTTACCACTATTTTTTGCGTGGATTTTTGCTTGTATGTGTGTTTATTTTTCAGTTTGTTACATGAATAATTTTTATATATTTTGTTTTTAACAATTTTTTTTATGTTTTTTTTGTTGTTGTTTTAGTTAATAAATTGAAAAACCCCGTTAATTCGTATTTATTTTATTTTAACCCCGTTAAATCGAAACCCCGCTAAATCGAAAACCCCTATAATTCGTAAGAAATGGCCGGTACCTTGCGATTACGAATTATCGGGACTCTACTGTACTTGTATGAATAATTTTTGAAGAGGGTGACTTATTCGCAATAGTTTTTCAAACAAAATACTTGACTTAATGCAAACAATTTATTATCTCTGAGGATTTATAGCGAGTGGATCTGGTATGGAAATCCTTAGACAATTTTAGACCTTATAGTACGATAATTACGTTTTACAGTTACGTTTCGTTATTTGTAACTTTATTTTATACTAAATATGCTAAAAATATTAGTACAGTTTAAACTTATACGAGAGCGCACAAGATCTATCAAGTTGAGGTATCTCTTTTTAACGTACATAAAAAATGCATTTTCAGGATAATTTACTGTCTGTTTTTGCTACTGTTTTTTTTTTTTTCTTAATAAAAACTTAAAGTTAAGTTTGCACAAAATTTATAAATTTTCTGATGGGTGTGGCATGAAACCATAAGCCGTCAATAACGAGTTTTATGACCAGTAGGTCAAAAAAAAAAAACAATTATTTATGTATTTATGTCACGATAGCTACGACGGTGTACCTACTGCAGAGAATGCCTAAAGCTTACTAGGGTTAAAAGTTGCAGATTTTCTTAAATTATAGCCGACTAGTTTGCCCTATCTATTACCACAGAAATTATATAAGAGGCCCTGCATGTATTTTTACTTCACCTTGCATCCCAGTGTTTTCTTTTATAATTATAGGCCAATTTAAAAGCAATTTTAAAATTTATACAATCAAATTCATCCATTCCTATGAAAAATTGGAATAATAAATAAGTCCCCAATACAAATAACCTAAAAAGGCAAAAAGGATAATGCAAACATAATACATATGATGGCCTTTTGTTTTTACACATATTAGCTAAAAAAGATTTCATTGACAAAAAGTAATAATAAAAAATTGTTTAAATATTTTTAAAAGGGCTATATTTTAGAAATGGCTTCATTGTACTTTGCCAAAAGTATAAAAATATTTTTTGTATTATGTCTACAATTTTTTTTCTTTTTGCAATAGTAAACGATTTTATCAAAAAAGGTTTCTACATAAAATTATGTTAATTTTAACAATATTTAATTTGCAATTTAAAATAACTTTTATATATTTTTTTTATTTATTTCGAAGAGTTTCAATAAAATTTGCTTTAAAACTTTAATATAATTCAAAAGATTTTCCATGATACAAGTTATAAAACGACACCCAGTAAGAAATTTAGACAAAATGAGAATTAATTTTGCAGTTTTAAACGGAATTGACCGATTTAGATCCAATTCCACGGTTCTATTTCTTTTCTGAAATTCCAAGTAAATTTGTTTTTAAAATTAGCATTTACTATGTTATTTTATTCTAGTTTCTTTTACTTTTTGTTTACTTTTGGTTTTTTAATACCAAATTTAGCGTTTCGTTAAACGGTTGACGTTATAGCTAAGGATATGATTGGTTTGCTGTAGCAGGTCTTAGGATAATGGAGCTGCCATCTGTCGTTGTCTAGAAACAACGCCCTCCGTATGTTTTGGTGTAGATTATATACCAACGGGACAATTTGCAACGCTTCCCCTTTTCAGGCCGTTCTTTTCTTGTTTCCTATACGCATTCCAGTCTGCCTTCTTCAAAAAGGTCTTGAAAAATGTCTTTTATAATTAAAATATAAATTCTTAGAGAAGACCTGCCAAAATCGTTTATTTAGTTGTTGCATGGGAATGTGTAAAGTTACTTCTCAAATTTTTAAAAGAAACTCAACATTTTAACAGTTATTTATTAACTCACTTCGCAATTATTAGCAACAACAATTATGCTGAGATTAAGCATAATTCTTAATTATTTTTAAGAAGGCCTTCTTAAAGGTTTCAACGGAGATGCAAGAAAGCAAGGCCTTTGCCTCCAATGACACCCCGTGTAATTTTGGAATAAAGTTGAATGCCTTTAAGAAGGCCTCTTACTAATTATTTTTTAACTGGGATGCCCTTCGTTTGGTAAAATGTGTATTCGCAAATCATGTAAGAAAAATGAATGCAAATGCGAAAAATTAAATTAATAAAAAAAAATATTCTTTTTTACGTGGAACACTGGGTTCATGTTCCTTACATGAGGTCTTCATCTGACAATTTTTTATGTAAATGTCAGCTTGAATCAGGCTGCCCAGACACTAGCGTCCAAACACGACAAACAAATCACAATAACCTTAAACGTCAAAAGAAAACCTGAATTGTTAAGCGGATGATGCAATTGCTCTTTATAATTTATTTGTGTACACAACAAAAAAAGAGATTGAAAAAAGAGGAAAATTTAAGCTGTGTATAATTTTTGAATATGAGTGTGCTCTATTTTGTATTAACAAACCATCTGACATCAGCTGTTTTGAAAGTGATTCGCTTGTGGCGCTTATTTAGATCATTTATGTATACATATTCTTTAAAAAACTCATAATTTTAATTTAACTGAAATGCAACTCAGAGTGAATAGGAACATAACTCAGTATATGCATAAGTTGACGTTATGGGTGATTTTATTTTATGTTAGATGAAACCAAAAACAAACGTGTGAAAGCAAAAATTATAAACCTGCTGTATTTGTAAATTTTGACAAACATGTGCAATTACATGTAGCGAGCGGTACAAACAATAAATTAAAAGTAAAAAACCTTTTTAAAAAACAAGCTTTTATTTGAATGCGCTGTTGGGGTGTAAATGGGGCTGGTTACCTGTTGCTTGGGTACGTTGTCCGGTATTACAAAGTGGCCGTGAATCTCACTCAAGTGGTTTGTTGAGACGGGTCAGTTAGCGGCTGGCGCACACACACTCACTCACTTCACACACTAGAAAGGCCCACCCTTATTTTCTGTGGCTCAATGGCACTTTAGCTTGTGGCTCTTTTATATTAAATAACAATCACTTTTTTTCTTTTATTTAATTGTATGCTCTTTAGGGCTAGGTTTTATTTTTTTCACAATTTCTTTTATTTATTTCACAATTTATTTTGTTTAATTGTTTGCCGGCGTCTGGCTGGCTCGGTTTTATATAAAGCAGTGATCAAAGCGAATTCATTTTGCAGGTGGCGTTAATAGCACAGCTGAGCCACATATCACATGGTTGGTTGCCAGATGGCACCATTAAATCAGTTTTACACGAAGGAACGACAGTCGCCGCCTACACGGGCAAAGAAAACAATTGTTTACACCAGCCAGACGTCAACATGCGCTAAAAAAAACAAATAATATTTTGCTTTAAAAGCTTTACTACCAACTTATAACGTCATTACACAATTTATATAATATAAAAGCTTGTCGCTAAACTAAACGTGTATACAAAATTTCAGCTCAGTCGGTTAAAGATAATGCTTCAAAATTGAGTGGCATATTTTGTAAGTTAAATAAGAGCTTTTAAAAAACATGAACATGTATTTTTTATTTGGAAAATTTGTTGTTCTCAAAAATGTGTTCGCTTTCGTTGTTTTCATACTTCGAAAAAGTGCTCGTAAGTTTAATTTGTTCTAAATCATATCAACAAAATCTATTGGAAACGATTCATATTTGGCCATTGCTCCTTGACAAATACTAATTATGAAAATATTTTTTGATGACATAACTTTCTTGTTAATATTGTCGTTGATATAAAATTTGAAACAAAAATTGATTTTAATAAATTTTAAATTTTTAACGTAATTTTTTTTGTTGGGTCCACGACCCGAAACTGGGTACACTATCAAAACATTTCAAGTAAATAATTTGCTATAGGCAATCATATGGTCGGGCATGATTGACTATACATTAATAATTGTTTTTTTTTTTCAAATTATTTAAGTACCATCCGCACATTTAATTTATATTCCAAGTATTTAACTACTTTCAGCACATTTTATTCCTTTAACTTATTTAGAAAAAAAAAACAAAGAAAAACGCTTTTATTTCATCTGGGATTTGCGAATACAATTGTACCATAAAGGAATAAATTTAAAATAAATAAAACAAAAAATAAAGCAAAATACTAGTCAAAGTTGTTTTTTTCAAATGTAGTCGCACTCGTACTTAAAGAAAATTGTTTTCCAACACTTAAAGAAAGAAATTATGTAAAGGGTATTTTTTTTAGCCCGATAGAATTTTAAATTGTAAAAAATAGCACAAAAATTTTATTTCAATAAAAAAAAAAATTCATTTATTTGAAAGATCCATATTGGGCATATGAACACGGCTGCTCTTTTTTTACGAAGCGCAATCTGGAAGCCCAATTTTCTTCATTGTTATAGTTCGATTAGCACTACACCAAACGGTGAATTTTTCAGGCTGTAAAAGGGTGCGTAGGGCCTGCAGTGTTTAACAAATCCATTAAGCCAAAAATAAGCAGAGCGTGATACAAATTACGAAATCTTCTAAAAGCTCTGCGACTCGATGACGATGTTTCAAAATAAATTTCGATAATTGGGTGGCGTTGTTGAAGCGTGAATTTATTTAAGACGATTTGCCATGGTATATTGATCATAAATCTCAAAAAGAGATCGCAGTATGATAGTTCGTCTGGTAGCTAACCCTTTGTGAATTCAAATGTTAATTAATACAGGTGACCTCAGTAAGAGCTCTGCAGAGAGAGAGTAATCCTGCCTATAAATTCTTTTGGTTTTGGAGTTTGACATTTAGAATATGTTCATATACCTTTTTAAAAAACTCTCTCTCAGATGCTTTCACCTGTATGAAATCGCCTTAGTTAGTTCAATCTTGCTTAAACACGCAAAGAAAAAACATGGTTGTGATACACATATTCTAAGAGCAATATATTATGATAAGATTCATGATTGTTGTCACCATATTAAGATTATTATTGATTCATATTATGACTAAATATACTCGTAATATTACAACATAATATTTTTCCCTTAACCATATTATTATTCTGTTAATCATACTAAGTTAAGAAGGAATCATATTATTATCATGTTAATCATAATGAGCTAAGAAGTAATCATATTATCATCATGTTAATCATAATAAATTTAGAAGCAATCATATTATGATACAGCTCCTTTAATAACTGTCATAACAATACAAAATATGTAAATTAAAATTTTTATGTATCGATTTTTTATTTTGTGACATTTTACAATTTTTCTTGATGCAAATAAAAAAGCGGAGCTCAATATTTGTTGTTGGATTTTACTACGATATTTTGCACTATTAATTATTAATTATTTTAATTTCTTTAAATTTATTATTTTTTATGGTAATTTATCTTGTTTAACCGCTCACATATAAAACAAACGACACAACTGATTCAAAATAATTTTACAAATGGCGCTAGCATAACATTATTAGAGTAAAAATAGTTTGATTGCATCTTAAACATAATATGATAAATGTTTAGAAAGTTATCATGTTATGGCTATTGAATATCATGATATGGTTGTGGGTAATATAATATGTTTTGAAAGTAATCATAATTTAGTTGTTAGAAAAATAATTATTTTTCGGTCAACAATACTCAAATTTATAATTGCGATAAACATTGATATGTTTACAGTAACTATAATATTGCTGATATTAAATAAAAATAACAATTATTTGTATACGACAACAATATATTGTTACAATAAACATAGTGTTGTTGCCGTAACCATGCCCAACCAAATTTTTTCTCTGCGTGAAGGAACACCCTTTACTTTCACAAACGAACGACATAAACTAATAAAAAAAAGAAAAACAAGAAAATTATGGACAACATTTTAATGTTAAACAAAATAATTCGAAGCTGAGGTTTTTGGTACAAGAAAAACAAAAAGCAATTGAAAATGTAAAGTTTGTAGTTTAAAGGATAATAATACAATTATAAACATACTTTTGCCAAGCACTTTACAAATGATATTTCAGAATAAGTATGTATTTAAGAACATACAAACATACATACAAACATATATAAAAACATACATACATACCCAGCGGGAAAGAGAAGGAGTACAGAGGCCTTCCAGAAGGCTTGTGATATACAAGGCCTGCTCACTCCATTCCACATTCATATCTTTTTACAGACGTTGTCATTGCGGAGAAGGCCTTCCGCTCTCGCTTGTTTAGCAGGTCCATAAAAAGGCAAAAAAATAGTTATTTTGCTTCTGCTAGTGCAAAAAAATTTAACTTCTACTCTCTTCTCATAAAAGCGAGTGCGGAAGGTGTACCTTCTAATTTTTACCAAGGAGCAGAGGCCTTCTGCGAGGCTTTCTTTAGCAGTTAGATAAGAATAGTAATTTAATAAAAAAAAATTTTAAAGCAGGCATTTAAAAAGGGTGAAAGTAAGAAGGCCTCCTTAGTTTTCCTGCTGGGTATATACTTTTTTGATCGTGCATCGAGGTGTTTAACCGTGTTGAATGTCGCATTCCTGGCGGTCCTCAGGGGCCGGAATTTATTAACGATTTCAGCTCCTTAAACAACAAGAGTGCTTTATTCGTGTATGCCTAATCTAATATACCTTCACCTTGGTGCCACGCCCACTTGTCCAATCGCACCCACATTTTGTGCGATGTTGTGTATTGATAACCAAGACTGATGTGCCCAATTTAGATATATTAGCTTTTTCTGTCCTCCAGGCTTGCAAAAATCTATAATGTATTTGTATGGCTAGTACCACGCCCACTTGTTGGGTTCCGCCCACATTTGGCAGATGTTGTGAATTGAAATTCAACATGTTTGTAGCTAATTTGAAAACTTTGGCTCTTGTCTTTCCTGCAAATAATTTATACTTTTCACTAATCAGTTCACTTAGTTTTTTTTATAGTACTAACATGAACTTTTTTCTATAAACATCTGTTTCCTGCCAACATGTTTTCGTTATAATAAAAAAAATTTTTTAGATAGACGAAATACAAAAAGCTTGATTTGAAGTATTATATTCGGGTGCAATTCGAGCCTTTTTAAGTATTTTACTGCATATTTCGTAATCATAGTTTTAACTAATGGAACATTGAGATCCTTGTGAATATTTGAGTTTTTAACATACCAAGGGGCAGCTGTGATTATTCGAAGTAGTTTATTTTGGCGCCTTTGAATTTTTTCGATATTAGAGGCCGAGGCAGTGCCCCATAACTGAATACCATAGCACCAGATTGGCTTTAAGATGGAGTTATAAAGAAGAAGTTTGCAGTCGAGACTAAGGACAGAGTTTCTTCCAATAAGCCAATGAATTTGGATGGCTTTTAGTTTCATTTGAGTTAATTTTGCCTCTATATGGCTTTTCCACGTTAAACGGCGATCTAGATGAATACCGAGGTATTTTACATGCGAATTTTGAGGTATTATTTGATTATTGATTTTAATAGGGGGACATGATTCCCGACGCAAGGTGAATGTTATATGTACGCATTTTTGCTCATTGACCTCTATCCTCCATTGCTTTAACCATAGTTCGAGTTGAAATATATGATCCTGTAGGTATCGAGATGCTTCTTGACGGTTTTCGTGCACGCTCAAAAAAGCTGTATCATCAGCAAATGTTGAAGTTTGTGTGTAGTTGTTTGTTGGCATATCCGAGGTATATATTAAGTATAAAAGTGGGCCCAGGATGCTTTCCTGAGGGACTCCAGCGTCAATTTGCTGAGGAGAGCTTAAATAATCACCTTCTTTAATAATAAACTTTCGACCGACTAAGTAGCTTTCTAACAGCTTGTGTGTGTTTACTGGTAAGTTAAGCTTCAACTTATGTAATAAGCCTTCATGCCAGACTTTATCGAAAGCTTGAGAAACAGCGATGAAGAGAGCGGAACAATATTTTTTTTCTTCAAAGGCTTTTCTTATTGCGTTTACTATACGATGGGTTTGCTCAATTGTGCTGTGTTTTCTTCTAAAGCCGAGTTGGTGGTTAGGAATACATCTTTTATCATTTAAAATTGGGGTTAATTTTGACGCTAACAGCTTCTCAAACAGCTTTGATATATTAGAAAGTAAGCTTATAGGCCTATATGACTCAACTTTTGTGTGATCCTTTCCAGGTTTAGGTATCATGGTGACTAAGGAGACCTTCCACTTTTGAGGATAGTATTCAAGGCGTAAAATAGCATTAAAAATTAAAAGAATAATTTTCTTTGCTATGCTGGGTAGCTCCAAAAGCATTTTGTTGCTGATCTTGTCAAAACCAGGAGCCTTCTTGGGGTTTAAATCACAAATAGCCTTTTCGATTTCTCTTATCTCAAATCTTAGCGGAACAGCTGCTCTAGCAGCAACAGGTGGTAACTCGACCGCAATATCGTGAGATATATTTGGTGTAAATACGTTTTTCAAATGATTTACAAACAGATTTCCTTTTTCAACATCATTTCTTGCCCAACTTCCATTCAAGTTTCTTAATGGTGGTTTAGAGACAACTGGCCTTTTGAGATTTCTAGCTGCACGCCATAATGAGTAGTCAGATTGTGGAGTTGCATCAAGTTCCTTAAGATATTTTTCCAGAGAAGCCGTTTTCTTAGTCTGCAGTAACTTTCTTAGTCTTTTTGTACACTCTTTAAGTAAGTTCTTAAGTTGAGGGGATCTGTGCAATTGCCACTCTCTTCGAGCCCTCCTTTTTTCAGACAAAAGATGCTCGACATCTGTGGAATATATTTTAATAGTTTTTGTTTTTTTGGGGGCAATATTGGAATGTTGAACAGCTAGTTTCAGAAAACTGTCAAAATTGTCAATAGAGCGATCTACATAATCTGGTGTACTGAGCGGAATATTTTCTGTGCAATGGGTACTGATATATTTTTTATATTTCAACCAATTAATTTGCGTAGCTGTCGTCGGAGGTACAATTCTATTGGGGTTCATTATAGTAACAATTGTAGGTGTGTGGTCGGAAGATAAATCTAGGGAGGCTTCAACTTGAATCGTTTCTATGGGAATGTTTTTAACCACGCCGAAATCTATGACATCTGGAATTTTTTGATGATCAGTGGGCCAATATGTTGGTTGTCCGCTCGCTACCACATTTAAATCCATTTTAGAAATTATGTTTAATAAAACACGACCCTTTGGTGTTATAAGTCGCGACCCCCAGAGGGTATGTTTAGCGTTATAATCGCCAGCGGCTAGGAAACACGGTCCTAATGATTTAAAATATTTACAATATTGGTCCTCCGATATTGAAAATCTAGGCGGGGAGTATAACGATGAAATTATTAGGTTTCTATTTAATTCCTCAACGCAAATGTTCGTTGGCTGGAGATAATCTTCACGATGATCACACATTAGGTAGTGTTTGACTCGGGCCTTTATTAAAATGGAAGAACCTCCACAAGCTCTATCTCGAGGGTCCTTGGTATCATATAGTATATAACCATTTATATTAAACGTACTTCTTGAGGTCAAATGAGTTTCAGAAATCATCATGACATCAATTTGTTTATTTTTAAGAAAGTATTCTAATTCATTTTTATGTTGGCGGATGCCGTTTGCGTTCCAAAAACAAATTTTTAAACAGTTCATGGTTTGTTAAGTACAGCTTGCAATAACATCGATTGCATTCTAAGCATTTCCTGCATCATATTACCCATTGTGTTCGTAAAATTATTTACTGTTTGCACTAATGTTTCCATGGTTTTTTCTAAACGACTTAAATTACAAAATTGAGTTTCATCATTACTTGGCGAGGCACCTTGCATTGGCTCATGGTTTGATTTTAGGACGTTAGCGTAAGAGGTTCTGTTATTACTAGGCTGGGGGGCTTGAATTGCATTTGTGTTAACCTGATTTGTTACCTGCATTTGAGGGGGATTAGTTTTCGGTCCGACCGACTGCTTGACGATAGTATATACAGGGCATCCTCTATAATTGGCAGTGTGATTACCGCCACAGTTGCTACATTTTTTTACGTTGGTATCGGGTTTAGACTTATCGCAGAGAACTGTTCCATGTAATTCACCACATACTACGTAAACAGGGGGTAAGTAGCAGTATGCCTCAACTATAAGGACTTCGCTATGGGTGTGTTCCTGGACATCGCGGGAGCATTCAATAATGTGTCCGCGGAGGCAATTTTGGTCAGCTTGTCTCGCACGGGGGCACACTCACATGCTAAAAACTGGATCGGTAACCTGTTACGTTGCAGAACTATATCTGCGATGTGGGGCAATTCCAGAATAATGAGGAGGGCACACCGTGGAACTCCCCAGGGAGGGGTGCTCTCACCAATGCTTTGGACGCTTGTCGTCAACGAACTTCTCAATGGACTTCAGGACGGTGCGGCAAAGATAACCGCATACGCAGATGACGTGGCGGTGTTAGTTGCTGGCAAGGATCTGAACACTATTAGTTCTGTAATGGAGGCTACGCTGGCGATCATCAACCAGTGGGCAGCCGGCGTAGGACTGGGAGTTAATCCCGAGAAGACGGACCTAGTACTATTTACGAAAAGGTACAAAGTTGGTCCATGGAGGAAACCTAGACTAGGGGGTACTAGCCTGGAACTTAAATACCACACAAAGTACCTGGGAGTAATATTGGACAGCAAACTGTCGTGGAGATTGAATGTGGAAGAGAGGGTGAAAAAGGCAACGAATGCGCTCTACGCATGTAAAGGAATGCTGGGCAAGACGTGGGGTCTAACCCCTGCTCTTACACATTGGGTCTACACATCGGTGGCGAGACCAATCTTACTCTACGGGATACTTGTATGGTGGACGACATTGAATAAGAAATCGTACCGGAATATGCTAATGGGCGTACAGAGACTCGCCGAACTTAGTATCACCGGTGCCTTGCGTAGTACACCGACTGCGTCTCTGGATGTGATCCTGGACTTGCAGCCGATTCATCTGGTGGCAGAAGGAACAGCGATAAAGTCTGCGATCCGCTTAAGAGCGACGGGACAGTTTGCATACGGACCTTATGGTCATGACAGTATTATAAGGGGAATAGATTGTAGCAGTGACTACACCATTCCGAGGCTGACATTTGGAAGGAGACCACGAGTTACCTTGGAGGAGGACGGCTGGTTGGCAGGACTCCGATCCGACCATGGGACCTTCAGTTTCTACACTGACGGTTCCAAAATGGAGGACGGAGTTGGAGCTGCAGTCTTCTGCCGGGAACTGGGCTTTCGGGAATCTTATAAGCTTCCCGATTACTGCAGCATATTCCAGGCGGAGATATTTGCGGCTAAAATGGCTGCTGATTTGGCACGTAATTCCATTACTGGGAACTCGCACGTAAATTTTAACATCGACAGTCAGGCGGCGATCAGGGCGATCAGGGCGATAACCGCTGACTATTCATACTCTTCGATCGTCCAGGAGTGTAGGGACTCGATGGATGGACTCTGTGCGAATAATAGAGTTCACATCTATTGGGTTCGTGGCCACCAGGGCATAGAAAGCAACGAGGAAGCGGACGAATTGGCGAAACGGGGGGTCCATTTACCATACGATAGGGTGATGGCTATTCCAGCTCCGATTCAGAACATAAGGAGGGATACGGACTCTGCTATACGGAGGAGATCAGAGGCGATTTGGGATAGCACCAGAACGTGCAGGGTCTCCAGGGCAGTGTCGACGAAAATTCTTCTGTCATTACCGAGAAGGGACTGTAGACTTCTGGTAGGCTTTTTGACGGGTCATTGTTGGACTGCGGGGCGGTTGAACAGTGACAACTGTAGATTCTGTGGGGTACCAGGGGAAAAGGAGACAGTGGAGCATTTAGTCTGCTACTGTCCGGCACTCGTGCGCTCCAGGGCGAACTGTCTGGGAGATCATTACCTCCAAGGTCTTGGGGAAGTCTCCGGAATTGGGTTAATGAGACTCCTGGCATTCGTTAAGAGAGTGTGGGGTACTCTGAGTACCATTACATCGGAATGACCTTTTTCTAATATTCTTCTGTGGACTATCGCACATCGTGGTAACGCTAAGGACCTATTTGGTCTATGCGGGGTCTTTGTGACCGGCCACTTTAACCTAACCTAACCTAGCAGTATGCCTTAGTATGGCCAAATTCCTGGCAGTTTAGACATTGAACAGGACCATTTCTTTTGTGCGGCTCCTCAATAGTTACCCTTCTGTACAGAATATATTTCAAATTATAAATTGGATGCGTTTCATTTTTTTTTGAGCTTAACGTCGCCGGGTTCAAGCTCCACTCGAAATAGTGGTTGGGGATTTTTTCCCTATTTTTGATATTTGTTACGTTTTTGATTTTAAAGCCCTTCTCTTCCAAAAAAGCTTTAATTTCCCCTGGGTCTACGCATGAGTCTATGCCCTTGATTACTACCTGAAGACCTTTACTGCTCTTCAGTTGATACGTATAAAAGTTTTTATTCAGAGTGCCAAATCTTGTAATTACCTTTCGAAAATCATCCTCGTGATTAACCTGTATTTTAGTCTCGTTAATGATACCGCGCTTTATTGCAACTACATAAAAGGAATTTTCACCTATCACCGAAATTAAACTTTTTATTAACTCATTAGAGTTTTGCTCTCTAAGGTATATCGGGGGTGGCTTAGACGATTTAATGACGTTTGGTGCTTCAGAGGATTCATCCTCCAGAATCGCGAAACGATTTTGTGTATTTATTTTATCAAAAGATGGTACTTTTGAGGCCGAAGCAACTGCTGCAGAGGTAGGGCTGCGTCCCCGTTTAAGCACTGTTATGTACCTGTCCATACCAATTTGTACTGTAGGCTTTTGACAACTTTTTACAGGGGGGTTTTCCATTGCATTTGTGTTTAAGTTCATGGTATCATTGCCCACTAAATTTGTTTTTGACGTCACGCCAATACTTGCTGGCCTGGCAACACTTGTCACCAAATCTTGTTGTAGTTTTTTTAATGAGTCACTATCCACCGTTTGTGTAAATACCGAGGGTGAGAGGGAACGTGTTCGAGTAATTGGCTTAGCCGTTAAATAGTTTATATTGTTTTGTTTTATTTATTTCTGCATTATTTTCATTAACTAAAACGTAAACGTTTCTTTCATTTTGTCTTAGTGTTGTTTCACTGTTTGTACTCATGCAAAGAGTTGTTTTTGATTTTCACCGTTTTGCTTTGCTTTAATATTTTTATTATTTATTGTATTTTACAACAACAAAAGAAAAACCAGAATTTAAATGTTTTGTTCAGAATATGTATACACATGTATGAACATTAGGGTGGCCGTTATTTTCTTTTTTTTGATTTCTTATATTCTCCCCCCCCAAATCGGTTCAGTTTTATGTAAAAAAAAATACAAAAAAATTTCGTAGCGATAAGTTGTGTTTTAGGGGGGGCGTCGGCCCCTCAAAGTTTGCCATCAAGCCATTTATTCAAATGTAATTTGTTTGCCAAAACCAAAAAAATTTTTTTAAAAAGATTGATTAAATAGCTATCTAAGCTGCTTGAGACAAATTTTGCTAACCCCAATTGGTAATAAGTTACATGGATGTGAAAGAACACCTATATGGCCAAAATTTCAAACTTTGACCCCCCCAAACTCAGAAACTTTTTGACCGATCTTGTTGAAAATTTGTGTCTAAACTACTATTCAATAGGACTAACGTTGGTGCAAATTTCATCCAAATCGAAAGATTTCGATTTCAAAATTAGTTCACTTGACATTAAATCCCTCTTTTATATATATAAAACGTATATAAAATGTTTGGAATTTTGTTGTTATTTTCTTAATTATTTTCTTAAATATTAATTTTAGCAAAAAACTTTCTTCGAGGCTAATGTTGTTGACTAGAAGAGCTAAAATATTGCCATATACCATGTTCTTGTAAAATGTTGTTTTTAAGAGATAGTCATATGCAAACAAATTACATTTGAATAAATGGCTTGATGGCAAACTTTGAGGGGCCGACGCCCTCCCCCTAAAACGCAACTTATCGCTACGAAATTTTTTTGTATTTTTTTTTACATAAAACTGAACCGATTTGGGGGGGGGGAGAATATAAGAAATCAAAAAAAAAAAGTTCTCCATACAACTAACGGCCACGCTAATGAACATTCATACGTACATATATATTTTTACTGATTTATTTTATTTAATTTGATCGTTTTAAATTGTTCACTATTATGTTAAATAATTTAATTAACAAAATATATTATTTTGTTTTTTTTAAGCGTCCATTCGCTGCTTAGATTACAAAATCAAATGTGATTAATTAATAGTTCAAATCGTATGCGGGGCTAAAATACACGTCTGTATCACAACAAAGCACAAACCTAACTGATATTGACAAATACTGTAAATAAAAATTGAATTTGATTTACATTGAAGAAATTTAGGCCTTATTAGCTTGACAAAAATAACATTCATAGCATTCTTAGTTTTCGTTTTTTTTTTTTAATAAATGAATTTAATGGCAATACTTGCATCATCTCCTTAAACGTCATGGTCACATAAGGTACCGTTACAATTTTATAGCAAAAACAATTTCAGCTTAAGCGACAACTTTTATACAAAATTTTTAGGAAATAAACTAAACAAGAAAAAACTGTAAGAAAAGAAAAGCTCACTGTTTATTGTTGTTGTGGTTTTTGTTTAAGCTTTGATATTGTTACAAGTAAAACTGTAGCTTATAATTCTTATTCGCTTAACAATTTTATTTGTTTAATATCTTTAGTTTTTCTAAAATCTTTGGATGAAGTTTCCCGACGATCTGGCCTAAGCAGCCAGTGAAATGCGTAATGACTCAACATATAAAAATAGCTATGAAATATCTCACAATTAGATCTAATACAACTAGAAAATAGAAAGAAGAAAATAAAATTAAATAAAGAATTGTCTATAATTTACCATTAGATATCTACAACAGTTTGGAAGAATAGTATTTTGATCAAAAGTGGTCTAATAAAGCTTTTAATAACTAGAATTAACGGCGGCATGAAATAACCCCCCAAAATATAACCCCCCAAAAAAATAATGAAATAACCCCCCAAAGCGTGGGGCCATATTTCATATGCAATAAAGCCCCAATTTTGAAAATGAAATTAGCCCCCAACGAAATGAAATAACGCCCCAAACATAAATGAAATAATTCCCTAATTTTTGGGGGCTTATTTCATATGAAATAAAACCCCAATTTCTGAAATGAAATAAGAGCACAATATATGTAATACAATTAATTATACAGTTTTGCTTTAAAGAAGCACGCGATAGATATCATGATATGATATACCAAACACAAGCTTCGCCAACCAAGGCTTTTCTGCATAGCCGGCCTTCGGCTGGACGCAATGACTTTTTCCTCTGTGGTATAACAAACACCGGCTTCGCTAACTAAAGCGTCTCTGCATTGCGCCAGGATTTTCTCCGCTATAGTATAATAAAACCGACTCGACCCGGCTACGCAGAGAAGCTTTAGTTAGCGAAGCCGGTGTTTGTTATACCATAGAGGAAAAAGTCATTGCGCCCGGCCGAAGGCCGGTAATGCAGGGTAGCTTTATTTATTGAAGCCGGTGTTTAATATACCAAAGTGGATAAATCCTTGCGCCCAAAAACGTTTTCATTATAAATTTGAAAATGAAATAATCCCACACAAAATATATTGGGGCTTTATTTCATAATGATTTTTTTGGGGGATAATTTCATATGAAATAATACCCCAATTAAAAGAATGAAATAACTCCCCAAAGAAAATTAAATAACCCCCCAAAAATCGTTTTTGTTGTTCTCTGAACAAACTTTTGGGGGGTTATTTCATTATTTTTTTGGGGGGTTATATTTTGGGGGGTTATTTCATGCCGCCAGAATTAACGTTGCTATATTTTCTGGCCATCGGTCCATAATTTAAGGCAAACTGCCGACTTTATGGTCCATTAACGGCCAACGTTTCCGTATATCTCACACCTCTGCGTATCGCTTATGTGTATAAAAAACTCGTTGTGTTTTAAAATTGTAACGGTACAGTTATAAAATTTGGTACTGTTTTTTTGTAACTTTTCTTTAAAATGCCTAACAGTTGTTTAACATTTACGTCCGTCAAGTGTCATGACAAAACCAAAAATTATTCTACGTGTCGGTGGAGCTTAACTGAGTTTCAAACACACACATAAAATCACTGGTTTAATGCATCATTCATTCCCCACTGAAAAGCTCATGTGTCAAAGGAAGACAAATCAAACAACAACAATTTTCATTTGAGGAAAAACGAAAACGAATTTCGCGCTTAAACAAAAAAGAATACAATATTTGTTTGATTTCTAAAGACATTTCCATAAAATGAATGAATAAATAAACGAGAACATCGTTATTCTAAAACTTGAGATTTTTCTGAACACTTTTTTTTTTTTGGAATTCTGAGTACTTAATAAAATATGTTTTTTTATGTTTTTAATAAACTTTTATTTTTACAACCAACGCTGTTGCTTGAAAAATTGTTTAGTTTTTGCATAAACAAAACGTGTCAGATTTGTAGAAATGTGTTCGAATAAATATTTAATTTTTATTTGCATAAAATATTTTTGGTCTAACTCATAACTTTGTGGAATAATTGAAGTGGTTTAAAAAGATTGTGTTTTCATAAATTTCAAAAAATATTTGTATTTGTTTTTTTTTTATTTTACCAATAAAGTTTTTGAAATGGATTAAAATTTAAATGGTATTTAGAGGCTTTTGGAATTGGAGATTATTTTTTTTTTTGATGAAGTAGAATTTAAATGATTATTGAAATAAAATTGGAAAAAGGCTGGAAGGAGTTGAAATTAAAAAATTCATAAAAGATTTTTTTTGGTTTAATTTCAACAATCGAAAATATTTTTTTTTTAAAAAAGGAAAAATAACTGCCTGATTTTGTTATGAATAAAACTGCAAAAAAACTGCAACATGTTTTTGTTTTCGAAAATTTAAAAAAAATATTTTTATTACAAAAACAGGCATTTGTTTAAAAATTTTTGTTAGTACCTTGTTTCTGCTTTAGAGATAAACGATAAAAATTAATTTATCATATTGCTAGGTTTTCACATATTTATAGATGGGACTTTACCAGATATTAACCCGATTTATGGGTGAATACCAGAGAACTGCAAAAATCACTATTTTTGTTGATTTAATCATACACTCAAATTTACATTAACTTCATGCCTGCAAAACAAAGTTGAACGTTGGTAATTTACAATTGTGTAAAGTCAAAAGGCACACATCCGTATACTTTTGCATTCAAGTAGTCATTGACCAGTCGATGAGACGCGTTGTTAACATTAACAACAATAACAATACATTGTACATACAGAACTCGCTTACGCTCTTTTATTTTGCGCGCGTAAAATCCCAGTAAACTTTTTATCACATACATCTTCGGTCTAAGACTAACGACAAAGTAAGTGCGACCCATCCAAAGTCTGTTTTCAATTCCTACTTACATTTACACAGAGATGGCCTAGGCTAACAGATTGATCCGACACTGCATACATTGCAAGCGAAGGTTGGATGGGTCCAATGATTGTGGTGATTCAGAGGGCACTAAGATTTGTATTAATGTAATCAGTCCTTTGAAGCAGACATTGTATAAGTGTTAGATGGGTCCGAATAAGATCAATCATCGGATGGGTTTCAGCTATTTAAAATTTGAATAAAGTAGAAATCCACGTTTTTTTTTAAGTTTTTATTATTTATATTTATGTTGGTAATTAACTTAAAAATAATATACATAATTAATTATTTTTTTATTGCACGAAACGAAAATGTCTGACTTTATGAGTTTTTAAACAGTTTCTTATATTTTGGCAGTAAACCCTTCGCACTTGATTGCTTCTGTAAAAAAATATATTTAAAATACATACTTATATTTTCAACAAATTTTTATTTATTTTAAAAATAACAATTACACTTGCACTTTGGAGTTTTACTTTAAAATGTCAAAAGCCCAAACTGAAAAAATAAAGGAACAAAAAGTAGAAGAAAACAAGCAAAATGCACAATGAAAATGTGCAAAAAATATGATACATTTCTAAGCCATCCAAATCAGATGCTACTGCGATGGTATCATTTTATTTTCGTTTGTTTTGTTTTTGATTCTTATTTACATTTAACTTAACAAAGGGATGTCAATAAGACTAATCTGATTTGGATGCTAGTTGTATGGGATTAACGAAGTCGTTTTTTAGTTTTTCCTATTGACATTATTGTAAACAATCGGATGTGTTTCAATTTGTGATAACTTGCGGACCGCTGGGATATAATTGCTTATTGAGAAACACTTGCATTCAGCGGGAAATATCGCAAATATCGCAAGGCCTGTTTTGAGGCCTCTAAACAGAAATAATATATTTATAGTTGTGCAAGGCGAATTTATTACAGGTGGTCTTAAAAGCCCTTCTGATAAGTTTTTTTTAGCTTTATCATTGTTGGATGTCAAAATTTTGTTTATTATCTTTGTTTCTGTTCTGTTTTAATTTAGTTTTCTTTAGAATTAGGCCTCACCATAGGCCTCGCAACCGCACACTTCACCCGCTGGGAATGTAAGAGATAAAAGTAATCTCACCAACACAATCATAATTGACATCACTGGTTTAGTTTCATTTATTTATTTTTTTCTTGTACTACATAACAACTGCTGAATGCCTACATGAGAATATTTGCTTGATTTCTGGCTTTTTTGTTTGTATTTTTGTTTCTTTGCCAAAACAATCATTGTCGGACCAAACACATAAACATCTTAATTGACAAACGAAGCCTAACAATGGTATAAATAACAAAGCACGATGTGCATTATATGAATGACTGCAAACCAACAAACGAATGTTTGCGGTTGCCCAAGTTTGATTGTATGACCGCAAGCGAGTGCATTGATTGGTGTTAATTTAATGCGATTTTTTTGCAATCGCACAAAGCCGTTCTCTGGTGAATACCGGGGTAATACCAGGGAGCTAATTCTGGCAGTCGTGATCGAATACTTTTTTGATTCTAAATTTTAATTCTTATGGCGATTAAGATGCGATTTCCATGCAAATGCATGTTTTTTGTCGATAGTCTAAGAGCGATGTCGAACCATATACACCACCACGTGATAAAAGAACAAAAAAAAAAGAAGAGACTTTTTCTATGGGCCCCCAAAGATTTGGGGCCTCGGTGTCATTTTTGCAAAAAGTGATAATTTTCTCAGGCTCTTATCTTGCAAACCGTTCGGAATTTTGATCTACCCTCTGAGACAAAGTTGTACATATAAAATCAGAAAAACTTCATCTTTAAGATCAAAATCGCAAAAAACGTAAAAAAATTCGAATTTTTTTAACTGTTTTCCCCTGTTTAGGTCTATGGTAGCAAACCGTTCAAAATTCAAGGAGACAATACTACATGTACCTAAGATCTCAATAAACAAATTTCTAGAACATATGAACTTCCTAGGAATGAATCCCAATTTTTGCTCTTTATGACAAGAGCTACAACTTTGTCTCAGAGGGTAAATCAAAATTCCGAACGGTTTGCAAGATATGAGCCTGATCAAATGATAAATTTTTTGCAAAAATGCCACCGAGGCCCCAAATCTTTGGGGGCTCATAAAAAAAGTGCATGACTTTGGGCAAAACTGGGAGACACGGGTCTTTTATCACGTAGTGGTGTCCGTATATGGTTATTTTTTTCGTGTTGCACTGTGTTATTTAACAACATGAAATTAAAGCTTCGGAATAAATTTTCAAGTTCAAGATCAATTTTATTAAAAATATTTATTAAATAATAAAATTAAAAGGGCGAAGAAATTAAACTAAACAACATGAAATTAATTAAAATTTTTGATAATTTTTATACTTGACTAAACTGGGAATTGAACTCAGGTCGAATTTACAGTATGAGAGCATAACAAAAGGGTCAATCTAATCAGTACTTTTCGGCTATAGATTAAGGCAGGGGTTAAAAAACTGCAGTCAAAACAAAAAATTGCCTTTTCTTCCACTTTTTGATTTTTCATTGGACAAAAATAAACTGTTGCTTTTACTTCTGATACATTAAATGAAAACAGTCGTAGCCCAGGCAAAAGCGAAAAGCGAAAAAACGAAAGTTGTACACAACAAAGTACATCGGACTGAACAGACTGAACCTTTTAATAAATCCCGAAGTTAACGAAGATGGGACGTTGTGTTTTTATTTTGTTTATTGGAAGAAAAAAAGAAACTGTTGTTTGATTAATGTAGTTTATATGTACCTACATATACATAAGTCTGTACGTTTGTATATAAAAACAATAATGTTATTTAAAGTTTTATTTAATTTCAAAAAATTAAAAAGATTGATATTCAATAAAGTAAATAAATATTTAAGTTCACATGTAGTACAAAAACACAACATCCCATCTTCGTTAACTATGGGATTTTAAAAAATTTCAGTCTGTCAAACAAAACATTTCCGAACATGTCGTCTGTCGTTGTTGTTTGTTGTGTACAACTTTTCGTTTCTTGCTTTTGGCTTGACTGCGACTGTTTTCATTTAATGTATCAGAAGTAAAAGCAACGGTTTATTTTTGTCCAATGACAAACGAATAAGTCGAAGTTACAGCATAATCTTATGACTTTTCTTTCTCAACTGAAGCTTTTTAAACACTGGATTTAAACTCAATAAACGATTGTTGGTATTGCTAAATTCACCCACCATAATGAGTTACCAAATGCGAATATATGGCATTATTCGATTTGTTAATGAAAAATGGAGAAAGACGCCTTTTTTTATACCCCTGAATCAGCGGGTATTTTAAAATGTTTATGTTTTAGTGTTTAGTGTTTTTAAAAAATATATATCGCTGATTAGCTGAACTAAAACTGCATTGAAACGGAATATAATGAATTAAATTGTGAAGCAGATTTGAAAAGACTTTAATCGATTTTAAGTTATAAGAAGGCCTTAAAGTTTAGATACATCGAAGTGTCTTGCAACAAGCGCTAGTAATACAAAATCAGTCCTTTGTAGATATTGTGACGTCCAGAAATTGGAAAAACAAATATAGATAAACTGACATTAATTTTAATTGAAATTTTTCAGTGATCTTTTATCGAATTCTGTCCAACCATCAAACGCGTGCAAATCAATGTCTGATGAATATAACGAAAATTATCTTAAAAACTTTTTCAAGGTTTTTATTCAAACATTTTGCGCCCAATGTGTTTTTTTGTAAAGTATTCGAAAACAAAGGATTTTGGGTAAATACCAGGCTTTTTAACCATTTTTACGAAATTTACCCATTTCACTGGGTATTTGTTAATTGGGTATTTACCTCTTTTCCATCTAAAGGCATGTTTCAAGTGATTTTTTAGAATATTTTTTTTTAATTTTTTTTTTTTTTTCTAAAGTAAGTGGTTTCGTATAGCTTTATTATATTCGCTTTAATTTAACAAACAAAAAAACCAGTAGAAACATTTTTAATAATTGGATCTATTTACGCTTTGCACAACACAGAGGAAAGGGGGTTTTAGTTTGACAATATTGTAGCATTCGATATGATGAAATGTTAGAAAATATATGTGTTAGTTTCAGTTTAAAGGGACCTATGGATGAAAAAAAAATCGATTTTTACTTTTTTTGGTGATTCTTAAAATAGACAATGCGCTGTTTCTAATGCAGCAAACCGCAGTTTTCTGCCTGCATCACTTTTGTCATAAGTAACCTTTAAAATACACCTTTTATAAGAAAAAAAGTTAACTTGTTAACTTTAAAGTTGTTTTAATCCAAAACTAATTTTTTGCCCATAGGTCCCTTTTAACTGAAACTGACACATATTTTATTTGTAACTAGCCTTAACCGGTGCGCTTCGCTTCTCCTATTGAAATAAAATTAGTCAAACAGTTCCAAATTAGATATTTTTCAGAGTACGGCTTTGTGCGATTGCAAAAAAAATATCAGTAAATGAACACCAACAAATACACTCGCTTGCGGTCATACAATCAAACTTGCGCAACCGCAAACATTCACTGCTGGTTTGCAGTCACTCAAATAATGCACATCGTGCCTTGTTATTTATTCCATCGTTTAGCTTTGTTTGTCAATTAAGATGTTTGTGTGCTTGGTCCGACAATTATTGTTTTGGCAAAGAAAAAAAAAAAAAAATGCAAGCAAAAACGCCAGAAATCAAGCAATTATTACTCATGTAGGCATTCAGCAGTTACTATGTAGTAAAAGAAATAAAAATTGAAATGAAACTAAACGCACATATGAAGGTACAAACAATTTCCATAGAAACAGAAGACTTTTTATATAATTTTTAAAAAGTACAGTAGTTCTGTACGTACAAAGTATTCTTGTTATTGTTGTTTTTATTGTTGTTAATTTTAACAAAGCGTCTCATCGAGTGGTTTATTGTTGTTAGTGTTAACAAAGCGTCTCATCGAGTCAGTGATGCCAAATGTAGGAAATGTTCCCTTTTTGTAGGGATTTTTTCGAAAAATTTCAAGCGTAGGGCAAAAAGGACAGACGTTTTATTTAAAGGCAAATGTAGGGAATTTCAACATAATATCTCATTTTCAATATATTATCGAAAAATAAGTAAATATTCATCTAATTTTCATTTAAAAATTAACATTTTTCATTTACAATAACATTTTAGTACAAATGTAGTATTTTTTAAAAGAAACCATGTGCTATGAGTCCTAACAGCCTGGTAATCCATAAATTAAAACCGAATATTCTTCGAACCCCCTAATATATAATAAAGTGGCATCGCGAACTATTCTCTTATTTTTGGTATTTGCATTCGAACTCACATCTCTAAAATGTATGCGAATATTAGAAGCGGATATCTGATGAACGAAACTTCTGCATAGAAATTTATTTGTAAGAAAACAATCACACCTTCTAAGCCAAGAGAAATAAAAATATAGAATGTCGAATTTTTAAAAAATTTTAAATGAAAACTTTTAAGGATATGAAATGATTTACTTTTAAATGTAACTTTTTTATATTTACGTTCAGTGGAACTGAAGAAAATATTTTTTTTAAATTTTACAGAACCCCCTTTTATTTGGTGCCAAGTTTGCTAAAAATGATTAGATTCTTATGTTAAAAAAATTATTAAAAATAAGGTTTCTTGAAAACTATTAAGCTCTTAAAAACTTAACAAAAGGTAATGAAATGATAAATCAAATACGAAGTTTGACTCTGTTTTGTTCTAGATTAAAGGATTTATAGAGGCGTTTCTGTCAAAATGAAAAAAATTAAATTTGTCTCAAGTGTTATTTTTCAAATTAATTGTTTTTTTAATAAATAAATTTTATTGTAATAAATATGTACAAAATGATCAGGCTTAAGTTCATCAAATTTAATTTTCATTAAATTATTTTTATGAAGAAAGGAATTTTACAACACGAAAATTAGTTAAAATTGTTATTGATAATTTTTCATTCTTGACGTGGCTGGGGCTCAAACCCCGGCCGGCAGGTTACCATGACATGTTTCGATCGCAACCACTCGATCTCCTCAGATGGATTTCCCGGGTTCGAGCCCCAGCCACGTCGAGAATGAAAAATTATCAATAACAATTTTAACTAATTTTCGTGTTGTAAAATTCCTTTCTTCATAAAAATAATTTAATGAAAATTAAATTTGATGAACTTAAGCCTGATTATAAAAATACTTAACATTTGGATTGAAAACCATAAATAGTTCAACAAAATAACCACAATACTGATTATGTACAAAATGTTTACAAAATAAATATGTATTTGTTTGCTTGTCGCTTAAAACAATCAATTTTTAACGTAGGGAAAAGTGTAGGGAAATTGTTTTTTGGTTGTGGGGAAAAAAGGGATTTTTTTCGACACACGTTGGGATGTTTTGAAATTTGTCCTGGCATCACTGCATCGAGTGGACAATGACTACTTAAATGCAAAATATAAGAATGTGTCCCTTTTGACTTTGGATATTTGTGTTATATTGCGTGCGCAACAAAAAATGCAAACAAAGCACTTTCAATAAAAAACGCACACATGCACAAATCAAATGTGTACTAAACTATGTAAAAATTACCAACGTTGAACTTTGTTTTGCAGGCAAAGAGTGAATGTAAATTTCAGCGTATGAATAAATCAAGAAAAATAGTGATTTTGCAGTTCTCTGATACTTTTACTGTAACCGTTCTACTGTTATTCAGAAACCTAAAATGAGCTTATAATGAAGGTGTCCTGACCATTTCCTAATCCAGCCATCTTGTTGACAGATATTTTGTTAAGAAAAGCAAACTATTTGTTGCAAATGTAAAACCTTTAAATACGTTGACCATTCTCCAGATATAAACATATCTTATTGTCTTTGTATGGGAGGTACCACGCTCACTTCTCCCATCTAGCCCACTTTTTGATCATAAATGTTGTGTATTGATAACCAAGATAAATATTTGTACAAAATCTTGATTTTTTTCTGTAACCGTTCTCCGGATCACTCTTATATACACAATCTTTGTAATGGAGGAGTCTCTCCCACTTCTCCAAACCAGTCCACAATTTGGCCGATGTTGTGTGTTGAAAACAAAGTTATTTGTTTTAAATTCGAAAACTGTTCTGTAACCGTTCCCAAGATATGGAGTTCTTCGCATTGTCTTTACCCACTTGGAATTCTACAAATATTTAAAGCCTATGTTAAGTAAGTTTTGGCACTATGCGCAAATGATATGGCGTAAAAGCAGCAATAATGTTAAGCAATTAAACCCATTTTATCCTCTAAAAATTTAAATTTCCAAAAATTTATTTTCCGTGGTTCTATTCGTAGGAGGACTTTACTGTCCAAATTTCATGTCTATAACTTCAGCCGTTTGGGCTGCGCGATGATGAATCAGCTACTTGACTAAGTCATAAATTTGATTCAATATTTGTGTCCCCTATTGACAAAATAAGTAGTCTATTTAATTTTTTTTTTGGCTCACAGGATGCTTCTGTAAAAATGTATTGCTCCCCCTGCACCTGCCTCCATTATTTTTAATTAAAAAGGTGTAGTTTACCATAAGAGTGGTTCCTACAAAGTTTTAAGGCTTTTGTCTTCAGATATGCGGTATTTAATATTTATGTTCTATGGGAGTTACATATCCTCCTCCGTCTACCCCGCGCATTTTTATTTTGAAATTTATAGTTTACTATAATAGTCCCCTTTACCACGATTGAAGACTCTTGATATAAAAGCAGTTACGCCTACTGCCTTTATTTTAACTCTCAAAGGTGTAGTTTACCATAAGAGTAACTCGTACCAAGTTTGAACATTCTCACTACACTGAAAGAAAAATGCTTCATATATTTAATGAATCATTTTTATAAAAAAAATTTCCTTGTGAAAATGAAAATTTTCATTGTTTAAATGGAATTTCATAGTTAAAATGAAGTATTTTCGTTAAAATCGCTTCACTGGATTTCGTAATTACGTTAAAAATTTTCATTGGATATATGAAAACTTAAGTTTGTCCAAGTTAAACAAAAAATTTTAATTGGGAACATAAAAAAACAATATACAAACATAACTATATTCATAAATTAATACAAAATTATAGTTTCCTTAAAAAAATGTTTAATTGTTAATCAAAAAATGTGTTTACGTCTAAACTGAAGGCAATAGTGTTTCCAGCCCTGGGGACTGTTTTAGATGAACATTGACATCTCGAGGCGCCACTGTCATCAAATGGTTTATTTTAAGGTCATATTTCAATTTTTATGTATTTTCGTTAAGTTGTTTTTTTATTTTGAGAAAAATAAGGTTTTTTTAGAAGAATTTGTTTTTATTCATTGTATAACCGCCATAGTGTAAAGTAAGATTTCTTGATCGTGGAAATTTAAAGTTTTGAAATTTTAATAAAATCTAAGTTTTATAACGTGAAATCTAAACAGGAAAGTGTTTTCATTTGGAAGAAAAATTTTTTATATTGGGCAACAAATCACTTTTTTATTCATATTCTTTTCCAAGATTTCGGTGGTATTTTGGAACGAACCCCAAGTGATTGCAGTACCATTTCCACCCTTAATACAGTCCATATTTTGAGAGGAACGTAATTGGCGTTTTTAAAATGTAAGATTTAATAATTTCATACATCTAATGTTAAATGTATGCCATTAAATTTATGAAATCAAAAAATTTTTTTGTAAAAGCAACATATTTCAATAATTGCTTTCATAAATTTTAATTTTCATTATGACAATAAAAATGTCATTATAATAATGAAACATAAACTTTCAATCCACTTTCAATCAACGCTGTTATTTTTATTATTGACAATTTGATCTCATATTTACGCTCTTAATTGAGTAAAAAACATAGTTTTTTTTATCCAAAAACTACACTGCCCCAGTAGACTAGCTGGTAGTGAGCTAGTCTATCAGCACCGAGGTTGGGCGATCGAATCCCGCCAGCGACAGAAAAAAATAAAAAATAAAATAAAGTGAAATAAAATAAGAAAAAAAAAAATTAATTAAAAAAAATAAAAAAAATTTTTTTTTTTACTTTATTGAAAGTATTCATCCAATGAATATATTCATAGAATCATTGATCCAACGAAGCGCTGCATAGGTTTCTTTTTAATGCAATTTAATGTCAAAATTCATTGGTATTGCGAAGAAAATTCTTTCAGTGTATAACAGTTCATACGATATGCGATACTTAATAATGGCATCATATAGAGGGTAACTCTTCCACTGCCGCTATCGGGGCTCACTTAACAGTAAATATTTCAGGAAATCCTTTCAGTAGTTTTAGAGTATAAGCCAAAAGACATATAAACAGACAAACATTTTTAATTTTTATATCAATAGATATAATTTTGCACTGGGTTGTGACGTATACTTAGTATTGATTTCAAGCATCATCAGCACTCATACGCCTCAGCATTTTAAAAACTTTTGTCGTCATTTAATAAACATCACTCTATTTAAAACTTGACTATTTATACACTTTCTTTTCCATATTTTTTCAGTTATTGTTTATATTTATAAACGATTTAAACTGCAAACAAGATGTCACATCTTTCAGCAAGCACCAACACCCACATCTTTCGTTCCCTCTCCTCGGAGAGTCAGAAGAAGGACTGGTCGAAGCGTTTGTCCTTGCGTGGCATACGTCATGGTACAGCTGGCAGCAGTCCATCGTCGAGCAAAGATGTAAGAAAAATTAGTGTTGTTTTTTTCCTTTTTTCTGTTATTCTATCTAATGCTATTGGCAACAATATTAACACATTCTATTTATTTTATTTTCTTTCCCAACCCTTTAAGGAGTCTAAGAAACACAAATTTTTCAATCGTTCTTCATCGCTGAAACAATCAACCAACTCTACTATACAACCTTCGCTGGATTTGGGTGCTGCTGGCCAACAAAGTTCCACTACATCACAGACGGGCTCACAACAACCGTCGACGCCTAAGAAATCTAACTGGGAAGTTATTGAACACTTTAATACGAATGCCAAAGGAGGCAAGACGGTTGTAAGCAGCAGTTTAATTGCGGTAAGTAAAAAAAAAATTTATATACACAAGTATTCTGTAAATGTTACAGTTTAATTATTTTTGTGGAGGAAAAGGCATACAATAATTATGAGGTAGAGAAATATTGCCACTCATGGCTGAAAATGTGGAGAATGTTTCTAGATAATTTAAATTTGATTTAGTTGCATAATATTAATTTTTGGTTTAAATTAATGTCTGTTTTAATTATACTTCTCTCTTAAGGAAGCAAGCATACAAAACTGATTAGATATCTTATCCTGAATCGGGGAAAACATAAAATCCTGCTTCTTTTTTATGGTCTAACAGCGATCTAAAGAGTTGTCCGATCCTTATGTTACCAGACACTTTGGTTGGACCGATTCTTAAATATGGATCTGTGATATGCGATCCACAGTACCCAGTAAACTTTCACAAAATCAAGTCAGTTAAAACAATATTTTGTCTTCTTGGCTTGGCTTGCGGCCAAGTTACCAACTTTAAGAAGTTGTTGAAAAATGTTAAATGCTCTTTTTATACTTAAGCTATTAAACGGAAGCGTTAATTCTAAATCCCTTTTGGGAAAAACGTACACTAATGCTGCTGTTCGTCTATAAAGAAATTATAGCATCCTGAGTATTAAATTATACTACAAACTTTGCTCATTTCGATTAATGGTGTAAGTTTTATAAATATATTGACTTTATGTACTTACTCTAACTTGTAATTTGTAATTGTCTGTAAGAGTTTTCCATAGATTTCAGGAAATAAACAAGTAAGAGGGCTAAATTGGGCTATGCCGATACCGCCCATATTTTATCGTATGTTGTTTCCGTTCTTTAGACATACAGACAAACATTGTTTAAGCAACTTCGCTTTACATGTATGTATTTGTTAGGTGTAAAAAGTCTAAAAAAATCAGATATATATTGAATAATAAACGGACAGACGGACATCTTTAAACCAACTGTGCTGAACATGAACGTATTTATTATGTGCAACAAAATCCAAAAAGGTCTAAAAAAAACAAAAAAAAAACTTTTATATTCGGTGATGGATATAAAACACAACAACAAGGGATTTTGTAGGAAAAATTAGAGGAAGTCGTAGTTTTTTGCTCATATCTAGAGTTTTTTTCCCCGGAGTTTTTCGATTCCAGGGAAAGCGGGAAATTTTTTTGAATTTCCCGGGATCCCGGGATCCCGCTCCATATAAATAATACACAGTAAATTTGTTTTTAAATAATGAAAAAAAACTTTTATAAAAAAACGTAAGGTAACTTGTGTTCAAAGTAAATAAAAAATCCTTAAATACTACAAAATAAAATGAAGATTAAAAGAGGAACTTGAAATTTTATTACCTTACGGTTTTATATGTTAATTCCGTATTATTATTATGCTCTAGATACAAGATAAAAAATTAAGATAATTATAACAATTTAATTCATAAAACAATAATAAAAACAAACACAAATTGAGGTACTCAAGATATGAGATCAAAAAGTTAATTCATAAAATAGATAAAATATTTTCAATAAATATATTAACATTTTTTAACGGCTTAGGAAATAACTTTCTGACACACTCAAAGCGCTTAGTAAGTCGTCAAAAAGTATATTGAATATTTTATTTACTAATTACCATGTTTCCGAAAAATTTCGTTCATATTTTTAACGAGGTTGGATAAATAGTTAAAAGTGCGCCGTTGTAGAAGGCTTTTGATTCACAATAAGAAGCATTTTTTTATAAACAACGTCTACATCAGTCAAATGTATGTCAAGGTTCATGCTAAAAATAGCATCAACCTCTTACAAACCTTTTCATTTCATTAGGTCTATCTGTAACCTTTAGGACAATGTGTTTTTCAAATTGTTTGTTGTAGTATCTTACATGAGTTTCCAAATTTTTTTTTATTTCGGTTTCCCCGCACTTCAAGGGTATTTAAACCAACACAAATTGAAAAAAATTTGTGTTTATCACCTAATAAACATATCGCTCCTTCATTGCAACATAGTCATATCTCAAAAAATCAAAAATTGTAAGTTATTTAAGCAAAGTGTTCCTTCATGCCTTCTCGTATTTTATCTCAAACTGAACCGAAGTTATAGCAAAATATATCTTTAAATCGGTACATTTTGAAAACTTTAATCGCATTTTGCCAAGTTCATTTGTTTTTGTAGATATGACTATGTTTCAGTAAAGGAGCTATATGTTTAGGTATCTTAGGTATCTGCTATTTTTAAGACTTGTCCATGGACAATTAAACTTTACTACCTGCATCTTATTTTGAATTAATGTTCTTTATTAACTTTTCACTTCACTAAATTTATTAATTATCAACTGTTGCACTGCCTATTCTGCTTTAAGTAGATTTATTGCATCAGGAGACATTGATTTACGTATGTACTCACTTCTTGTAATTGATCTAATCGACAACCCATCCACAGATGGTTATTTTAAGAGAATAGAAAACTAAATTTCAAAGTATAATTTTTTTATTTCCCGGGATACCGCATGAAAAATCCCGGGAAAGCGGGAAATATAATTATTGTAAACCGCCCAGGCTTTATATCAATAGCAAACAATTCCGGTATATTTGTGACATTAATGTAAAACAACATGGCCCTCATCATATCTGGGGTCCTCGGAAAACCCATTTCAACGGACAGACGGACAGATGTACATCGTTAAATTAACTTCGCTCCTGATAAGGACTCTGAATATAAAGGATATATATTCTGGGTTCTTATTAGGAGCGAAGTTGATTTAAAGATGTCTATCTTTCCGTCTGACCATTGAAATGGGTTTTTCAAGGGTTTCAAAGGGTCTCAAAGGGTCTCAAAGCAATATTGTAGAAATTACAAACGGAAGGAAGAACTTATGAATAGCCTATTAACTTCGGTAAAGGGCATAATAAATAAGAAAGGCTTTAAGATGGTGTCCACTGTTTAGGGATATTTGAGTCAGCTGGTAAATTTTTTTGACAATTTCCATAAAAATTGCTGTGAAAAATAAAAATTTTGTAGTCAATAAGTTTATGTTGTTCCAAACATATCGTCGTCCGGGGGCTTACGCGCTCTATGTGCCAAAAATGCATTTTGAGAAAATCAATGTTGGAGTTTAACATAATTTTTTTTATAAAACTACTCGATAGAACTTTGTGATTTTCAAACCATATAATTATTTGAAAAGATGATTCTGAGGATATCCTTGAAAAAAACAGTAAAACACACCAAAAAGTTTTAGTTAAAAAAACAATTTACTCATAAGCAAAAAACAAAAATTAAAACTATTTACAAAGTTATTATAAATTCACAAATGATAATAAAAAAAATCAGGGGTCTAATCACCGCATTCGATACTATCGTATCAAATAAACTATTGAATTTTTTGCATACGATAGACTGACGTATCGAATGAAAACTCGATATATGTAATGTCGAGTTACTCGATATCGAATGCTATTATTTTAAATTCAATACATTTCATTCGATATCGAGTTTCATGATACCAAAATAAATAATTTCGATAAATTTTGCTCGATATCGTATGCGGTGATTAGACCCCTGTATCTTATTTAATTTTAGTTTTATAATTTTTGTCTGCATTATTAATAACATTTTAATTAATTGCATGTTGTAAAATTCCTTTGTTCATAAAAATAATTAAATGAAAATTTACTTTTATGAACTTTAGCCTAATTACAATATCAAAATTTGGATTAAAAACCATAAACAGTTCAACAAAAATAAACCACAATACAATTTTTAATAAAAATTTTAGATCAGAAATTTTGTCATTTTGAATCTTTGCATATTTTTAACAGGATACTTAGCTCTGTTTCAGAAATATTTAAGGGTGTTTGTAATTTATTCAAGCAACATTTTTTTTATTATAATTGCTCTTTGGAAATGAGGCTTCAAGTAGTTACCCAGTAAAAACTTCGCCTACAAAATAATGTGTTGGGCAATCAGAAAAACATTAAAGAACTTTCTACCATTCTACTGAAAGAACCATGTAGGCATGTCCCAAAATTAACGCATTTCAAAGTAAGTCATTGTTTTTTTACTTAAATACATCCAGAAAAATGTTGTTATAGAAGTTGTTATAGAAGTAGAATAAGAATAATAAGAATAAGTGCAAGAAGCTATTCATTTTGAAAAAGTAGGCGACGTTTTTACTGGGTAACGAGTGACAAAATACTATGAATTTCGCAATCTATTTCTTGGATTTGTGAATGCCCAGGCTCAGAAAACTTTTGAATAAAACTTTTGCCCTCTAAATGGTCTGACGAAAATTTTAAAATTGCTGTGGGCATCATTTGATTTTTATTTTGGGCAACACACGAATCACTCCGCATAACTACGTTTTGAAAAGTTGGATGTTCTGTCATCAGAGTATTGAGTAGTTTATATACACAACTATTTATTTCGTCACTGTTATTAATTTAATAAAATTTAACAATTGAAGCACAGCTGCGAATAACGTTTTAAGTTATAAAATAATTATTTTTCAGTAGAGCAAAAAAACGTTTTTAACAGGCAGGATTATTTATTTTTAAAATTTTGCTTTTTAGATTATTAAAAATAATAATAATAAAATCTTTTATGCAAAAGGCGTTTTAAACTTTATTCCACTTTGCAAAACCATTTCGATTGTATCATTTTGATAGTAACGTACAACCTTCTTCCGCTGGCTGACTCTTTGTATGCCATTTTGAAGTGGTGTATACTTTTGGGTGATTTGATGTTTAAACAGCGTAAGAGAGTAATGTTAAGGGTTATCTGCAAAAAAACTGTTTATGCAAATAGTGGCATTTACAACGTTATTCGCAGCTGTGCTTCAATAAATAATTCATTTCATACGCAACAAATCGGGAAAATGCCGACTAAAGAGTAACACCTAAACCTAAACAAACACTCCAAGCGTTGCATTAACTGTAGAGTTTAGAGTTTCTCAATACCTACTAAAATACAAACACCTTTACAGTAAGAAATTAGTTACTTTATTTTATTTATGTTTTGTTATAAGATGCAAGTACATTTTACTAGTGCTGGGATACTATCGATAGTTCAGATTTCATTATCGATATTACTATCGACTGAATACGCCATTAACTGACGTATAGAGCAAAGTTTCACCAAAAGGTCCTATTTAAAAAGATGAGGCGAGAAAACGGATTGCAGATTTAAAAAATTCGGGGTCGAAAACCTAAAATGGCGTTCTTAACTCAAAATTGTCAAAATGGAGTATGGAGCACGTAAACCCGCGGGTGACGATATGGGTAAATAAACCTTGATAGACAGCACAGCAAGGTGGAATTAAAATAAGATTATAAACAGATATTACAGATATCACATTTAAGGCTGAATGCGAACCACAAAAACGAAAAAAGAACAAAAAAAAAAAAAAAATATATTGTTTGAGTAAAATAAAATTCGCTTGAAAAATTAGGTTTGTAAAAGATTTTAATTAAAACATTCTGCTTACGCTTTCCGCACTCTCTTTTAACAACTAACAGCTTGTTTATTGATTTCGAATCAAAATTTCGTTCAGAAAAATTTAAATTTAAAACAAAGACAATTTTTTTAAGTTAAAACACATATATTTTGCTTTTAATGTAAGAAAGGCGAGCGAAGTCTTCATTCGAAAGCGCGTAGCAGAGGCCGTTAGTTGTTTATAGTAAGAAAGTGTAAGGAGAATATTGAAAACATCAAAAGATGGCTGAGTCTTAAAACCTCGGTTGCAAAGCAACTTGCTTGTAAATTACAGTGCAATCGTATAGAATTTTACAATGTTATCTGTCCCAAAGTCAACCAAAAAGTTGTCGATGTGTTCACAATAAGCAAACTGTGCATCATGAAACTCTATGATACATTTTTGACTTTGACTGCAAAGTATAAAGCGATGTCACAGAGAAGATTTTCCGTTCGGAAACGGAACTAATTCCGTATTTTGGTGCTTCTGAAAATTAATTTTGAAAAAAATTTTTGTAATATTTTCATGAACGGAATGGTAGTTTTCTGTATCTTAAAGGGCAAATAACTACACAGGAAAAAATTTTGCACCAGTAAAAGCATTAATCAAAAAAAAATCAGTTTTAATTTAAAATTTAATCAAGTGAATTAAACGTTTTATCAAGTGGAATAAACGGTTAATCCAGTGAATTAAACGTTTAATTGACATATTAATTTGCACCAGAAAACAAATTAATAATATCAATTAAACGTGTAATTAACTTTATTAAACGTTTAATTCACTTGATTAAACGTTTAATGCACTGAATTGAATTTGTTATTAAAACTGATTTTCTTTTTGATTAATGCTTTTACTGTTGCAAAATTTTTTCTGTGTATTAAAATGGACTTTCTATCAGTAAACAAATATGTTTTCTTAATTTATTTTTCAAAAAACATTTTTTATATGGTTTTTAGCGCTTTATTTAACAAATATTTAGAACTCTCTACAAATATGTACTTTTAACCCTAGAACACACACCCGGGTACAAATGTATCCACTTGCAACTTTGCAGTGCTGTAGCTCAGGAACGGCTTAACTTAAGGAATAGAGATTTCGGAATAGGAAACATAAGTAATTTGTAATTGTTTAAAGGTTATTTTATGCAATTCGGATCAGTGGTTTAGGAGCTACGAGCTTCCAAAGTCGACACCTACGTAAACACACACCCGGGATACGTTTGTGCCACACGATTTTATATCAAAATAAAGGGCAACAAACCATTTTATAGTGTGTTTAAATTTTATTATTTTATTTGAAAAATGAAAATAATGAATTATTGTTGTGCACTCGGTATTGGTGATCAGGGGCCTAATTCTGGCAGTCGTGATCGAGTAATTTCTCGATTCGAAGGCAATTTTATTTTAGCTGATACTGAACGAATCGAAATTATTTTTCCAGTATTGTGAAACTCAAATGAATGCTTTACAATACTGAAAAAATAATTTCGATTCGTTCAGTATTGACTGAAATATTTAGATATTAAATTGCTTTCGAATCGAGAAACTACTCGATCACGACTGCCAGAATCAGGCCTCAGCTAAACAATGGCGAATGCACAACAACATCACAAAGCAACCGTTAGAATATCCAAAAACTACAAACACTTGTTTATCACTTGAATAATAGTTGCCTGAATGCACTCTTTTGCTTTTATCTTTTGAACCATGTAGAATAATTGCATGAAACAAAACTAAAACATTTTTAAAATATTTTTTACGCTTTAAAAAAAAAATAAAAATTAAATTAGACTATTTAAACATAAAACGCCAAAATTTGCTAGTAGGTACAAACGTATCCCGGGTTTGTGTTCTCGTAAAAAAAGTTGGGTATGCATCGTACGGTTAAAAGAAAACAAAATTTTGGTAATGGATTTAATAAGCATTGCCATATCTTTTTTTTTGTCATATTTTGCCAAAATTTACATACCGGCAATACACAAAAGAAAACTGAAAAGAACAGAGCAAAATTATAAACAATTACATATGCTTAAGTTTACGCCCGGTATATTTCCTTTTTAAATTTCACAAATTTTAAAGTTTATCACTTTTTTATACATAAATAAAACTAAAATATAAATCTTTTTAAACAAAAATTTTGTTAAGAGCTGTTTTTTGTTTTGCTAAGTGACTTTGTTGCCATATTACACAGTAAATAAATACTGATGCTGCCAAATTGGTTTCATTAAAATCGCTTAAACAAAACTTTTCGGATTGATGAAAACGATTGGATTCTAAATCACCAAAAATGTTTTTAAACTGAATGGCAAATAAGGAGTTGGCAGCATTCCGAACGGAATTTCTGACACGGCTCATTATGATGTTTTGAAACTCAGCCCTTATAAAATGTTATTTTCTTAAGGTTTTTTAAACAAATTTTTAAGAGCAATTTACAAACTGACAAAAATTTGGATTTTTACTACACAGAAAAAAGTAAAAAACGGTTTTGATCACCAAAATAATTGAAACAAGCAAAAAATTTTTTAATTTTGCACCTATCACCGAAATGATTATACCAATTACTCAAATTTGCAAAAATTGCAAAACAAGGTTTTTACATTTTAATTACAAAAATAATTGAAAAAATTATTAATATTAAACAATATTTTAATTGAATGAAATTACAAATTAATTAAAAAAAATCAATATTTTAATTGAATGAATTACTAACGTAATTGATTTCAGTACAGAGAATTAATTATTTTAATAGTTGTATTGATTAAAACAGTGATTAAATTTTTGCACTAAATCGATTAAATTTTTAATTGAATAAATTAAACAGTGTATTTGAAATACACTCTTAATTCAATTACGCAAATTATTCAATCAAACAAATTGTTAATTGTATAAGTTTGTTAAATCAATTCAGTTGATGGTTAAATGAAGCAAAATAATAATATTTAAATTTTAAAATATATGTTTTATTTAAATATGGTTTAAAAATAACTTGTTTTATTTGTTTAATTGTAATACCCCATGCTTAATTGCACAAATTTTGAAATATTTTTTTGACAAAGGAATTTCATACATACAACTTTTTATAAAATTGTAGAATAACTCTGATTCTTCAGGGTATTCAAGATTGAAAACAAAAAACTGTTTTTTTTTCACCTATTCACTTTAAACGCACAACATGAAATGACGCCAAAAATAATTCAAGCATTAACAAACTAAGAACATAAACACCCAATTTTGATTGCGACCATAATCACCGTCAACAATGTGGTCAGCCACAAGGCGATTTTTTATTTTACGCATAATATACATATGTATGTAGGCTCATTATTGACATTGGTGGTGGTCATAATTGTTATTCGTCTATAACCAATTTCAGTTCATTTTTTACTTGTTGATAGTTTTTTTTTGCACGCGACGCTTACTGTTCTTTTTGATGACAAAAACATGTGTGTATGTAGGTACATGTAAGGGCAAAGACAATAAATTTATAAAGATGTTGGTTGCACTGACTGCACTTGTAACATTTTTCACAAACTGTTGATGAGGGAGGAAAGTAACAAGGAGAAAGCAACAAAGTTGAGTTGATTGATTCAATTAAACTTATAATTAAAATTAAGCTTAAAATCAAGTAAAATTTTAATTGAAAAAAAATATTCTTTTTTAATTCAATCAATTAAGAACGTAATCAAATTTATTTTAAAATTCAAAAATCACTATTAATTGAAAAAAAACTGCCAATAATTTTTTCTGTGTAGAACCTTTTTAACAGAGTTTTTATTGGTTTTCTAGTAAAATAGTGCTTATTTACAAAAGTACCTACAATTTAAAGAATTTAAATTTTTAACAACAAAAAAAAAAAAAAAAAAAAAAACCATCATGCGGGACTTTTTTACCTACTTCTGGCCACACTGGTATACTTTCGAAATCTGTTAATGTATTGAACTTTTTTTTAAATATTTCGGTCTTCCACACCAATTTTCTCACATATTTGACAAAGTTATTCCATGTCCTTTTTACAAAAGCATAATTCATAATTTTCAAGTTGGTTTATAAAGTTGGAACTAATTAAAATAGTAATTAAAAAACAATTCAAAAATTTGTTTCTTCTGCCATACACATTAAGATAATTTGGTTGTGAATAAAATTTCGGAATAATAAATTGAGGGGGCTGGATTTTCATGCATTTATTAAACGAATTATGAGCACATATATTTGGACATAAGTTTTAAAAGAATTACAGCTAGTTTTACTTGCAGCCAGCTATTCAATAATTTTTCTTGGCTGTACATAAAAATGCTATAAAATAAATTTTTCTAAAAATTATATTAGAAAAGTTTTAATTTAAAGACTTATTTATTCCTTACTAAAATAACGAGAATGCTTTTGAAGATACTGCGCTTAAAACTTCATAGATTATGATTTTAATATAAAAAAATGCTCTAAGAGAAAACTAAAAGAATTGCTCGAAATAAGAAATATAAAAAAGATGTCCTTTTTCAACAAATGAAATGTCAAAATATATGCAAAAATATGCACGAAAAAATCAATGCCATTTATCAGCATAAAACTGTGATTCAAAAAATAACTAAATAACTTAAATCAATCCGAAGCGGTATTAATAATACGGTGAATACGGATTTTTTTGAATCAAGTACAGAAAGATTGATTCAAGTACGGATTTTCAATAAATAGAATGAAATACATATCTTCCCCATATTCAATCCCGAATTCGTACTTGATATAATCCGAAAATGACACTCACACTATTTAAAACACGCTTGACTTAAGCATTATAAAGTTGATTCAATCGCGAAATCGTACTTGAAAAAAACCAAAGTTGAAATAAGAAAGAGAATTTAAGTATGATTGATTTACTTACCCGTTTTACATCATGAAGAATTTCAATTATAAAACACCAGTATTATTTCCGATATGATTTTTAATTTTAAAATTTAATGTACATATATAACTAAAAATATAAACTAAATGAGAACTCTTAGTTTTAATTTTTAAACATGAAAATAATTTGTTTTCATTTTTTCTGTTCTTTTTGTTGTTTCTACAAACTGTAACAAACTTTGATAAGTTAAAATAGATTAAAACGCTCACTTTGTAATTTTACTCTCAGAGTGGCACTACCAACGAAAAGTAAAATTTTTTTTTACTTGGCTTAAGAATTTTGTACTTACTTTACTTTAAGAAATTCCGGGATTGATTTTCAAAAGTGATCCCATTTAGGATTGGTGTTATTCGTACTTTAATTTTTGAGTACGACTCGTACTTTATCCCGAGTGTTTTTCTTTCTCTGTAGTATTTAAAAGTTCCAGGCTAGTTGGTAGTAAGCTAGTCTATCAGCTCAAAGGTCGCTGATTTGATTTCCGCAAAAACTCTGGTCTGTTTCACGGCAACGAGGTCTACGTTTCTATTGGTCTGTAAATTAAGCTGAAATTTAATTTGTAATAGCATCTGAAAAATTTATTAAATAAAAAAGATCAAGATAAAATTTGCATATAATTTTACCCCCTTATAATGCCAAAAACAATGTCTAAGCTAAAAACTGTATAGAAAAAAATGAATTTAACTTCACATACATGTAGGAAATTATATAAAAGTAAGTGACTGTGTGTGATTTTATAAATGTGTTAGTGCTTGTGTTTTAAAAGAGAAAGTACTTTAGTGTCACCACACTACTTTACTCTACAAATAGTTAGAGTAACAAAAACAAAAGTAAGAAACTATAATCGGCCAAGCCCGACCACATGATACCCTACATTACAGTATTTAAAGACAAATTTCGAGAGTGGATCCTATTTGGGACCAATGGACAATCATGAACCTCATTCAAAATTATGTTATGAGCTTAAGATTCATTTAAGAATTCTTAGTGTTAAATATTATCTAGATATTTACATCGAACTGAGTTTTATTTGTTTATTTGGAAAGATTTATATGAGACCTATGGTCTATATTGGACCTACTAAAACAAAATTTTGCCATGACAGAAGCTGTTATAAAAGTTATCAATAACGATATTTAAGAGGAAGTCAGGCCAGCGAAGGGCCTGTCCGTCGATAACGACTAAAGACTTCGTTTGATTAAATTACATTTAAAACAAAAACAAGTTATAAAATATTGTTTTTGTTCTACATGCAAGTTATGCGAACGAAGATTTCATTCGTTATCGACGAACAGGCCCGAAGCATTTTTAGGGTGTGGTATTAGTATGGGATCTTTGGTCAAATATAAATTGATATACAAAATTTATTAATAAAACTACACAATAACAGGCCTCAAAAACTGCAGTCGAAAGCAAAAACTAGCGAATAAAAAACCAAAATCTATGTACAACTATTCGCTTCTTGAGTTGGTTTGACAGCGACTGTTTGAGATTTAATGAAACTGAAGTAAAAGCAACAGATTTTGTACATTTAAATAAATTTAAAATTTTTTTTTTCATTTGTAAACAAAATTTATTATGAATTCATTTTTGCAAAAAGTAAGCAAATATTAAGACAGGTCAGTAACAAAACTAAACTACTGTACGTTGTCGCAATTATAAATTCTTTTGGGCAATTTGATATTTTCAATAAAAAACAGTCAACGTTCGCTTACTCATGTCGACAGTAATAAGTTAATGTAAATTTTTTTCAATTATGCTAAACTAGCAAATTCTTAACGAAACAACACACTACTAAAACCAATACACATTACTAATTGGAAATAACTCAATGTTCTGCCTGATACAATGTAAGTTAATTCTAAGTAGAATATGTGATTTAGTGAACATTTGGTAAAGTCACTAAATTTTAGGTTAAACTTTATTTTCATAAGTATTATTTAATTCAAACAAAATTACCAATAAAGAATAAGTTAATCTTGATCAACAACCACAACAAGACCGTCTAGTATTTTTCATTACAGTTGGCCAATGACAAATGAAGAAGTGGAAGAAATGGCAGTTTTTCTATTTTAACTGCAGTTTTTTAAACGCTGCACAATAAGGTATTTTTGGCGCAAATTTAAGCTAAATACCAATACAATAAAAAGTTAATCGGCACAAAGACTATTCAGGAAAGAAGTTTGTATGGAGCCCATGTGAAATAATCAACCTAAACTTGCCATTACCATGCATAGGCTTCGTCCTTATGACAATTAAAACATAGTGCCAAATTCCATCCATTTTTCTTCAGAACTGCGACCTGTTCTTTTCGCACAAACTTAAATGGACGAACAACCAGCCAGACAGCTGGACGTACATCGTAAGATCGACTCAAAAAGTGATTCTGAATCGAACGTTGTAGTAAAAGGCAGGTCTAGAAGAACCACTATTTTTAAGTGTGTCACACTTCAGAACAAATGCATAATACCCTCTCCACTAGTGTAGTGTGTTTATAAAAACACATTTATTCAATACCTACAATGTATGTACAAGTAAAATACAAGTAAGATATAAATAAAAATCCTGTTTGTCGTCGTTATGTCTGCACTGCAAACTTTATGTCTTTTAGTTTGTTATCTTTGTATTAGGATAAAAATAACTTTATATGCATATGTAGTACAGTAAAACATGGATATAAAAAACTTTGTCTATACGAAGAATTTGTCTGGTTACCGTTTCTATTTGATTTTGGAATACGGATATTGCAAATTACGTTTTAACATACAACATTGTTGACCGAAATAAATTCGTTTTAACTGTGTTCTACTGCAGTTGTTTACTGGGTGGTGCAAAAAAGCGACTGATTTTGTTGACATTAATAACTAATTTTATTGAAAGTTATTTGAAATAGTTTTTCGCTTTTTTTTTAAATTAATTATTTTTTATATTTTTA
The DNA here is from genome assembly GCA_930367215.1 of Pollenia angustigena. Classification (NCBI taxonomy): domain Eukaryota; kingdom Metazoa; phylum Arthropoda; class Insecta; order Diptera; family Polleniidae; genus Pollenia; species Pollenia angustigena. The sequence goes on from OV884058.1 coordinate 154,138,298, forward strand.
TTTTTTAAACACAAATATTTTTATAACCTCCACTACAAGTGTTTAATGAGGGTTGTCGTGCCGTATTAAACATTTTTATTATTTATCTAACTTGGACGCTACACGATCAAGTTTTGCTTTTCCATTCCTTTCAATTTACAGTACAGTCTCACTTTTTTTACTTACACACTCACATTATTTTAATTGACCGCGAGATTGCTCTCATCTTTACCTTTCAATTCTTTGCAATTTTATGCTCAATTTAACAGCTGTTTACAAGTTTAAAGAGGCAATTTTTCGTTTGTTTTTATAAATTGTTTTCTTGATGACATCAGCCTACGTCATATTATAGTTAAATGGCTGTCTGTGGAAAACACGCTCATTTTCAAACAACTTACAACAAAAGAAAAATGTTGGAGTCAACTTTTTGGAAGATCAGTCCATAATTTGTCTTAGGCCCCATATAAATCCTACTAAACATCATAGTTAAACTTGACTTGAAACCAAAGCTGTAGAGTCCAACAAATAGTTGTTACTCCGACTACAACTCCAACCGCTTAAATAAATAAAATCCGTCTGCAACTTCGACTTCTATGCTAAATGTTTATGGATATATTTATTTATAAAAACAGTAATAATAATGCTGTGGGTAATTGTCTGATAATGTACAAAAGCCGTAATTTTTTTTAATTTAGCCCCTTTTTAGCCTTAGAGTTGACATCAGAGATCAGCAATGAATCGTTTTTTCGCTACTCATACTGACTCATGCAATTGTAAGTATAAGTGCGTAGAAATCATTTCAACTTAACTACTCTGATTCACTCAAACTCACAAGAGAAATATTTATGAGTGCGACGTCGACATTATACGCATACTCATAAATGACCTCAGCTTGATTTATAATTTCAAGAAAATACTTACAATACTCACAATGATTCAAATCATTTAGCTCACCCATTTACCGTTTCAACACAACAGAGAAAACACACAACTTAATAATCAGCGCTGCCAGATAAATCGTCCACTTCATACATGTAACTTTAGTAAACTGTAATTGCCAAATCGTCACTTTGCTATTTCGGGGACAAATCTGGCAGCCTCGCATTTTGCTTCGCCTATACACATTGACTTAAGCAGATTCTAAATCAAACACAACAAATGTTGCTAAGTATGAGTACGATGAATAAAATGAAACTTTTGAGTGAATATGACTTTGAATAACATTGGAATAAGTATGAGTGCGTATAAGTACAAGAATTTATGAGTCATGATTTAGCTCTACTCACTTTTTCACTACTCATTGCTGATCTCTGGTTGACATCATTACATTTACATTTTTCTAATTAAAATTCGTTGAAATACATCTTGTTAATTTGCGTGCTTGTATTTTGTATGTTTTTGTACAATGTTAAACATATTTCAGTTACGGTTAAAAAATTTGTTTTAAAAATTAGCGAGAATTCCAGTCATTAACTTTTTAAGTTCAAGTGAATGACTGGAATTCCAGCAATTCAGCGGAACGTTTTTGAAAACCCACAAACCTCATAATTCAAATTGATCAGTAACTGAGTATAAGTTCTATGTATGCAACCTAGAAATGTGGCCAAAATGGTCAAACGAGCCGCCCGCAGAGATAAACGTAACTATATAAATAGCCTTGCCGAACAAGCTGAAGAGGCATCTGCGACCAACAACATGCGGAAGCTCCACCAAATAATAGGCGAACTCACCAATCACAAGGCGAAATGTCAACAACCAATCAGGGATAGAAATGGCACTCTACTTACCACCAATGAACAACAGTTGGAAAGATGGAGACAGCATTTCGAAGAAACGATTAATTCCGTACCACAGAGTTATCCTACACCAAACTTTATTTTGCCAAACAACAACAACACTCTTGCAATATCCTGCAGCGCACCAACAGTCCGTGAAATTGAAGAAGCAATAAGCAAACAAAAAACCAACAAAGCTGCTGGTGAAGATGGTATGTATGCAGAACTGCTACTAGCTGACCCTCAAATGGCAGCTAAGCTTCTTCATCCCCACCTACAACAAGCCTGGCAGGAAGAACATTTCCCTTCTACGTGGAAAAAAGGCGTTATAATAAAAATTCCAAAGAAAGGCGATCTACGTGACTGCGGCAATTGGAGGGGCATAACTCTTCTGAATATGATTTATAAGATAACTGCCAACATAGTACAGAAGCGAATACAGAAAAAACTAGAGAGTAGCCTAAGAGAAGAACAAGCTGGGTTTCGTCCTGACAGAAGCTGCATCGACCAGTCCAACACTCTTCGAATAATCATCGAACAATGTATTGAATGGCAAACTCCTTTATATATGGTTTTTGTAGATTTCAAAAAAGCTTTTGACATGATGAACAGGTCTTCAATATGGGCGTGTCTTAAAAAGAAAGGTGTTCCCGACAAACTCATCAACATCATTAAAGCGTTATATGATGGTTCTGAAGTATCAGTCCTCCACAACGGCACCTGCAGCAACACTTTCACTACAAATGCTGGGGTAAAACAAGGTTGCCCTCTTTCGCCACTACTCTTTACTATTGTATTGGATGAAATAATGAGAGAAGTGTGTTCCATCAAAAGAGGGATAACTTGGACATTTAGCGGTCATCTCGAAGATCTTGACTTTGCGGATGATATATGTTTGTTATCACATAAGATCAGTGATATGCAATCAAAGTTAGACCACCTCCAAGAACTAGCAAAGACAGTTGGCCTAGAAATCAACGTTGCGAAAACAAAGGCTATGAGAATAAATAACAATAGCTCACATCATATTTTATTGAACAACCAACGCATCGAATACGTCAACAAATTCTGTTACCTAGGTAGCACAATAACAACTTCAGGCGGAACAAAAGACGACGTAGCCAATCGAATCAACCGAGCAAGAGCAGCATTCGGTAGACTAAACGCGGTCTGGCGCTCAACACAAATATCTAGGAACACCAAACTGAGGATATTCAAAGCGTGTGTCAAATCCATTTTGCTTTATGGTTGTGAAACCTGGTTGGTATCCATAGACACGACCAGGAAGCTGCAAGTGTGTTTAAATAAATGTCTTCGAATTATTCATAAAATATTTTGGCCAGCCACTATACGCAACCAAGATCTTTGGCAACTAGCGAACGAAGAAGAAATTGGCAAACAAATAAAAAGAAGAAAATGGAGGTGGATAGGCCACACTCTGAGAAAAGAGGCCACAAATATAACAAGAATGGCACTTAAATGGAATCCCCAAGGTTCTAGAAAACATGGCCGTCCAAACAACACATGGAGACGATCAGTGAAAAACGAACTTAACCGTTATGGTTTCACGTGGGACGATGCCGCAGTTGAAGCTAGAGACAGATTACGTTGGAGAAATCAACATGTTGAAGCCCTATGCTCCATTGAGGAGTAAAGAAGGACAAAGAGATGCAACCTAGACTCTTGCCCGCACTTATAAAGAAAGAAGCACAAATAAATTTTAAATAGATAACGCTGGAGAACAATCATTTTGCCGCATTTTTAATTTTTTTATTCATTTTTAAAGAATTTTTTTTTTTTTTTTAAATTGTTATTTTTTTCGAAACTTCAACGATATCTCTGAAACTACTTATCGATAATATTATTACTGAATTTAATTTTTTTTTTTTTATTCAATATGGTGAAGCGTTTTCAAGTTATTCCAATATATGTAGTGAAAGTGCCTTCATTTTGGACATAACGGTATATCTCGAAAATTCGAGCTGATAGAGAAAAATGGAGATTTCATTTCAAATCAGCGATCTCAAATTAGTAAAAATTAGCAAAAAGTTCTAGGCCGCACCAAAAAATTTCCAGTTTGTTCCATTTTGTAATCAGCTACAGCAAATTTCGAAAAAACACATTTTTTAAAGTTTGATGTTTGACCTTAGAGAGAGAGTCGTCGCAGTGCGGAAAGGATAGAACTGCAAAGAACTCTGATGATGAGAAGGTGATTATTCTCGAAACGTTTAAGTTCGATCCGAGTTCAACCCCTCGTTCAGTCATTAATAAAAAGTATAAATAAGTTTTTATTAATTTCAGCTTGTACAATTCCTTCCTTCATTAAATTGTTTCATGAACTTGAGCCTGGCTTAAAATCAAATAAAATTTGGATTAAGAACACAATAAATTTCAGTGTCTTATCAAGGGAACGAATTGTGAATATAGCAAAATGAAATATTATTAATGAACTTTTTACTCCCAAAAAAAACTTCGATAACAAATAGGCAAGTGGCAGTTCAATAAAACTGAACTGGCAAATCGCTTTGATTTAATGTTATTTTACTATCACTAACTTAAGTACTTGAATGACGATTTCTCGCACGGGAGAAACTGTTACACGTGCTGATTCGTATGAGTGATTCTTCTATAACGCAGCGAATGACGCTTATATTAATCGTAAAGGGAATCGTTTGTGCTGTATGTAGAGATTATCTAACGAGTCTTTTAAAAAGCATGCCAAGATTCGTATGAGACTCATGTAGGGATTATTTTACAACTCGTAAAATGCTCAGCCGTACAACTGAGCTACCTAAAAAGGGGCATCAAGCGTACTTTTCAGGTTAAAACTTCTAATTTTTATTAAATTTATATAAAACAAACCTTAAGGTTGCGAAATCAACACTATCCTGTCGGAAAATCCTTTTTTACAGAGCCTTAGGTCGGTTTGTTTTATTGAAATTGTATTGACAATAGAATTTTCATATTTCAAAAACGCTCTTATTAAGTAATTGTTATATGACTCTTACAGAGTGTCGCAAAAGGTTTTTTCCAAGATTAAGACGAGCGTGTCAAAAAATTTTTAAAAAAGTAATAAATAAAAAAAAATTTTGATGTTTTTGTTTTTGTTACTCGTCAGATAATCATTAGAAGATTCTTTTGGGAGTTGTATATAAAACATAATCGTCAAACAAACAGCCTATGCTAGCTGGGTAGCTTTTATAGAATAAATATTTGAAAAATTCTTTTAATTTTTTATGCACGTCTATACCGAGAAAGTTTGGAGTCGTAGTCGCGAGTTTTTGCAGGTACTCCGACACCAGTAGAAACACCGCGACTCCGATTCCACAGCCCTGCTAGAATTCATACGACACCAGTAGAAACACCGCGACTCCGATTCCACAGCCCTGCTAGAATTCATACTAAAAAATTTCGTGAAGAGAGGTCCATTACTTTCCGTAGGCTCCATATAAAACTCACTTTCGGAAAACACTTTAAGTCACTTTCAAAACGTAGCGCATAATGCTAGTATAATAAAATTTGGTCTGTCGCAGTTCCATAAGACTGGAAATATGACATTATCAAATTTCCGGAAGATCAGTCCACATAAAGCCCACCTAAAAAAAACACTCTAGAAGCCTTAAAACTTAAAATAAGGTGTCTCTTATTTTAACAAGACTATAAATAATACTCTGCCAAATATCGTGAAGATCGGTTTATAACTTACAATAGGCTTCATTTAAATTCAATTCTCGAAGAACACTTAAATACGCCTAAAAGTGTAACAAAAGTTAATATTAAGATGCAAATTTTCCTATTGAATTTGGAGAAGAACCTCCATAATTTGTCAATATAAAACCTCTCGAAAATCACTTTAACAACGATAAAACCGAAACGAATCTTGAAATAAAATCGTAAGCCTTTGTGATAATTTGCCCATAACTTTAAATATAAAGCCCACTCCTCAAATAGCCATATACATGGTGGGACACTAAAAGATCGAGAAAGAGGCGAATATAACACTTTCACTTCTTGGTTTTACCTATGTTTAAATATATTTCAACACCCTGTATTTTATATAAAAACAAAGACCCAATACATGTATAACATTAACATGTAATATGTTGCTTGCAACTTGTTTTACCATAAACTAAATAAATTAAATTTAGAAATTGACAATTTTTTTTTTTTGTTTGTCTTTGAACTCATTCTCAATATAAAAGATGTTGGTTTACTTTCGTACAAATTCGAATATTGTTATGAATATATTATGGAGTAAAATAGTTACAGAAAAGGGAATAAGAATAAATAGAAAAGAACAAAGAATAAATTATGATTTTTAACTTTAGTTTGACTATATGGATTTGGAAAGGGAACTGTTTCAATATCATTTCAAAAGAAATTTAAAGGGAGAAAGAATGGTTTTTGTTGACTTTACAAATAGAACAAATGTTTTAAAAAATAATTTAAATTCTGTATGAGTTTATTTTCAAACTTTGTGTGGTTTAATTAAAAATTATTAGAAATTTTATGATGCATGTTTTGGCTGTTGCTTAATTTAAAAAATTAGTTTATAGTATATTTTAACTATTTTCTTTCATGGAATAACTATAATTTAAATTAAGAACTCTATTAAATGTGTGATCATCATAATGATGCAGAGTGAACTAAAGTTTTCCAACTTCATATTTGTTTTTTACTTTTCTGCCAATATGATGGAACATTCATGTTAACGTTACGATTTTTGGAGGTATACCAGCAAAAAAGCTGGACAAAAACGGCAAAAATGAATGAAACGAAATCTTATGAACTTAGTACGCATCTTGATAAACGAAAAAATTCTACATCATACTGTGAAGACTTTTTTTTTTTTTTTTTTTTTTTTTTTCATTATTTATTTATTGAATCTTCATATATTAAATATGAACTAACAATAATTAATCAAATCTTAACCTTATGCTTTATTTTATGTCCTGCCAGTGCCAGACAAAAATTTTCTTCATCACGGGTTCTGTTCAAGAAGACTTTTAAGTTGTGATTTTTAGTTTCGGGACACTGTTAAAGTCAGGAAAGTTGTTTGAAAATTCTTTTATGACATTTCTTGTGACTTAACGAATACAGTGGGATTTTTCTGTATATCGAAGCGGAAATCAATGCGGTGCGCAAAAGAAAGTTGGTATTATATAAGACTTTCGTATTCGAATTTGAATTTTATTTCAAATCAGGGCAACACTCTTAAAAAACCAAGTATAAGTGCTATATTCGCCTATGCCGAATCTAATTTACCCTTCACCATGGTGCGAAAATAACAGAAAGTTTTATCACTACAGTTCTTTAAATAGTAAAAATTCAACTTTGTGCCACGCCTACTTCTCAAATCCCGCCCACATTTTGTCAGATGTTGTGTATTAACAACCAACATGCTTGTACCTAATATGGATTCTTTGGCTCTTTCCGTTCTCTAGATAAACCACCAACAGCAAGCGATTTTTCGGTAAAATTAGAGGCAGTCGTTGTTTTTTGCTCATATCTTAGCCATTTCTGAACCCATCAGGCTGAATTTCAATAGCATGCAATTCCGGTCTCTTGGGAAAACCCATTTCAACGGACACATGGACAGGCGGATAGACGGACATACCATGTGAGATAAGGCCATGATGGCTTTGTCTCTCATTCAATAGGGAGATAAAGCCATCATGGCCTTAGCTCATATTAGCAATATTAGCTTTAGCTTTACTGCCTATTTCACGATGTCACTCGAACGTTTACGTTCGCACGAATAACATGTAAACCAAAAACAAATTTTTTAATTTTGTTTTTGTTTTATATGTTATTTGTGCGAACGTAAACGTTCGAGTGACATCGTGAATTAGGCAGTAAATTTCAGTTCCGGAGACACTAAAGTTAAGTATTGAAATCTGGCTTCGCATACTAAAGTTTTTTCCCCTGGCGGCCGTGCTTAGCGGGTTTTTCCTCCAGTAGGACGCGGCAGGAGGCTTCGCTGAATAAAGTTTTCCTGCGTGGGTCACAAGAATAAAAAATGCTTTTCAATGATAACTAAGGATTTTCCCTTTTACAGAATGTTAACACCATGCATAACAATATTCTGGAAAAATATGGCCTTATCTATTATTTGCGAAAAAAAATACGGCAAAATCTCTCATTTCGCAAAATTTTAAATATAACTTTACTTCTCAATGATTGGGCAATAAGGCCATAATCATGGCCTTATCTCACATGTTTTGACAGCAGCCCCCCCCCCCCCCCCCTTTTCTTTCGACCAAAATTTGCCATTTTATTAGAAAAAAACAAAAGGCCCTATCTACCAAAGATTAAATGGTAAACGCTAAAAGGCCGAACTATCAGTTCGGATAATATGCAATATTGTCAATTGTCTAAATAACTGGTAGATTTTACAAGAAAAATTAATTATAAACAGTTTAAGGCGATTTATTAATTTATTATTTTAAATAATTTTTGCTTCTCCTGTAAAATTTTAAAAATGTTAGATAGGGCCAGTGTTGCCTAAACTTATTTAGAAAAAAATGCTAGATTTTGTTATAAAAATGCTAAAATAAATGCGTAAAAAAAATTTATAAGAAAAATTTCGAAAGATCTTCATTAAAGTAGGGGCCAATACATTTTTCATAATATGCTGCATATTGTCATTCAGGCTCAACGACGAACTGCCAAATTGCCTTTAGTAGATGTTTGTCAGATACTCGACAGGGTCAATCGAACTATGCGCAGCATATAAACTTAATGTCGCCTCTGCTGAACTGTGTAACAAATTATTTAGAAAGGAATAGGTTTGTTTTTAGTTATGCTCGTTACACTTTTTTCCACGTGTTGCTCCAGTTCACTAATTTTAAACAATATCGCATTTGCAGTAATTGCGAAAGGTTTTTCCCAAGTCATCTGTTTCTTTCACGCATTTTTACTAATTTTTAAAAATCATCTTCTTTTTTTGATTTTTATTTTAAGTGATTTTCAGAAGCCTGCTTTATATGGGACCTATGTTAAATTATAGCCCGATCTTCACGAAATGTACTGTGTTATTTCTGGCCATATAAAGCCATAAAGCCCCTATATCTATATCTATACAGCTTAAGGCGTATTTAAATGTTCGCGAGTGTACTTTATAAGGGGCCTATTTAAAAGTATGGATTGATCCTCACGAAATTTTAAAGTGTGATTTCTACACGCAAAGAAAAAACATGTTCTAATAGCAACATATTATAATAAGATTCATGATTGTAGTCACCATATTAAGATTATGATTGAATCAAATTATGACTAAATATACTCGTGCTATTACATCATAATATTTTTCCCTTAGTCATATTATTATTCTGTTAATCATACTAAGTTAAGAAGTAATAAAATTATTGTCATGTTAATCATAATAAGCTAAGAAATTAATCATATTATTGTCATGTTAATCATAATAGGCTAAGAAGTAATCATTTTTTCATCATGTTAATCAAAATAAATTTAGAAGCAATCATGTAACGATACAGCACCTTTCATAGCTGTCATAAAAATACAAAATAAATTGAATTTTTTTTGCATCGATTTTTTTATTTTGTGGCTTTCTACAATTTTTCTTAACGTTGATCAAATAGCGGAGTTCAATATAAGGCTTGCAAAAGAGCAAATGAAAAATCTGTGGTTTTCGGCGGCATGAAATAACCCCCCAAAAAAATAATGAAATAACCCCCCAAAAGTTTGTACAGAGAACAACAAAAACGATTTTTGGGGGATTATTTCATTTTGTTTGAGGTGTTATTTCATTTTTTTAATTGGGGTATTATTTCATATGAAATTATCCCCCAAAAAATCATTATGAAATAAAGCCCCAATATATTTTTTGGGGGACTATTTCATTTTAAAATTTATAATGAAAACGTTTTTGGGCGCAAGGATTTATCCACTTTGGTATACAGAACACCGGCTTCGATAAATAAAGCTGCCTGCATAGCCGGCCTTCGGGCGGGCGCAATGATTTTCTTCTATATGGTATACCAAACAACGGCTTCGCTAACTAAAGCTTCTGTGCGTCGCCGGGTCGATTCGGTATTTTTATACTATAGAGGAGAAAATCGTGGCGCTATGCAGAGAAGCTTTAGCTAGCGAAGCCGGTGTTTGGTACACCATAGAAGAAAAAGTCATTGCGTCCGGGCGCAAAGCCGTACTTGGCGAAGCTTGTGTCTGATATTTCATACCATGATATCTATCGCGTGATTCTTTAAAGCAAAACTGTAGAATTAATTGTATTACATATATTGGGCTCCTATTTCATTTCAGAAATTGGGGTTTTATTCATATGAAATAAGCCCCCAAAAATTAGGGAATTATTTCATTTATGTTTGGGGCGTTATTTCATTTCGTTGGGGGTTAATTTCATTTTCAAAATTGGGGCTTTATTGCATATGAAATAAGGCCCCACGCTTTGGGGGGTTATTTCATTATTTTTTTGGGGGGTTATATTTTGGGGGGTTATTTCATGCCGCCGTGGTTTTCATGGGCAACCGCGTATGTCCATTTTTCCGATTTTGAGATGTTGATGCCATATTGCCTAATTTTGAACGCTCTTTACATTTTTTTTGAAAAAAGATGGATCAATTTCGATTTTTTAACGTAATGACAAAGTTTAAAAAGTGCAATACCTAGCCCATAGTTTGATCTAGAATAGTTTTCGGCTTTCCTGAAAAATTTGTTTCAAGACTTACGCGGTTGCCCATGAAAACCACAGAAATATCGTAGCACATTTATAAAATATAGCGAAATCTCTGAGTGTTTTGTTGTTGGATCTTACAAAAAAAAAAAAACTACGATATTTTGCATTTGCACTATTACATCACTAATACTGAATGAACTCTGCTAATATTTCAATTTTTTTAATTTCTTTAAACTTATTTTTTTATGGGAATTTATCTTTAAATTGTTTAACCGCTCACATATAAAATGAACGACACATCTGATTTAATGGCGCTAACTTAATATTATTAGAGTATAAATAGTTTGATTGCTTCTTTAACATAATATGATAAATGTATAGAAAGTTATGGTTTTAAATATCATGATATGGTTGTGAGTAATATAATATGTTTAGAAAGTTATCATAATTAAGCTGTTAAACAAATAATTCTTTTTCGGTCAACAATACTCAAATTCATAATTGCGATAAACATTGATATGTTTACAGTAACTATAATATTGTTGATATTAAATAAAAATAACAATTATTTGAGTACGACAACAATATATTGTTACATTAAACATAGTGTTGCTTCCGTAACCATGCCCAACCATATTTTTTCTCTGCGTGTAGACGTATAAAACTATAACATACCAAGTTTTACCTAAGGAAAAGACAAGCCTACAGCTGTGCGGGATCAGCTTAGGGGAAAAAAGATATCTGGATAATATTCGGCAAAAAGAACTCTTATATTAATCCTAATCTTATAAGATAATTTCGTTTTGGCGGGCCCATGAATGCCGATTGGTCTTACCAACTTGACCAACTTTTAAATAGAAACGTTGGAGATAATTCACATGATCGGCCACCAGTTCGAATAACATCAAAGGGTACGGAAAACTCTGTAATTTTATTCCGAGATTTGAAAAATCTTTTTCACACACTAGTTCAGGACTTACTGGTCAGCTGCAACCTTCTCAAAATCTGTCAAATTTAAGCGCTAGAAAAAACTTAAGTTATTGATGGTTGCACTTATTTCCCCCGCAGTACAAGTGGGTACAATTTCCGATAGGATCTCCGAACGGACATTGTCAGAACGAATCAGGAAAGATTTTAAAGCGACCAGTCTATTGAAAATAATATAAGTATTAAGATAATACAAGTATATGTTAATCTTTTGTAACATTTCTTTTAACAAAATATTTAATGAGAAATTTTAATTAAAATATTTTAATTCAAATTCCAATCAAATCAGTTACATCAAAGATAATAAATCTTCTGTTTTAACAACTTGCTACTTGATTTATTTATTTTAAATATATTTTTTTTATAAATGAAATTTCTATTTATATACAATTGTATTAAATAATTTAAAGACAATTTGTTGATTGCAAATTTGTTAGCAGCTTATCTGCAAACGAGTGTTTCATAACTCTATACAAATATTTTTACCATTAAAATAAAAATTTATTTTTAGAATGAAATAAAAATTCATTATAACTCATTGCTTGCTTTATTTTTTTTTAATCTTTCATATAGGCTGGCATAACACGTTGCAATATTGATGAATCGATTGATTCCACAAATTCCAGTTCAACATGTCATAGTCCAATGACAAATCAACGTGACGAAGCTCATCTCCTGCAACAAAGTAAGTATTTCCTTTTTTTTTTTTGTTGCCTACACAATTTGCGTTGAAAATATTTGAATATCCACCCTCAGGGTGAACCAAATGCAAATATAGTCAATGCTGAAGTGAAATTGTTGACAATTAAAAAAAATTTCAAATAGGGGAAAAATTAAAACTTTTTTCCCATCGATTATACCCTGAGGCTTTTTTGTTAACTCATATTAAAAGTTTCAGTAAGTTCTTGCTTGCTGTACAAAGTTTTCCTTTAAATGGCATTTTAACTATTTGCCAAATTTCAAATTGAATTAAATTTTTATGTTACTAAAACATTTTTTACATTATTCTCTTGTTGCTGGCTGTCCGGATGACCTTAGTTGTTGGCAACACAGGTTTAATGTTCAATTAAACAATTTTGCCAACAGATTAAAATGATAAAATTTCATCATTTTATTTATCGAATAATTGTGGTTAATTTATTTTTTTATGTAAGACATGTGTACGAAAAAAAGAATTATTAAATAAGATTTTAATTAAATTTATAAATTGAATTCGATTAATAGTATGCATTTTATAGTAATCAGATAATAAATTTATTAATAATTTATTAAGGATAAACAAATTCATAATCTGGTCGTGGAAAATTTTTTACTGGTCAGCCATGAATTATTATGTATGCGATAATTTTAAAGCAAAATAGCAAATTTGTTTAAGCGAAATATAGAGATTGTAAGCAATTATTAGTAGTTGTTGAGAAATTTAAGGTCAAAGTTGAACTTTTGATGTTTTTTAGCATTTAGTATGAAAATTGAGATTGAGATTAAGAATCATGGTATTTCTTATTCAAAAAGTTGGATGTTTTTCAGCTTTCTAATTTACATAACTGCCAAATTTCATTAATATATCTTTGTTCATATCAGATTTATAGAAAGCCCTTATAAATAAAAATTTTAATGTTTGACATTCTATAAATCTAACATGAATAAAGGTATCATAATGAATTTTGGCAGGACTGAAAAACATTGCCATTTTTGATAAAGAAATACCCTAATTCCCAATCCCGGAAGACGGCTTTAATTTTTTTTTTTTTTTTTTTTTTGTTCAAAAAGTCAATACAATTTACCACTCGATATTGATCAGAATTTTCTAGAAAATAATGGACATATTAGAAAACATTATTGTTCTAATTGTATAAAAATCGGTGTGTTGAATTATTAGAATTTTTTACTCAAATTAATTTTTTTTTTTTTGTTTGAAAAATTTGATTTGGAATAGGGCATATGGGAGTAAAACTGTCAAACTGACTAAAAATTGTTTCTACAAGCATATTCATAATGTTTTCTTTCGAAAAATATAAACATTTTTATATATTTCTGGAGAAAATATTTTTATATCTACTATTCATTCGGATAGAAAATTGCCTCCAAATATTCCATATTTGGTCTCGTAATTCCTCTGTCCTGTAGCAGACCTTTTGCTTCTTCATCTAAGTTTATTCCTTTTTTCCTGGTCTTCATCTGACAGATCTCCTAGTGGTACTATATGATGCCTTGTGGTATCCTCTCCATGAAAAAGGATTTTATGAACTGTTGCAGACATATTTCTCCATGGATGTTTGGTAGTATATATTCGTGCTGTTTCTTTGGCACAATCCCCAAATTTTCTATAATCAATTTGTTCATTGCATGCAAGTACATCAATGATTGTTTTAAATCTTGATAAAAGACTTACATATATCAATACCTGTTATTTCAGATGCTTTTTGGGATCAGAAAATAACCTTCTTGCTGTATTCCCATCATTCGTATTGCCTGATCTTTGTTTTGGTTGGTCTATAATCAACCCACATTTGCGAAATTAATCCTGAACATGCTTCTTTTTTATACTTCTTAAATCCTTGTTGGTGTCATTGTTTCTTATTGATCCTGTAGGTCCACACCCCAAATCATAACTGATTTTTAGTATGAGCTCTATAATTCGTATCCTTGTATGTAGCGGCGATAATCCAAACTCATATGCATTAGAATATCTAATGATTTTTCCGGGACTTGGTTTAATTTGCTTGATGTGGTTTGCCATATAATGCAGCTGGATGAAGCCTTTGTGTCAGTCAAGACCTACTTTTACATCTATCATCGCTAGCACTAATTGATAGTAAACTTCAATTATATGGCCATCTATTTCCAGTTCTAATGGCCGTAGTGCTGCAATTTGGGCTCTTATATAACTGGTTTAATTTTTAATGGTAACAGCAGTTTTCTTTTTAAATTCAAATTTAATTTGTGAGATTTTTCCAAATATCCTTTGTTTGCATCGTACTGGTCGAAGGCTCCGAGTGTTCCAAACTCTTTATCAATCGCAATGGAACAAATGATACCATGAACATATATGTATCTGAAGTATTTTCACATATAGATTGCTTGTATTATTTTTGTCCAGAAGAACCATCACATCCCCATTTGCAAAAGCGAGTTAACTTGCAGTTCCCATATTTTTTACATCTAACAGTTTGCAAAACTGTTGTAAAATCTAGGTTTACTCCATTCAACTTGTTTGAAGCGCTTTTTTAAGTTTTTGACGAAATCGGTTATTTTATTTTACAGTTCCGATCGACTTTCAGTGCTGCCGGAATATAAATTGAGTTTCCCTTGAATGTAACTTAAAACATCTTCCTCCTTTTTATACCCACACCACAATAGTGGAGAGGGTATTATGCATTTGTGCTGATGTGTGTAACGCCTTAAAATATTGGTCCTAGACCCACCTTACAGTATACCGATCGACTCAGAATCACTTTCTGAGTCCAACTAACGATGTCCGTCCGGCTGGCTGGCTGTCCATGTAACCTTGTGCGCAAAGTACAGGTCGCAATTTTGAAGATAATTTGATAAAATTTAGGAGATAGGTTCTTATTGACACAAGAACCAAGCCTATTGAAAATGGGCCAAATCGTAGGACCACGAGGGAAGATAGGGGGAAATTTCTTCCTCTCAGAAACTATCAAACCGATTTTAATGAAATTTAAAACATACATAGAACAATATCTTTATGGACACAAAAGGGATGCATTTTTTAAAAAATAGGACCACGAGAGGAGATAGGGCCAATTTCTGCCTCTCAAACCAATTTTAATGAAATTCAAAACATAGATAGATCCATATCTATATGGACACATAAGCTACATAGTTTTTCAAAAGTAGGACCACAAGGGGAGGTAGGGTGGCAATTTCTGCCTCTCACAAACTTTTAAACCGATTTTAATGACTTTTATAAACATATATAAATCCATATATATATGGACATATAAGCATGATGTGTTTTTTAATACTGTGGTGTAGGGTATCATATGGTCGGGCTTGACCGACTATACTTTCTTACTTGTTATTTTTAAAATACTCCGGATAATTCTTTATAGCTGAATCTCTCCATTTTTATAGATATTTTAAAATTAGATTTTTATTGCTTAGATATATTTTAACAACTGAGATTTTATTCGAATACCACTGGTTTTTATACATAGCTTGCGTTATACTGGGCTAAAGTACACTGAAAGAAAAATGCTTCATATATTTAATGAATCATTTTCATAAAAAATTTTCCTTGGGTAAATGAAAATTTTCATTGTCTAAATGGAATTTCATAGTTATAATGAAGTATTTTCGTTAAAATCGCTTCATTTGATTTCAACAAATAGAAACTGGGAATTATTTCCTTCCGAAGGTAACTTTATATTATATTCAACATTTTTCATTTTTCGAATTTATTCTATGAGCTAAATTTCAGTTATGTATTTTATAAAGCTTTTTTTTGTAATAGTTCTATTCCTACAATTTTTCAGAAATGACTTTATACACTACCAGACTATTATATTGTATTTTCTATTTACATTTTACCTTAGCCTTCCGTTGGAAAGCAATGAGGTATATTGAATGTACAGAAAAATTTACAATTATTAGACACCAGCAGAATGTAATGCATTTTCTGGCCCGCTACGGCCGTCGTCAGCATTCTTTGTGTCTCACTGGATAGTGTTACTTTATAAATTGAATGTATTTAACTCAACTATTTTAACAAATAGAAACTGGGAATTATTTCCTTCCGAAGGTAACTTTATATTATATTCAACATTTTTCATTTTTCGAATTTATTCTATGAGCTAAATTTCAGTTATGTATTTTATAAAGCTTTTTTTGTAATAGTTCTATTCCTACAATTTTTCAGAAATGACTTTATACACTACCAGACTATTATATTGTATTTTCTATTTACATTTTACCTTAGCCTTCCGTTGGAAAGCAATGAGGTATATTGAATGTACAGAAAAATTTACAATTATTAGACACCAGCAGAATGTAATGCATTTTCTGGCCCGCTACGGCCGTCGTCAGCATTCTTTGTGTCTCACTGGATAGTGTTACTTTATAAATTGAATGTATTTAACTCAACTATTTTAACAAATAGAAACTGGGAATTATTTCCTTCCGAAGGTAACTTTATATTATATTCAACATTTTTCATTTTTCGAATTTATTCTATGAGCTAAATTTCAGTTATGTATTTTATAAAGCTTTTTTTGTAATAGTTCTATTCCTACAATTTTTCAGAAATGACTTTATACACTACCAGACTATTATATTGTATTTTCTATTTACATTTTACCTTAGCCTTCCGTTGGAAAGCAATGAGGTATATTGAATGTACAGAAAAATTTACAATTATTAGACACCAGCAGAATGTAATGCATTTTCTGGCCCGCTACGGCCGTCGTCAGCATTCTTTGTGTCTCACTGGATAGTGTTACTTTATAAATTGAATGTATTTAACTCAACTATTTTAACAAATAGAAACTGGGAATTATTTCCTTCCGAAGGTAACTTTATATTATATTCAACATTTTTCATTTTTCGAATTTATTCTATGAGCTAAATTTCAGTTATGTATTTTATAAAGCTTTTTTTGTAATAGTTCTATTCCTACAATTTTTCAGAAATGACTTTATACACTACCAGACTATTATATTGTATTTTCTATTTACATTTTACCTTAGCCTTCCGTTGGAAAGCAATGAGGTATATTGAATGTACAGAAAAATTTACAATTATTAGACACCAGCAGAATGTAATGCATTTTCTGGCCCGCTACGGCCGTCGTCAGCATTCTTTGTGTCTCACTGGATAGTGTTACTTTATAAATTGAATGTATTTAACTCAACTATTTTAACAAATAGAAACTGGGAATTATTTCCTTCCGAAGGTAACTTTATATTATATTCAACATTTTTCATTTTTCGAATTTATTCTATGAGCTAAATTTCAGTTATGTATTTTATAAAGCTTTTTTTGTAATAGTTCTATTCCTACAATTTTTCAGAAATGACTTTATACACTACCAGACTATTATATTGTATTTTCTATTTACATTTCACCTTAGCCTTCCGTTGGAAAGCAATGAGGTATATTGAATGTACAGAAAAATTTACAATTATTAGACACCAGCAGAATGTAATGCATTTTCTGGCCCGCTACGGCCGTCGTCAGCATTCTTTGTGTCTCACTGGATAGTGTTACTTTATAAATTGAATGTATTTAACTCAACTATTTTAACAAATAGAAACTGGGAATTATTTCCTTCCGAAGGTAACTTTATATTATATTCAACATTTTTCATTTTTCGAATTTATTCTATGAGCTAAATTTCAGTTATGTATTTTATAAAGCTTTTTTTGTAATAGTTCTATTCCTACAATTTTTCAGAAATGACTTTATACACTACCAGACTATTATATTGTATTTTCTATTTACATTTTACCTTAGCCTTCCGTTGGAAAGCAATGAGGTATATTGAATGTACAGAAAAATTTACAATTATTAGACACCAGCAGAATGTAATGCATTTTCTGGCCCGCTACGGCCGTCGTCAGCATTCTTTGTGTCTCACTGGATAGTGTTACTTTATAAATTGAATGTATTTAACTCAACTATTTTAACAAATAGAAACTGGGAATTATTTCCTTCCGAAGGTAACTTTATATTATATTCAACATTTTTCATTTTTCGAATTTATTCTATGAGCTAAATTTCAGTTATGTATTTTATAAAGCTTTTTTTGTAATAGTTCTATTCCTACAATTTTTCAGAAATGACTTTATACACTACCAGACTATTATATTGTATTTTCTATTTACATTTTACCTTAGCCTTCCGTTGGAAAGCAATGAGGTATATTGAATGTACAGAAAAATTTACAATTATTAGACACCAGCAGAATGTAATGCATTTTCTGGCCCGCTACGGCCGTCGTCAGCATTCTTTGTGTCTCACTGGATAGTGTTACTTTATAAATTGAATGTATTTAACTCAACTATTTTAACAAATAGAAACTGGGAATTATTTCCTTCCGAAGGTAACTTTATATTATATTCAACATTTTTCATTTTTCGAATTTATTCTATGAGCTAAATTTCAGTTATGTATTTTATAAAGCTTTTTTTGTAATAGTTCTATTCCTACAATTTTTCAGAAATGACTTTATACACTACCAGACTATTATATTGTATTTTCTATTTACATTTTACCTTAGCCTTCCGTTGGAAAGCAATGAGGTATATTGAATGTACAGAAAAATTTACAATTATTAGACACCAGCAGAATGTAATGCATTTTCTGGCCCGCTACGGCCGTCGTCAGCATTCTTTGTGTCTCACTGGATAGTGTTACTTTATAAATTGAATGTATTTAACTCAACTATTTTAACAAATAGAAACTGGGAATTATTTCCTTCCGAAGGTAACTTTATATTATATTCAACATTTTTCATTTTTCGAATTTATTCTATGAGCTAAATTTCAGTTATGTATTTTATAAAGCTTTTTTTGTAATAGTTCTATTCCTACAATTTTTCAGAAATGACTTTATACACTACCAGACTATTATATTGTATTTTCTATTTACATTTTACCTTAGCCTTCCGTTGGAAAGCAATGAGGTATATTGAATGTACAGAAAAATTTACAATTATTAGACACCAGCAGAATGTAATGCATTTTCTGGCCCGCTACGGCCGTCGTCAGCATTCTTTGTGTCTCACTGGATAGTGTTACTTTATAAATTGAATGTATTTAACTCAACTATTTTAACAAATAGAAACTGGGAATTATTTCCTTCCGAAGGTAACTTTATATTATATTCAACATTTTTCATTTTTCGAATTTATTCTATGAGCTAAATTTCAGTTATGTATTTTATAAAGCTTTTTTTGTAATAGTTCTATTCCTACAATTTTTCAGAAATGACTTTATACACTACCAGACTATTATATTGTATTTTCTATTTACATTTTACCTTAGCCTTCCGTTGGAAAGCAATGAGGTATATTGAATGTACAGAAAAATTTACAATTATTAGACACCAGCAGAATGTAATGCATTTTCTGGCCCGCTACGGCCGTCGTCAGCATTCTTTGTGTCTCACTGGATAGTGTTACTTTTTAAATTGAATGTGTTTAACTCAACTATTTTAACAAAGTTACCTTCGGAAGGAAATAATTCCCAGTTTCTATTTGTTAAAATAGTTGAGTTAAATACATTCAATTTATGAGACAGACCGTGGGTACACATATGTGCACCTTAACTAATTGCAAGTTTTTAGGACTAGCGACATCGTGTGATCAATAGAAACAGTTTTATTACTTGCTTTAAGATACTGCGCTTCAAAACAATACCAAAAGATGGCAGGGTTTAGAAGTTTTAGCCATTATTTTTACATTTGAATTTAACAGTTTGAAAAAACCATACTGTTGGGATATTTTTCCTCAATAACTAATCGCTAAGACCTGAAGTACACATATGTGCACCTCTTTTTCTATCAGTTTAAATAAAAAAATTAAAAAAATAATTAAAACCGAAATTAAAATTACACCTCATAAGATAAAACAAATAGTTAATAAGCCCTTTACTTAATCGGTTCTGTTCAGAACTTAAGAAATTAAGAATTAACGTTGAAATTTTTCATATCTTAAGACCTGAGGTACACATATGTGTACCCTTAATTTCTAAGAATTCAAATAAAATTAAAAAAAAAAAAAAATACACTTGTCTTATTTGCTCCCCAAAAGGTGTAAATAATATATAAGAAATGTAAAAATTCAATGGGTTAATGCTCGGGTCTTAAGAGGATAAAATACATAACTGAAATTTAGCTCATAGAAAAAATTCGAAAAATGAAAAATGTTCATTTGATTTCGTAATTACGTTTAAAATTTTCATTGGATATATGAAAACTGTCCAAGTTAAACCAAAAATTTTAATTGGGAACATAAAAAAACCATTTACAAACATAACTATATTCATAACACAGTACAACACATGATTTGCCAACTCAATTCTGTGAACTGTATGTGAAATTAGACCCAAAAAGAAGAATTTCTGCATCATTCGTTTTGTCTTCTTACCTGCGATTTGAAGTTAGTATCGATTTGAAGTTAGTACTATCGTATAGGGGAATTTATCACGTTTTAGGCCCTGTTGTTTGACATAGCTCGACAACCACTAGCCCAATTTAGTTGAAATAAATTTTAAAAAATTAAGAATTACAATTCCCTTAATCTGTTCATATATTGTTTTCCTATACAAGTAACACTTTCGAAGTTAAAAATGAATGTATGAAGGGAAAAAATTATTTTTTGCCTAAAAATTAAAATTTTTTTTTTTTTTAAATACATAAAAAATCCAAAATGGAAAAAAGTTTCAAGTCTAGTTATTTTTTCGCAAAGTCACATAACCTATGAGCAAAATGAGACAAAGATCATAAAAATCGATGCACGCGTTTGTCATTTATTCACAATTTAGTAAATGTATGAATTTCAAAAATTTGCTCGAGATATGCACAACATTATTTGGAGAAAACATTGACACCTTTTTCATGATTCTGAGAATTAAAAAAAAAAGGAATAAACAAAAGGTTATTTGATTTTTATGATTGCGGTAATAAATGTACGTGGACAATTAAACGGAAAGTGGACCTTTTTATTATTTGGGTTTTTCCGGTGGCTACCTATATGATTTTTTTACAGAAATTGCACCCACATTTAAGGGTGGTCATTATTTGGAAAGTTTTGCACAGTTTGAAACGTACAAGTGCTGAATCAGGTATATAGCCAGCCGCCCTTAAAATATGCGCCCATTTATAAGTACCTGGCAGTAAAATATTCAAAAATACAGTAGAATCCCGATAAATCGTAATAGCAAGGGACCGACCATTTCTTACGAATTATAGGGGTTTTCGATTTAGCGGGGTTTCGATTTAACGGGGTTAAAATAAAATAAATACGAATTAACGGGGTTTTTTTTTAATTTATTTACTAAAACGATAAACAAAAAAACAAAAAACTGATCTTAAGAAAATAAACCTTCACAATTGCAAAATCCACGCAAAAAAATAGCGGTAAGCAAAAAAATCATTCTTTCCATGTTTCTGTTGTTTTTATTACGAATTATAAGTGGGAGTTAGCAAACAATTAAGATTTATAAGAGGTAAAGAAGATTTTATTTGAAAAAAAAAAAAAAATTACGAATTAGCGAGGGGACCAAAATGTATGGAAATTTTACGAATTAACGAGATTTTTTCAAGGGACCGAGAGCTTATTACGAATAATCGGGAATTACGATTTATCGGGGTACGAATTATCGCGATTTGACTGTACGTAGTATTTATAGGTGTGCATTGATCGATTTTTGGCATTCAGCCAGTGCCGACGAACGCGAACAGTAAAAGTGATTTTTCTCCAGTTTTTTAAAAGTGAATAACAACAAAACATAAAATATATCAATATGGAAAACAACAAGTGCCCATATTTGGATGAATATTGTTACGTTTGTGGTCATATCGTCCGAAAAATACAGAAAAAAGATCGAAAAAATTTGTTTACTGAGCAATTCAAAACCGCGTATTGTAATTATTTCGATGAAGCAGATTTAAGTGGTGCAAATTTTACGCCGAACACAGTGTGCAACAGTTGTTATACTACCCTTCTAAAATGGATTCACGGAAAAAGTAGAAAGTTATCTTTTATGAAGCCAGTAATTTGGGTGGAAGACACAACTGGACATGATGAATCCAAGTGCTATGCATGCATAAATTTTCGTACTGGATTAAACAGACAACAATTGAAAACAAAAGTATACACTGCTGCATTTACTGCCACACTTCCAGTGCAACGCCCTGCTGATACCGATGCAAATAAACCTCCGAGTGCGGATACTGTGTCCCTGCTAGCCGAAACCGTTTTCACCAATCCGACCGATTTGGATGATGCTGATTGGATACCCGATATTGAAAATAGTGCACCACAACCGCTACCACAAATCGAAATGGATTACATTGTGGCCAAGCTGGGACTATCACAACACGACTCCGAATGGCTGACATCATTTTTGAAGAGAAGAAAACTCACACAGCAAAATGTCAGCGCAACATCATACCGACAACGCCAAGCTGATTTTCAGAAATTTTATTCCGTTGACGAAGCAAATACGTTCACGTACTGCCATGATATCCCAGGTTTAGTGAAAAAATTGGGAATGGATTATATCGCTGGCGACTGGCGTTTATTCATCGATGGTTCAGTTACTAGTTTGAAGGCTGTGCTGCTGCACAAAAAAAATAAAAAACCATGCATTCCATTGGGATTCAGCACAACTATGAAGGAGCATTGGGCGAAATTTTGAAGAAAATCAAATACGATGAACACAAATGGAACATTTGTTGCTATCTGAAGGTGGTCAACTTACTACAAGGGATTATAGTAAAGGGCGGTTATCCAAAATACTTCTGCTTCCTTTGTAATTGGGATTCACGATACAAAGGAAATCAATATCAATGTAAAGATTGGAAAGGAAGAACTCCCGAGCTCAACAAACAATTAAAATTACGCAATGAACCTATGATAAAGGACCTGGATGATGTTTTGTTGCCACCGCTCCACATGAAACTGGGAATAGCTGGGAAATTCGTTGAAGTGGTGGTCAAAAAAGTTAACGGCGCCTTTGACTGTTTGAAATCCATCTTTCCGAAACTCAGTGATGAGAAAATTAAAAACGGTACGTATCGTACTCTGTATTTCAATATTGTCATATCTAAATTTGTTAATTTCTATACATTCGCATTACCAATAATTTTTTCGTTTTTCTTATGTATTTAAAACAGGTATTCTCAATGGACCTGATATTCGGAAATTGATCAAAAGTGATTCTTTCACACATTTGCTTTCAGAGCATCACGACCACCAACATGCATGGAACGCATTGAAAGAAGTAATAGAAGGCGTTTTAGGAAAGAACCGTGTCCAGCGAGAAGAGATACAGCAACGAGTGGACAGGTTGCTGTTTTATTTCGAAAAAATC
Source organism: Pollenia angustigena (assembly GCA_930367215.1). Lineage (NCBI taxonomy): Eukaryota > Metazoa > Arthropoda > Insecta > Diptera > Polleniidae > Pollenia > Pollenia angustigena. Next base: position 154,161,757 of record OV884058.1, read on the forward strand.
GGTGCATCCATGACGCTGAAATTGCATTTCTTGCACCACCACCTCGATACTTTTTTGGCACAATCACCTCAGGAATCAGACGAACAAGGAGAGAGGTTCCACCAGGTGACCATGCCATTTGAAAAGCGGTTCAAAAGCAAAAAATTGGATGCATTGCTTGCGGAGGTTTGTTGGTGGAGTTCCACAATTATGCAGTTTGAAGAAAGCACCGAAGATGAAGACATTGAAATTGGTGGACACAGTGAAAGAAACACGCCCTTGAATAGTATGTATATCTCGGATGACGATACAGACTCAGAACATGAATATGAACAACCTACGAAGAAAACAAGATCATCAGAACCACAAGCGTCAACTTCTACAAGGATGGATATTGCCAATAATTGAAAAAATGTTCTAAATTTTGTTTTTATGCATATTATAATTGCGTATTAATTGCATATTATTTTATTTTCATTAAGTTTTTACAAATAAAGTTTTTTTTGCATGATAATTTTTTAATTTATATTTTTATTTTTATTTTAAGGGTGGTGGCTATAACTGATTTTTGAAATTCATACCTTTACTCAATTGCGAATAAAAGCGAAACGCATGCATCGATTTTTATGATCTTTGTCTCATTTTGCTCATAGGTTATGTGACTTTTCGAAAAAATAACTAGACTTGAAACTTTTTTCCATTTTGGATGTTTTATGTATTTTAAAAAAAAAAATTTAAATTTTTAGGCAAAAAATAATTTTTTCCCTTCATACATTCATTTTTAACTTCGAAAGTGTTACTTGTATAGGAAAACAATATATGAACAGATTAAGGGAATTGTAATTCTTAATTTTTTAAAATTTATTTCAACTAAATTGGGCTAGTGGTTGTCGAGCTATGTCAAACAACAGGGCCTAAAACGTGATAAATTCCCCTATGCGATAGTACTAACTTCAAATCGATACTAACTTCAAATCGCAGGTAAGAAGACAAAACGAATGATGCAGAAATTCTTCTTTTTGGGTCTAATTTCACATACAGTTCACAGAATTGAGTTGGCGATCAATTAACTGAAAAATGTTGTACTGTGTAATTTAATACAAAATTATAGTTTTTTTAAAAAAAATTTTTAATTGTTAATCAAAAAATGTAATATTTAATTATTTCATACATCTAATGTAATATGCCATTAAATTTATGAAATCATAATTTTTTTTATAAAAGCAACATACATATTTCAATAATGCTTTCATAAATTTAAATTTTCATTATGACAATGAAAAATGTCATTATTGTAATGAAACAAAAACTTTCAATCAACGTTGTTATTGTTACTTCATATTTACGCTCTTAATTGAGTAGAAAACATAGTTTTTTTTATCCAAAAAGTACACTGTCCCGGTAGGCTATCTGGTAGTGAGCTAGTCTATCAGCAACGAGGTTGCGCGATCGATTCCCGCCAGAGACAAAAAAAAAAAAATAAAACCAAAAAAAAAAATTTTTTTACTTTATTGATCATCCAATGAATAATATTCATAGATCTAGCGAAATGTTTCATTAAATACTTTTTAATGAAACAGGGTTCATTGATCCAACGAAGCGCTGCATAGGATCCTTTTTAATTCAATTGTACAGGGGATTAATGTCAAAATTCATTGGTATTGCGAAGAAAATTCCTTCAGTGTAGGATACGCTTAAAATCCCACAGGTATTGGTAATTATATAATATAAAATACCTAGCACAACTTGGCTTGGTAAAGTTATATTTCAGTCATATGAATAGGTAAAATAAAAAGACCAAACGAAATGTGGCGAATAATTTTACACAAACTAAAAAAGTGTTCCATAGGCTGGTCCAAACAGGTAAAAAGTGCATACTTTAACATTCCTGCAGCTAGTAAAATCTCTCTTACCCCTTTTGACCCTAATAAGTTATATTCTTCTGAACTTTGACTAAAATACAGTTTGACATAAAACATAATCCACCCGATTAAAAAACTAGAAAAATCGTTATAAAATCAAGCCAAAAAATCCGTTTTATCCGAATATCTCCAAAGGCAAAGGAGATAACCTAAACATTTAAGCATATTTCTTGTAACTCAGCTGTAGTTTAATTTTTTTTAAGAATCCATAAATATATTTTTGGTGAATTTTTTAAAAATTTGAATTTTCGAGGTTACCAATTTTAGAGGTCATAAAAAGCAAAATATTTTTTCAAAACAAAACGTTCGTAAACCTTTGTGCTATATTTCAGTCATATGAGCAGCTTAAATAAAAAGAGCAAAAAATGTTGCGAGTAATTTCATTAAAATAAAAAAAGTGTTCAACAGACAGTTGCAGAAGTATATATGGGGTTTAAGAAGATGGCACTAAAATCTTTTTAACCCCTTTTGACCCTAACAAGTTCTACTCCTCTAAAATTCGGATTTAACTAAAATATAAAACCTGAGGAAACATTTAATAACGCATCAGGTATAAATGATACAGTAATGCAGTGGTAACCAAGCCCCGAACTAAGAAAGCCCCGAACGCAAGCACACAAAGATATTATGAGCTTGTGTGCGGTCGCAGAGACTGATGATAGTCTGATGTTTTGAAACGAACAAAGTTGTAATATACATGTGAATTGCCGTGCGTGACTGTGTGAAAAATACGATTATTGACTGGCTCGCGAGTCTATGGAGTGGTTATCACTGCAGTAATGTAATGAACCATCTCTTAACGGCTACTATCCCACTAATATAACAAAAAAAAATTTCGACCAATTATTGATAACGGTTTGCGAAAAATCATAATTTAGTTCTGATCAAATTTACAAAAATTAATTTTTTTCTAAAACAACATAATATATTTGTTTCCAGCAGCATGCCACAGCCACAATTACAAATATTTCAATATAGTTTTTTGGATACCTTAGTTCTAATGTGTTTGCTATCGAATAGCTTGAAATCGACGATGACAAAAATTGGACTTTTGGCCGATGAAATTAAATTTTCAGCCACAGTGCTACGTTTATTTTCTTTGTTTTAAATAAATTTAAAAGTGCTCAGCGAATAATTTCTCTATGTACGAAAGATTAATGGTCCAATTAAACGTGACATAACAATAATACCATTGCCGTAAAAATTACCATAGAAACGTTAATTCAATTGGTTCGTATTGTGTGGTAATGGCGTCACCTACAATCAAATATAGTGTTGTAAATAAGGTTTGTTCAAAAAGCTGTTTTGTATGGCGATGTCACGTCTTATTTGAGTTTTAGAGCCGACCATTGATTAGTTTTTGGGTATAAAGAAATTTAAATATGCCCAGCGCTTACACACGGTCCATACCAAGTATGATAGAATGTAACTTAATGCGCATAATTTCCCGCTAGATTACGTTGTTTGTCCATGACAAAGGGTGGCCAACAGGTTTGTCAGATTTTTTTGAGCTACATCGCCGAATGTCAGAAATCGCCAAAAATCGCCAAACGTAAATTTTGTTCAGTTTTCGTAACAAGTTTTTTTTAATTAAATTTTACATACAAAAAAAGCTGGTAAAATATTTCAGTCGAAAATCGCCAAAAACTGGGAGAAAATACAAAAAAAAAACGCCGAAAGTAAATTTTGTTTAGTTTCTATTATTTTTAATGACGTTAGCGCCAAAAATCAAATTTTACAGGAGAGAGCTTTTTTATTTTATTTCATATAAATTTTGTATGAAATTTGTCGCTTAAAATAAAATTCGTAACGGTACCTTTTATGACCATGAAATTTTAGGAAATGATGCAAGCGTTGCCAATAAAGTCATTTATTAAAAAAACGAAAATTTAAAATCATGTCGCTTACGTTATTTTCACGGTTATTGCTCGATATATTCAGTTAAAAAAGCTTAAATTAAGTTCACAACTTTATAAGATCGTGAACATCAGCCTCATCGATTGCAATACTGTTGTTCTGACCTGCATACATACTAATGGCCATTTTCTCATTAGGCGATTATCTTTTTTCCCAACGAAAAACTGCACATTAAAGAAATTTGGTTTTCTCAATGTCTCATTTACTTCGATTTTATCGCAAAGCTAGCCGGCACTCATCTGCCAATTATTTATTTTCCTTTTATTTGCCGTACAGATAAATTCAATCAGCTGACTCCCAACTTTTACATGTATTTTGAGTGGCGTTGCCAGCTGTCGGTATATTGAGAAACCCAAAATCGTTAACGGACAGTTTATCGGTCCAATAAATTTATGTTGACATTAAGTAACAGACAGTTTGTCGATACATTGAGAAAATGGCCATAAGTATTAGAATCAGTGTTGCCAATTTAGCCATTTAGTGGCTAGATTTAGCCATTTTTCACCCTGTTCAGCCATTAAAAAATGAGTTTAGCCATTAGCCATATTTTTAGCCATTTTTCAACTTGTTTAGCCATAAAATTTTTTTGCCGTTTTTCTTTTAAAAGAATAATTTTTATTTTATTATAAAAATTTATAAAAGTAAAATAAACATTTTGAACAATTAAAACGCCTTTAATTTAAATCACAACTTTTACAAATCTTGAAAATCGCTATAAACTATGACGCTGAAACATCTTTCAAAATAAAGGAACAATATTCCACTATTAAATTTATAAAATGGATCAACACAAACATCGCTGTTTCTTTCTGGTTGCAAGTATTTCAATACAAGGATGCAGGCGGTAACAAAATTGTTTTAGAAATTTCTGAATTGACTATAAAGTTGCTCTCACTTGCATGGTATAATGCTGAAGTAGAGAGGGTGTTTAGCCAAGTAAACATCGTAAAAAAGTAATTTGAGAAATAGGTTACATTAAGCAACCGTTAATTCGATTTTATCAAATTATAGTTAAATATTTTACAATACAATATTTATACCACCACCATAATGGAGAAGGTACTGTGCGTTTGTGCTGATGTCTGTAACACCTTAAAATATTGGTCCTTAGCCAACCTTTACGTATACCGATTGACTCAGAATCACTTTCTGAGTCGAATTAACGATGTTTGTCCGGCTGGCTGGCTGTCCATGTAAACCTTGTGCGCAAAGTACAGGTCGCAATTTAGAGATTATTTGATAAAATTTGGTACAAAGGTTCTAATGTGGCGTAGGGTATCATAAAGTCGGGTTTAACCGACTATTCTTTCTTACTTGTTTTTTATTGTAGATCTGAACTCAAAAGGCTGGGTAAATGTTGTCGTGATTAACATTTACCTTCAAATTATTTAAAACTTATGATTATTTGAAGCTAATGAGTGAGTGATTCCTATGAGATGAACAATAACGACATCGAATTTTTCGATGATTTAATTTTTTAATATTAATTTATTTTAAAATTTTTTTACGTTTATTCTTATTTAACAAATTGATCTTAACTCACAATTTCATCGTTAACTACTTTAAATTAATTATTTTTGTTTTGTTATTGAATTTTCATGTGTTTTTATTTAAAAAAGCATTTAGCCATTTTTTAGCCCATTTTTAGCCATTTTTTAGCCATTTTTTTCCGTAAATTTAGCCATTTTTGGTCACCAAGTTTTGGCAACACTGATTAGAATTAAATAGTGACTAAATATAAAATCATGTGAAAAAAAATTGGCAGATTTTTTTTTAAATTAGTAATGATAACCAAAATTGACAAACTGTTAAAAAATCGCTGAAATAATATAAATGGCAAAAATAGCCAAGTAAACCGCCAGTTATATCGAAAATCGTCAAAAAAATAAAAGTCGCCAATCGCAAAATGAAAAATCCCGCCATATCTGACAGCCAAAACTAAAAGTCCCTTTAATAAGCAAATTTTGTTTTAAACAATGTATGCACTTTTTAAGAGCTGGCAACACTGAAATTTAATAACAACAATCTTGCGTTGCCCAGGTAGAAATAAATAGCCAATAGGCATGAAGTTCGCTTGACGACATTTGTCCGCCATGTGCAGAATATCTCAACTTCGTTTTTTAAATGTCGTAATCTTTTATTTCTTTTATTCTTGGTCCAGACTATTGATTGTTATGTGTGCTCAAGAACAAAACGTTAGCAGAATTACCGACGCACAATTGTTCAGGTTCTTTGATGTGAGTATGACATATGAATCACTAAGTGCAGAAAGGGAACTAATGGCATTAACTTCATGTATCTTATTTGAGTATTGATAAGAAACCAGTGTAAATAGCGTCATCTTAGACAACTTGAAATTAAAGCCTGCATTTTTTATTATGTATAACCAACACTGTTTTAATTGCTTATCTTAAAATTAATGTTTTGATGTAGTTCCCTTTTTTCACTATAGTGATGCATATACATTAGGGCGGGTCGATTTTTTTTTTTAAATCGTATAGCAAAAACGTAATCTACATAAAATTCGAAGTAAATTCTCCGGAGAAACCACGGGTCTAAAATAAAATCCTAGTCCGCGCCTCTCGACTTGAAAATTTATATGCACGCCTCTGCAAAAAAATTTTTTTTTTTTTTTTTAAATACACTCAAAATATTATGTAGTTAAATTCAAACGAAAATTCATTTGAAACAAATTAAAATTCATTTTAAAAACGGATCATTTACATTTCATTTAAAACAAATGATTTTTTCAGTAATTTCTAAGTTTTTTATTTATTGAACATCATATTCGTTAAAATTGAATAGTTTTTACTTTTAAAAAATATATTTTAACCGATAAAAATCAAACAAATTAACAAAAAAAAATACGGAAAACATTATTTTTTGGTAGTTGGTTTTTTTAATAACAAACATAAATGTTGAAAAATAAATTTATTCGTAAAATAACTATATTTTTATTCAATTTTAACAGTACCGAAAACGAATTTAATAACCTACAATCAGTTACTGTAATAATTTTATGAGTGTAGCTTTTTCCAAAAAGAAATCGAATTTTTTGAATAACATTGTTTAGTAAGGTGGTTAGTTCTATTGCACTTTATATTTTTTACACTCAAAATTTTTTTTACATTAAAAAAATTTTCACACAATTAAAAAAATTTTTAAGTCGAGAGGCGCGGATTAGGATTTTATTTTAGACCCATGGTTTCTTCGAATAATTTTCTTAGAATTTTGTGTAGATTACGTTTTTGCTATACAATTTTTAATTTTTTTTATCATCCATACAAATCGACCCGTCCATATATACATACATATGTACATATATAGCAACCATAACAATAATGATGGCGTTTTATTTATACGGCAGTACTGCAGAGATGTTACGCATCGTTTTGCAAAAAAATATTTGGACAACGCTGTTTAAAGAAGACCAAACCATCATCAACAGCAGTCTTCACTTTATAAATTCATATTTGCACCAAAAATTGTTTGTTGTTGCAACATAGCGATGGCTTGTCAGATGGTTAGCGATTATTTGAAATAAAAATAAATTTCTCTGTATAAGAAAAGTTTTCGGCTTTCCCTTTTTTAATTTCTATGGATCAGGTTTTAATAGCTGCATGAGAACCTTCGATATCGATAACTACGATTTGACAGCTGAGAAAGTCAAACATTTCTATTCAGTAAGGTTTGGCAAGGCATCAGGAGTCGTTTAACGCTATAACGCCGATTTGAAATTGTGGACACGCACTTTGAAAAAAACAAAAAAATTTGTTAACGAAATTCATAAAGCACTTCATCCATTTAACGAAGCTCTTATCTGGTAAAATGACTATATGAATAAGGTAAGACAATTCTCAAGCCGATAACAAATCACCGTAAGTTCTGGTGCACACTTTTCAAGTTTTAGCCGTCGAGTCTTGAGTTTTTAGGAGAGAAAAGAGAATGCTATTTCTTTTCCTCTCTATCCTTAAAACTCAAGACTAAACGACTTAAACTTGAAGAGTGTGTATCAGAACTTACCGTGATTTGTTATCGGCTTGAGAATGGTCTTAGCTCCGAAAACGGCAAATGCTATTTCTTTTTCTCTCTGTCCTAAAAACTTAAGACTTGACGACTTTAACTTGAATTGGGTGAACCAGTACTGACATTTACTAAAATTACTATTTGGTGCGGCTTACACGCTCTTTCGAAATGAGTTAGGGGCTTCCGTTACGGTGAATGGCAACGCTATATTGTTCCAACAAGAAATCTCGGTCCAACTTGCCGTAGAGCGCGCTAAAATATCGGTTTATTGCAAAATCAATTATGACAACTTTATTTCGAGGAGTGGTCCTCTTTAATGGCCCTCTCGGTCCTGGGATTTAACGCCTCTAAATTACTTTTTATGGGGCTTTGGCAAGAAATTGCCTTATGCGGACAACCCAGCAACCCTAGAAGCATTTTTTAGCCAATATTCAAGCCACCATTGATGCCATGGTGCCAGATTTATTGGAAAAAATGGTTACAAATTGGACTGTTCGAATGAACCATGTAACTCTTAGCCGCAGCGGATATGCCACCTAATAAAATATATGCCATGGAATTATTTACCATATATAAAAAATAATTTCATTATTATTTTAAGTGCTCGTGCAACTAAAAAAGACACCTTATATAAGAAACTTGCAGCTCGCCAAAAATTAAATTTCTCTCAAAGTAATTTTTGGGAATAATTTTTTGTAATTAAAAAGATTTGTTTGTCGTCCTTAATTGCCAATTTTATTCTTGATGAAAACACTGAAATTTACTGTTACAGGATATGCTAGTTGCTATACGCATTTCACTGGTTTCTTAGGCCAGATCATCAGGAAACATGCTCCCAAAAAATTTTAGAAAAGCCAAAGATTTTAGCAAACTAAACTGTTAATATGAGAATGAGAATTGCAAACACTCAAAAACTCTTATTTGCAACGATAGCAAAGCTTTAACAAAATACCAACAATAAACAGTGAGTTTATCTTTTCTTACATTCCCCACTACAATTGGTTGGAATTATCCCGACACTAATTGTAGTTGTAAGAACAACTTCCCTTATTGTCTTCGCAAGAAAATCAAAATAAAAAAGGTTGCCAGTTCAGTTTTTTAAGCTGTGCACTTGCCAGTTTACTATCAATTTCTCTTTAAAAAAGAAATTTAAAGCTTATAACCGGCTTATTTTTTGTATAAAAATGTTTTTCTTTCTAGCTGCTTAATTGCTCTTTATACAAAATTTCTCTGGAATTATTTAAATAAAAATGATAAATGCAACCACATTGACGTTTGTGAAACCTATTAATAACTTTTAGCATTAAAAAGACATTTCAAAAAGGAATAAAAGCATTAAATGTTTTAACTTCTTAACTTTGTTTTTGTTAAATTTTCTATATTTCTTGTTTATTTTTTACAAAACTAAAAACAAATTCTTTTTCTTCTATTGCTCGCTATTTCTAGATTATGATGCATCGGACACCGGACGTAATATTGAAGCCAACACAAATACAAATCCCAACCTTAGTCCAACAATATCCTTCTGGTTTCGTTTGAATCGCATCATCTTACGTTTGTGTAGTACGCATCAATTTAAGAATTTACAGGTAAGTTCAAATGAAAAAAAAAACAAAAAGCAAACAAATTTACAAGTTTGTTTGTTTTCATCCTTAAGGATAAAAATAAAATTCATTTAGAGTTAGAAAGAAAACCAAATTTGATATCTGAATAAGAAGAAGAAGCATTTTTCTTGTGACATTGTGATTTTGGCATTTAGTACATATTGGAAATAATTAAATTGTAGCTGATGTAATGAGAAGTAAATGAATGTTCCAAATACATTTTATAAGAATTGTATGTTTACTTCTTTTTTTTTTTTTGAGTAGAGAGAATACAATCAAACGTGATGTGAATGCTAAGGGTATAATATAGGAAAAAAATAATTTTTTAGGTGTTGCCATCAGTTTTGTCATCAAATTAGGAATTTCAACATTTAATTGGTGATAGAGCGTCGAGGAAAAGAATTAATAAAATCTTATTATAATGCTTTATTTTTGGTCCTGCTAGTGCCGGGCGAAAATTTTTTTCCATCGCGGTTTCTGTTTGCATATGAAGATTCTTAGAGAACTTTAAATCGGACGAGTCCTACAGTATCCCTTCTTCTTAACCGAACGTACCCGCCATTATTTAAAATATTTCAAGCTAATGGATTTTGGTGCAAGTCAAGTCTTTTTAAATTTTGTATTGCATATTTTGTGATCATGTTTATTTTACCACAAAGCATACAGAGATGAAAAAAGTGAAGTAAGAAAAATGCCCAAATAATTTGAAAAAGCAGCTTTCGAAGAAAAAGACAGAAAAATACAATATTTTCTATCTCGTGACGCCTCTGTGGTTTTTACTGTGATTTTGATTTATGTGGATACCTGTCGTGCGACTTAACATCACGGTGGATCTCCACTATTAGTATTAAGCACTTAGCAAATGCCCCTGTGTGAGTTTTAGATCCGAGTCAATCAAATCTCCACTGCTATTCATAATCCCAGCAGCTTCTTTTGTATAGTAACAGGATCTAGGGATCCATTTACGGGCCGAAGTATGCCGCAGAGCAAAGATCACTTGTCCAACTGGGCATCACCCTACCCACGACATGGGGTTTAAACCACAGCCTCTCCGTTCTCCCCCATAATATATTTTCAAAGAAAATCGAGGTTTCCGTAAAGACAACCATGCTAAATACTGAAAGCATTTCGCGTAAGAAGCGTACTAACTGACACCACACCATTAGTCAGACCGGTGTGCATATGCCACGGGGTAATATAACTTAAAACTCAATGAAGTCCATTGAACCCCAAGGAGCTCTGTCAGTTGAATAATTGGTGCATTCCAGAATGCATTCACCTGTTTTAAAATGTATGAGATTCCGAAAAATGCCAGTAAATTCATGCTCGGTAATAAATTAACCAATAAAGTTTCCCCAGTGGGGGGAAGAGGTCTGACCCCTCCAGATGCATTAACGTGCCCTGCAGGAGGCGCAGCACATCCCCTGGAGGTACATAGTTTTTACTAATGAACCCGTGGGTGATTATTTGGAGGAGTTTATTCTTTCCGATATTAGGTGCCGAGCGGCCACTGCCGCATTACTGAATAACTGGAGTTGAAGGGTAGAAGCTTGCAATCTAACTAAGAACAGAATTTCTTCCCATAAGCCAATTAGTTTTCGTGTATGCTTTAGAAAACTTTATTATTAGCAAAAGTTAAAGTTTCGGTATATTTGTTTGTTTGCATGTCCCAAGTATATATTTATTGTAATAGAGGGCCGAAGTTGTTTCCTAGTGGGACTCTTTCTTTAAAAGATTGCAGAGCTGCATTTTCTTTCTTCAAAGGCTTTTCTTATGACGTTGAGCATTCTATGGGTTTGTTCGATAATGCTGTGTTTTCTTCTAAAACCGAATTGATTCCTTGGAATACAACTAAACGCAGAGAAAAAATATACACTATGTTTATCGTAACAATATAAGATTTTGTTATTCGTGCTTAATTCCCAATTTTTAATCTTGATAAAAACACTAAACATTTATTGTTAATGGGATAAGCTATTCCTATGTACATATCACTGGTTGCTACGGCCAGATCGTCAGGAAACTTCATCCAAAAAGATTTTAGAAAAACTAAAGATATTAAACCAAATAAAACTGTTAAGCGTATAAGAATTATTAGCAGTTCTACTTGTAACAATATCAAAATTAACACAAAAACATCAACAATAAACAACGAGTTTATCTCTTCTTACATTCCAACACTACAATTGATTGGAATTCTTCCAACATTAACTGTAGTTGTATGTAGGTAGAAAAAACAAAATGAAAACAAAAACAGCTTGCTTAGTGGAACAGATGTTTTTAATCTTAAGATGGGGATTATTTGGGGACTTTAAGCTGTAAATAAGGGATGTAAACCAAAAGTTTTTTGGCAACACTAAATTTGTGAACACTACGGTTTGAAAACTTTGACCTTAAACAGTTTAGGCATCAACTGTATTAAAGTATTAGAAATTTGGTGTTATAAGAGAATTCTAAAAATTAGTTTGACTGACCGCGGCTCAAATCAAATAAAGAACGTGAAACCCTCTTGATAGTTAAACGCAGAATAACAGCATTTCTAGGGCACTTAATACATCATTCAAGGCCTTCAATCCCGGGTTAATAGATTGGTGAATAGAAGGAAGAAAAGGCCTTGGCAGGAAGAATTAATTTTGGCTTAGAAATATTAGACAATGGACAGGTTTGAAGTTCATTGGTGACCTTATTCACACTGCTTGATGCCTTGAAGCCTTGTACGTAATCGTTAAGATCCAGTGATGGAATAAGTTTCAAATAATTAGTTCTTCCGCTAATTCCTAATTCCCTTTAAAAAAAGAATTTAATTACTAATTACTTTAATATAGGCACTAATTAATTGCTTAATTCATAAATCTTTTCTCAAAAAAGAAAAAAAAAGAAAAAAAAAAGAAAAAAATTGTTTGAATTCAATCTTTTACAAGTCGAATTTTAACACTTTTTTTATCATTTTCTTTCAAATATCAAATTCCTTTCAAAAGCTTTACTGAATTTTTAATTCTAGTGCAGTTTCCACAATACAGACGATTGTTTGAGTAGTAAATTTTATACGAAAATCACTCAAAAATGTTAGTGCTTTTCATATAACAACATTTTCCGCTCCATACCACCGCCTGTATTTTGGAAACTTCACGCTTATCTTTTTAAATTGTTTTATTTTTTTGTGTGCATTTGTACCAGGAACACAATAAAGTCATTATCGTAAAAATATGCTCCATTCGTCAAAACTGTATAGTCTTATTTTAAAAATTACATTGGGCAATTCCAAAGTTATTCAAATCGTTGTTTTTTTCTCCTTTTATTTCGTTTTCAAATATTCAATTTGAAAACACGAAAATAATTTTTTTTATGTATCCAATTTTCTTTTTTCTAGTACCTGTTTTGTGGTGTTTTCTTTTCCAAAAAGTAAAAATGCATTATATTAAACGACTTCAAAACTAATCCTCTTGAGTATACCATGGAGTAGTTTTAAAACTACTCCTTTGTAGTCCAAAGCTGGGTTATATGGTCCTCCCCTAGGACATCGTAATGTTAAATAAAACATGTGTTTTCCATACGTTTGGGTTACTTTTGGACTAGTCCTGGTCCCTTGTGGGCTACTCTTTACACGCGTGCTTGGACTGGTCCTATTATTTCAAGGGTGTAAACGAATACGTTTAAAAAATATTTATGTATGTATAAATATGTATGACTGTTCTGGAAAAAATTTGCAAACGTTTTCTTGATTACAAACATGTGTGCTTGCTAAAAAAAGTGACCTAAAGCCTGGTACTCTGTTAAACATTTCACGTGAAATGCTGTCGAAATTCATATGAAAAAAACTAATGAGGAGTATCTATGAAATAATGTTGATAGAATTGTACTCTGTTCATTTTGTGAAAAAGTTACGAAAAGTTTCTGGCATCGTTTTTGAAAAATGCGAATAAATATAAGCTGCAGTTATTTGTCGAGGAATTTTAAGCAATATAAAAAAGTAAATATAAAAACTTAATATTAAATTAGAGAGAACAAATTGTAATACATACTACAACCAGTAACAGTTTTTCATTCATATCTACTTTCTTTTTTATTAAATATTTTATTGCACAGACCCCCTCAACTTAAGAATTTATTAAAAGTGTGAACAAAAGGCTGAGAAAGTTACTGCAGACTCAGAAAACGGCTTCTCTGGAAAAATATCTTGAGGAACTTTATGCAACTCCACACACAGAAAATGTATCAAGACAATTTTTAACAACACAGTTTGTTAAAAAGCACATTTTAGGTCAATTAGCGTTTTGAGTCAATGAAAAAATTTTTCAAAAATACACTTTGCAAAATAGCACTCAATATAATTAAATATTTCTTCAAATTCAATAAAAAAAATATTTAAATCAAAGTTAAGACAGTATTTTTACAACCATTGTCCATTTGTTAATAGTGTTAGCGCAGTGAATGAAAAACGACTATATTGTATTTTAATTGAACACTTATTTAGTTACTTTGCAATATTTGTGTTTTAATAAAGACATAACTTATAAAGCAATTTGTTGAGGAAAAAAAGGGAAGATTAAAAGAAAAAAAAAAGAAGTAGCAATAATTGACAGCTGTAAAATTGGCATTTCAAAACAAGTGCATAAAGTATATTTATCGATAGCAATAGAAATATCGTTGCAAATAAGACTTGAGTGTTTTTAATTCTCATTCGCTTTACAGTTTTATTTGTTTAATATCTTTGGATCTTCCAATATATAATTTCCGTTAACTCCGGGTGGAGCGTAGGGCCATAGGATTGTTTGTTAGCGAGGCGTCTTCGGCCTGTGCGGCAAGGTCTTCTGCCCACCTGCGCATGTCATTGCGACATGATTGCTTGACTAGTTTATGCAAGTTTCGGTATTGTATGTCCAGATTTGTCTTTGCTGCTGGCGATTTTGCCTGTTCTCTATTTATTTTTGTCGATCTTCGCTGTTCTATCAGTTCGAGCGAATCATCACTTATCCACTCGAATTTCCTTATACGTTGGGGTTTGAGCAAAGAGTTACAGGTTTCTATAAATCTATCTTTCAGATAAATCCACCTTTCGTTTATATTTGCATCATGGATCGATGCTAATGTTGTTTTATTTTCTAGGAGCGATGTGAACTCAGCTTTTGTTGTTGGTGACTTTAACTTATCTATATTATAGCGGGTTCTGCCTGAGTGGTTTTCCTTTGGTATAGCCATTACTCGCATTCGAATTCTTGCTATACCTAAGTAGTGGTCGAATCCTACATCTGCGCTGTTGTAAGTTCTTACGTCCAGAAGACTATTTCTCCACGGTCTTCTTATCCAGAAGTGGTCGATCTGATTTTCTGTAATTTTGTTTGGAGAGCGCCATATTGTTTTATGGCATAACTTGTGTGGGAACAGTGAGCTGCCAATAGCAAGTTTTCTGTTATTACAGAAGTCGATAAGCATGTCTCCATTTAAATTTTGCCGACCGATACCTTGTTTTCCCATCACATGCTCTATGTTTGAGTTGCCTATCTGGACATTAAGATCGCCCATTAGAATAACGGTATCTCCTTTTTTGATGGGAGTAAAAGTAGATTCCAGCATACTTTTTTACTTTCAATGTTGCTTACTTCTGTTGGTGCATAAGCCTTCACAATTGTGGTCTTTCTAGAGCGGGAGTTAAAGCGAGCTGTAATTATTCTAGAAGAGACGGGGTTCCATTCGATCAGTGAAAGAGCCGCGGAGCGTGTTAGTAGGAGGCCAACGCCTTCTGTGTGCGTATCTTCGTTGCAGGAATAAAAAAACCTTTCTCCTGTAGGTATTGGTAGTAAACTCGCAATTGCCTAGCTATCTACACTCACTAATGCCTAGCTTGTCGAGGTTAAATCTTTGAAACTCCATAGTGAGTTGTTTGAGTTTCCCAGGCTCGTTTAGCGTCTGTACGTTCCAGTATCCAATTCTTTATGGTTTCAGTAATCGGCTAATTTTCGGACGAGATGAGTGATTGGCCCAGGTCGCCTAGTATGGTGGGAGGGCTGCTGCCTTAATTTGTGTTTGTTTTCCAGTCTATCAGGCTTCCATACGAACCCAAGACTGTATTTTGTCATTAGATATTTCTCTCTAAAAACTGGTGATTGTGGATATACCGCATTGATCGGTCGACATTAAGATGTCTTGTAGCCATTGGGCTACATGCCTGGTCGCCTTCTCACTCTAGCTAGCTTTCAGAGGGGTCTGAAAAGCCATTGCCCAGGAAATACTTGGTCTAGGACCGGAAGTAGTGAGCTACTTGGACATTCCGGCAGAGGAATCGTTTCTGGACACTCCCAGGTGAGTGACATTCAGAACTTTCCGCACTTTCGTACAACTCTGTTGAAATTCTCATTCCCCATTCCATTCCCATTCTTCCAAAGTCTTTGGAAAAGGGTTTCCTTATGATCCAAGGAAGGGGTTTTGACAGGGTTTTCTCCCGTCTGAACCTGAGAAGCCTAAGAGGTACCTGGTTTTGAAGAACCCTGTACCAAACTTGGTTTACGACCGCCTGAAGGCTTAGTCGTGACGAGTTTTTGTGCACTAGTAGCTAACCGTCTAGCAGAGGCTGGCGCAACCACCTTGCTAGACGAGGTCTCAGTAGCATTGTAGCATACAAAAATTAGATCATGATTTCTTACACGAAACCTCATATTTTAAGCAGCACAAACAATTAAATTAAAAAAAAAATCCCATACAAGATGCGACCAGTCTAATAATGATGTATAACAATTTTTCATTAACAATGTAAACTAATTAAATTACTTATTAATACAACATAACTAATAAATACAAGATGTCTAATAAATACCAGATAACTAATAAATACAACTAATTCTTAACTAATAATTACAACTAATTCTTAAAATATATATACATTTTAAAAACTACTACTTAAGTTGAGCTTGGCTTGTGCTGGCTTTATTAGTGGCCGTGATACAAACACAGCTTAGGCCAGCTCGAGTAGTAGGACACAGGTACTCTACTGGTTTGTTACAGCCATATATCCCAGGTGCCTTTGTGGTAGTACACAGGAATCCTACTGGATGCTATAGCCATAGATTCCAGTTGGATTAGTAGTAGTGAACAGGGACACTAATGGCCATAGTTCCCAGGCTTAGTGGGAACTCTTAAAATTATCCCCAAAAATATAAACACTCCCGATAAATCGGGGAGTCGTTGTTCTACGGGTAAACTGGCAAGACACGTTATAAAACAGAAGGGGCAGAATACAATAAAAATTAAACAGTGGTTCTCTGGGTTAACGTGTTTGAGTTAATGTTATCCCACTTTCGGATTATTTCAAGTACGAATTCGGAATTAAACCTAAGTAGACATTTCTTGAATTAAGCACAGTTTAAGATTAACTCTATCTCACTTTTTCTTGAATCAATCTTGTTTTCGGATTATTTTAAGTACAGGGCACTTGAATAGTCTGTACTTGAATCAATCATTATCTACTCATGTTAATAAAAAAGTTTCACTTGTTCTTTAACAAATAAATGTATATTTTTTTTAAGCTTTGTGCTGAAAGTTGCTATAAATTCTTAATCCTACGGTCAATAACCAACAAAATATACGTTAGTCAATAACCGGGTACCCCGGTACCCCTTTGCAGATTTTTGCACTTTTACATTAGAAAATCTTGTTTTTCGTCCAATCACATATTGATAGTGTTGCAGAGTAAGCCAATAATTATTTTCCGTATATAAAAATAATCAAATTATGTAGATTTTAGTTTTAAATCGCTACAATTCACTTTGTCTACTGTCTCAAAGCCATTTGTAGCTATCAAAAGAAGTCGCTAAAGTAAACACATAGAAATTTTTTTCTTCTTCTTTGATTACGGTGCTTTGTTTGAATTTGTATAGCTTTTAAATACTTAAAGCATTTGCTTGTTGCTCATACATATGCATGTAGGTCGGTTTACAGAAGTATAACTACTACCCTGGTAGGTATAATAAAGAAATAATTGAGAGAGTTTCAGCAGAACATTTTATAGTGCTTCTGGAGTTTAAATTTAAAATAAGGTAAGAATGTCGCGTAAAGTGAAGTTTCTATCATAAAGCCAAACATTTATCAGATGAAAAAAAGCTAAATATAACTGATCTATTTTTGACGATATCACGGTGATGAACACTTTTCTAAAAGAGTAGACGGTGAAACACCATATACTGGAAATATAATCTGTCTAATGCTGATATTTACGATGAGTCATCAGATGAAAGTTATGCCGAAGTAAATATTTTGCCGTGTGGCAAAAGCACAATTTGTTATCCAATCGAAACTAGAAGTCTTAATATTCTACGGCAACGTTGTGGGCCTGCACGATCAACGGAATTACTTTCAAAAGCTTAAACTGGAGAGTAAATATGGTGGACATAATAGTGCGTCAGACAAACAAAAAAAAAAAAAAAAACTAACCCAACAAAACCACGACTTAATTAACACAGTAAATGAAATATATGCCTTTACTGACATTTTTATAACGAAAGGTGCAAATCATTCATGTAATGATAATACGAAAGATTTATGTGCCATCACATCTTATTCTCAATGTCGAGTAACAATGGCCATTACCAGATTCTGGTCACTGCGACGTTTTATACGGTTTGACGATGTAAACATCCAGTGAATGCGAATGCGAATCAGCCAAATTAGGGATTTAAGTATTGTGGACTTGTGATGAAAAAACTCCTATCCGGTCAATGACCAACTATATATAGCGGGAAATCACCAATGGGTCCTGAGATACGACAAGAAAAAAGAGTGGTTACGGATCCAACAGGTCCGTTCCATAATAGTTGGCGCGCCATCGCAATAGATAACTTTTTTACCACTCTTGATTTAGCGGAACATTCCAATTAGTCGCCACTATTCATCACGATCTGCTATTAAATGCTGTCAACGCAAGCCGATGCCCACAAATACAACATTTGAACAATAAAAAAGTTGTTAAAAAACAAATTTACATGTTTTATCGATCAAATTCAAAATAACCGTGGTAATTTGTAAGGAAAAACAAAACAACTTTTAGGGGTACCGCGGTACCCGGTCATTGACTCGCGTAGGTGTCGAATGTTAAACTGTTTTAAACAAAGATCTGGCTGTATATATATATATTTTTTTTTTTCTTTTATAATGTTTTTTAAGTCCTTGATAGCAACGATTTGGAGTTTCGTCGCCATATCTTCATTGTGAAAGATTTGCGAGCATTTTTAAGTTAAAAAATTACCCGGGTACCCGGTTATTGACCGTAGCGTTAATTCTAAATATAAATAACACAAAAATAAACAAAAAACGTTTTTCGCTGTAAATGTTTTTGTTTAAACCTTTAAATGTATTTAAAATGTCAATCTCTCTTGTTTAATGTATTTGAGCCCAGTTGAAGTTGTTTTTTTTTCGCCTTTTTAACAAGTAGAAAATGTTTAAAATCTACAACTACATAAAAATGTAGTTGGTAAAAAAAAGAAAAAAAAAGTTAAAATGCCAGTTAGTGTTGTTGTGTTATTTTGTTCTTTCGTCTATTAGCGGTGTTCCTTGTATTATAAGTTATATAAAACAGAGTTTCTCGAAATGCATATTAAATTTAATTAAAATTTTGTTGTTTTTTTCTTCAAACTTTTGAAATGCCTCACAATAAAATATGGAGCTTTAAACGTAGCAGGTTTGTAAGGTAGAAAAGTAAAAGTGGTGGTTACCAGAACACGCTTAAGTGAGAGACATGAGTTTTATATGGCGAGTTCCAATTTTGAAGCAATACATTTTTGACACGGAAAGCGCTTTAGTCTGGTGAATGTTATGAACATCTTGTCATACTAAATTTCTTGTAACCATTATTCTTTACTATGTGATCTTTACAAACCGGCTTCGGAGTAAGGGAATATAGTGGTATTTCTCTTTTTTAATTTGTTAAGAATTCGTTCACTAATTTACTGCATCATTGCATGTCTTATTGCGAGCTTACTTTTAAAAATTTACTAAAAGTGCTTCGCAAAATAAAAACATTTTTTATTGTGCAGTTCCTGCAGGAAACCTGGGTGCAAGTGTCTCCAAGTCACCAGTTTTGTCGACTTTATTGGTGACATTGTCAACGAAGTGTCTACACTACATTACATTTGCCACTACATTTGGCTTTAATACGAAAAAGATTTTATCAATCTGAGAAGTACAATCCCTATAAAAGTTGAAGAATTAATAAAAAACGATTGTTATGATTTCGTATTCTTTTAAGGCGCCCGTACACGACATGTATTTGTCATCTGACATGTCAAATTTTCAAGTCACATGTAATTGTTCATGTCTGTCAAAATTGCTGTTTTACATAAGGTTTATAATATTCGGTCACAAACGTACATGTAATTTGCTTCTGACATTGTCTCTGTTTTTTTTTCGCATTGTTATTGCAGAAACCAAAGTAGTTCTCGGTTTCAAAATAGCTTGCTGCCGCCACGAAAATATTTATTTGCGCCGTAAAATAATTTAGCCATCTTAACATTTTTTCTTTTATTTTAAAGATACCAATTTAGAATTTTATAATTAAACGGTTTTTATGTATATATTTACATAAATTCTATTCAATGGTGAGATGAGCATACATATCTTGGTATTGTAAAATATTAACTTCAGCCGGCTAATGATTCCGTCAATAGTTGACGCCGCTGCCAGTTTCTTCCCGGCATAGATTTCTGATGTCAGATGGTTTGTCAGAAGAAAATAGAGCACGCTCTAATTGAAATTTTGTCAGATGACTTTGCGTCTGACTTTTACAGAAGCAAAGTTAAAAAGTTAACACACGACATTTATGTGTTTTGCAGTGGGAAATTTGACATGTCAGATGACAAAAACATGTCGTCTATATGCTCCTTTACTTAAATGTACTAGACATTCTCTGGTTCCAATATCTACATATGTTTCCAAAGGAACTACCTAGACAGTACCTAGTCAGTAGTACCAACGTCAGTAGTAGATTTCCAATGACACGCACATGTTAAATGTCTATTTTAAAAACCATTGCCTGGGAGTATAATAAGTCACTAGTACTGGTGGCTGTGTCAATAGTGAATCAATACAGATTCACAAGTGACATTTCCTGCAGGGGTATTTTTAACAACCAATGATATGATTCGCGCATATCAGTGGTTGTAAATGACATGAGAGTACACGTAAATAAAACCCATTTATTCGATATGGCTACTTCCAACAAAACTATTTTTAACACAAGAGAACAAGGTTTTTGTTGTACTAAGAACTGAATGTTGTTTTTAGGGTAATTTAGAACGCTGAATCTCGACTCGACCTAACGAGATATACGTTATGTTGGACAATGAAGACACTTCCGCTCCATATATTGGACTAACTTGAAAACGGTTTTCTATATTCAGTCAAAAAAAAAATTGGTTTTAAATTTTCCCAGTAGTTTCAGAGATATGTTGAAGTTTAAAGAAAAGAACAATTAAAAAAAAATGTTTGTTCTTTAAATATTCATAAAAAAGTAAAAATGCGACAAAAATCACAGTTTTGGTATAGAAGCATTTACAGCCTGGCCCACAATTTCTTTCGCATATTAACAATGAAAACAAAAACTAATTTATTTTTTATTATTGTTTTTAATATAAATATGTATAAGAAAGAAATGTTCTTGTCGACGTATTTCGAATGAATTGAGACTTATTTCATTGTAAAGGCTGTACAACTTTTTATTTTGTTCACAACAAGGTCTATCAATAGGTCTGTGCAAGAAGCCAGATGTTTATTTGGGTAATTCCTCAACAATGTCAAAAATTGTTTACATTTTCCTTATACATGTATATTTTTTTTGTTTACGTTTTTGCCCAGCAAACAATATGTGTCCTAAAAGAGTCTTTTAGAACTCCTTTTTATGAGCAAAAGGCTCAGAAAAAAGCTCCTAAAACCCTCAGATATGAGCGTGTTTTCCTATGAAACCGTAAAAAAATTTTGTTCTGAATATGAGCGTTTTAGGACTCCTAAATTTAACGATTTGTATGGAAAATTGTGAGCCTTTTTGCACACAAATCAACCATAAAAACCTCTTAAAAGAGTCATAAAAGTGGGATTTCGGAGCCAAAAAAGAGTGATATAGGAGTGTTTCTTTTTCTTGAAATTAGGGTATTCATTTTATTTGTAAATTTATCCTTGTTAGCTTTTCATGGAACAATTTTATTTATATATGTTTTGTGCATGGAAATAAAAATCATTTTAAACAAATTTCAACGGACAAAACCACCTAATTTTCTTTTTACAAAGGCTTCAAATGGATAGTTTTGTCTATTGAAACATTTACAAGGACAATGTTAAGTTAACTATTCACACATAAATTACACAAAAAACATTAGTGAAAATGTTAAAAAATAAATAAAAAAATTAATAATAAGCATTTGTTCAGCGCATATACTCGTACGTATTAGGTATGTTTATGTATTTAATACGATCATTTGCAGTCTGAAACCATTTACTGGACACCGTAATAAATATATTTTCCCCGGAAGAGAATTTTCAAATAAATGCACCTGGAATAGAGAAAATTTTAAATACAAATATTTATTGAAATAACTTGTTTTTATTCTACCCTTACTTCGAAAAGCGGAAGTCGTCGTCATTGACATTATGGAGACCTTATTTTGTGCTCCTCTCCAAGAAAATTTTGCTGCAATACTATCAACCATAAAAGTTCGCCAAAAGCATTGCAAGGAATGTTATAGCCGACGGACCACTCAGCTAATTTATCCTTCAAATTCTTCCTACTTTCTTCATAATTTATAGAACTTTCAGAGCTGTCCGACTCGTTACCCTCGATGTGCATGAAATCTTTTTTAAAAGTGTCACCCTCACTTCCTTGTTCACAAGCTTCACTTTCTTCATTTTTTTACTTTGCAGAATCGTGGAATTCACTTTTCGAATTTTTATTTCATTAATTATTTTGCCTGAACGTCTTTTTCGCCAGTTGTTGGATACATTTTCCCTTTTTATTTAAAAACACAGACATAAACTTACTTTTTGCACAATTTCTCAAAGATTTTATCAAAATCACAACTGAACAGCGCAAAATGATTACAATAATGACAGACAAACGCAAAATATTGAAATTATCAAGAATAAGAAAACAAACTACCGTTGCCCCTCAGAAAACCCTCATAAATAAGAGTTTTCTAGGAGTGTGCTCCTAAATTGCTCATAAAAATGAGTCTTTCCGGAGTCCTGAATTCTACAGGCTCCGAAATCAATCAGAATTGCACAAAAATTAGGAGGGCAATCATAAAATCGTCAAGAAAAGGAATCTTTTAAGAGTCATATTTAGGAGCGCTCCGAAAATTGTTTGGTGGGTGGTTTTTTGCCACACATACATGCACACAAAACACATCTTTTGTTTCGCCTATTTAGTAGTAAACTTTTGACAACGGCGAGGGATTTTACACAAACAAAATGCCTGTTGCTTTTTTGTATTGTCGTGTTGTTGTAGAAGTAAGCAGACCTATTGGATAGGCGTTGGTTCACAATTTACTGAGAAAACTGAATTGATTAAAATCCCGATTTCGCTACAAAAATTAAATTTTTTTAATAGTTGTGTGTTTTCTGCTATTTTGTTTATGGACGTTTTGTCCTCCACATAAAAATGGGACATCTTCACTTTATTGTGAAAAAAAGCATTACGCGTTCATCGATTTTTATGATCTATGTCTCATTTTGTTCATAGGTTATGTGAATTTACGTAATAGTTATATGTCTTTTCACTTTTACCCGTTTTGGATTTTTCATGATTTTTAAAAATTTTTAATTACTTAGCCATTTTTTTTTTTGGTTATTTTCAAAAACTTTATTGTTTTTCAAAGCTAACAATGGCATCTTTATGGTAAAAACTGCCTTATCTTTTCAAATGATTATGAGACCCCGATTTCACCTTTTCATGACCAGAAAAACTTTAACCATCGAACCATTTTTTAAATTCGCCAATAAAAAATAATCTTAGAAATAAATTCGAATTTTATTTCCCATCCTATAAAGAGCATAGGGCCTACATGTTATTTGCCATCAGACTGGCTGTACATCTTCCACGTTTGTATAGCAAACCGCTTAATATAAGTACAGATGTTCACTTTCAGCCGCACCAATTAGGCGAACAGACGCTGCGATGTTCGAGGAGTTCAAATTAAAAGGTGGTACTCACTCACCTTGTCGTTGTTGCCAACATGGCATACATCCGCTGGCTGTCCGGAACTGTTTTTTTTTTTTTGTTAAAATAGCACTTATTCGCAGCTGACCTTTATATCTAAAGGCCGTTCACTATCCGCAACCTGTGACCCGTCCAGTTGCCTTCAGCTCCGCATATAGTTTGCATAAATTAACACACAAGCCATCGAATGCTTATCATATTGTGGTCGGGTAAACTGGTGGGGGGGTCTTTTAAACCATGGTAGATAAGGCCATGATGGCATTATTGCTCAATTGAATGGGAGATACAGCCATAATGGCCTTATTGCCCAATTTTTTTTTTCGCAAATGAGAGATAAAGCCATATTTTTCAGAATAATGTTATGCATGGCGTAAACATTCTGTAAAATAGAAAATCCTTAGTTATCATTGAAAAACATTTTTTTAATTTTTGTGACGCACGCAGGAAAACTTTATCCAGCGAAGCCACCTGCCGCGTTCTACTGGAGGAAAAAACCCCTAAGCGCGGCCAAAGGCCGCCACGCAGAAAAACTTTAGTATGGGAAGCCAGATTTCAATACTTAACTTTAGTGTCTCCGGAACTGAAATGAGAGATACAGCCATTTTCTAATGTTGCTTATATGAGCCATGATGGCTTTATCACCCATTAAAATGAAAAAAAAAAAACAAAAAAGGCTTTATCTCCCATCATGGCCTTATCTACCATGGTATTAAAGCACCCCCAAACTGGTGTATTTTCCTGATAAAACTTCTCATTCTTGTTCGCCAAATGCGGACTTTTTCTTTAACTATCATCACACAAACTTTACAATGAATTGGAATGATACTTGCACCTGACCTTGTCTGCAGATGGAATTGTCTTTGCCTTCGGTAGACACAATTCTCCCATGGCATTGGTTTGACTTTTGCTTTGTCGCAGATGAGAAGTGGTAGGCACTTTTGCCGCATATGTATGTATTTATAAAAAAAGGTATTTGTGCTAATTTTTTATAGATGTTTTTGTTCTTACACAGAAAGAAAAAACACTCGGGATAAATCAAGTTTTTCATGATTACTTTAAGTACGAGTCGTTATCAAAAATTCAAGTACGAATAACACTAAAACGTACTCACAACAATTCTAAATGGGATAACTTTCGAAAATCAATCGAAATAAGTATAAAATTCTTAAATCAAGTAAAAAAAGATTAAACTTTTCATTGTGTTTAACTGTCCAACTTACGCATGTTTTGATTTTCCATACACATTGAAAACAGTCTGGTCTGACTCATGTGTACACGAAGGGTTAAAAAGTAAATTTGAACTCTTGCTTCTCATTTAGTTGATATTTTTGGTTAAATATGTACATACGATTTCTAAAGTAAAAACCATATCGGGCATGATGTTGGAGTTTTATCATTCTGTAAGATGTAATACGGGTAAGTAAATCAATCGTAATAATTTTTTCTTTCCAATTCGGGATAAAATGAACTTACAAAACCTGAATCAAGCGCATTTTGAGA
Source organism: Pollenia angustigena (assembly GCA_930367215.1). Lineage (NCBI taxonomy): Eukaryota > Metazoa > Arthropoda > Insecta > Diptera > Polleniidae > Pollenia > Pollenia angustigena. The sequence goes on from OV884058.1 coordinate 154,186,896, forward strand.
TTTATTCAATCTTAGTTTTTCTAAAAATCGATCTTATTTTCGGATTATTTTAAGTACGAATTCATATTAAAACAATTTTGTAATTCTGAAATCAAGCACATTTTGTGATTGATTCAGTCTTAGTTTTACTTAAATCAATCTCATTTTCGGATTATTTCAAGTACGAATTCGGGACTGAACATGGATAAGTTAAGTATTTCGCGATTGAAAATCCGTACTTGAATCAATCTTCATGTACTTGATTCAAGAAAATCCGTACTCACCACGCTATTAATACCGCTTCGGATTGATTTGAGTACTGATGGATTGATTTTTCTTTTGAGTGTAATTGCTTTTTCGGGAATGGGTCTAGACTGAAAAAATTATATTCATTCGTTTTCAAATCACGCCGAAGCGGTGTCAATGGTACTATAAGTACGGATTTTCGTCAACTAAGTACTGAATGATTGATTCAAGTATCGATTATTCAAGTGCCCTGAAATTAAAATAATCCAAAACGGAATCGACTTAAAAAGAAGTGAGATAAAAGTAAATCTCAAGCTGTGATTGATTCAGAAATTTCTAAGATGGTTTTAATCACGAAGTCGTACTTGAAGTAATCCGGAAGTGGATTGGTTCTAGCCTAAACACTTAATCATAAATTTATTTAGTTACCACCTCGTTGTAACACATATTTGTTTTACCCTTGTACAACAAATCCCCCATTTGTTTACAAAAGAACTCTCAGTTATAAGGCACTAGCAACATACCCAATATGGGTATGTATTGTGCTAAATAATTTTAACAAATAGAATTCGGGATTTTTTGCTTCTTATTTTACTTTTTAAACGTATAAACAAATGTACTCTTTTCTTCTTGTAGTGTTGTTGTTGCTACAAACAACAAACAAACGTTTTTTCCCTACTTTTCTAGTGATGTTTCAACAACAAACAACAAAGCCACTGTGGCAGGACCAATGAAAACTTCAGGCTTTTATTAACTTGATTCCATTTTGGAGTGTATTAAGTACTTGCGAACTTAACTTGTCTATTTACATTATTCGTCGAAGTTAAATAAATTTTTCATCAAATGAGAGGACAATGAGGGAACGAATGAGTAAATAATACGAATCGAAGAGTGTTCCCCTTTTTACTCCTCTCTCTAAACGGGCACTAAAACGAGTATTTGGACAATTCTTAACCGATCGTCATACAAGTTTGCCATGATATATCTGTCTGTTATAAAATTACTTTTAAAAATTTTATCTTAATGTCAACATCAATGTTTGGAATTTATGGAAGTGATAGCGAATTAATGGAGTATATTTATGGTGCTTATAGTCATGCATTTGGTTCTCCCTGCTTTATTCAAATTTTGGGATGATATTTAAATGGGAGCTCGGTGAAATGGTCGACCGATGCCTACAATTTTCAATGGGATTGCTTCAATAAAGTGTAATCAATTCAGTAAGTGATTGTAAGTCGATCGACAATCTTATAGTAGACTGGGGTCTGTAGGCTACAAAACTACCACATTATGAAGGAGGAATAAAATTTTTTTATATTGACCTCTGTTTTGGAACCTCCTTATTACATAAAGCTATACTGTGTTTGTTTTGTTTTCGTAAGAGTTAGAAAAATCAAGATATTTTCAACATGAATTGCAACACGAAATTGTATTTAACAAAAGTTTTTCGTTTTTCTCCCAAAACAAAACACACACATATTGAAGGTGTAGCCCACTTAAAAATGTGGCAAAATTGAAAAACAAAACAAAAATAATATAAAAGTGAAATAAACAATACAAAACATCCTTCAAGGCTGCTTATGGCCAAACATTGAACCTTTATTTAACCAACTTCCTCCCTCTATGGAAACAAAAAAAAAAAAAAAACAAGAATTCAAAAACAAAATCAAAATTAATTTAGAAACCGTAAAAAGCTTTAAGGAAAGAAGTTCATTAAACATTTTCGCTATACTCGCTATCGATATGGTGTATGTGGGTTACAGTTTTCTAATAGAATTAGATGTTCACAGTATTTATCTTATTCAGCTTTCAAAAAGGAGTGGTTAAGTAGTTAAAGAAATCTTTCTTTGTTTCAATTAATTGTTTGTAAAGTGGAAAAGAAATCAATAAAAATAAAAAAATATCTTAATTGCAAAAAAAGAAATTTGATATTTATTTTAATGAAAGTATGTATTTCACGTTAATGGAAATTTTAAATTAACAATAAATTAATTTAATTAATAAAAAGCGTACTTTAGTTTAGAATAAAAATTATTGTTATGGGGAAACGGTTTTCGGTGGGAACGGTGAATGTAATTCAATAAAGATTTGAAATATTTATCTTTCTTTTTGCTCTCAGTATCAATTTCGTAATTACTTTTTAGTCCTTTGGTAGTCATGAAACTACCGACATTTTCTCAATTTCTTAGCATTCAAGTTTCATAACAGTATTGCCAGATAAGCAAATTTCTTAAGTCTAGGATTTCAAAATTGATTTAGGAAACCTTTTCAAATGAATAATTTTAAATTTAAATAATAGTTAAATTATATTTTTAATGCAATTATAAAAGTAAATTCTCCGGGCGTTTTTTCCCTTTTCACATTTTTCAAATTGAATTTACATAGAAAAAATGGGAGAGGGGAACAAACTTTTTGGGAATTTTTATTCATAATTGGGTTGTATAATTTGATTGGCGGCATGATATAACCACCCACGCCCGATTTTTGGGGGCTTATTTCATATGAAATAAACCATAAATTTTAAAATGAAATGAAACCCCAACGAAATAAAATAGCTCCCCTAATTAAAATGAAATAAATCCCCAATTCCTGAAATGAAATAGATCCCCAAAAAAGTATTCCACAAATTTTGTTTACATATTACAACGGGACATAATTTGTATTTTTGACGATTAAATTAAAAAATTAAATAAATCCGCAAAAAACGTTCTTGTTGCCTGCCTCTAATATATTTTTATGGGGAGTAATTTCATTTCGGTTTTGGGGACTCATTTCTTTATTCGTTATTTTATGCCGCCAATTTGATTATCCAAGGCAGTCAGACGTTTAATTATTGTCATCAGTATCATTATTTTAGAAAAAGGCTTGCCATTTACGAATATATGTAGATTGAATAAGAACCGAAAAACTCTTTAAAATAGTTGAAACTTACTATAAAAGCGGTTGTTCTAACGTGGCATACTTTTCGAGCATTGCGTTATAATAATGGTCGTCACTATCAATCTACTGTGCAAGAAATTGGCAGGATAATAAAGAAATTTGAAGAGACTGGAAGCGTTACAGATGTGGTCAGGCCTGTGTGTGCATCATCGCTATGTACGCGCTGCTGAAAACATCGCTTCTGTTAGTTAAAGTGTGGCGAAAAAGAGTCAAAAAACTACCCAGAAGGATCAACTGCTGCAACTAATCTAGAGCTTTATTTTGAAATACCAGTTTCAATTAACTCTACTTTTGAAACCGAAAAATGAATAACCGTTTTGATACTCATTCTCTCAACAATGCTACCATACTTTCATATAATTTCATTCGTTTTGTAAACAGAATCATAAACAGAACCAAATATCTCAAGAAAATGTTTAACAATACAGTTTGTAAAAAATAAAATTTTAGATCAACAAACTTTTTATTTGATTCAATGAAAATATTTATCAAAACTACACTCTGCAAAGCAGTGCTCAATAAAACATGTTCACAACGAAATAATTAAATATTTCTTCATATTCATTAAAAAAAATATTTGAATCAAAGTGAAGACAGTATTTTTACATCTCTTGTCCATTTCTTAATATTGTTAAAGCAGAGAGCAGAGAGAATAATAAGACCTGAGTGTTTTAAATTCTCATTCGCTTTACATTTTTATTTGTATAATATCTTTAGTTCTTCCAAACTCTTCGGAAAAAGGTTTTCTGATTATCTGGCCTAAGCAACCAGCGAAATGCGCATAGAAACTAGCTTGTCCCCCAATAATAAATTTTAGTGATTTTGTCAAAGAATAAAAATTGGAAATTTAGAACATCATAATTAATGAATAAATAAAGATTCGATAACATTTCTTTGATTTATTCAAAATTTCCAACAATTTATTTTAGCCAGTCACGTGAACATTTTGTTGAAAAAAATTATTTTGGGCAACAACTTTTTTTATTGACTCAATAAACTTGGTTGTGACTTAAAATTCAGTAGCTATACCTACAAAATTTTTCATCAACGCCACAAAAATCATCATCGCAAAAAATTAAAACATTTTTTAATCAAATATGCGATTTTCGTATTCAAATATGAAAATTATTTTTTTCTGTGTATGTTTTTGAAGTCTTGGTGTAAAGAAATATAAAGAAACAAAGAAAGTCAACGCAATAATCAGACAGCATTTGAAGTTACTGCCGTCGATTTGATTATAGGTGTTGTGAATTTAACAGCGATTTTCACGAAGTTGAAGACTTTTATTGTGCGTTCACTTAACTCACTATAGAATCTAATGGATTTTCACCAAGATTTAAGCATCATTACAATCCAGCAAATAAAAAAGTTTTTAAAGAGTTAAGGAAAAAAACCTCAAAGTAAAGAGAACTTTTTCATCGCCTCTTGTTTTTTGTCCGTTTTAAGGAGAGTCTTAAGGCTCCGTTAGCCGGGAGAAACAGTAACGTTGCAAATCAGCTGTTTCATTTTGTTGTATGTACAGCAATTACAACGATTACAGTTAGCAGTAAGATGTTACGTCTCAATCTGTAAGATATAGATTGGTCTTACTTTTTTACGGTTAGGTTACTGTTACTATTACCCCCGGCTAACTGTGCCTTTAGCCTGTTTTCCCAAGATTTCTGTTTTCTTTGTTTTGCGAGGTTTAACTAGTGTCTTTAAAATAATCATTATAACCGACAAAGAAATATTCGATTGGAACTCTTCAATATAAGATTTTGAAAGTTTCAGTGTTACATGTCAATATTATCTTAATGCGATGTTTGTAAACCCTGCTAAATGCCTTTTTACACTATCACACAAGTCTTGCGTATTTTGACGAGAATGCATCTCTGATTTAATTACTGTTAGAAAATTTTCAAAAAACAATAATAACTTAGCACGACAGGATTGCAGATGATAAAGCAGTTCTTACCCCCGTATTTATAAACGATTATTTAATTTAGCAATCGTGTATTAAGGCAAATTTTTATACAAAATTGGTTTTGTAAACCTTAATTAAATGTTAAAATTTTTTATAGTGTTCACAATGACCCAATACAGTACTTTTCGTTTATAGTCACTACGATTATAGTTACATTAGCGGTATAGCCCATTTTATCTCTTTATTTTGCCGCTATTAGTTAATTTATATTCCATTTAGCGATATAAGCACATTTACCATATATGCCATTTATCAACAGTAGTCAAAGGGAAAAGTAAAGCAAATTAAGGGCTTAGTCACATTAGCAAAATTTACTGGGTTCTTTTTAGTTTGCGAATAAAAAATCCATCAAAAGAAAGAATGGATTAAATCATTTAATTTTTGTCATCAACTCTCTACTCGTTAAAAATTAGGTTTTTGCCGTTGGTATCAGATACGAAATATCTTGTTATTATTTGAACTATTTTTTATACAGTATGCAACTATAAGCCCGATGTCGGTGTAATTTTAGCGATATTAGCGATATAGTCCACGTTATGGTTGCAACTTAAGGATGTGACTATAAGCGAAAAGTACTGTAGTAGCATTTAATTGTTCAAAATCACATATGTATCACAATTGGGAAGTTAATTAGATAAATAGAAAATTAAAGTACATACACTCAAAAGAAAAATCAATCCATCCGTACTCAAATCAATCCGAAGCGGTATTAATAGTGTGGTGAGTACGGATTTTCTTGAATCTAGTACAGAAAGATCGATTCAAGTACGGATTTTCAATCGCGAAATACTTAACATATCCATGTTCAATCCCGAATTCGTACTTAAAATAATCCGAAAATAAGATCGATTTAAGAAAACCTAAGATTGAATAAATCTCAAAATGCGCTTGATTCAGGTTTTGTAAGTTGATTTTATCCCGAATTGGAAAGAAAAAATTATTACGATTGATTAACTTACCCGTATTACATCTTACAGAATGATAAAACTCCAACATCATGCCCGATATGGTTTTTACTTTAGAAATCGTATGTACATATTTAACCAAAAATATAAACTAAATGAGAAGCAAGAGTTCAAATTTACTTTTTAACCCTTCGTGTACACATGAGTCAGATCAGACTGTTTTCAATGTGTATAGAAAATCAAAACATGCGTAAGTTGGACGGTTAAACACAATGAAAAGTTTAATCTTTTTCTACTTGATTTAAGAATTTTATACTTATTTCGAGAAATTCCGGGATTTATTTTTCAAAGTTATCCCATTTAGGATTGTTGTGAGTACGTTTTAGTGTTATTCGTACTTGAATTTTTGATAACGACTCGTACTTAAAGTAATCATGAAAAACTTGATTTATCCCGAGTGTTTTTTCTTTCTGTGTAAATGAACAGAAATGCATCCACTTAACTTTTACGATAAAAAGGGAATTGTGTCCACTAATCCGAATTTTAAAATTACAATTAACCCCAACAAACATGAACAAATCATATAGACTCGAAACTTATCCAGATAAAGTGAAAATTATTGCGCTTACCTGGCTTATGGGTAGAAACTCTTAAATTAGCTTGGATTGTAAACAGGTGCTTTATAACTCGATAATTAACGTCATACGGGGCCTTAATTTAGAAAAATTACAAAGACATCAAAACTAGCTTATATGCTTGATTACGTTAGCCTCTTGGTACATCAAAAACTCCAACATACACAAGAATCTAAACAAACACCTCGTCAAAGATGAGAAAAAAATTCGCAAAAACTATTCGAAAAAACTCGAAACCAATCCAAGTATACTGGCCCGGAATGTACTCAATAGCAGTGGCCACCTGTGGCTAAGAAGGAGGCACACTGCTGACTGGGACCACTTGTGAGAAGATAAATATAATGAAAACATGAGATTTTGTCTGGCATTCGCTGGACTTAATATTTTATTTAGTCTTAAGATTTGAATACTTTTTGTTAGTTTATAAACATTCGACAAACAAATAAAAAAATGTTGTATTTTCGTCCAAATACATAAGACTTGTGTGAAAGTGCCTTTTAAAACCATTTTTCTTAAGCTTTTGTTATTGTAAAAGCCATTCATGCACAGACAAAAATAAAACCTGATTTCAATTAAAAAATTTATGATATTAATTAAATTTGCATCAGTGAACAAATTAATAGTATCAATTAAACGTTTAATTCAATTAATAAAACGTTAAATTCTCTTGATTAAAAGTTTAATTCACTTGATAAAATTTTAAATTAAAAATGATTTTATTTTTGAATAATGTTTTAATAGGTGAAACAATTAGGAGAATTTTTTCTGTGTGCCGTTTTAAAATTAGAGATATTATATGGAAGATAGCCCGATTTATCACTTTTATAAAGTCCCCAGTGCTGTTATTATATAAAAAATAATTGTTTGCTTTCTTTCACAATTAACAACCCAATTTTATCAGTTAACCAACCAGATTTCTTGGATAAAAGCCAAGTGAGTGAAACTAAAGATAAGAAAATGATGTATGATACAGCTTAAATGCCTCCGAGTTTCGATATTGACCGATTTGAGAGGTTACTGATTTAAATGCAAAGCATTTGAACAGACAGCATTTTCAGAAGACTGAGGCAACTTTCTTTGCTTTGTTCTTTACCCCTCCGAGCGAGCTGGTAGTTGTTAGATTTTACACTATTTAATAGACGAACTTTATTAAAAAAATTATTGTTTTTTATGTTTTGTTGAAAAAAAAAATTATGGTCCTTAATTAAAATTGCAAATTTGCATAAAATTTTTCATATCTTATTACACATCCGAATAAATTATACATTTAAATACCTGCATATCATGATTATATCTTCAAAAAAAAAAAAAAAAAAATTGCAATTGCAGTTAACAAACATAAAACATTTAACATTCATGCATTTCAGCCATTAATTTTGAATCATTTCATTTTATACAAAAAGCTAAATTTATTTCTGAAATATTTATTGCAGGTGGAAATGTTGTATCAACGTTATTTTCTGCGCATGAATCAAAGTAATACCACTCACATACTGGTCCTATTATTAGCCCTCATTTTGGCTCTATCAAGTGCTCATATCGTCTTTACAACCATCCAAGTGAAACGAAATTTTTCGACAACTTATCGCGATGATTTTGTAAATGTAAATGTTGCTGGCAATAGCAACATTATTATGGGCGCAACCCAACAATTGTTGCCTGGTCAACAAATTACGTTTGGCGTGGGCGTGGCAGAAGCCGTTGATGAATCTTTTCAACACAAGCCAGCGAAAGAAGATACATTTTTAACATCCGCTTTGCAACGAAACGTAGAAATACTCTATCAATTGCCAAAATATAATACCACAGTAACAAAAAGTACCCAAAACTCAACCAATCAAATTGATAGGATAATAAACTCTGATACTTCTTATTCTTCTTATAACGTCGTGGGTGCACCTGACGGCAGTGACGGTGATACCGAAGATGTTGAAAACGATGATGGCAGGTATGTCGAGGAGGATGGTGTCAGTCATAAGCCAACATCAATTATATTGAACGCTGTTCCATTGCCAGCATTTGTAACAAGTGCCAAAGTTGTATCTTCTAAGCTGCAGCAACAGCACCAACAAAAAGAACAACAACAGGAAACAAATCTTCATCATCAATACGATTTAAGTGCTGAATCTAAAGCCGCTTTTGCTTCACGCCTGTTTAAACGTCGAAAGCGAAAATATTTAAATAGAAATTTGCTTAAGCACCGTTCAAGGTAAGTTTGGCGGTAAAGGATGATGGGGTGTACCTTTTTTTTAAGTTTTATAAAAATATTGTACACCTTTTGAAAAAAGTTTTAATGTTAAGATGGCCTTTAAAGCTAAATTCTTTTGCTTTAAATTTAATGGATATTTTTTGCATTAAATATAGAAAACTTTTGTAAATGATTTTAGAAGCCACTGAACAGTAAATGTTGGAATTTGAAATATAATCCAATTTTAATGAAAATTAATTTTGATATTTTGTTGCATAAATATTATCTGGATTATTCTTGCGGAAAAAGGAGAGTTCTTTTGTAAAAATTTTTTTAATTATTTTAAATGGTTGCACGCAGAGGAAAAACATGGTTGAAGTATGGTTAAAAAAAACATATTTTGGACCCTACAATGGCAACAAATAAACTCTTTTTGTTTTTAACAAAACTTTTTTCCAGATTGATAATATTTTGTTTCTATTTAACAATAAAGTGTTTACCTCCCCTGGACCTTCAATTATGGTTAAATTTAACAATTTGATGTTTTAATAAAATAAAGCTACAACTATTATAGACTTAAACATATTATGTTAACCTTAACCATATTATTATCACGGCAACCATAATATGGTTATAGCTTTTGGATGGATGAATTAAACCATAATATGGTTGCCGTAATAATAATATGGTTGAGGTAAAATATGTTTAAGTGTATAATAGTTATGGTTAATATTTAATAACAATAATATGTTCGAAATTATAACATTTTAAAACATTGTATGTTTAATATTAAATTGAAAATAATAAGTCTAAAAAGCAATAACATTCTGGTCATTTGCATTTTACAATAGTTGCTTGGTTTGCTTAAAATTCTTATTCAATTTATTTTAATTATTGATTAAAATACATAAATTTACGTAAAATAAACTAGTAAAATAGAAAAAATGGTAAAGAAGGTCGCCACAGGCTGAAATATTTATGTTTTTTTTTTATTGAATCTTTCTTGTCGAAAATTACAATATGTTTTCAAAGCTTAATCCTTATTCTTATTTGTATTTGATAGCCATTACCAATGAAACCGCTAATTAATTGCATTCAAGTGTCAAAAAAAGTCTGCTAGGCTCAAAGTGTCGGATCTCTTCAGCCTCCGGTGACCTTCGAACTTTATTAGATCCCAAGCGAGGTAGTTGGAATGCACCATTACTTTGTCTATGTATTTGACTGAATACTTTTTAATTTCTTCCTGGATGGTAGCGATGTTAAGATCTCTGTGGATAATGTCATTGCGTATATACCATGGGGCGCAGACAATTTGCCGTAATATCCTAGACTGTCTTCTTTGTAGCTTCTGGATGGTTGGTGTGCATAACTGGATGCCATATATCCATATTGGTTTTATGATAGACTTGTTTAAGAGAACTTGGTTGTATAAGGACAAGTTTGAGTTTTGATCGATTAGCCAATGTAGTTGAGCTGCTTTAAGTTTCATAGCCGTTATTTTCGCTTCAATATGACGAGACCAGGTCAAGCATCTATCTATCGGGTGATTTTTTAGCTATTATCTTTTTGGCAACACTGGTTTAAACCAGGGACCGTAACAGTTATGCGTTTTTTCATAAAAGAAATAACAGTTATTTTTTGATTTTAATTTTTTTGAACAAAAATAACTGTTATTTTTTGATTTTTATTTTTTCAATTAAAAATAACAGTAATTTTTTGATTTTTATTTTTTTGAACAAATATAACAGTTATATATTGATTTTTATTTTTTCGAGCAAAAATAATGACGAAACGTGCGGTAAAGTGTATGTTGGAACAACCAAAAGAAATTTAGCTACTAGGATAAACGAACATAAAGCAGACATTGACAAATTAAAATACTCAACAGCTTTAGCCCTACATTGCATTGATAATAAGCACACACCAAATCTAAACGATGTTAAAGTACTAGACGTAGAGCGGAGGGTAAACAGAAGATTTACACTGGAAAGCCTATGAATACAGGAGAGACTTAATACAGCTGTAAACAAAAAAGATGACAAAGACCGAACGAATGCAAATTACACGATTGCAATATTATAATTTGGTTCATTTTCAACTGTGATACTGGCATTAAGAAAAGTTTAAACTGTGATATTTTTTATTAATTATTTATTTATATTTTTGCTTTATTTGTGTGTTTAATTGTTTAAAACCACATTAAAATTAGAAATGGAAATGTAAATACAAATTCAAGATTTTATGTGAGTTAAATTGTTCTTTATATGTTATTGTATTTTTTTATGTTAATGTACTAAATATTATTGCTTTTTATAATTTGTTGTTGCCAGATTTCAATAAAAATAATCCCTGAAGAGGTAGGAAAACAGCCTACGAAACGTCGGAGGAAAATATGAAATAAATCTTTTATTTACATATAGGAAATAATTAGACCTTGAAAGCCTGTTTGGAAATCCCAAAAAACATTCAGTCACATCATCTTTTTTAAAAACACAAATAACGGTTATTTTGGAATCTCTCAAAAACTGTTCTACTTTTGACAATTCTGACTTCATATTCGGATTCAGCGGACTATTTTACATAAAGATTAGGCGTCAGATTCATTTGGTCACGACTTTGTTGAAATTTTCTCACGTAGTGTAATTACACACTAAAATAAAAATTTTAAGTCAACTAAATTATTAAATCAAGTACATTTATTTAGAGAATAACTTTTATTTTTGCTCGAAAAAATAAAAATCAAAAAATAACTGTTAAGTTTGATCGAAAATATAAAAATCAAAATTATAAAAATCAATATATTTATCATTTACAAGTGCATGAGGAACAATATGGTATACTTGAATCAGTTTTTCGACATTAAATTCTATATGCTTTTTTTGTTTTAAAATTCCAATATAACTGTTATTTTCGGTTACTGGTTTAAACAGCTGACGCACGTTTCGTGTTTTGTTTCACTGTCAAACATCTTCAGTTTGGGCTATAATTTAACCATGAATCGTCTTACAAACGAACCACGCTTGCAGATTACTGAATTTTATTATCAAAGTGCGTGCTCTGATAAGAAAGTTCATCCACTTTTTTATCGAAGTTCATTTTTGGCTCAATGGGTACGTAAATAAGCAGAATTGTCGATTTTGGAGTGAAGATCAGCCAGAAGCATTGCAAGAGCTACCAATGCATCCAGAAAAAGTCACAGTTTGGTGCGGATTATGGGCTTGTGGCATCATTGGACCATACTTCTTCAAAGAGGATGCGAATCGTAACGTAACTGTGAATGGTGAGCGCTACCGTGAGATGATATCCAACTTTTTTTGCCCAAAATGCAAGAGCTTGACTTGCATAGCATGTGGTTTTAACAAGACGGTGCCACACAGCACACTTAACAATGGACTTTTTGAGAGGCGAGTTCGGTGAACATTTTATTTTACGTTCGGGACCGGTCAATTTGCCGCCTAGATCGTGCTATTAAACGCCTTTAGACTATTTTTGTGGGGCTATGTTAAAGTTCATGTCTGTACACACATGCCCGCTTCAATTGACGCATTGGAAGACAACATTGAAGCATTTATTCATGAGATACCGGCCGAAATGTTGGAAAGATTATGCCAAAATTGGACTAAGCGGATGGACCATTTGAGGCGCGGTCACGGTCAACATTTGCATGAAATAGTCTTCAAACATTAAATTATATGGACCGTACTATCGATTCAAATAAAGATTTCATGCATTTTTATTTAGCTCTTAAAAAATTACCCATTATATGAATTCCCAAGTACTTAACATGGTTTTCTACCGGAAAAGTGATGTTAATTATTTTTACAGCTGTGCACGTTTGTGTCTGAGCTTGAAAGTTAAGTGAGCAGATAAAGCCGGGTTAACCTTTATTTTCCATTTTTCTAGTTAGGCCTTTAGTTCATTGATGTGGGACTGTAAATGCTGCGATGCAACTTCTGGGTCTTGATAAAAAACTATCGTCTGCAAACGTAGAAGTCTGTGTGTTCGGGCCCAAAATTCTGCCTCGAGCGACACCAGCAGATATTTTCTTGGTGGGGGAGCATTGGTTTTTTGATCTAACCATGAATGTTCTGCCAGTTAAATAGCTCTCAAGGAGTTTGTGAGTGTTTTGTGGAAGCATTCGAGTTATTTAAATGATCAGCCCATCATGCCAAACTTTGTTGGCATTCCTTTCTCTCAAACGCTGATCTAATTTGGTTAACAATTCTATGCAATTGTTCGATTGTACCATGCCTTGCTCGGAATCCGAACTGGTGATCCCGAGTGATTGCGTGTTCATTAAGATAGGGACTTATACTTGAAAGGAATATTTTTTCGAATAGATTTGATAATATTGATAATAGGCTGATTGGTCTGTACAGACGTAATTTGACTAGCGTCTTTTCCTGACTTAGGAATCATAACAATTGTAGAGGTCTTCCAAGAGGATAAGAAGTAGCCCACTCATAATATCGAGTTAAAGATGAGCAGCAAGATTCTTGAAGCAGACGTAGGTCAGGAACGGGAGATTTTTCAATATTGACATTTTCTACCGCAGATTTTTCTTGAGTAAATTTTAATTTTATTGGATCTTTAACTGTATCAGGAATAAATGGACGACAGGAACAATTATGAGCATCATGGGGCGTGAACACTTTCTCCAAGTGGCTGAAATATGACTCAAAGGGGATTTTTATAAATAAAAAAATAAATAAAATTATAATTTGACACTTAATAGGCTTTTTACACTGATCAACATCTAACATCTACCATCAAAGATGTAGAAAATGTGAAACACTTTTTTACATTGCTCACATCTTACATCTTACCATCAAACATAAATGTCACCATTTTTGAAAAAAAGAGTTTTAAAATAAAAAAATTTTTTTCTACAAAAGTGCCAAAATTTAGAAAGAAACCCCAAAAATGCATTTCAAGTTCAATTTATTTAAAAATATAAAAAACATTTAAGAAAAAATCATTGCTTTAAAAAAGAAAACTTGACAAATGGTAACGCTGCTTTCAAAACAACCGTCTTTTTGTCATAAGATAGGAACATCTTTTAAAGATGTTGATAGATGTTGGTTTTTATCCTTATGTTTTTCTTATGGAAATATCTTGACATCATCGGAAATTGTGGCAAATTGAAGGTAGATGTCAGATGTGATCAGTGTTAAAAAGGCTATAACAAACAAATTGAAAAAATGGATGAAATAGATAACCACAATATGTTTGTCATTGACCATATTATTGTTAATTGTGACCATATTATGATTACTTTAGTAAAAATGATATAAAATGTTGACCATATTATGGTAAATTTTGTACATAATATGGTTAGTTTTGACCATTTTTATGGTTAATATTGACCAAATAATTTTGACCATATTATTGTTGATTTCGGGAACCTTTTTGTTTTTTTTTTAACCATACTATGGTCATATTTAAACAAAATATGTTAACATTAAACATTAAACATTGTTAAAATCCAACCATAGTATGTTGCTCTTAGAATATGGTTGCCTCCAACCATATTTTTTGTCTACGTGTGTAAACTAATTTTTTCTGTTTATTATCTTATCATGTGCAATAGATTTTAAAAACGGTAATACTCTTATTTCTCTCGATTTTTAAGCTTTACTGCCTGTTTGTAGAACGCGAAACCAAAAGTGGTTGAACGAGTCATTTTTGCGCTCCCGTTCTATAAACAGGCGGTTATTAACAATTTACATTAACGATCTTACGTTTTTGGAAATTGTTTTATTTTATAGATATAGTAGATTAAGATATATTTCATAGACCTTTTCCGCATGCGAAAATTTACTTTGACATAGTCTATTTATTTTGTTTTAAACTTTTTGTTCACTTCTGCATATGCAAAGTTCACTTATTTTATAAAAAGATACCTCAAGGAAAAAGGTAGAAATATATTAAAAATGTGGCCTAATTCTCCAAAATAGAGCAGCCTTCAACACCGGGTTACATTTATTTTCGGAAATTTTAAGAACTATAATTTTTTCATTCAAATATTTAAATTTTCATTTAAAATATCCACAATAGTGGAGAGGTTATAATGCATGTGAACTCCGGCTGGCAATCTGGCCTGCTGTTCATATAAACTTTGTGCGCAAAGTAAAAGGCGTTATTTTGGATATAATTTATAAAAATTTGGTACATAGGTTCTAATTGTCAGAAGCCAATTGGAAAAGGTGACCATCGGCCATTCACCGTCTTATTACGTTGGGATTTAGAAATAACTTGTTCCAAATTTAAATAATTTAAATTTATCTTAATCATCTTACCAAATTTAATTAGAATCGTCAACTCACGTCAACTCCCATACAAATACCACTACTAAGGAAAATAGCATTGAAAGCCATAACTTTCTTATTAATGTTGCAGTTGATATAAAAATTGGCCACGACAAAATATTGTGCTGGTAGGTCCAAAACTAACAATAGGTCCCATACAAACCCCCTTTTTAAAGGCTTTTTACAGGCAAAAAACCTCCGATAGATGATTTCTAAATAACATTCGGGACAAACAACTTTTATATGAATCCTAAACTCAATTACATAATTTTGTTCTGGAGGGTCCAGAACTGCCCGTTTAACAATTAGACTAGACTCGCAATACTTTCTTATATATACTGTGGTCTAGGTTATCATATGGTACGGCTTTACGACTTTACTTTCTATCTAGTTTCAGTTATTTCTTTTTAGTTTATTTATATAATTAAATTCATTGCATGGACATTAGGGCTATAACTTTTTTACACTTTTTGCGAATATAAAAAAACGGCATAGTAAAGTCGTGAAGAACATTAAAAGTTAATAATAAAAAATATGATAATTTTTTCGGATTAATAAAAAAGTTCACGCAGCGATCGGGTTGAAGTTTGAAAACAACCATTTTTATCTCACGGAAATTTTAAAAAATATACACCTGATATTTGTATATATTCCTAAACGTATCACTTAAATGCTATTTTGGAATTTATCCACTGCTTTAGATTAAAAAATGTTCCTACGGTTTACAGTTCATCGCGGCTCAAAATTTCTTGGAAGATTTTTTTTCGCAAAGCGACGGGAAACAGGTGTTTTCATTACTAAAACATTTTTGGCCACTCCGTGGTACTATGCCAAAAATTTGGTTATAGCCCTAATGGGCATGTTTTGCATTTGATCCATTGAAAATTTTTAGTATTGTGGTTAATTTACTGAACGTTTTATGATTTTTAATCCAAATATTGATATTTAAATCAGGCTAATACTACATTAACATTAGGCCGAAATCTTATAGATTTGATTTAAAATCTTCTTCGAAATCTAGTGCGTTTACGTTATACTTTTTTGACATTAGCGAGATTTTGTTTTTATAACAAAACAACTGACTAAAAGTTTTTTCGCTACACACAAAAAGATATACATTAAAAAATTTGCTTTACCTTTTATTGATAATCAACGATATTTATTTTATCAGTATTATTCGTCTTTTTTATTTTTCTACAATTTTTATAAAACTTTTTAATTTTTCTTTTTTTGAACAATTTTTGTTTTGTTTTTTTTTTTAAATGTAATTTTTTCTTGTGCAGTGAAGTATTTTTTAGTGTTATATTGAAAAAACCATAGTTGCGTCATTAAGTACTACTAGATTTTGAGCAGATTTCGTCGAAATCCAGTCTCGAAGTAGATTTTGTTTTGTATGGGAAATCAAGTCAAACACAAGTAGATTTGACTCGAAATCTCGTAAGTACTAGATTTGGCGTAGGTGTAAGTGTAGTATAAAGTTTATTGAATTTAATTTTCATGAAATTTTTTTTATGAAAAAAGAATTTTACAACATGAAATAAATTAAAATTTATTGATAATTTTTCATTCTTCGCTGAGCTGGGAACCGAACACAGATTTTCACGGACAGGATGCCCTTACATGTTTCAAATGTAACCACACAATCTCTTCAGAATGGTTTTGCCGTTTAACACCCACCGCCATTGACGACGGCTGGCAGTCAATAGTCAAACATCAATCTTTAAACCAAAGTGTATTTATTAATCGGTAGATCGAAATTAGCTTTGAATGATTATCTATTTTAAATGATTTACATGTTCTTCCTTACTTCTTTTCTTTTGTACTTTTTCTCAAGAATTCTCCTTGAAGTCCAAAGTACATTTTTAATTTCATGTTGTAAAATTCCTTTCTTCATAAAACATTTTAATGAAAAGTAAATTCAATGAACTTTAGCCTGATTAAAATATCAAAACATCTTTTGATTACAAGAAAACATTTGATACCATCTTTTTTTTTTAATACTGTCAATTATTTTTTAGAAAAGAGTTTAACATTAACTCAAGGTCATTTTATTGCGTTTTATTCAACAAATTTAACCATTTATTTGTATAAAATCTTGCAATGTATGTAAAACGGGCTTTCGAAAACTTAAAAAATTTCAAGGCTCGGAATTTCGAAAATCCGTTTTACATACTGTATAAATGTGATATGAAATGCGGCTATAATATGATTCAGTTCAAACACATAAATCTGAACTGATATATAAATTGCCTTAATTGTCCTCCAAGCACTTTAACTTGTAGATCGCTAATAGATTCAATCAATAATACACTGTAAATGCCTTATAGTAATTGAACACTTTCTTAATTTTGGTTCTGTCTTATATACTAAAATTTAATTAATTAAAAATTGAATGTCACTATTGCACAATGCGGAAGTGACCCAATTAATTGTTTGCATAATTGCTGACTAACATTTCAAAGTATAAAATTATGATTCAGGTAACAGAATAAAATAATGCTATGTTAACAATTATGAACAAAAGTAAACAATAAAATTGTTTGGGATGATTGAACTTCAAGTAAACAACAATAAAATAATGATATGTCAACAATTATTTATAAAGAAAAG
This sequence comes from Pollenia angustigena, assembly GCA_930367215.1. Lineage (NCBI taxonomy): Eukaryota > Metazoa > Arthropoda > Insecta > Diptera > Polleniidae > Pollenia > Pollenia angustigena. Next base: position 154,204,670 of record OV884058.1, read on the forward strand.
GTAAAAATAAAACAAAAAATTAAATTATGTTATGTCAGCGATAAACTGAACTTATGTAGTTCATTAACATTAAGTAACATAGTTAAAAATAAAATTAAAATTAAATGTATGTTTATGTGAATGTCAGCACATACAATGCACGATGTTTTGGAATTAGAAGACCCCAAGCAAAATTTGATGCAGATAATTTTCGTCGAACATTTTAAACCTTTAAATTGCAGTTTTAGAATAGTTTAGTAGAAATACTAAAATTACCCCTTAAAATAAGTGTTAGGCCGAGGCCACGCAATGAGCGGCTAAGCGTCAAGCGGCTGAGCGATGAGCGTCAAAAAATATGAAATACTAGTTAAGTGGCCACGCAATGAGCGGCATGTGAGCGAAATTTTTGAGCGGCTAAGCGGCGTCGCTGAGAAATAAAACTTGTTCTACAATACACATACACCCAACAATAGTGGAGATAACATTAAACAAGCCACTCTTTACAATTTTAACAACTAATCGCTCAGTAAGAAGCCACTTGCCGCGTCAAACTTGACGCTTTGACGCTCAGCCGCTTGACCCTTAGCCGCTCATTGCGTGGCCTCGGCCTTAGAGTGTTAATATATTCTAAGCAAAGAACGATTCTATTGAAGCCATCTGAAATAGTATTTCAGCTCAGATATTCATTAAGTATTTTTTTTTTTTTTTGACTTAAACCAAATGCCATTGCAAAAAATTCAAAAACCTTTGGGGGCCGATATTTCGGGAACCCGAGCTAGCTTTTCAAAACCCTTTGGCATATTTGCTTTACCAATAGTCTAGTTTCATTTCGCGTTGCAAGTATTGTTGCTGGTTTTTTTTTTTTTTTTGTTGCACAGTGTGATTTAATAGTAATTTTCAAGTTATATTTTTTCTTTAAACTAAATTTTTTTATGTGTTCGAAATTTAACAATTAATAAATAGCACTAAAATTTATCGATTACTTAACACAAACAGCTGACTTTACGATAACAAGTGTTGTTTAAAATCGCAGTAAAAACTTCGCTTACTTTTTCAAAATTAATATGTTTTTCTGATTACTCAACACATTATTTTGTAGGCGAATTTTTTCCAATTCTACTGAAAGAGCCAATGAGTCTTACAGGGGATGACTCAAAATGAATGCATTAAATAGTAAGTCATTATTTATATACCTACATACATTCAGAAAAAAGTAGTTATAGAAGTAGGTATAGAAGAAAGCTACTACATAATGTGCGAAAAAGAAAAAAGCTTTTTGAAATAGTAAGCGAAGTTTGTACTTGGTTGTTGAAATTAAAATAGTTTAAAGGTAAAATTTGCATATACTTTGTTTTTTCAAGTTCAAATTTAAATGCGAAGTCATAAAAAGTACGCTTGATCAATAATCGCCACCAAAAAACAAATTTTTTAGACGTAATTGCGTTTAAATATATAGAAACTCTATCAGCAACAGAGAACTGCAAAATAACTATTTTTCTTGATTTATTCATACGCTAAAATTAACATTCACTCTTTGCTTGCAAAACAAAGTTCAACGTTGGTAATTTTTACATCTTTCCGTACACATTTGATTTTTGCATTTATTCGTTTTTTATTGAAAGTGTTTATTTTGCATTTTTGTTGCGCACGCAATATAACACAACTGTGTAAATTCAAAAGAAACAAATTCTAATACTTTTGCATTCAAGGAGTCTTTGTCCACTCGATGAGACGCTTTGTTAACATTAACAACAATAACAACAATAATCCACTCGATGAGACGCTTTGTTAATATTAACAACAATAAAAACAACAATAACAAGAATACATTGTACCTACATACAGAGCTACTGTACTTTTTAAGATGAAAAAAAGTCTGTTTCTATGGAAATTGTTTGTATGTATGCACCTACATATGTGCGTTTACCCTGTCGGACATTCAGTTATCTTTAAATTAACTAAAAGCTAACTTTTTTTAAGTAGTGATGGATGACACTTGCATTACTTTTGTATGGAATTAACTAACTATTTTAACATTGCGATGTCCTAGGAAGTAGTCAATTGCCCGACTCTGCATTACTTTCAGTTAACTTAAAAGTTAGTTACCTAGTCGTTAATTTAAAGTTAACTTTTTTAGCTGGCTATAAACTTACTACTTTAAGTTGGTTTTTTTAAATTAACTATTTTATTAAAATTGTATTTATTTTTTTAATTTTTTAATTATACTATAACCTGGTCGTTACCGATTACCAATTTCTACTCCGTATATTGTAATAATGGCCCTAAATAATTATATTATTTGTGGGTCTTGGAGCCGTCTGTTTCCAATCGACTTGGCTCTCTCTACTAAAAATACACAGTGTTTGTATACACTTTGGTTAATGTAAATTATCCACAGCTCACTAGCCGATCATATATCGCTGGTCACCTTTTAAAAGACAATAATGGCGTACCGGTTACGTCTAAGGAACAGCAACTGAAAATTTGGACTGATTACTATAACAATATGCTCTCAACAACACCTACAACCTCTGAATGGAACTGTCAATGCGAAAATCATGAAGAAAGCACTTATATAGATGTGAGTTGTCCCAACATTACAGAAGTTGAAAATGCAATAAAGTCCCTCAAGAATAATAAAGCAGCTGGTATTGACTCAATATCTCCAGAACTTCTAAAAGTCGACCCTTCCACTATTGCACTTATCATTAAACCGATCGTTGATGACTTTTGGAACCTAAAGTGTTTGCCATCCCAGCTTAAAGAAGGTGTTATTATCAAACTTCCCAAAAAAGGGGACCTTTCAAAATGCAAAAACTGCAGAGGAATAACGCTTCTAAGTCTGATCAACAAAACCATAACACGCATCATCTACACGAGGTAGTCACCTACATTTATGAACGACCTAAGATGTGAACAAGCTGGCTTTAGAACTGGCCGCTCCTGTGTGGACCAACTAAATAGTCTCCGGGTAATCGTAGAGCAATCTGTTGAATGGCGCTCACCACTATACTTAGCCTTCATAGATTTTGAAAAAGCCTTTGACACCCTTAACCATCATGCTATATGGAAAATACTTAAGTGTAGTGGTGTGCCGGAAAAGATAATTGAACTCATCAAAGAGCTTTATGATACTGCCTGTTGTCGAGTCTTGCACGAAGGTCAACTGGGTGAAAATCTTCCCATAAACGTTGGTGTACGACAAGGCTGCATTTTATCACCACTCCTATTTAATATCGTTCTAGACACAGTGATGCGGCAGGTAACGAATATGAGAAGAGGTATTTCGTGGGGCTTACAGGGTAGATTAGAGGATTTGGACTTTGCAGACGACATATGCTTACTCTCACATAACTTTGAGAATATGTCGACCAAACTCAACATGATTCATGAACTGGGAATGAAAGTCGGTTTAAAGATCAACTTTGCAAAAACAAAAGTTATGCGAATTAACACCAACAATACAACACAGCTCAAAATAAATGAAAATGAATTAGAAGATGTAAGCAGCTTTTGTACAGCCCGTATGGAGATCCTCTCAGTACTCAATAAAAACAAAATTATGGCTTTTTCCTCAAATGTAACATCCACGCTTCTATATGGTTGTGAATCCTGGAACACTTCTCAACGCCAGATTAACAGCCTGCAGGTTTTTGTCAATAAATCCCTAAGAAGAATCCTTCACATTTTTTGGCCAGAAACAATATCAAACACTGAGCTGTGGAGAAGGACAAACCAGATACCTGTTCAAAGTGAAATCCTCAAGAGAAAATGGAATTGGTTGGGTCATATCTTAAGAAGACCACAAGAAGATATTGCACGAATGGCAATTGACTGGAATCCACAAGGCAGTAGGCGACCAGGAAGGCCATCTCATACTTGGAGAAGGATGCTTGAAAGTGAAATACAATCAACTCGAAAAAGCTGGCGTGAAATAAAAAATTTGGCAGAAGACAGATCAGAATGGAAGAAGTTTGTTGTGGCCCTATGTTCCTCCATGGAACCCTAGGATTAAATATATATATATATATATATATATCCATTGCTTAAGGCTAGATTACACTATTATACTTTGTATTAATACATGTCAAAAACTCAAGTAATATGTCAAAGTGTGATAGTGTGAACGCAATGTGTCACAAAAATGACATGTATTATGAAAAAAGTTTGACATCCCATACGACTTCATCGTTTTTTGAAAAATTTCTAAACAATAATACTTTTCATTGGATCAGGGTTGCATTTTATTACATGTGTGAGTGTTTATACTTTGTGTGATGGTGTGAACACAAACTGTCATGTTAAATAAGATTTTTTGACAGTCACAACAAAACTCATTAGATTTCTATCTCACAAAGTATTATGAAATACGTAAGACTTGTGAGATAGTATAATCTAGCCTTAAGTAGTTGGCTTTAAGTTAGTCTATACAAGCTAACTTAAAGTTGCCTTTTTTGTAGTTAGCTACTCATTTGACTGCAGGGTAGTTTCATTTTTTTCTTGTACTACATAGTTAATGCTGAATGAATACATGAGTAATGATTGCTTGAATTCTGGCTTTTCTTTACCAAAACAATCATTGTCGCACCGAACACACAAATATCTTTATTAAACAACGAAGCTAACGACTGTATAAATAACAAAGCACGATGTGCATTATTTGAATGACTGCAAACCAGCAGCGAATATTTGCGGTTGCGCAAGTTTGATTGTATGACCGCAAGTGAGTGTATGTGTTGCTGTTCATTTAATACGATTTTTTACAATTGCACAAAGCCGTTCTCTGATCAGCAATCTATCAAAAATTGCACATTTGCACTCCGCGTATGATTGATATTTGAAAACAGCACTTTTATAAAGGCTACTTATTTCTCATACGCCACCGGGCAGTACAAATTATACTCTATACCAGGGATTTCCATTTCTTTGCACAATTGTGTACGCCTCTACTTAACACATATTTTTATGCTCTTCAATTCAGTCGTCGATGTGACTTCAACAAGTGTACATATCTACACTGAAAATATTTCATGAGTAAAATAAACAAAAACCTTTGTACATTGTACAAAATTATTTGTTGTTTTGACGGAACAAAACATTTTGTAATATGTACAAATGTTATTTTGTAAATGTTGTAGCATTCTTTTTTTGTACAATTTACACAATTTTTGTTTCAGTACAAAAAATAATTTGTAAATAGTACAAAATTAATGGAAGTTTATTTACAATTTTTTTGCACTATTTACAAAATTTTGCGTTTCTATACGCAAATTTTTTTGTAAAATGTACAAAATATTTTGTAATAATGTTTGGAAATAAAAAAAGGTTTGGTTTAAGATATAAATATAAAAAATTTTTTTTATTTTTACATATTTTATTTTAAAAAATTAATTCAGTTATTATATTTTAAATAATGTGTGATAAACTACTTGAGGCTTAGGTAACAAAGGGGCCCTATGCTCCTTATAGGATCTTCGGGAACATATATATATATTAGGTTACAAAAAACTAGAAAGTAATACATTTAATGTAATAATAAAAAACTTAATACAAAATAATAAAAGTAAATGTTAATTCATAAATTTGCTCATTTAAAGGTTGAATTTCTGGAAGAAGTGTAAATGGAACAAAACCTTTTATGGATCCGAACTGTCACAATTTTTGATTTCTGAAAGAAAAAGACTTTTCTAACCATAAGTACCATTACATTGCTAACTACTCACCTTCTTGAATGGTTTTATATAAACTTTGCGTAGTCGGGTTGACAGGAGTATTTTCTGCATTATAAAATTGCAAGCTAATGAAATCCCACATATGAACGCAAGAATCGGGTTATTTAATATGGAATAAATGGTATGCCTTGAAGCAGATTTCAATAGCTTTTATTATACCAAAAACTTTGTATTTGATATTATCGAAATCAATAAAAAATTTGTCTGCTTTGAATTTTGCTTTTGTATCCAACTGTTCCTTATAGGCTTCGTTTGTAGGTGCAAATGAAATAAATCCTTGTTTTATCTCCATATTACTAAAAAATTTATTTCCCGATTTTGATGCTTTTGATTTGAGTCTTGAAGGTGGAAGTAACGATTGTATGAGTGTTAATACAATAAGGTAGTTTGTATCTAGAAAAATTAATTAAAGAATTATAAGTTAATATAAAATATTAAAAAAATAAATATTTACGTACTGGAGTCGCAACATTTGTTTTCCTTTACAAAAATCCAAAGCTTATGCTCTTCATCCTCTTTAAATTTAGATTTAAATTTTAGAAGCACCAGATTTATTAATATTAAATTGTTTTTATCGTGTCTTAACACGTGTTTTATTTATTCTTTTACAAAAGGTTCGGGAAAATTTTTAACAACAAAAAACTTTGTAAAATTTACTAATAATTTGTTGATTGCAGTCATTTTACGTTACAAAACCTGTTGTGAATATTTTACAAATTTTGTATTTTAACTAAATTCTTTTGCAAAATCGAAATACAAAAACTTTGCACAAACAATAATTTACAAAAAAATATTTTGTATTTTTAGTCATGAACTATTTTCAGTGTAGCGATTGCTCAAAAATATTGTGCGGTCAAAAATGCTTTTGGTAACATCCAATGAGTTTAAATTTTAAGACTTAAATGTAAAATAACACAGTACAACATTTTTCAGGTGATTGATTCGGGACTCAATTCTGATAATTGTTTATGAAAGTAGACCCAAAAAGAAGAACTTCTGCATCATTAGTTCGGTCATGGTACATCAAATAATCATTTAAAAATTAATTTGAAATAAGTAAGTATTGTATAGGGGAATTTGTCACGTTTTAGGCTATTTTGTTTGTCATAACTCGAGAACCACTAGTCCGAATATGCTGAAACAAATTGAAAAAATTAAGAATTACAATTCCTTTAATCTGTTCATACAACGTTTCGCAACATAAGCAACAGTTTCGCAGTTATAAATAAATGTATGAAGAAAAAAAATATTTTTTGCCCAAAATCCAAAACGGGAAAAAAGGGTCAAGTCCTTTTACTTTCACGTAAAGTCGCATAACCTATGAACAAAATGACACATAAATCAATCATAAAAATCAAATAATCTTTTGCTTTTTACTTTTTTTTTTAATTCTGAGAATCGTAAAAAAAGTCATAAATGTTTTTCCAAAGAATTTTGTGGATATCTCGAGCAAATTTTTGAAATTTATACTTTTACTTAATTGTGAATAAAAGCGAAACGCGTTCATCGATTTTCATGATTTATGTGTCATTTTGTTCATAGGTTATGCGACTTTCACTTTCACGACTTTCAATTTGTTTCAGCTTATTCGGACTAGTGGTTCTCGAGTTATGACAAACAAAAGAGCCCAAAACGTGACAAATTCCCCTATACAATACTTACTAACTTCAAATTAATTTTTAAATTATTATTTGATGTACCATGACCAAACTAATGATGCAGAAGTTCTTCTTTTTGGGTCTACTTTCATAACCAATTATCAGAATTGAGTCCCGAAATCATGTGTACTGTGTAATGTAACATTTTATAAGTTTACATGCAAAGCAAAGAACTTTGTAAAATGGTAATTATTTGGGATTTAAAAGCAATTTTAAATATTTCAAATAAAAACCGAAATATTATTAAGGATAAAATATTGTATTCTAAGTTGTGTGTGTAACGTTATATTCATTTGTAATTTTCAGAAACAAAAAGGCTTATCATCAACGAAAGTATATAAGTATTAAGTGAAACAAACATTTAAAACATTAAATAATTAAATATTTGTGTTTAATTACCGGAAAAATAGAATATATGTATATGATAATCACACGATTAAGATTTAGCAACATTAGGTTTGCGTCGTCATGGTAAAATTAATTTGCTTTTCTGATGCAGCGCGCAGGCAGTACTGCATTACCAATGTGGAGAATTTATATTATTATAGATATTATGACATTCCTATTATGTATAATTTTTTAATTGATTTTTATTACTAATAAGTAATACTTCATTAAATTTAGCTATGAATCCTGCAGATGTTGCCATTTATTCTTGAAAATTATTAGTGTTTGGGAGTGCAATGGGGTAGGCTGACAAATTTCAAAATGTCTAACAGTCCTATGTAGAGAAGCTGATAGTCACACTTATTATAGGTTTTATTTTACATACGTATATTGATTCAGTTCTTATAATTTTACAGCACTTTTTTATTTTTTCTTACGCAATACTAAAAATTATTATTATAAATTATTATCTGATCACTAATTCCACTAACACCGTAGTAATAGTTATAAAACAGATTACCCAGTTTTAGTGTTTAACAATATTAATGTGTTCTTATAAAAAGAATTAAAAACCCTGCTCATTTTTTTCTTGAGTGTGATTATACATTATGTTGTTAAATAAAATTATATGTACATATGGGGGATTTCATGTCAAGTGACCCAATTTTTAAATCGATGTCTTCCGATTTGGGTGAAATAAGCACCAAGCTTAGTCCTATTAAATAGTAGTTTAGACACAAATTTTCAAAAAGATCGGTCAAAAAGTTTCTGAGTTAGAGGGGGCCAAAGTTTGGCATTTTGTCCATACAGGTGTTCTTTCTCATTCATCCATGTAACTTATTACCTATCGGTGTTAGACAAATTTGTCCCAAGTAGCTTAGATTTGATCAATCTTTTAACCCTAGAAAGATAAGGTACGTCTGCGAGACGTACCCCTTTTCAATGTTGTGCTCTTAATTTCACATTTGTTAACATACAACTTTCTCACGTTCAATAATCTCAGTTGTTAGCAGGACCTAGTTGGTGGTGGCAGTTTTTATGTTGTATGTTTTTTGAGAAATAAACACAAATAAACACAACATATGTCTGAAAGACTTATCGTTATCTTTTTGTGACTTTTGTAGCGAAGATAACTTTGTGTTTTGGTGTTGTAAGCGCGGCTTGGGCTACGTAGAAATTGGCGATATTTTGCAAAGCGTTTTGGAGGACTCGATTTCACTGGAAAATGTGAGCGAATCGGAAGATGAATTATTGAAGGATTGTCTTCATAGTGATGTAGAAGATGAGCTTTTGACATCCTTAAGCCTGACGAGAATAAACCACCGATTCAGGAAAATCCTAAAGAACCTGAAAATTTTACTATTTCTTCCGATAGCTGCGTTAATACGATATCTCGAACCACTTTAAGAAGTAAAAGTAAGTGGGCTACATCGAAGGGTCAAAGTGATGGCCGAGTTCCTGCAATGAATATAGTTCGTACGGCAAGAAGACCAACTCGGGAATGCCAATCACTGTACGACCCAATTTCATGCTGCGATATTTTTTACTACCGAAATAATTTCGGAAATTGTTCAATGGCCCAGTGCCGAAATTTCCATAAATTGTTCAATTTTAAGGCTAGAAATTCCTATTTTATCGAAAACTTTAACCGACAACACAACATTGAACAAATTTTACCAGATGCAGTAAGCAATGATTGAGGTTGTAGTGGAGAACAGCATGAATCAAAAAAGAAATAATACGGTGGCTTTTGTCCATCGGAAATTAAACTTATGTCCAAAATGGTATGTGTCAAATGCGGTATACCTGTATGTGGTGACCACAAAACTTAAATTTGTAAATCTTGCACATAATGTTATTCAAGTAATTTTTTTTTTTTGTTTATATAAGTTAATACAGATAACATTATCTACATAAAGTACAAAGAAAATATTTATTTAAGTTTTTAGAACCGAACTGAAGTCCTTTATTAAAACTCTTTAATTTTTGATAATGCTAATTGAATTTTATTTTTAATTTTATTTTTATTATAATTTTCTGCTTAGAAATTATATTTTTTTTTTAAAGGAATAGAATAAATAAATAATTTCAACAATAAAATTGATCAATATTATTTGCGATGACATCCTTTAAAGGATATAAGCAAGCATACGTCTTTCAGACGTGTCGTTATCTTTTCAGTACAAAAAAATAACATTATCTTTCTAGGGTTAAAATTTTTTTTTTTTAAATTTTTTAAAATTATTATTCAAATAGCTATCGAAGCTACTTGGGACAAATTTGTCTAACACCAATAGGTAATAAGTTACATGGATGAGAAAGAACACCTGTATGGACAAAATGCCAAACTTTGGCCCCCTCTAACTCAGAAACTTTTTGACCGATCTTGTTGAAAATTTCTTCGCAATATTTATTTTGTATGAATTTTTAAAACATAAAAATGTTTTATTGTTTTACAATTGTTTGATAAGATATTACTAACATTTTATTTCGGCTGTAAATAAATGTATTCTCTTAATTTTTTTACTCTCTGGTACTCACTAATACACAACCATAAAAATTTTTTAAATCCCTGCTCTATACCATGTTTCTATTTATTTTTAACATCTTTTTTAAAATATTTAATTTCCAAAATATTGGGAAAAAAGATAAAAAAAAAGCTGATAATATTTCCATTTATTCTTAATGTTCAAACAAATTAAGACTTCTATACAATTTAAATAAGGCAGCAAATATTTCACAATATCGACGAGGACTTAAATATGACTTACTGAGCAACCTAAACAAAAGCGGCAAGCGTTTTTTTAAACATGAAAATTTCATTTAAATACAATTTCAATAAAACAAACCAACATAGCGATCTGTCAAATAAGATTTATCAGCCGGGTGGTTTCTAATTCGCATTCTAATGGTTTGTTTCGTATAAATTGTATGCAAATGAGAAGTTTTGACATATAAAAAACGCTTCCGCTCTTATTTAGGTAGCTCAGTTACACGTAATTTAGACAGTGATTTTTTTCTGTGTTTCTTGCGAACGGTGTAGAGAAGGTAATGGGGTGAGAAAAAATTACATTTTCTGTTCTTCGTGTTTTTTTATATTCTTCTTTACTCCCAATTACATATTCTTGTTATGTTGCTTAATTTTTTTTTTTTTTTTTTTTTAATGTGGCAACATCTCTTTACTACAGCGCGCATACAAATTGTTTTTTACAAATAAGCAAGTAAAGAAATTGACCGATTACGTAATAAAAATCAACCCTAAAAAAATGGGGGAAAAAATCATCGTTTGAATCTGTTGTGGTTTTAGAAGTAATTTTTTAAGAGAATGCAATAAAACGTGATTTTTTAATCACCATCTGTCAAAATTAAGTGTTACAACAAAACATTTTACAGTATTTTTTTTTTATTAACTATTTTGAAAAACCACATAAAATCCAAAATTTTTTTTAAAATGTCCTTTTAAAAACTTAAATGAAGGGTATATACGATTCGCTGTATATCACTTTTACTTGATTTTAACTTATGTGTTGAGTTTAAAATAAGATCTGGTGTACACACATCATAAACAAGATTACAATCTTGCAAGGTCGCCAGAATGTTACTTTGAACCAGGGATTTCCATTTCTTTGCACAATTGTGCACACCAATACTTAGACATATTTTTATGCTCCTCAATTCAGTCGTCGATGTGACTTCGACAAGTGTACATGTCTAGCGGATGCTATACTATTTTGTTTCAGCTAACACTCAAAAAATATTGTGCGGTCAAAAATGCTCTTGGTAAAATCCAATGCCTTGCGTGCAATTTTTATTTAGAGTTTAAATTTTAAGACTTAAATGTAATAATATCACATTTCATAAGTTTACATGCAAAGCAAAGAACTTGTTAAAAAGGTAATTATTTGAGATTTAAAATCAATTTTTAATATTTCAGATAAAAATGCGTAAACCGATATATTATTAAGGAAAAAATTTTGTATTCTATTTATTTGTAATTTTCAAATAATATCTACATTGTTTTGGATTTAAGCTAACGATATGTGTTTTGTTTGTGAAAAAAATTCTTTGATGCCTGTAAAAGGGTCCCTTTTTCTTTCGTTAAAAAGACGTACCTAAATGCAGAAATTATTAAGAAAAAAAATAGCCACAAGAATTTGTTGGTAATTTGTGCTTGTAAAAATATTTTTGTTCTCTTTTCTCTTTTCTTAAGTAAGCAAAAATATTTAAAAAACAAGATAAACAAGTTAGAGTGCTCGATCGATACCCTCTTTGATACCCTCCACCGACAGTTCGAATGTTTAAGGAGTAATATCTGTATGATGTCTATTTATTATTATTATCTTAAACTGTGACGAGCTGTTATTAATTATGATTTTAGGCGACTAAACTGTTTTCCGGTAGTAGGGTTTATATGAGGCCTAGGGTAAATTATGGACCTATCATCACGAAATTTCACAGCGTCATTTCTAGTCCTTTATGATAGCATTATTAATTATGGTTTTAGGTGTAATAAACTGTTTTCCGAGAGTAGGGTTTCTATGGGACCTAGGGTAAATTATTTACCGATCTTCACGAAATTTCCCAGTATTATTTGTAGTCCTATAAAACTGTGTCGAGCCAAAATTTGTTATGATTGCATTATTTTTCACGGTTTTAGGCGTACTAAACAGTTTTCCGGGAGCAGTGTTTATATGGGGACGGATCTTCACGAAATTCAACAGCGTGATTTCCAGTCAAATAAAACAAATTGTTGCAAAATCTTATCTCATTCCGTGCCTTGTTCCAGCATTTATGTTATTTTTTGTAACAAAATTATCAATTTTTTTAGGTGGTGGTTCCACATTTTGCTTCATAGCTCTGGTCCTACTGAACCGATTTTGCTGGATTTCAATCCCAAACTGCTTAGGATAACTACAAGCAATTTGGAACCAAGTTTGTTCATTTCTTTTGAGTTGTTCGAAAGTGAGCGTGTTTTCAACAGACGGACAGACAGACGGACATGGCTAAATCGACTTAGAATTACTCAAGGACCCAGAATATATATACTTTATGGGATGAGATGAATAATAAAAAAGTTTCACACGGAATGACAAACTTAATATACCCTCTTCACAACTTAATGTGGTGGAGGGTATAAAAAGTTTTGTTTTGCTACAATTTATGTGTAATCCTATACAGATAAAAGCAAATGTCACAGCAGGTTCTAATTTTTTCCCAAATTAAAACTGGTGTTTTTTCCAATTTTCCAAAAAATTCACTTGTTTATAGAAATCTCGAAATCGACAAAAGATATGAATATGCCGAAATATTTGAAACACTTTTCAATAATTTTCAAGACAGGTTTCAAGATTTTGTAGTTTTACAACCGCTATTAGATCTTTTCGAAAACCCTTTTCGTTGCGATGTAAGCAACTTCGAATTTGATATTCAATCAGAACTAATCATACTACGAAGCGAAGTAAATGCTCTAGACGAAAATAATATTGTAGAGTTCTGGAAAGATTTGGATGGCGAGTTCTATCCTGAACTTTATTCGGCACTACTTACCTATGCGAACAAATTTTTTCGGAATTAAAATTTATTTGTTCCAAGCAACGTAAATTAAATTAAGTTCATCCCATTTGAAAAGCATTCTGCTATTACGAAAATGCCATAGAAGTATAATTTTAGAAGATTTTATTTTTTATAAGTTGTATAAGAAAAGGGAACAAAATTAAACATTTTTTGTGGTGCTAGAAAATGTGTAGCAGTTCTTTACCAATTTAATGTCGCTGATTTTAAAACTTCACTTTTTTCCATCAGCTGTGATTTGCGTGCAATATTTATTTTTTATGAATTTTTAAAACATTCAAATCTTAAATTTTTTTACAATTGTTTGATAAGATATTTGAAACTGATTTAGAGTCAAAAAGCTTCCGAATAAAAAAAGTGCAGTTTTAAAATCAGCGACATTGAATTGGTAAAGAATTGCTACAAATATTTTATCAACACAAAAAAATTTTTTTCTTGTACCTTTGTGTTATACAACTTATAAAATATATTACTAACATTTTATTTTGGCTGTAAATGAATGCATTCTCTCAATTTTTTTACTCTCTGGTACTCACTAATATTTTAATTTATTTATTTAATTTATTTATTTTAATTTATTTATTATGATTGATTTTCTAATACAACAAGACATATATCTTATTAATTACAGTATTAGAATCAGAAAAGTCAAAATTATTTAAAATGAAAAATGCAATAGTGGACAATATTGATTAACAAAATTAAATTAATTAACAAATTATATAAATTAAATTGACATAACTAATCACAAGGTGAATGAAGTTGTAATATTAACAGATTTGTAAAAGAAAAATAAATGAAAAATATAAAAAAAGAAATAAAAAATATAAAAAAAAAGAAATAAAAAATATAAAAAAAGAAATAAAAATATAAAAAATATAAAAAAAGAAATAAAAATATAAAAAAGAAATAAAAATATAAACGAAAAAATATAACAATACATATAAAAAATTTTTTAGTCATTTTAATAATCGTTAAGTAATTTCCTAAATTTTATTGCGTTGTCGGTGCTTTGAAGATAATTAGGGAGTTGATTCCAGAGACGTATACTCATGATAAAGAATTGGCATTCTGACGCATGATTTCGATGTCGTAATTGAATAATGTATCGGCCTCTTTGGGATCTTGCAAATTTCAGGCGATCATATAAGTATTCCGGTTCTTTTTTTACAATAATATTATGAAGGAAAATTAAGCATTTCATATTAAAAAACTTATTAAAAGGCAATTGCATAAAACGTCTTGGAAAAGGTGTGACCCTGTCAAATTTTTTTAAACCGTAAACATAGCGGACGATATTATTGTATGTTGTGTTTAGTTTGCGCATATCACATGAAGAGCAGCCTGAAAAAATTTCGGACCCATATGACAATGTGGGAAGTAGATATGTTTTAGCCAACAGCGTCCTTATACTAAGGGGAGTAAAATATTGAGTGGCCCATAAACTGCGAAGCTTACTATATACCCTACCACAGGCCTGACTTATATGGTCCGACCAAGTTAGGGTCCAGTTAAACGTCACACCTAAATTTCTTGCCGTGTTTACCTGCTTGATTCTCGCGCCACCAATAGAAATATCAATTTCACCTTCCGGTCTAATGCTATTTTTACAAATGATAAGAAAATTTGACTTATTTGGGTTAATTTTTAAACCATTAGCAGAAGCTCAGATAAAGATTTTTTCTAAATCAGAGTTAAGTTCGTTTACCTTAGAAACAATTGAGTCTTTGGTACTACTGAGATATAATTGAATATCGTCAGCATACATTTGTATGTTTGAAAAGCTAAGTTGTTGTGGGAGATCATTTGCGTAAAGAGAGTACAATAAAGGTCCAAGGATGGAGCCTTGAGGTACTCCTCTGGTGACAGGCAAAGAACGTGATATTTGATCGTTATTAACGACAGATTGAGTTCTGTCTGCAAGATAGGACTGAATTAGTCCTGTAGCTTGTACAGAAAACCCGAATTGCTTAAATAATTTCATGCTAAGAATTGAGTGGTGAACAGTGTCAAATGCCTTAGAATGGTCCAGTAGCACCAAAAACGAAAGTTTACCTTCATCCAAGTTTTCTCTGATGTCTTCAACTACATCTGAAAGTGCTGTTATACAGCTATGTCGGGGTCTGAAACCAGATTGGCGACTGGTCAACAGATTATTTTCATTTACATAGGTGTAAATATTAGTATGCAGGAGACGTTCAAAAACCTTAGAAAAGTAGGGTAAAATAGCAATTGGACGATATTCATTTCCAGGTTTTGGGACAGGGACAATTTTGGCATGCTTCCATAATTTTGGAAATATACCAGTCATAATAATACAGTTAAAAATATGTGTAATGTATTGAATTATCCATGGTAAGATAATCTTTACAAATCGTGGATCTATGCCATCCAAACCAATCGAGTTGGATTTCATCTTATAAAAGGCTTCAACAACGTCAAAAATATGAACAGTTTGGAAATCAAATTGTATGAGGGAGCCAGGAATATTGGAATTTTCATTATAAAAGTCAGCATTGGCTTTAGGTTGTGGTATATTAACAAAATTTTTGTTGATAAGATTTACATCAACATCTAACGGTCTACGGAGACTTTTTCCAATTCCGATCTCCTTAATGCATTTCCACTTTTTCTTACTGTCCGCAGCTGAATTAAATTTGTTACTGTAATACGCAGTTTTATCCCCGTTTATCTTCTAAACAACAGCTTTTCTTGCCTTGCGAAATTCAGAAAAGTATTCAAGAGTTTTGTAACGTTTCCACAAATTATAGCTTCGATCGCGTTGTAATATTAATGCTTTGGCCTCATTGGTAAACCATGGTCTAACGCCTTCCCGTAATCTTTTTGTTGATATAGGTACCCTGTCATTGTATATCTTTACAATGGTGTCATTCAAAAATATTAGTTTTTCATTTACGCCATGTATATGGTATACCAAATCCCAATTGGTTTGTTCAATGTCATGATATAGGCATTGGTAATCGATATTTTTGAAATTACGATATGTAAAGTTTTGAGCTGGTTTTCCAGTCATAAAATTATAAGAAATAAAAATGGCGTCGTGTTTCGAAAAAGACGTTGCAGATAATTGTTCATAATGCATTACATTATGTATTTGGTTGACAAAAAATAAATCTAACAGGGTAGATGAAGTGGTTGTAAAATGAGTAGGCCTAGAATTATTAACCGGTGATAAACCAAAAGTTGACATGTTTTCAGTTAGCTCATTTGTAACAAGCATGTTACTATTAAAATCGCCTACTATGATAACGTCAGAAAATCTAACCGACAGAATTTCTAATTTATCAGTGAGATTGTCTAATCTAATATTTTTATTTGGCCTGTATACGCATCCTAGTAGCATTTTATTATGATGACAATTCAATTCTATAAAAATATATTCAGTTTGATTTCTTTCACAAGAGCACATCACGAGTTTACTAGAAATATGGCTCTTGATGTATATAGCAACACCACCTCCATTCCCTGACCTGTCAGATCTAAAGAGACGATAGCCTTCCACACCAAGTACACCATCACTTATTTCCTTGTTAAACCATGTCTCCGAGACACATATGGCATCAATGTCAGAGCTTTCAAATAAATAACGAAACTCATCGATTTTAGGTAACAAACTCTGCGCATTTATATGAAATATACTAAATGTGTTGTTACGATTTGCCAATATTCTAACCATGAAAAAGTTACCTTCTCTGGAATTAAGTTGATTACCCAAATGGCTTGTCATACTCACAATTTAAGACAAAATTCAGCACCACGCAATATGAAGAAGGAAATTTAAAATTTTTAGAGTTAAAAATAGTAATAAAAATTGTTAACATAACATAAGTTTTTAACATTAAATTTGTAGTTATTTTAATTAAGAATTTAATGAAAAAATTATAATTCTTAAAAACATAAAACAAAAAGATAAATTTGTGTTTAACGAAAAAGCTTGTTTAAATCTTCCAAAAATTCCACGAGGATGGGCTCGTCAGAATCAATCTTTTTGACGTACACAAGTCCACGTAGAGTGAAAGTAGATTTAATGTTCTGATTTGATTTTTTCATATTTAAAGCAGCTTTAAATATTTTATGGTTGTTGGGGGTTAAATCCTCATTTACGTAAATGTTCACATTACTTTCGTATCCTGCATGCCTGAGATTCAGGTTGGCGCGATTTGCCCTGCGAAATTTGGAAATAGATTTTAACAAAAAATTTTTCTCAAACGGCGAATGTAGCTTAACAACGATAGTCTCTTCCTTTGGATTGTATGCTTTATTATTTTTATAAATTTTTTTCAGTCTATAAATGTTATCCACTCGGGGTGTTTGGATTTTTATATTATTACAAATATTATCAAAAACAGTTTGTAAATTTTCATTTTCATAGAAGGGTATACCAGTAATTCGAATATTACTGGCAACGACCGAGTTCTCTTGCTTGTTAATTTTCCTTTTCAGCTCTACCATTTCTTTTTCCATTTCTTTAATTTGAATACTCTTTATTTCTAATTGTTCGACTCTTTCAATAATAGAGTTCATTTGATTTTTGAGATCAGATATTTTAATTTCCATTACAGAGAGTATTCTTTCTTCACTTTCTAGTATTAACTTCTTATTGTATTCAAAATGTTTCTCTTCACTTTCCATAATTGAATTTTTTATTACCGCTGATGTGGTGTTCTCACTCTCTCTCTTATGGCATATTTAATTTTTTCAGTTGTTATGTATTCACTTTCTTTGATCAGCTCTTTAAAAAAAAGCTTTATCACCACTTGTTAATCGCGGCACTTTATTATATTTTTCGATCGAATTTAAATAATAATAAATACATACATGTGATCGATCCTTTTTCTTGGCTGTTGTAAACAACCGAGTTTTTAATCTCCTATTGCTGTAACAAACAGTAATGCGTTTATAACGATAGTTTAATCTTTTGTTTATTCAGGCTGCATGCATGTGTTATTGTAATTTATAAAATCTAGTAGGTAGGAATATTGTTATTGTTTTAGTAACACGAATTTTAGTATTTAAGGAAAAATATTAGTAAATAAAATTGAGTTCTATTTTATATTTCAATCGAATAAGTGTGTATCAATTCCTGCGGAAATTAACATTATGTCTTTATATTACCGCTAGTCTTAAATTAACTTTTCGCTTTTTTTTATGTCTCAGCTTATCCGAAAAAAGCAATAATTTCTTATTACTTTATTTAATTGATTATTGTTTTGTGTCAGGCCTTGACTTTTGCACTCAAACTTAAAATAAATGGCTTGACAATTGTCTGGGGAACTTTTATCGTATGTAAGAACCATATCTGACGTTTACGTATGTTTTTATGTAATTCTCCATGGTATAAAACAAATATACTGCAACAAAAGTATCTGTATAATAGAGAATATAACAAAAACATTCAATACATTTAAAAATTTATTGTTATGGTTACACTGAAGTACAGTAGATAAATAAAATCGAACATTAAAATTTATTAAAGACAATCGAACGTATCAATAAACGAACAAAGTCAAAAGAACCACTTTTTAATTAAAATATATTAGAATTGTATTTGAAAAATGTTTGTATTATAAAAGAAAAGTTCTTTTTTAGTTCTTCTTATCCATCAATTAAATTTACCTTTAAGCGAAAAGTTTATTAAATTGTTTTGCGACTTGAATACAACTTTAAAGCAATTGTGGAAAATATATTTGGCTTTAACTTAAACGAATAAATGTGCTAACTTGGAGTTTTTTTTACACAATGAGGACCGACATTTTTTTTAAATATGACTTTTGAAATCATAATAATTATCAGGGCAAGGAAGTTCATGCACTTAAAATCGCAAAATATGCGCATAAAACATGCACTAAAAATCGTAAAATATGCAAAAATAAAAGTAAAAAATATGCATTAAAAATATATTTATTTAACCATATTTAACAAAAAAAAAAAAAAACGTAAATACATTTCATTCAGTTTTAAAAACTTTAAACATAGTTTAAAAAGTGGTAGTAGATAAAGATATATTTGCATATATAAATAAATAAGTTTTTTTTTAAGTTATCAAATGTAAAACTCTTTCTATTTGGTCTTAAAAGTTTTAAGCATTGAAAGTGTTCGTTCGACATCAACGGATGTATGTATTAGGTGGATATTTAAAAGTGGTCAACTCCTTTGTAGGATATTCATTGTCTACAATTTTTTCTTTACTGAAAGGTAAATTAAAAATATTACCAATTTCTTTAACTTTTTTAAATCCGGCATTCTTTTTTGAAACTGCATAAATTTTGGCTCTTATTTTTTCGCCGATTTGACCTTCTACTTTTATTATTTTAATGACAGCGTCATCAACGAGTTTAACCGAGGTGTTCAATGATTTAAGCCCCTGAAGTTCGGTTATTGTCTCGACTAGAAACCCATTATTTGAGTGTATAAATCAGTGTTCGAAAATAAACAGCACATTATTTAACGTTCGGCTCACACACCCAGGAACGATATCTATTTTTTTAGTGATTGTGTAGACAAACACAATCCTTAATACCGTTCGTAACTATTTTGAAGAAAGAAATGAACATTATCTGCGTTTCTGCGTTAAAAAACAGAACAATTGTAGTGATACTGGTTTTTTTTACCAGCCAAAAGGGACGAACATTAGCGAGCCGAACCGAACACATTGAAGTTTGTGGATTTTCAAAAAAAAAAAAAAAAAAACGAACGGAATTAAATGTTCACATCTATTGTTGAGTTTGATAAAAACAGTAATATTTTTGTGTTCGAAAGATGACTAACAGGGAAACGTTATTTTTTTTAATGATTTTCTACATAAACACTATTAGCGTTTGTGTTTTTCACAAATCTACCGAACCGAACATTAAAACACGATATTTAGTGTTTATTTTCGAACACTGGTATAAATTCTAATTGAGCCTTTTTATTAGGTACATTTAAAATATTGTTAACTTTTTATCGCGACTGCATTATTTTCGATAAAATTATTTACCACATCTTTAAATTCTTCAAAATTTTTGGCATGATACTCAACTGCCTGCAACCAGGTACCTCATCTTGTTATACTATATGGTTTTTTTTATTTTTTTTTTTTATATTTTCATTATTTATTTATTGAATCTTCATATATTAAATATGAACTAACAATAATTAATCAAATCTTAACCTAATGCTTTATTTTATGTCCTGCCAGTGCCAGACAAAAATTTTCTTCATCACGGGTTCTGTTCACATATGTAGGTGTTTATCGCTCATCTTAGGCCCGTTTTCACAACTTACCGATAGCTTAAAGTAGACTTTAACCGGCCTTATAAAAAGTCTTCCATTATTAAAACTTTACTTTAACCTTAAGTGAGCGATAAAGTAAACTAAGGTTCATCCTACCTGGTAGGTAAAAGTAAGTTTGTTATTATACAACACTTTTTATACGGCCGACAAAATCCTACCTTTAGCTATCGGTAAGTTGTGAAAACGGACCTTAATGGGTAAGTGCTGCAGTGTCTCTTCTTCTTAAGCGAGAGTGGCCGCTATCATTTAAAATATTTCGTGCTAGTGGATTTGGGTGCAACTCCTTACCTGTGGCACATTGAGATCCTTGTGGATATTTGAGTTTTTAACATACCAAGGGGCAGCTGTAATTATTCGAAGAAATTTATTTTGGCGCCTTTGAATTTTTTCGATATTTGAGGCCGAGGCAGTGCCCCATAGTTGAATACCGTAGCACCATATTGGCTTTAAAATAGCGTTGTAAAGTAGTAGTTTGCAGTCGAGACTAAGAACAGAATTTCTTCCAATAAGCCAGTTAATTTGAATTGCTTTTAGTTTCATTTGGGTTAATTTTGCTTCTATATGGCATTTCCATGTTAAACGCCGATCTAGATGAAAACCGAGATATTTGACATGCGATTGTTGAGGCACTAGTTGATTATTGATTTTAATAGGGGGACATGTTTTCCAACGCAAGGTAAATGTTATATGTATGCATTTTTGCTCATTGACCTTTATTCTCCATTGTTTAAACCACAGTTCTAGTTGAAATATATGATTCTGCAGGTATCGAGATGCTTCACGACTGTTCTCGTGTACGCTTAGAAAAGCTGTATCATCAGCAAAAGTTGAGGTTAGGGTGTGATTGTTTGTTGGCATGTCCGAGGTATATATAAGGTAAAAAAGTGGGCCCAGGATGCTTCCCTGAGGGACTCCAGCTTCAATTGGCTGAGGAGAACTTAAAAAATCGCCTTCTTTAATAATAAATTTTCGACCGACCAGGTAGCTCTCTAACAGCTTGTGTGTATTAACCGGTAGGTTTAGCTTTAATTTATGTAACAAGCCTACATGCCAGACTTTGTCAAAAGCTTGAGAAACATCTATGAAAAGAGCGGAGCAATATTTTCTTTCTTCAAAGGCTTTTCTTATGGCGTTTACTATCCGATGGGTTCGTTCAATTGTGCTATGCTCTCTTCTGAAGCCGAATTGATGATTGGGTATACACCCATTGTCATTTAAAATTGTGGTTAATTTTGACGCTAAGAGCTTCTCAAACAGCTTTGATATATTAGATAATAAGCTAATAGGCCTATATGACTCAACTTTTGTGTGATCTATTCCTGGCTTTGGTATCATCGTTATTAAGGAGACCTTCCATTCTTGAGGGTAGTATTCAAGGCGTAAAATAGCATTAAAAATATAAAGAATAATTTTCTTTGCTATGCGAGGTAGCTCCAAAAGCATTTTGTTAATGATTTTATCAATACCAGGTGCCTTCTTGGTGTTTAATTCACAAATAGCCCTTTCTATTTCCCTTATCTCAAATCTTAGGGGGATAGGTGCTCTAACATTAACTGGCGGCAACTCGTCCGCTATATCGTCCGGTATATTTTGGGTAAATACGTTTTTCAAATGATTTACAAACAGG
Organism: Pollenia angustigena; assembly: GCA_930367215.1. NCBI lineage: Eukaryota > Metazoa > Arthropoda > Insecta > Diptera > Polleniidae > Pollenia > Pollenia angustigena. Next base: position 154,226,920 of record OV884058.1, read on the forward strand.
TTTCTTTTTTATTATCATTTCTTGCCCAACTTCCATTCAAGTTTCTTAATGATGGTTTCGAGATAACTGGTCTTTTGAGGTTTCTAGCTGCACGCCATAATGAGTAGCCTGATTGTGGAGTTGCATCCAAGTCCTTAAGATATTTTTCTACGGAAGCCGTTTTCTGAGTCTGCAGTAATTTTCTTAGCCTTTTTGTACACTCTTTTAATTCATTTTTAAGTTGAGGGGATCTTTGCAATTGCCATTCTCTTCGCACTCTCCTTTTTTCATTAAAGAGGCGCTCGACATCTGCAAAAAATATTTTGTTATAATTATATATATAATTATAATACTATATGGTTGAAACGCAAAGGTGACTTTAAAAACTTTCATGCATGGCATGAGCTTAGCATGTGACATGTAACATTTTTGAGTAAGATATCTTAAAAAAAAGGTCAAGTAGAGCAAAATTTTATTTTTATTAAAGGATTCTAAAAGAGAAATTGAATCTTTGAAAGTTCGAGCTATTAAAGCATGATCCACCTTTTCCAACTTTACAATATTTAACAAAAATTTGTGTTTACTCTGTTCTTCTTCTGCATTCAAGATCTTCTTCTGCATTCAAGATCCCAATTACGTAGACAACGAAACGTCCTTCAGTGTCCATTGCTTTGTCAACAGACAGCCACAAATTATGTCACTTAATTCTTTCAACAATGTCACATAGTTGTATAGTGTACAACTTAGCGATATAAGTTTTTATAAGGGTTGTTTCCGTAGGAATGGTTTCATTGTTATATTTGTTTAAAAAAATTCTATTATTTTAGTTGATTAGCTAATATAAAGGTATATCTGCAAACACCAGAGCATTATACAATTCAAAACTAAATTTGCTAGTCTTATCCCCAAAAGTTGATTTTCTTAAAAATTAAGAAACGTTTTCATAAATCATAAATCTTTGTGTTTCTGGCGTTGAAAGTGCTGATTTACTTTAAATTTTTAAAGGAAACAGCTTTTTGTAAACTTTGCAAAAAAAGTACTTTTCCCTCTATTTTGAAGACTCAAAAACACACTTATTTAAAAGATTATTTTTTGATATTTTTTCTTTTGGAATTTTTTTCCTTAAAAACAATTTATTTTATTAATACTTTTTGGATTTTAGGTCATACTTCTTACACCGTAAATCAAAAATATTATGTTGAGTTCTATTTTTTCTTCGCCGAACATTATTTTTATTAGCTTTTATTAGTTTCTTCAAGCAAAAAAAAAACGCGAACAAAATGAAATGCTAAAAACTGTTTTATTGTTACTTCTACAATTATGTGCACAATTATACAAATTGTTTAATTTTTGTATGTGCTACTTTTTAAAAGTAAAAGAAACATGGTGAATTTATAATAAAATGTAGGTAATTCAGTACCAAACACCAACATGTTGTTTTTGCTCGTTGAAAATGTCGAAGTTAGCAGATTTTCCCATACTATTTTGACTGTTTAACAGCTTCAGGGCTTAAACAACTATAACCAGCTGATTCACTGACTACACCTTATAATGAATTCGCCTTGAACAGAAAGATATTTTAAAACAAAAAACTAAGAAAAGAGCAATTTTTTTTATAAATATTACAAAATATGATGAAAAATGTGAATTTATCACCAAAATATGACGAAAAATATGCATTTATATCAAAATATGCAAAAACATGCATTTAAAGCAAAATATGCAAACATATGCACTAACAAATTGATGGCATTTTACTGGAAATATTGTGATTCGCAAAGATATTAACTTTGGGTGGGTCTCAGAGTACCGACAACAAACATGTATTTGCATGAAGTCCCTTGCCCTGATAATTATGAATTAATCACTAAAATGTATCAAGGCATATGGAGGGCTCAGAGCTGAATCGAACCAAGTCAAAAATGAAAATTCGATAATATTTTGAGTATGAGTAAGTGAATTTCCATTAATTTCTGGAGCCATTGACATGGGTTTATTACCGTTACCTTTGGAACGAAAAACTTTTTGATTTAGTCCGTTACAGAACTCGATAGAGTTAAACTTTGCGAAGAATTTCACACCAGTTTTGAAATACATATATGCATTTTATTTTATGACTTGGTTCGGTCCGGTTCAGCTTTGAACCCTCCATATTTGTGTTAACGTCGACCAGTGTTGTAAACTCTTCAACACTAAAAAGGGTTGAATTTTTAGTAACAAAAATTACTAAAAAGTGGCTATAAAAAACGCATTAACTTCAATAAAAAACTTAAAAATTTATTTTTTGCACAGAAATGGCACAAAAGAGATAATTTTCTTTGTAAAGGGTGTCCCAAAAAAGTTATAATTTTGGCGGCATGAAATAGCCCCCCACGAAATAAGTCCCCAACAAAATTATGAAATAATTCCCCAATTTTTGGGGTCTTATTTCATATGAAATAAACCCCCAATTTAAGAATGAAATGAAACCCCAACGAAATGAAATAACTCCCCAAATCTAAATGAATTTTGCGAAGTGAGAGATATAGTCATATTTTTTTCCCCCAAATGAGAGGCAAAGCCATATTTTTCCAGAATATTGTTACGCTTGGTGTAAACATTCTGTAAAAGGGAAAATCCTTAGTTATCATTGAAAACCATTTTTTTATTCCTGTGACGCACGCAGAAAAACTTTATTCACCGAAGCCGCCTGCCGCGTCCTACTGGAGGAAAAAACCCCTAAGCGCGGCCGCAGGAAAACTTTAGTATGCGAAGCCAGATTTCAATACTTAACTTTAGTAAAAGGAAAAATCATTAGCTCTTAATTATAAAAATAAGAAAACTATTAATCAATGTAAAATGGAAAAGTTTTTCAAAACTGAAATGAGAGATAAAGCCATTTCCTAATTTTACTAATGTGTCCTAAGGCCATGATGGCTTTGCCTCCCATTGGAATGAAAAAAAAACAAAAGGCTTTATCTCTCTTTTGAATGGGAAACCTGGATTCATTGCATCCAGCAAAAAAAAAAAAAAAAAATTAAATGGGCAATAATACCATTATGGCTTTATTTTATTCCTTACCGCAAAATTATTTCTCAAACTAACTACCTAGTAAGTATTATTTTTAATGAATGAGTGGTCTTGACCATTCATTAAAACAAGTTTTGTTTACGTTATAATCTGCATTTTTGACGATTTTGGAATAAATTTGGAAATGAAAAAAGTCCCCAAAATATTTTTAGGGACTTATTTCATTTCAAATTTTTGGGGACTTATTTCATATGAAATAACTCCCCAATATGAAAATGAAATAAGTCCCCAAAAAAATGAAGTACATCCCCAAAAAACGTTGTTGTTGCCTCTCATATATTTTTTTGGGGAGTTATTTCATTTCCGTTTTGGGGACTTATTTCGTGGGGGGCTATTTCATGCCGCCTATAATTTTAACTTATGTTGTTTTCTTTTCTACAAAAAATGTGACATTTTATTAAAAAAAAAAAATGCAATTTGGTGTATGTTTCTTAAACATTTTGATCCCGTAAAGGCTTGCTTTATTCTAAAAAACTCAACCTTTTCGGGAGTAAAATTTTAAAGAAACAGACACCAAATTGCATTTTTTAAATAAAATGTCACATTTGTTTGTAGAAAAGAAAACACCATTAAATAAAATTGTTTTTTTTTTAAGTTTTTAAAATTTTTTTTTATTTCAGTTTATTTCAAATAGATTCCGGTTAAAAATGAAAAATTATGTCAGTCAAGTGACCTCCCCTGCTGGCGCGACAGGCTGCCAAACTTTTACCAAAATTTTCAATCACGTTTTGGACGTTTGGACGTTTTAACTATTTCTTTTTACAAATGTAATAAAAATTTATTTAAATCAAGGAATTTAAATAGGATAAAATGGCTAAATTTGAAAAGCAAACGTTAAGCCTTTTGTAGATAAACTGTCCAAGGTCTCAGAGGGGAAGCAAACCTTCAAACATTACGCTGATAGACAAGCTTACTTCCGACCAGCAACTTGCTAGTACAATCGCTGGTCCTTGGGCCCATTGTGACAAATACACATCGCTAAGTCAGCCCAGGTCATATAATTTTCTTGGTCAATGCCAAGTCCGAAAAAAACAAAACAACTTTATTTGAAACTTCATAACCAATTACGTTAGAAAATATTCATGGCATCCCGGTTTTACAAATTCACAATTTAACGAACGCTTAACTCTATCTCATGGAGCACATTGTATAACGAACAGATAAAATGCCTCTGACGCATCCAGGCCAGCATATTCACTTTAAATTACAGTGTGACCTGTGATTTATATAGAAATAGAGAATATTAAGGTACGGTCACATTGTTTTTTTTTGGTTTGCTTTTGTTTGATTTTTTTTTTTTTTTTTTTTGAGGAAGAAATATTCTTTCTATATATGTATATAAAAATGAAAAATGATTGTATGTTTGTTTGTTGGCTTATAGACTCCTAAACTACTGAACCGATTTTCCTGAAATTCTTACAGTAACATCACATGAGCCCATAGGGGCAGGGAATTGGTACCCCCATTGGATGCCAATATTAAATATCGCATATCTTAAGAGCCGCTTCACACATTTCGTTGAACTTTTGGTAGTAGGATCTTCTGAGCCCCTAAATTTAAATAAATTAGCAGCGGGGGAAGTGGTTCCCCCCATAGGACGACAATGTTTAATATCGCATATCTTGAGAACTGTTATAGTGAGAATGTTTAAACTTTGTAGAAGTCACTCTTATGGTATACTACACTTTTGAAAACAAAAATAAAGCGCTACCCGCCCAAAAATTTAAAAAAAATAGCAGCGGAGGAAGTGGTACCTCCCATAGGATGCCAATGTTTAATATCGCATATCTTAAGAACTGTTATAGTGAGAATGTTCAAACTTTGCAGAAGTCACTCTTATGGTAAACTACACTTTTGAAAATAAAAATAAACCGGGTAGGCGCAGGGGGGGGGGGGGGAATACCTCCCATAGGATGCATATATTAAATATCTCTCAACTGAAGAAGTGGTTAAAGCAGTGTAGCGAAGCGCACCGGGTTAAACTAGTAGTATATATATGATGTTATTTATAGCAAAGTATATTTGATGATATTTATATTGAAACAGGTGTGATTGCAGACTAGGGTTTTTTCCCGGGATTTCCCGTCCCGGGAATTTCAATAATTATATTTCCCGCTTTCCCGGGATTTTTCATGCGGGATCCCGGGAAATAAAAAATTCCTCATAGTTTAAGAAAACAGCTATTTATACTTTGAAATTTAGTTTTCTATTCTCTTAAAATAAGCATCTGTGGATGGGTTGTCGATCAGATCAATTACAAGAAGTGAGTACATACGTAAATCAATGTCTCCTGATGCAATAAATCTACTTCAAGCAGAATAGGCAGTGCAACAGTTGATAATTAATAAATTTAGTGAAGTGAAAAGTTAATAAAGAACATTAATTCAAAATAAGATGCAGGTAGTAAAGCTTAATTGTCCATGGACAAGTCTTTATTGCAACATAGTCATATCTACAAAAACAAATGAACTTGGCAAAATGCGATTAAAGTTTTCAAAATGTACCGATTTAAAGATATATTTTGGACAAGTCTTTATTGCAACATAGTCATATCTACAAAAACAAATGAACTTGACAAAATGCGATTAAAGTTTTCAAAATGTACCTATTTAAAGATATATTTTGCTAAACTTCGGTTCAGTTTGAGATAAAATACGAGAAGGCATGAAGGAAAACTTTGCTTAAATAACTTAAAATTTTGGATTTTTTGAGATATGACTATGTTGCAATGAAGGAGCGATATGTTTATTAGGTGATAAACACAAATTTTTTTCAATTTGTGTTGGTTTATATACCCTTGAAGTGCGGGGAAACCGAAATAAAAAAAAATTTGGAAGCTCGTGTAAGATACTACAACATACAATTTGAAAAACACATTGTCATAAAGATTACAGATAGACCTAATGAAATGAAAAGGTTTGTAAGAGGTTGATGCTATTTTTTGCATGAACCTTGACATACATTTGACTGATATAGACGTTGTTTATAAAAAAAAATGCTTCTTATTGTGAATCAAAAGCCTTCTACAACGGTGCACTTTTAACTATTTATCCAACCTCGGTAAAAAAATGAACGAAATTTTTCGGAAACATGGTAATTAGTAAATAAAATAATCAATATACTTTTTGACGTCTTACTAAGCGCTTTGAGTGTGTCAGAAAGTTATTTCCTAAGCCGTTAAAAAATGTTAATATATTTATTTAAAATATTTTATCTATTTTATGAATTAACTTTTTGATCTCATATCTTGAGTACCTCAATTTGTGTTTGTTTTTATTATTGTTTTATGAATTAAATTGTTATGTTTATCTTAATTTTTTATCTTGTATCTAGAGCATAATAATAATAATACGGGATTTACATATAAAACCGTAAGGTAATAATAATTCAAGTTCCTATTTTGATCTTCATTAATTTTGTAGTATTTAAGGATTTCTTTTATTTAATTTACTGTGTATTATTTATATGGAGCGGGATCCCGGGAAATTCAAAAAAATTTCCCGCTTTCCCGGGAATCGAAAAACTCCGGGAAAAAAAACTCTATTGCAGACCCATGTGTCTCAGTTAATGAATAAAATGAAATGGAGTTATTAAAATTATAAAAAGAGTGTGAAAATACTGTCACATATTTCAAATATTTTCCCAATTTTTGTTTGACTTTATTTTCCTAAAAGTGCCCATTTTTGTTTTATCAAACAGATTTTAAAAAGCTTCAAATAAAATATGGGAAAATATGTTTGCCCTGTATTCATATACAAATGTTAACCTAAAAATAAATATTTGAACAAATTGTCAAAATTTTTGATAGGATAAGCTTTTCCTACGCGCATTTCACTGGTTGCTTAGGCCAGATCGTCAGGAAACATCATCCAAAGATTTTAGAAAAACAAAAGATTTAAAAAAATAAAACTGTTAAGCGAATAAGAATTATAAGCAATAGTAATAGTAACAATATCAAAGAATAAACAAAAATACTTTTCTAACATTTATTTTGTAAGATATTGAATCCTACTTACGTCGCTGCGCCACTCTTTGATAAAGGTATAACACAGGAAAATCCCAATATTTTTTTTTATCATAACGGTACATTTAAAAAAATAAACGCACAATTATGCGCTACGCAATAAGACATACAGAAATGCAGTAAAGTAAATGAAAGAACTTTCAACAACTTTTATAAAAAAAAAATAAAATTTCAAGTGCTACGACATTCCCTTACTACGAAGCAGGTTTGTAAGGGAGAATACTAAAAAATAACTGCATCAAAACATTCAGTGTATAAGGCTAATCGTTACGTGCAACAATTTTTATATTCGCTGAATAATGCGCTTTATGTGTCAAAAATGTATTGCTTCAAAGTGGGAACTCGCCAATAAAATTCATGACTTCCGTCAGCGCAATGGTAAGCGAAACGTTTATGTTTCTCCCTTACAAACCTGTTTCGTTGGCAGTTCAATTTTTTTTGGGATTTTTTACAAAAATCTCCTTTTTTGTTATTAAAAAATGGTTTAATTTTGTTAATTTTTTTAAGTTTTGATCTTACAAATATTTATTTGCCCAAAAACGTGGAAAATATTCGACGTTTACTGGTCACATGAGGAACATTTTTGTTTACTGGCAAATAATTTTCTATGCCCAAAATCAGCAGTATTTCTGTTTGCCCCTTAACAATATTTTATGGTCAGATTAGGGCAAACAAATATTTTAAATTTTTTTTTAAATGTTTGCCATATGTGACCGTAGCTTTAGCTGGCAGCAGAGTTGTCTGTTTTTATTTTACTTTTGTCGCCAAATCATTAACCTAATATCCATTTTTTATTCTTGGTAAAAACACAGAAATTTATTGTTGCCGGATAAGCCAGTTTCTATGCGCACTTCACTGGTTGCTTAGGCCAGATCATAAGGAAACATTCTCCTAAAAATTTTAAAGAAAAGATAAACAATTCTCATTCACTCTGCAGTTTTATTTGCTAATAAATTTGGGTTTTCTTAAAAAAATTATTGAGAGAATGTGTTCAGTAAAGTGCGCATAGAAACTGGCTTATCCCCAAACAATAAATTTCCGTGTTTTTATCGGGATTAAGCACGACAAACAAAATCTTATTTATTAAAAATTTTGTATTTCCAAAAATTACTTTGATAATTTCTTATTTTTTTAACATGAATTGTTTTGCCATATTTTTGTGCATATTTGACTAGTACGAATGTAGTCCATCTGCAACAGGCGACTGTCCCAACACGTTTCTAGTTATGATTTTAGCTGCAGGGTATTTTAACGTAATCAAAATATTTATTTAAAAAGTTTATCAATTACACTAAAGAAAGTTATTGAAGCCTGCATTTGAATTTTTCTCAATTGAATACTGTGAGTAAAAATAATTTATTATTATAGCAGAAAAAAACTGCGTAAAATCTTGAATATAATAAAAAATATGCTTGTCATTTATTTTCATCTCAACTCTGCGGAAAAAAACAAAATCTTAATATAATCTAATAAATTTGTATGTGTTTATTTATTTTTCGCCATTCCAGATTGAAAAGATATGCTTCGGTGGAGAAGGAAAACGAGGCTACAATAACGAAAGCAGTTCATCAAGTAACTGTCAACAACATATTACAGAAACCAAAAGACCAGCAACAACAACAACAATATCAAACTTTACTTCATCATCATTATTTAACTGAAAAATCTAATCATGATTTGTTAAATAAAAACAAACAGACAAGTTCATCAACGGATGATAATCATCGTCTTTATATTTATTACCAGCAACATCGCCTGAATCACAATTACAATGATTATGATGAAACTAAAAATAAAAATAATAAAAAATATTTGATACAACGACGACAACAACAACAAGGACATGAACTGCAAAAGCAGCACAAGCAACAAGTTACTGCAAATGCTGTCTTAACTACACCCTTGCAAAAGCAACAGCAACAGAAAGATGAAATGTCAAGGGATGTTGTTGATACCAGTAGTAATAACAACAAAAAGCTGGAGCAGGTGGAAGTTCTAAAGAAGGCAAACAGAAATAGAATCACTTTTGTTGTGGCAGGTACCAATCATAAAGAGAATGTGTTAAATGGAAAACATAATATGCACGATGTGAGAATGAATAAAGTTTATGACTTGATGCAATCAAATGTAAACTACAATGGAAGTAAACAGTTACAGTTTCACGATGACAACCAGCAGCATCATCACCACTGGCAATTGATAAAACGTAAAAAGAAGAATATATTATTAAGTAACAATAATTCTTATGAAATTGAAAAAAGCAATCAAAGAAAAATACAAAAACATCAGCATCATCATCATCACTATAATAATAATAATAATAATCATCTGAAACACCCTGAGCAGTATGAAAAATACAATAACAACAACAACAAGGATAAAGTTTTTTCTTACGATTACAGCAACAACAAAAACAATATTGTTAATGTCACGCAAAATTTATCAAGTGAACAAACAAGTAACATCTCTGGGAATACGAGAATTAACAACAAAACTTCGAACACTCAAAATACTTTAGCCACTGAAAGTTTTGACACTGACAATCCGGACACCGGCCCGTTTAGCTTAAGGCTTCAGGCAGATGAAATGGGAAAAGAATCTACAACTGAAGGAGATTATGAAGATGTGTTAGAAGATTCAGCCAGTGATACTTCTAGAGAAAAAGCAAAAGCAGTCAATCAAATTGATTACGTTTTTGCCGTTTTTCAGGATATTGATGACAAAATGATAGTTTTTTTTATTGTCATGACCATTTGTGTGTGTGTTTATTCATGTAAGTAATTTTTGCGTATGTTAATGTTAGAAACTCATTTGTGTGTGTGTGTGTATTTGTAAAAGCTTGTATGAACTTGGTAAATATTTGAGAATGAATTCAAATTAGATTCGATTTCAAGAAATATACGTTTGAAATAGGAAGGCCAAAGAACATATATGTATGTATGCATATACGCAGGAAGATAACTTCTATGTATAAGTATTGCGCCAAAAATGCTGTTACAGATCCCAGATTATATGCGAACAGCCATTTGGCCAGATTACATCTCGAACGTTTGCAGTTGTGTTTGCTTAAAATGTCTGTGTAATTTTAGCAAGTGTGATAAATTCCATGTCATTTGATGTGTGTCTGCGTCATAAGTCTCAAAAGCAAATGTTTGATTTCTACTTTTTACAGGTAATGGCCATCAAACTTTTGCAGACATACGATTGATATCATACATTTGAGTCAGCTTATTTATTTTGTTAATAACACTGTGTAACAAAATTCGGGTCATCGCCGCCAGCCTGAACACTTGCAACGCGAAATGAAAGTAGACTACCAGAAGAGCAAATCTGCCAAAGGGTTCTGAAAAGTTAGCTCAGGTTCCTGAAATAGGGGGCCCTTAAGTTTTTGAAATTTTTAAAAAGGCGTTTGGTAAAAGTCAAAAAAAATATACGGGTAATTTTTGCCCCTTTTTTTAATCTCCGCACTAAGACGGCGCTTTAGAGGGTTAAAATGTTCTATGAATATTTTCTGCATCAAATTTGATTAGGGGTCTTATAAGACCAAAAGTTCGTGCAATGTATGTGAAACGGGTTTTCAAGAAATTCAAAAATTTCAGGGCCTGGAATTTCGAAAATCCGTTTTACATACATTGCACGAACTTTTATTCTTAGAAGACCCCTAGTGAAATTTGATGCAAAAAATATTCGTAGAACATTTTAACCCTCTGAAGTGCCTTCTTAGTGTAGAGCTTAAAAAAACGACAAAAATTACCCCTCAAAATAAGTGTTGGAGGGTTAATATATTCTAAGAAAACAATCCCCATACAATTCTACTAAAGACATCTGAAAATATTTTTTAGCTCAAAAGTATATTTAGCATATTTTTTTTTGACTTATACCGAACGCCTTTTCAAAAAATTCAAAAACTATAGGGGCCCATATTTCGGGAACCCGAGTTAACTTTTCAAAACCCTTTGGCAGATTTTCTCTACCAATATTCTGGTTTCATTTCGCATTGCAAGTATTGAGGCTGGTTTTTTTTTGTTGCACAGTGTAATTTTAAGCATTTTATAAAACATTTATTAAGTACTTTAAGTACACCGTGCTCTCAAAGGTAAAAATTTTTTTCGAATCTTTCTCATTAAAATGCATCCCCGTACAACTGTCCCTCTTACGTGTAAAATACAGTATTGGGGGATTCACAAGGAAGTCATAAGGTTGTAAAGTCATATGTCTTAAAACAATTACAAGAAATATATGTATGTAACTGCTGTGGGCAACCTCTTATAATTTAGATTTCTACGGTACAGTTATGACGAATCAATGAACACAGCATTAAAATTTTTATTTGGTTTGAAACATAACAATATTTTTTTAAACAATTCAATTTATTATTTGGGACATTATGACGATATGACTTAATAGAACACCTTGTGAATCCCCCATATAATTCATATTAAATTATTTGAAAAGTATCACTGCATAAAAAAGTGTTTGTAAGGTTTTATTTTCTGGCGGGGATAAAACCGTCGTCAATACATTTGTAGTCAATTTGGTTCGCGATTTCATCATAAATATACTTAAACTAGTTAATTTACAATTGTGAATTTTTATTGAACTGTTGGTTTTTAATTGAAGTTTTTTTAAATTTTAATTAGGCTTAATAGTGTTTTCCCCCTAAAGTTTTAACGATAAAACCAATCATTAAAACCTGGTTTTACCATACAAAATAATTTTGTTAAAACCGTCTTAAGCCTTTTTGGATTTGATTTAAGTAGTTTTTATTGAATACAACCATGCTTTAGTTGTAGTAAATTCAGTGCTACCAAGCTTAAAAGATAAAAAACAGCTGATAATGTTTGATCCCAGGTAGCATTTTATATCACAATCGAATCTTTTAGGAATCCGTTTCACTAACCGCATGTGAGCTTATTCTCATTAATACTCATTCTCAGGATACTTTTGTTGTGAGAAAATGCTACACTACCATTGAATCACCTCAAAGAATTATTCGTGAAGCAATTTTCTGATTTTTTTTAAGCAATTTAATGGAAGTTTTCGTATATTTAGTATTTTTCGTCTCAGTTTTAAGCTTCGTTCACAATCAAAATAACATTTTCACTTGGTGTTCATAAGAGAGCAACAATTTCTTTTGCAACCACACACATTTTGCATTAAGAAACCGTATGCAAATTTTAGCCATTACAATATTTATTATGCATTTATTATTATATTTTACAACATTATGTTCAAATTTTCATTCGAAACTAAATAAACTTATATTAAACGTCAGAAACAATTTCATTCAAATAGACAAATTAGTTTTTTTCCCACGAAGCTCTACAGAGTCTCGGGCGGGAATCGAACCCGTAGACTAGCTCACTACCAGCTAACCTACCAAGGCACTCATCAAATGACTCATTTAAGTAATATTTACAAAAAATGATCACCCAAATGCTAGCTGGGATGACGCTGAATAAAAATAAATAGATTTAAAAAAAATAAAAAATATCAAAACAATGAAATATTCTAAAATTTATTTTTTATATAAAATTTTTTGAAAAATTATTAGACATCCTGTGAGTTAAAAAAAACCGATTTAATAAAACTTGTAATGTGAACGCAAAATCAGCTGTTAATAGTTTAAATGTTAAAACCAGGTTTTAACTTTAGGTGTGAAAACACTAAAAGTTCATCAAATTTAATTTCATTAAATTATTTTAAGTGAAGGAAGTTATTAAGACAATATTTTAAAGATTTTGAAAAAAAAACAGCAGGAAAACCTTGAAAAATATGCACAAAAACAAATCGATACCATTTTTTTTTTAGCAAAAAGAGTAATTTGCATAAAAATTTAACTTTCTAGGAAAAACATGCACTTGCATCTTATGCTACGCCCTTGTTATAATTGAATTACTTTGTTTTTGTATGTTCACACGTACACAGAAAAAAAATTTGTTCACTTATTTAAGCATTAATAAAAAATAAAATCAGTTTTAATTAAAAATGTAATAAAATTAATTAAACGTTTAATGAAGTAAATTAAACGTTTAATCAAGTAAATTTGTGAATTTGTTTACTGGTGCAAATCAATAGTATCAATTAAACTTTTAATTTAATATAATTTTGAGGTTTAGTTTTTATTTCGTTTTTAGAGGGTTGCTTCTCGACACCATTTCTAATTGAAATGCAGATCATATCAAACGAAATTGGAAAATTCAATTTAAAATTCAGAAAATTCCCAATGAAATCGAGAATTCCAGTTTTGATATTGAATAAATTCCAAATAGAATTGAGAAATTAAAATTTGAGAAAATCTAAATGGAACTAATGTGTAGTTTATAGAACACGAGCGCCTTACTCGTCCGTTCAACTTACATTTGAAACAAAAACAAATTGTGAAATTTTGTGTTTTCTATTTATTTTATTTTATTATTTCGTTACTTATTTGTTGATGTTTCTCTTTCATTTCAGTTTTATTGTGCATTTTGGCAAAACCCGCCATGAATGAGATTATTTTGGTGCTGGTGTCTTATGTCATCGTTGGCACGTTTGTGGCAATACAAATAGCTGTGGGATATGCAACATTGCCAAGGTAAGATACGATTTTATATATTAAGAAGAGTCTAAAACAATAAAATAAAAATATGCAGGATTTGTAAGTAAATAAATCGCTTATTTTCAATAAGAATTTTCGAATATTCAAACAAGATATTAAGGCGTTAAAGAATTGAATGAAAAATATGTTTGGCTATGCCGAAACTTTTATGCCCTTCACCATGTTACGATAAAAACAGAAAGTTATATAAATACCGTTATTTAAAAAAAAAAAAATTATTTTGTTGCTCGCTCCCCTTTCTATCCCGTCCACATTTTGTCGGATGCTGTCTTTTGATAACCATGTTTAATAAATAAAAACCTGTAATGTCTTTGTATTGGAGAAGCCGGCGTGGCTTCACCAGTCCAGACCACATTTTGTTGAATGCTGTGTTTTGATAATCAACATGCTTGTACCTAATTGGGAAGCCTTATCTCTTGGCGTTCTGTAGATGTATAGAAAACTATTATGTCTTTATATGGGAGGTACCACGCCCACTTCTTCAATTCCACCCATAATTTTAGAGAGGTTATGTATTGGTTTTGTATTGGCGTACCCAATTTGGACAATTTTTCTCTTTCCGTTTTGCAGATATAAATAAATCCATTTTGTGCCACGCCCACGACTTCACTTCAGCCCACATTTTGTCAGGCGGTCTCTATTGATAACCAAGCTGATTGTAAAGAATTTGAAAACTTTGGATCCTGCCATTCTTTAGACCTGCGATCGGCAAAATCAGGTCGCCGCGCTTTCTGTTTTCTCTATTATTCTCTCATAAAAGAGAATTTTACAACATTAACAACAACATATGTAAAATTCATACAACGCATACAATCGCAAAATGTAATAGTATAGGTTGCCGATCGCAGCTTTAGAAACACATTAATCAATAATGTCTTTGTATGTGTAGTAGGGTGGTCTTTAACTGTATGGATCAAATTTTTTTTCTATTTTTCCATGCTCTAACCCCCCAATTCGGTGGGTATTGATAAAAAAACAACTCCAAACATTTTTAGGACGATCGGCGAAGGCTAAGCCGTCCCTCAAGCCCGCCAAAGTTTGAGAAAATTCGTAAAGTCCGATTTGTATGACTTATATTAAGGAAAATATTAATTTTACATAAAAATCGTTTTCTAAGAAGTTGTTGTTAGTAAAGTTTCCAACAACTTTTGCTTTAACAAGTGTTCTCTAAAACTCATATTGAACAAAACCTAATTAAAATAAAAAGTAAACAGCAGCATTGATTCGAATCTTTTCTTTAGAACTGTTTTTTCTTACACACGTCAATTCAGCTTTAATATTTGTGTTTGTGTGCGTTTGCTTAAAAAAAATAGTCAAACGCATATCATTTGTTTCTAACGTACCACGGTTAATAAAGTTGGTGCAAACGTACTTTTTTGATACAATTCAAAGCCAAAAAGTACGGTGGTACCCTAGGGCGACCTCAATCGCCAATTTGGTGGGTATTGATAAAAAAAAAAAAAAACAAATTAAAACAAATTTTTAGGACGATCGGCGAAGGCTAATCCGTCCCTCAAGCCCACCAAAGTTTGAGAAAAATTATAATTTTACATGAAATCTGACTTTTATGTTTAATAACTAAGAAAATTAAAATTAACAAGTTTTTCTTTATCTCTTATTAAACAAAATAAACTGAAAATATCGAATAAGCCACTAAAAAATCTAATTTTTAATTCATTAAAGAATTTTCTATGAATTAGTTTTGTTGAAAAACATTTTTATTATTTATTTAAAAAAAAACCGACCAGCCGGGCACCTGGCGTTTTACCCTGATTCGGGTACTCTGAATTCAGTGGTGCTAACCGTTTTTAGGTTAGCTCTTGTTTTCAAAATTTCGAAAACGGAGGAGGTTGCACAGCGTAACTCAAAAACGGTTTAGTTTATAAAATAAACTAAAAAAAAAACGAAATTCAACAATAATATTACCTTTAACAATTACAGTTAGGGACAAAATTGTTCACAGATTTTGTGTTATTGGCAAAATATGCTATAAATTTTTATTTTATTTATAATTATTTAAAATTTTTTAACAATATGAAAAGTAAAACATTTCAAGAACATAAAAATAAAAACTTTTCTAAAAAAAATATGTGTGCATAATATTTTACACGGAATAAGTATTGAGTTCTGAATGTGAACAATTATGACCCTTGTTAGAGATTATTGTTGTATTTGGATCCTAGCGTTTGGTATGTTGTCCATTTGCTCTTTTAAGCTGCCTTAATCCTTTTTTCCATTCTTTTACAATAGTTCTTAGCAGTTTCGGCTTTATTTTTTCCAAGCTTTAGGGGCAAGCTCGCAAAGCTTATATACAGGGCTTGGCGGGTTCCTCTGAGCAAAAAAAAGGTGTTTTGGAATGGACCAAAGGTACTCAAATGGGGGTACTACTCTGGCGACTAATTATGTAAATTTATTTTCGAATTTTTATTTTCTTCAAACTAACTTTTAGCTATTTCTGAAGTATGCTTGAGATCGTTGTCCTGCATATTGATATCACCCCGTCGTGGTTCTTACCCGAATATGGCTTATCTTGGAAACAACGGGTCTTTAAGGATGATTATGTAGTTCTTTGCACACATTTTTCTTCTGAATTAGCGGAGTGCTCGAAGCTGGTTCCTGCGAAAACAATCTCAAGTCATTTATGAGACCATCAAAATTTAAACATTTGGAATAATTTCACTCTTTTACGGTAACACTTTTACGCCAGATATGTTAACTCCCGTCCGCCTGCCTGCAATCTCATAATTTTTGTCCGATCAAAGGCATGTTACACGCATTGAATCCTTAAAACTGAATTTTTCTTATTTTTTTGCAAGCTACAGCCGTTTTCAGCTTTTATTTTTGCTAAAAGGTGGGTTGTCGCTCTTTATTCCAGCCACTAATCACTTGAATTTAAGCAACTTCGTACGATTTTAGTGCTTACATCTAAATTGTACTCAATGCTCATTATTTGCCGGACCTTTATAGCTATATTGACTACACCAGTAACAATAAGTCGCTTTGAGTCGCGAAAATCTTTTGGCGAAAGTTTTTTTTTGGGCGACCAGCTTTGTTGCTTTTGCTATCCAAACTACACTTTTTTTATTCTAGATGCATTAAAATCTCACTGAAATGTTTTATTTTTTGTGATCTTGCGATGTGAGACTCCTTTTTTTAATTTTTCACAATGCTCTGTTTTAAAAGTGCCGCTTTTGAACTACCGTTCTTGAAGAAACTAGGCAAAATTTAAATGCTCAAAGATTTTTCAAATTTTAAAAAAATTTAATATTAGGAATTAATTTACTCACTTTAAAAGCAAATCCCACAGAAAAAACTTGAACTTTTTTGGAATTGTTATGAAAGATTCACACAGGGTCAATATTGTTCACACATATGGTTTGGATGTTAACTTAGTACAAACATAAAAACTAGCGGTACTTTTGAAAATAAGTGTACATAGTTTTATTATAAAATGTAGAAAGCCATACAGTAGTTTTAGAAAGTTTCCAAGTTGAAACTTTAATAGTTTTGATGATAAACATAAATTTTTTATAATTTCGTGAAAAATTTTGTCCCTAACTGTATTATAGGTTTTTCTAATATGCGTAGTCGTTTTAGAAACCAAATTTTTTTTTGGCAATGGGGATAAAACAAATTATGTGAGGTTGGTCATACCTTTGACCCAACTAAGGGCAATCTTGGCGCTGCAGTGGCCAAATTTAAGAATTATATTAAACCGGCATATTTGTATGGGAGTCCCCCTAAAGGGTGGAGATATAAGGCAATTATGTTTTAAGAAAAGGTTAAGCACAAAAAACTAATGAAGGTCCGTTATATATTTAATCCCCCTAGGGGCGATTCCTTGGCAGTTCTGGGCCTTTTTCTTCAATATATTTCTAGTCTGTGTTGACAATTTTATATGAGAGCCCCCTTAAAGAACAAAGAAAGCGTGCAGGTATGTTACAGGGATTATAAATGAGAAAATCAATATCGTACTTACGAACTTCTAAAATCGTACTTTTTCGACCCCAATAGTAATAAATATTTTTTTTTTTTTATAAAAGAAAAAGACTTTTGTTTCGGTTACACTTGAAACCATTGGTACATACGGTCTATTTCGTTCCTTTGTTTTTATAATATTTTGGCATGAAGGCTTATATGCTGCCGCTGATACTTGATGTAGAATGTGGCATATGCAATCGTCCAATGATCAAGTGCAAAAATCAATTCACAATAGCGAGTTTAGTGTTTGGTGCAAATGGTCTTGCAAAGAGCAAATGCAAAACATCACAGCTGTTTTGTTAAATCCAACAACAAAATACACAGAGTTTCCTTAAGATTTCAAAAAAACGCTACGAAATTTTGCATTTGCACTTTGGCAAAACCATTTGCACCAAACACTGAAATCTGTTTATATTCATTGGACAGTAAATACGAGTTGCCATTTTATATCAATTATAAATATTTAGGTTTGAAAAATTTGGAAATAATACCAAATGAGTCACGGGGGTACCACCGTACTTTTTGGCTTTGAATTGTATCAAAAAAGTACAATTGCACCAACTTTATGAACCGTGGTACGTTAGAAACAAATGATATGCGTTTGAATATTTATTTTTTTTAAGCAAACGCACACAAACACAAATATTAAAGCTGAATTGACGTGTGGAAGAAAAAACAGTTCTAAAGAAAAAATTCGAATCAATGCTGCTGTTTACTTTTTATTTTAACTAGGTTTTGTTCAATATGAGTTTTAGAGAAAACTTGGTAAAGCAAAAGTTGTTGGAAACTTTACTAACAACATCTTCTTAGAAAACGATTTTTATGTAAAATTAATATTTTCCTAAATATAAGTCATACAAGTCGGACTTTACGATTTTTCTCAAATTTGGCGGGCTTGAGGGACGGCTTAGCCTTCGCCGATCGTCCTAAAAATTTTTTCGAGTTGTTTTTTTATTAATACCCACCAAATTGGCTAGTTTATTTATTCTTTAAAAGTTTTTTTAAAATAAATATTTTACTAAGAATTTATTCAGTTTATTATCCAGTGAATTTCTTTCACACAATTTAAACTACACATTTTTCTTAAAAAAAAAAAAAAAAAAAAAAAAAAAAATACTTTTAACTTTTACAAATTTTTCTTCCAGCAAATCATTCAATGGCACTGTGTGCAGTGTAATTTTCATTTACATGACATACACCATGTTGCCATTACGTTTGCGAGAATCTTTGGTTGGTGGCATCATACTTTCTGTGACACAAATTTATACCAGTTTGCGTTATGTGGAGGACACCTATCAGTGGCAGGAGGTAAGCATACAAAATTACAACCAGACGTTCAACGGGACGGAGACTACAAAATATTTTAACAAACAAGACTTAATCTGCTACAACATTGAAGAGGAAAGTCAGAATATTTTTCCTGAAATATTTACATTCATTAATAATAAAAAAAAAAAATAAAAATAAAAAACAAATAGAGTAAACTATAGTGGATTTTATGTTTAATTTGATTTTGTTTGTTCCCATTCATTTGACACTTAAGGGCAGTTCCATGAAGAGGCTGTAAGAAGGGCTTTTGAAGATTTTTCAAATATATATTTCTCTTTTTAAGTTGAAAAAGCTTATTTATATTTATTTTGATGTAAAATATGGAGATTCCATATGTAAATAAACAATATCTTTACATTTGAAGAACTTTGTTGTTGGCATTCTTTATGAAATGGGCAAAGTTCTTTTTTAAGAAGTAGGTAGTTTTCTTTCCATTCTTTTTTTTCCTCATTGGGGTGTTTAAATAAAAAATATTTCAAACTTTTGTCTTGAAGACGGTCATGATCTACATAAACAGTAAACGTAGAATTTTTATTGCTGTTTTTAATTATTATTTATTAAATCAAAAAACTTCAACAATGTTTAAAATATATTTGACAAGATAAAAATAACCTTCGTCAAAAAATTAAAAAATGCTTAACCCAGGACAAGGCTTTAATGAGTAAAGTTCTTTTACGCAAAGGTTAAATAAAAAGCCCATTCTGGCAATTAGATAAATAAAATTGCGAAGAGAAGAATTAAAAATTATTTATTAGGGGGTAAAGAATACAAAAAATTGCTCACGTATGTATGTAAGTTCAAGTCATATACATAATTCTTGTTGCATTAGGATTTTTTAAAACAGTATATTCTCTGGTACAGGTCTGTGAAAAAGTTTATAATAAATGAGCTTTTTTAAGTTTTTTCATGAAATACGCGTATATGGGTAATTCCAAAGTGTTGAACGTGACAGTCGTACGCATCAAAAATGCAATTACATTTTAAGCAAAAAATATTTTTACGTTTTCATAACCCTTAAATTATAGCACTAAAAAAGCACTGTTATATATGCTAAAGTTTATGGAGGGCGCGATTCTAGGTCAAATATAATGGAAAAAGAAGTAGCGGTACGAACGTGAAAAAAACAGAAGTAGTTTTTTTGGCCATGTATAAAAAGGCGTAATTCAGCGAAATCTGACACAATTTTTTAGTCAAACTACTTACAGAATTTGACGTAGCAATGTAACATTAAAATGTCTTGATTTGATTTTCTGTATTTTCTTTATTTTAAGCCAAAATCTGGGTTGATACGTGACATTTCGAACGTGAAATTTTTTCCATAATAATTTAACCGAATAATGATGAAAATAAAATAAACCTTTACCATTAATCCGAATAACATATTTCTCTTTGAACTCTTCCTTAGATTACAGATCATGTAAGAACATTTTTTTGGAATAATTTTTATCAAACATCACCTCTTCTAAGAAAGATAAATATTAAAGAAAACATACAATTAAACATTTTCACATATAAGAAATTACGTTTGCACAACTTTGCAGTCTGATTGTTCATCTAAGTAAACAAATTTATGGGTAAACTTATAAAATTAGTAAAATCTAAATACTTCTCTATAACAATATTGTTAAATAATCTGCTTTTAATAACTTTTAAATTTTCGGTCACGATGGACCTTTTGACGTAAATGCCCATATACGACTATTTGTACATGTACAAAAATAAAAACTTGATCCAATAATTCATAAATCAAAAAAGCATTTATACATATCAAGAAGGTTTTTATAATTATGTATTTTCAAATCCATCCGAAAAATCAAAAATTTTTTATACACGCTGCACAGTGTCTTGTTTTCATATAACGAGAAGGAGTTGTAGTAGAGTAATTAAATTTGGCACACTTGTTTTAATTGATCAAAAGTAGTCAAATTGCAAATATGGAAAATTTCGCTGGAAGGATTCGGGTCCTTTCCATATATCCTGAAAATTAAAAATGTCATAAGAGAAGAAAACAAGGTTCTACCATTATGAAATATTCAACGCTGATTACCTTAAACAACTTTAACGTTTCGGCCTAATATGGTTCAATTCATAGTAGGGACAAGCCCAGTTCAAAAATGTCCTTTTTCGAAAATTAAAGAAAAATTAATTAGTATTGTGGTTATTTTGATGAACTATTTATGGTTTTTAATCCAAATTTTTAATATTTTTAATTAGGCTTAAGTTCATGAAATTTAATTTTTCATTAAATTATTTTTATGAAGAAAGGAATTTTACAACATGAAAATTAATTAAAATTGTTATTGATAATCTTTCATTCTTGACGTGGCTGGGGCTCGAACCTTTCTGGGGCTCGAACCTTTCTTCATAAAAATAATTTAATGAAAAATTAAATTTCATGAACTTAAGCCTAATTAAAAATATTAAAAATTTGGATTAAAGAAAAATTGTTAACAAAATTATTATTAGCTAGTATTTTTTGGTACATAAAACTATTAGATAATTCTGAATTTATAAATAATTTTTTTTTTTCAATTTTGAGCAAGGACCAACCTCGTATATATCCTGAATAAAAATTAAATCGAAAAATTTAACCTCTAACTTAAACTATTTTTATTGCTTTGTAAACGCAATTAATTTTGTAAAAGTTTTACAAAAATCAGATGAGTGAAACCATATTAATACGAAATGTATTAACTTGCATATTCGAAAAAGTTTACAACAGGACTTATTATAAAAATGTTCATACAAAACTCATTAAATAAACATTCATCAAGTCTACTTTAATTTTTGTGTATACCCTAGAAAATTTTTATATTTTCATTACCAGGTTGTAACGTTTTTTGAGTAAAAATAATTTAAAAAACCATTTTTTATTCAAATTCATTTATTTTTAATATGTACATATTACAAAAAAAAAACGAAATTCATCATTTGAATTAGGATCGTTAAATTTTTGTTTACAAGTACTGTGACCCGAACTGCCATCGAAACCCCACTTAACTTCACAGATAACATCATTTTCTGATTTAAACTGATACAGATCTTAATAACTATTCACAGTCATATTGAGAAAATTTAGTAATGGAACTTCAGCAGACGTTTCTGGAACAACAATTGGTTCTGGAATGAATTTATTTATCAATAGAGCATTTTGCAAGGCATAATAGGATGGAAAGCAGTCCTTATGAAATTCATTGACAACTGTCCTCATCATATTATACTGTCTATAAGATAAATACATGTCCATACAAAGTGCCAATGCTTTTTCTACAGAAATAGTGGTTAAAGTTGTTGGATTTAAAACTCTTTTTAAAGCTTTTGTTAAAAGGGTGGAACTGGTTGATGCCACAAGCTCTTCAACTTTTCTCCTTTTGGTACATTCGGAACAACTTTTGAAGTTTACTTAAGCTCTGCCTCTTCGACTGGTGCTTGGTTCCTTTAAGAGGTATTTCTTTAGTACAAAGAAATTTAACTTGTGTTACATACTAACAAAATTCAAGTTTTCATCACTAACATAAAATGGTGTATCTAGCCACAAACAATATTTTTTCTCAAATCTTTCTTTCACGTAATGACACTTTTTCCACTCCTTTCGAATTTTTAATAATATAAAATGTGCTTCATCACTTTTCTTTTTATGTAGTTTTATTTCGTTTTGTTTTTCTAAATAAGATACTATTTCACGCTCTGCTGCACTTTGTGTATTATGCCTTAGCCAAATGTTAAAAAACTGACGAATTTGAACCTGATTAGCCACTGAAAATCGCAAATAAAAATTACAGGTGGACGAAAGTGGAAGTACCTAAACCCAAGTTTTTTGGAATAAACTTACTTGCAGAAATCTTATATTAAACTAAAAAAAAAATACCATTTTTTATAGAAGTTGAAAATTTCTAATATTATTACTTTTTTATCTTTACTTATGTTCAGATTAACGGTACAACGTATGTGACAATAACATTAGTAAAAACCATAATTAGACCTTGAAAGCCTGTTTGAAAATCCCAAAAAACATTAATATAGTAGAAAAAGGTCGATTAATATAAAAAACAATAAATAGTTGCTTAAGTTTAACATCACTGCATTTATATTTTAATAAAAATTACGCTGCTTTGTAGACATTTTGTTTACAGATTTTTTTCAATAATTGTGTATTTACTAATAAGTTTGAACTTTGAATGCTCAGCAGCCGTATTCCGTAATTCGCTAAAGCTAAATCTCTATCGCTAAAAATCTATAAAGTTGATTTAGCGATTTTTGGCAACAAATGCAATTCTGTTACGTGCATTGCTAAATTTGGCAATGGCAGAAAAATTTAATTCGCCGCAATTTTAGCTTTTAATATTAACGCTAAAATTTTTCCATTTTGTTTTCTCTAAGGCATTTTAGCGATCGAGATTTACCTTCACAGAAAAAATTATTGCCGAATTATTTTCAAACAAACGCTTGTTTGAAAATTTTTTTGATTTCTACAAATTTTTTTACTGATTCAATCAATATTTTTGTTTGATTTTTATTTAACCAACAAAAATGTGGACAACTCTTCAAAAATTTAATAAACGCGCTATTGGTTTGAAGTTTTCATAATTTTGTATAAAATATTTAACGCTCTTTAATGTTGTCGTCTTTTTGCATAAAAAAGTACAGCAATAAGAAAAATGATAAAATAGCGTGACGAGGTTTGTAGTAAAAAAAACAACAAAAACAATAGCAGGTAAAAAAAAACGTTTAATTTTTTTTAACAACAGAAAAAACACATTATCAGAAACAAAATAAGTTTTTGGTTGGTTTCAAAGTTGGTAAAAAAAAAAACAAAATCCCGTATTCAATTTTTTCAAACAGTTTGTTTAAATACATCAAATACAAAAATAGAATGATGGCGGAAAACATATCGAGTCGGTCTGCCGACTCATTAGCGAAGGAAAGGATAAAGATAAAACACTGTGAGTATAAATATGACTTCGTTCAAAAATTATTCCAACATAAAAATATGTCTCAAAGCCAGCCGGCCGCTCTACTCTGCTTCATCTTCGCCAACAGTGCTTGCTTGTGTGCGCGTCATTGCTTGTGCCAAAACTTTTTTGTTTGATTCAGCAAAATTATTTGTTTGAAATTTATATGAATTTCAGTAAACTTTTTGTTTGATTCTGTAAAATTATTTGTTTGAAAAAATCGGCGTTTTTTTCAATAAACAAAATGCAAATAAATTGTTTGAATATGCGAATTTGTTTGTAGGACCGATTTTAGACAACAAATTGTTTGATTCTACAAATTTTTTGTTTGAATTGGAAAAATAATTTTTTCTGTGTTTAGCTAAGCGAATTACAGAATACGGCAGCAGAACTACCTTAAATAACTTTTTTTAAAAATTCTTTCTGATTTTTCTTCATTGGAATGTACTAAGTAAAACCTTTTTTACATTTTGTTTTAATTGGAAGTTGATTTTTTTTTTATTTTTGGCCGCCCTCATGACACAGTGCGCTGCTTTGCAAACTAATTTAATTGTTATTAGATACAAAATAAATAACACAAGGGAACAAATTTGAACATTTTTTGTGCGGTCTGGAATTTAATTGAAAATTTTTTACTAATTTGAGGTCGATGATTGCAAATCAAATCTCCATTTTTCTCTATCAGCTCTACTTTTCGAGATACTTTCACTACATATGTTGGAATAACTTCAAAACGGTTGACCAAATTCCGTTAAAAAAAAAAAAAATTTTAACTCGTTAAAAATATTGGCCCATATTCATAGTCAAAATAAAGTCGACTTTAAGTTAAACCCGGCTTTAAATGGATGTCAACACAATTGTTCTAAAGTATACTTTTGAAAAAGTCGACTTTATTTTTGACTATGAATATGGGCCATTATCTTTAAATCCGTTCTTACATTTTTTTAGAGATACCGTTGAATTTTCAAAAAAAAAAAAATTTTTTTTGTTATATAAAAATTCATAAATAATAAAAATGCGACAAAAATCACAGTTTTGGTCTTAAAACATTTTGCTTATTATAATTTCGAATGAAATTAGGTTTATTTTATTTCATTGTTATTTACGATAAAACTGAATATCGATTTCCATACAAAAAGGAAAAAACGTTCATGACCAGGGCTGCCAGATTTGACGATTTATCGTCATTTTGACGATTTTTTGTTCCGAAATTAGCAAAGTGCCAATTTGCTGATATTTTCCTAAAAAGTGACGATTTTTTCAGTCTCCAAATTCTAAATAAAACATTACGCGTGCCGCTTTGGCTAAGCTACGGCTGTAATAAGCAAGCAAGTCTTAAGAAAATCTTTGATTATTTTCAGAGTATAAAAACAACAATGTTACTCTTTGTTTATCTTTCGTCAAACCATCTTCGAATGAACCTTTTACGACTCTCTGTATAAATCATATTTTCAACAATTATACGGCGCACAGTGGCTGAAAATTTTATTTCATTGGCCAAAAGTCCAATTTTTGTTTATCAACGATTTAAAAAATTTTCATTTAATTTAAAAGTAAACGTATTAAAACTAAGGTAGCCAAAAAATTAGGTCATAATATTGGTAATTGTGGTTGTGCCACGTTGTTAAACACAACTTTTTTTTTAATTCAGAAAAAAGAGTTTTTTTTTATCATTGCACAAAAACTATCAGCGATAATGACCTGCTAGCTTTTTTGCTAGGTTGGTAACTAGTATTGTTATCTTTAAAATGGTATTATTTGCGACTATTTTGTTATTTATATTTGAGATGTTAAGACATATTTTCTAAACAACTATATTTTTTTCAAATTTCAACTTTAGTAGAATAGAACTTTTGCGGACCAAAAGGGACCAAGAAGGTAAAACCACTGATCGAGAGGTGAAAGTGTTTTCTTTAACCCTGTATATACTTTTGTACCCGTTTAGACCCGCCTGTTTAACACTTTCTCAAAAAAAAATTCTAAACTACTACTATATTTTTTGTCAAATTTCAACAACGGCGAGCATTTCACGATTTCTTAGAGAATATCTACATGAGTCTTATACGATTCTTGACCTGAAAGTCTCGTTAGATTATCTTTACCCACGTCTTAAACAATTTCTACAACGACTGAAAAGCTTCTTTCGCTGTGCTATGGAAGAATCTCACTCGTGTTACAGTTTTTCCCGTGTGAGAAATCTTCCACGGTTAAAAAATGTGGCCATCGCCGATCTAAGAAGCTCTTCATAAGACTCCCAGTAGCTCTTACACGATTGAAAATGCTAGCTGGGTATGAAGTAATTATGTTTTTGTTTGAATGTATTTTTTTTTATAAAAATCGAACAAAAATTATTTAAAAAAAGAAACAAAATTTTAAGTTGTCCGATTTTTTTTGACGATTTTTCGAAACGTTAAATACGATTTTTTTATTTTTTCTCATGAAACTGACGATTTCCTCACAAATTTATCTGGCAGCCCTGTTCATGACACACATATTGAAAACGATTTCCTCACAATTTTATCTGGCAGCCCTGTTCATGACACACATATTTAAAAGGCAGCCCTGTTCATGACACACATATATAATGTTATTATAACTGAATATGGTCAACTGTTTCAAGTTATTCCATTGTATGTAGGGAAAGTGCCTTAATTTTGAACAATACGTTACACCTCGAAAAGTAGAGCCGATAGAGAAAAATTAAGATTAGATTAGAATATTAAAGTAAAGTTGTAATAATGGAACTCATTTTATACGGCCGATTAAATCCTACCTTTAGCTATCGGTAAGTTGTAAAAACGGGCCTAAGAGTCGTATAATATTTATTTAATATGAAAACAAAATTACACTTGTTTTAACTGTCAATTATTTTCTCTACTATTTTGTTTTAACTTATAACTGGCTCAATTTTATGTCTTATAAAGTTTTAATAGCAACATTTTATTTACCTAAAAGAAACATAAAATTTACGTCTATTAACTTTATTAACCATAAATATAAAAACCAATCGAACCAAAAAACAAACATAAACAATTCCATATAAAATAAAAAACTAAATAAAATTTTATTTCAATTGCTGCAATTGTTTCTATTTCCTATTTTTATTTATCTTTTATTAACACATTTCTCCTTGTTCTCTTTTTGGCTTTTATCCTTGCAGTTATTTAGCTCTTTGATGGCTTTATTTTTATCTAATTTGACTGGCATTTATACCCACTGGCCGAAAGAGAAGGCACAACGGAAAGCATTTATTGAAACGCGTCAATGCATTGAGGCTCGTTTACGTACTCAAAGGGAAAATCAACAACAGGTGAGTTCGAGAATAGAAGTATTAAATTATGTGGATGTATTTGAATTGTCAAAAAAAAATATGTATGCATATTTAAGTATATGCAAAGGAATGTCTGTATTTATGTCTAAATGAATAAACACTACAAATAATAAAACAATAACATTTACCAAACAGATTTGAGAAAGACAAATACGAATTTGTAGTTGTAAATATAAAATCAGTTTTTGAGAAGAAAATTAACTTTTTATAAGTGACAAGAGTTTTAACAAATTTGCACCCATTTTATAGTCTTACACCAAGGCCCATCTATCCCCTGTAGTAAATAAAATAGTCAGTTGCAAAAAACACTAACTATAAATTAACTTGTTTTTAAATGACTACAAATTGGTTTAAATCTCATGCAGATATCAACCAAAAAGGCGCACGTAAAACACAAATAAAAGCAAAATAAGTAAAACAAGCATGCCATGAAGTCAAATGAAAAAAATAAATACAAACATTTTAAAATAACTAAAAATTAAATCAATACAAATCTGTTTATGCATGTACTAGCAATTATGTGGCGTATTTATTTCAGGACTTTTATACATCATCATTTAGGGCAGTTTAATGCAAAATTTTCATAAATAATTATTTCTATATCAAAATATATAAAGATTTACATACATACTATGTATGCATGTTCATATGTACATATATTTTTTTGACAAAAATTATTTAAAATTTAAATAATTTATTTTTAACTGACAATACTTTTAATTAATTACAAATAGGTTGAAAAATAAGTAGTTAGTAGTCAGTTAAAAAGTCATGCAAAGATGGCCATTTGACTACTGCCTATGACATGCCCATGTTAAAATAATGAGTCGTCGACAAGGAAAAAAGTCACTTAATCAACTAGTTGTGGTTATAAAAAAACCAGTTTGAAGTTAGTTATAAATGTGTTTGACTTCCTACAGGGTCAGGCCTGCTTACTTGTACAAAAACAAAAAACTTTTTCTTTTAAGCTGTCAAAAACTTACTACCACATATACAAAGCAAAAGGAAAAAACGTGTATGTAAACAACTTTTGGAAGCTCAAAAGAACGAAACCCATGATCATCAGGCTTCTTGCGCAGACCTTTTCAATGGGCCTTGGTCTTACACAGCGTTTACATTTGACAGTACTGGCAAGACAGTTAGAAAACACATATAAGTTGCCAAAAACACTACTAACTGTATTCGTGACGTAGGCGTCAAACGTGAATGTTGGAGTGCAAGTCCAGCTAAACTTGTTTTGTATGAACAAAACAAATTTAAAAATAGCTAAAAATAACTATATTGTGTGAACAAATATAAAAGTTAACCAAAACGTAAAAAGAAAAGCAGAATTTCGGGCATGTTCTACAAATCGAAATGAAATCGAACGAGATTTTGATTTCAATTATTGACAAAATTACTGTGGTTTTTCCTGTTTTTAAGAGCTGTCCTTGTAAATATAATTGCTACTCAAAGTATGAAGTACATAAAAAGGCATATTTTTATTAACTTTCTTTACTGGCTCGATTCGATTTTAAATCCACTTCATTTCGATTTACAGAACATACCCGTATATTTTTTTTTTTTTACTTTTTGATTTTTTTTTTCTTTTGCTAACAAAACTACAAGTAACTGTTAGCAAATGTCAAATCACTGTCCAATTTAACTGTCTGCTTAATTTGCAAGACGGTAGACAAGACAGTTGGAAAAGTGTGCATGTATTAGTGAAAAGTTTTGCATGTATTGCTACAGTCTTGCCAGTACTGACATATATAAACGCCAGGCTAAGAATTATCGTTTTTGATTAACTGCACGCGCAAAGAAAAACATATTCTAAGAGCAACATATTATGATAAGATTCATGATTATAGTCAACATATTGAGATTATTTTTTAATCATATTATGACCAAATATATTCGTAATATTACATCATAATATCTTTCCCTTAATCATATGCTTATTCTGGTAATCAAAAAAAGTTAAGAAGTAATCATATTATTGTCACGTTAATCACAATAAGATAAGATGTAGTCAACTTATTATCTTGTTAATCATAATAAGTTAAGAAGTAATCATATTATTGTCATGCTAATCATAACAAATTTAGAAGTAATCATATTATGAAACAGTGGTGCTGTCACACCAATTAAAAAAAAACTAAATTTTTTTGCATCGATTTTTTATTTTGTGGCACTTTACATTTTTTTAATTTCAACATTTTTTATTTTTCAAATTTACTCTATGAGATAAATTTCAGTTATGTATTTTATAAAGCTTTTTTGTAATAGTCCTATACCTTCAATTTTTCAGAAATGACTTTCTACACTACCAGACTATTATATTGTATTTTCTTGTTACATTTTACCTTAGCTTTCCTTTGGAAAGCAATGAGGTATATTTTATGTACAGAAAAATTTACAATTATTAGACACCAGCAGAATGTAATGCATTTTCTGGCCCGCTACGGCCTTGGTCAGCATTCTTTGTGTCACACTGGATAGTGAAACTTTATAAATTGAATGTATTTAACTCAACAATTTTTACAAATTGGGAATTATTTCCTTTCAAAAATAAAAAATTTTGAATATAATATAAATAACCTTCGAAAGAAAATAATTCCCAGCATCTTTTTTTAATTTTTTTAAAATTGTTGTTTTAATTTGTATTTTTTGTAACCACGCACTACCAAATAATTCAATAGACAAACAAACGACACAACTGATGGAAAATTATTTTACAAATGGCGCTAACAAAATATTATTAGAGTAAAAATATTTTGATTGCGTCTTAACCCTTTCGACCCGGACGGTACATATGAGTACCAATGTAAGCTTAAATCCCTAACAGCTTAAAGTTTAACCCAAGAAAGATAAGGTACGTCTGCAAGACGTACCCCTTTTCAATTTTGTGCTCTTTCTTTCGCATTTGTTAACATACAACTTTCTCACGTTCAATAATCTCAGTTGTAAGCAGCACCTAGTTGGTGGTGGCAGTTTTTATGCTGTAAGTTATGTATTTTTTGAGAAATAAACACCATTAAACACAACATATGTCTGAGAGACGTATCGTTATCTTCAGTGTTACTTTTGTAGCGAAGATAACTTTGTGTTTTGGTTGAATTTTAAGGTATTGGCGCTATTTTGCAAAGCGTGTTTGAGGACTCGGTTTCACTGGAAAATGTGAGCGAATCGGAAGATGAATTATTGAAGGATTGTCTTCAAAGTGATGTAGAAGATGAGCTTTTGACATCCTGAAGCCTGACGAGAATATACCACCGATTCAGGAAAATCCTCAAGAACCTGAACATTTTACTCATTCTTCCGATAGCTGCGTTATTACGATATCTCGACCCACTTTAAGAAGTACAAGTAAGTGGGCTACATCGAAGGGTCGAAGTGATGGCCGAGTTCGTACGGCAAGAGGACCAACTCGGGAATGCAAATCACTGTACGACCCAATTTCATGCTTCGATATTTTTTACTACCGAAAGAATTTCGGAAATTGTTCAATGGACCAGTGCCGAAATTTCCATAGATTGTTCAATTTTAAGGCTAGAAATTCCTATTTTATCGAAAACTTTAACCGACAACATTGAACAAATTTTAACAGATGCAGCAATGATTGAGGTTGTAGTGGAGTACAGCATGAATCAAAAAAGAAATAATACGCTGGCTTTTGTCCATCGGAAATTAAACTTATGTCCAAAATGGTATGTGTCAAATACGGTATACCTGTATGTGGCGACCACAAAACTTAAATTTGTAAATCTTGCACATAACGTTATTCAAATAATTTTTGTTTGTTTATATAAGTTAATACAGATAACATTATCTACATAAAGTACAAAGAAAATATTTATTTAAGTTTTTAGAACCGAACTGAAGTCCTTTATTAAAACACTTTAATTTTTGATAATGCTAATTGAATTTTATTTTTAATTTTATTTTTATAATAATTTTCTGCTTAAAAATTATATTTTTTTTTAAGGAATAGAATAAATAAATAATTTCAACAATAAAATTGATCAATATTATTTGCGATGACATCCTTTAAAGGATATAAGCAAGCATACGTCTTTCAGACATGTCGTTATCTTTTCCGTACAAAAAAATAACGATATCTTTCTAGGGTTAATGTTGCTGGTTGCGAAACCTTATAGTCTTTAAGATCTCCTGAGAAGATTCTAATACGTTCCGCTATGTTTTGTTTTTGTTGTTTGCATTTACGGCACCGTTTTTTGTAAGTTACAACGCTACTAAAGTTAAGTGCATAGCATGGTTTTTGCATGATATAATGCGCGAAAGTTCATAATAAATACAAAATAAAGCAGAGATAAAGTTTTTACAAGTATTTATAACTGAGACAGGTAAATATTTATAAACAAACATTTATTTTGTGCTTTTTTTAGTAAATGGTACCTATATATACCATTCGTATGATATGGTGGTACACATATATACCAGTAGTCCGACGAGTATGATGTCTCGTTTTGAAGAAAATTTGTTGTTTTCCAAAAAAATTCATCCCAAAGAAATTCGATCCATTTTGGAAGATGAAGCTGATAGTGCTAGTGACTATTTGTCTCAAGTAGGTCTCTGGCTTCAGAGATAATGAAGATTTAGCAGACAACAGAAGCTCTGAAAAATCTGTATCAGGTGCTGTCCATAGCGATAACGAAGATATAGCGACATAGTACATAAAGTATGTATGTAAAGCTGCTTAGGAAGTACTTGTCTGTAATGAGTCAACTAACAGTGAGATAAATGTTTACATCTGTGCACTTATTTGACACTTTATCTATCCCAGCCGTTGGCACCGCACTAGCAAACAGAAAAAAGATACTTAAACTTTCTGCTAACAAGCTCGAAAGAGGGGAAGTGGAGTTCAAATGCACTACATCTGGACTGCTTTGTGCAAAATGGCACTTAGTAAACTTACTAAGTCATTGTCATCACCCCAACAGTTACGACTGTCACAAAATTATTGAAAACAGTGAAAAAAATTCAACTCACTTGTCCAAATAAAAAACAATTTTATCGCGCGATCACGGAAGCTTCGACATGGCTGATAAAATATCTAGCCTTTATGTATTATACATAAGTTTTACATAAAAACAAACTTTTTGAAAATGATATATTAATATAATATGATTTACTATTACCTATATATCTTAATATATATATATATATATATATATATATATATGCACAGCGTTTATTTAGCGAACAGTTTTTGAAGCTAGCGCATAAACGGCGGACAGTTGCATACTTAGCGAACAGTCCGCCAAATGATTACATGCCTAGAGCATATTTACCGGACACGTCAATTTTTCCCCACAAATTTTAATTTTTTTGGTTTATTCTTTTTTTTTACTTTATTTGATTGCACTGTGGTTATATATCAATCAATTACTATTAAAACTTCTATATATACGGTTTAAATGCCTTAATTTTGTATTTTTTTAACAAATTTTAACAAATTTTGTTGCGTAGTATTGCCAAGTACTCTCATATATTTTCCCATTTTTTTTCTCCGTAAAAAATATATACAAGTGATTTCGAGGACACAGAGAAAAAATATAAACATGTGACTTCGAGGACACAAAGGGAAAAATATATACATGTGACTTCGAGGACAAACCGTTACATTTTTCAGCGTTGCCATTGTAAACAATTTTCCCTTGTTTTTTACAGGTTAATTTACGATGTTTTAAAGTTAATGAAGGTTTTTAAAAATATCCTGCCGTATTCATAAAGAATTACAGTGCATGAACATTTTGCCTTAAAACACATTTCAAGCTTATTTTATATTTTAAATACGGCTGATATAATGATGAAAATATCTAATGATGATTTTTGGCTACTGACCGATCTTATTTTATCTGTCCAACATACCTTAATTAAGGGTTGCACGATCAAGTTTTGCCTTTCAAGTTTTTTAAACTTTAACCCAATTTGATTTCAAAATTCTCTCTAGAGTGGATTTACCTACAACGTTTAAATTTTTAGGCACATGATTAATGGACAGAGCAAAATAAAGATGTTGCGATGAAGTTTTTTTTTTTCTGAAGTTTTTCCATAATTAAAAAAAAATAAGTTAAACAATTTTGTCGTAACCAAATCTATACCAAATATTAATTTAAACTGAAATTTTGGATTAGTACACTATTGTTGATCAAGAGCGACATGTGTCATTTTAAAGATCTGCTGATTTATTTCATGTTTTTTTTTTTAATAAATAGTTTATCGTATCCTCCTTTTTTAAAGAAAAATATATTTTTTAATTTAATTTTCTTATATGTTTTATTTGGTTGTTCAACTGCTTAAAACTTAAAAACGCCAAGGCTAAATTGAATACTTTCCTCTTCGTGTTTGTTTATAATTGGTACGCAAAGGCTTAGGAAAAGAGAAAAGTCGACAAAACAGGTGGAAAAATTTATTGAAATGGTTGTTTATTTTTTACTTCGTTTATGTTTTTTTTTCAAATATTCAATTTGAAAACATTAAAATAATTTAATTTAGATTTTTCTTTTCTATGGCAATGCGGGCGCATCCGGTGTACGAAGTAGAATTATATCTAACACACAATTCATACGAGCGCTTTTGCGGCTTCTTTTTTTCTTAGGACTTTATTGTCTAAAACGCAACGCAACGCCAAATATTTCATTGAAAGCCAAAACAAAAGACACGTCAAAAAAGCGACGTCGTAAAAATCCCCGTCTGAATTTGCTGTAACACGACGCGCTTTTTAGTAACATCTTTTTTAATTTGAGAAAGGGCCTCGATTATCAGTCGTTCGATTAACCAGCAACATCAATTATATAGTAAATATACAAAAGTCTTTAATCAACTTAAAATACTTTTGAACAATCATAAAAATGTGAATAAAAGGCGAATTCTCTTGCAAATTACTGGGAAGCATGTTCTGCAAAAATTACATTTTTACTCATATTATTTAAACATGTACATTAGGGGTACAACCAATTTTTTGGCGTATTACCATGAGGCCAACCATGTCCTAG
Source organism: Pollenia angustigena (assembly GCA_930367215.1). Classification (NCBI taxonomy): domain Eukaryota; kingdom Metazoa; phylum Arthropoda; class Insecta; order Diptera; family Polleniidae; genus Pollenia; species Pollenia angustigena. The sequence continues at coordinate 154,261,187 of OV884058.1, forward strand.
TAACCACGAAAATCATAATCTTTTGTAATTTTTCTCAAAAAATTTCACGCACCAATTGGTTTTTCTAAACCAATGCTATATTGAATATTCATAATTTTATACGGTGTTTTGTTTTCTTTTTTATTTTTTCTTTTGTTATTAAAGGTTAAAAATACGTTTTCGTTTGCGGAAAAATCTCTTACCATCTCTAAATATTAATGACATTTCATACTTGAGCTATTTTTTGTTTTAAATAAACATATTATTAATTTTTCTTAGCAAAAAAGAAAATCAAAAATTTTCATAACTTCATCGCGGTTGGTGTGTGAACTTTTTTGACCTTAGCGAAAGAATAAATATACGTTCCCTTATAGTTTTTTATTGTCTATCTATTAAAATTGTTAAAAAGTTATATAATTTATAAAGTTATAAATCTGTATATAAAATCTCTTAATAATTTTAACTAGAAACACACAAAAAACTTCTAAAAATTGTTGCTATTGATAACCGAGGTCTTACTGTATTTTCAAACTGATATTTCAAAGTTAGTCAAAGAATAAAACGTAACAAGAAGAAAATAAGTTGAAAGAGAAATATGAGAAAAAGACATAAAAAACACTTACCAAGTATTTTTGTTTACCCCTCTTTCTTCTCTAAACCGTGGCCACCAAACCAAAAGAGACGTCGTAAAAGCCCACGCCTGAATTAACTGTAAGGCGACCTACGTCGTAGATACGCTTTTATATTTTCGCCAGCTATTGTGTGCCTTTGTATACAATATTGTACGTTTTAATTTGGCATCGTATCTACGTCGTACAGTACTACGTTTATATGGTACAATTGTGTTCCTTGAGGCTAGATTACAGGGTTTTCCTAGTTTATCTGCCGAACTAGTTTTTGGGCCTATTGAAAATTTTGTCTAAAACTTGATTTTTTTTGGAAAAAACATGAATTTTTTCGGAAACCAATAATATCACAGAATACTAAGAGAACTGTCACGAGACGGACGATTTTGCGTTTTTTTTTTGTCTCTTTCTAAGAAAGCTGCCCTTTTGCATTTCTCTGTTCATCATATTCTTTGCCGCAATGAACACAAATTTATTTAGTTTACATTTATTTGCAAAACTGTTGTAAAAATTAACTTTTTAGTTCACCACAACACGAGTAAATAATATTTAAGTAAGTAAATAACATTACAATACAAAACAATATTACTAAATACATTTTTTTGCACAAAAAACATCGTTTGTTAAACTAATGCATTTGTTTAACGTGGTTTGTGTTTTGTTATTTTGATAACGCCATTTGTGTTGATTGTTGCGGTCTGTTTTTACACCTTGCCACTTCACTACCAAAAATCGCTTTCGGTCTCTTCGAAAGCTGCCCTCGCAACTGTTTTGGGCCTTTTACACACGTCACTTTTAACAGTTCTGTGTATTCTGTGGTAATATTCAGAAAAAAATTAATTCTTAAATATAATTCAAAATTCTTTAGAACATCATAATTCTTATTTTACCTTTTTCAGCTGTGTCATTATCAAAAATTTGAAATATGTATGTGTCAAAATTACAATTGAATAATTAACTTTTTTTTACTTTTTGCAACATTGTATGCATTTCATAAATATCACGAATTTTCTTTCAAAAATACATCTGGAAAATGTGGAAAATGCATTTTCCGGTAATTATATACATACTTATGTGCATATGAGGAATTATGAATTAGAGAAATATTTTTTCTGAAGATTACCGTTTGGCAGCTACGAGCCAAAAATAGCGCAAAAACTAACCTGTGATATAATTTTTAAGTTTGTGTTTAATTTAATTTTTCATGTTTAATGTTTTTATGTTTGTCTACAACAAATTATTGTTCAATGTAATAAAAAATTAATTTCTCTTTTTACGAATCCCTTGATAAAGTGAACATACCATTCACGAAACGTTGGGAAAATATGGATTAAATGCATTTTAATTGCATATATTTTTATAAACAACTACATTGGCGAAACAACAAAAATAATATAGATACAATTTTTGGACTGTGGGCCAAAAATTGTGAAATATTTATAAAAATGTTATATTTTCAACATTTTTTATTTTTCGAATTTATTCTATGAGCTTAATTTCAGTTATGTTTAGGACTATTACAGTCGATTTCATCATCTTTAGATAATTTAGCACCTTAAAGAATATATTTGGGATCGTTAAGGTATGAGTATTAAAGGAGTAAACAGAATTATACAACGTTACAGTAATAAAGCACACATAGAGTCTAAGATGGTTAGTTTCATAAAAACTTCACTGCATCCTTTCATTTAATATACTGCAAATTGTAGTTTATTATTATTTATGAAAATCTTTATAAAAATTTTAATCATTTTTACGTCTAAAAATACTTATAAAATAGAGATTACATGACAAATGGTAACGCTGGTAATATGCAACTCTGTGTGTTTCTTTCCACACTGCTGCCAATTTAGCTATTTTCTTATCAAATCCAGCGATTTTTAATAAAATTTATAGGACAAACTTTTTAACTTTAAATTTTATTTAAAAAGAGTGATTTTTAGCGATTTAAAGGTAAATTCACTCATAATTAAAAATGTAGCTATTATTTATTGCGTTTGTTTTATAACAATTTAATAATTTTAGTTCAAAAGGAGTTATTTTTAGCGATTTATAGCTAAATGCACTTATTATTAAAAATATGTAGCTATAATTTATTGTGTTTGTTTTATAATAATTCATTAATTTTATTTCAAAAAGTGTGGTTTTTAGCGATTTATAGCTAAATCCACTTATAATTGCAAAAAAGGTATTTTATTGAGAGTGAAAATTATTATTTTGTGCCGCACACGCCACTTTTCAAAATTTATTTCTACAAAATAAGCTTTTTGTTCCGCAAACATATATTTAATGCTGTATATTGTGATGTTGACAGTTTATCTAACTTCTACTCCTTTTTTACGGCAATGAAGCGAAGCAAGATTAAAATGTATTTTCTTGTCAAATTATCTTGCTTTAACTTCTACAGCATTTGCCAAGCACTGGCTCGTTATGCTAAACAATATTTAATACACTTCAAAAGAGTTGGTATGGAGCAAAATTAATGCTTAATATTCAGAAAGCGGGTAATCAAAATAAATATACCCATACCTTACTAATTTTTCTTAAATGGTCGGCGGGTTAAACCAATAATGAGCTGAAGAAATTTGTTGATTGTCGTTGAAAGACCACATACAAAAAATGTCAATTTATGAACTTTTAACTTTTCTACCAAACACGTTTTATGTCCCATAAATTTGAAAAATTTTTATATTCCATTATAAATGTTTTCAATTTCAGAATTTGCAATTGTTGCCTTTTTCCGATTTCATTCTTCAAAGCTTTTTTTCCGAGAAACATAAAATACCAAAAAATTTTTATATTTAAGAAACTTATTTAAAAAAATACAATACAAACTTGGTACTTTTTTGAAATTCTAACGATTATGGGCGAAGGTCGTGTACTTAATTACCGTTAATATTGGACCTAGAAACATTAAACTCAACATGCAATATCCAGAGTGATAAGACTCAATGCGGAACTTTTTGGTACGTCTTTAACTGTTACTTTTTTTGAATTTACGTTGGTATTGGACTTAAAACTCAAAATTAAACATGCAAGATCCTGAGTAAATGTGAATCTTTAAAGGGATCTATTTGGTACGTTTTCGTTCTTTAACTGGTCCTTTTTTTAATTTTCATAAAATCAAATACGCAATGTCCTGGGTAGATAAAAATCTTTAAGAGGGGCATTTTGGTACTTTTTGGGTCTTTAACTGGTAGTTTTTGAATATTCGTTGGTATTGGACTTAAAACATAAAATTAAACATGCAAGGCCCTGAATGAATGAGAATCTTTTAAGGGATCTATTTGGTACTCTTTCGTTCCTTAACTTGAACTTTTTTCAATTTTTATTATTATTGGACCTAAAAACATAAAATTAGATGCGTGAATGAGAACATGTAAAAGGGGCTTTTTGGAAATTTTTGTTCTTTAACTGGTTCTTTTCGAATTTGCGTTAGTATTTGGCCTAAAACATAAAATTAATGATTTTACACAACGTTTACTAGATCAAAAAGCATTTCAGACTTTATTAATAACAATTTAAGAAATATTGTTAAGTAAATCCATAAAAACTGTGGCAAAGTAAATAGTGGATGAAATTTGTGGGAAAGCTTTTTTCAGATTCTACACGCAGAGAAAAAATATTGTTGGGCATGGTTACAGCAACAATACTATGTTTATTGTAACAATATATTGTTGTCGTACACAAAAAAATTTTATTTTTATTTAATATCAACAATATTATAGTTGCTGTAAACATATTAATGTTTATCGCAATTATAAATTTGAGTATTGTTGACCGAAAAATAATTATTTTTCTAACAACTAAATTACGATAACTTTCAAAATATATTATATTACTCACAACCATATCATGATATTTAATAGCCATGACATGATAACTTTCTATACATTTATCATATTATGTTGAAGATGCAATTAACTATTTTTACTCTAATAATATTGAATCAGTTGTGTCGTTTATTTTATATGTGAGCGGTTAAACAATTTAAAGATAAATTCCCATAAAAAAAAAAGTTTGAAGAAATTAAAAAATTTAAAATTTTAGCGGTGTTCATTCAGTATTAGTGATGTAAAGCGGCCCATACACTTGCAATATTATTGTGTATGATACTCGCCATAATTTTTCCATTTTATCCTATATTATGCTATAAGTCGCACAAGATTATCATTCATTTAATAAAAAGGTGAACATAACCTATAGGAATAACATAAATAGCATTGTACAATGATGCAATCACACTTCTTTTTAATTTCGTTTTGCAATAAAAATCAAAAGTCTTTTGATTGTTGCCAATATATTGTTCCACCTTCGAATATCACATGCACATTGGCAATATAATTGTACTATACGTAAAATTGAACAATTTAATTACAAGTGTATGAGCCGCTTAATAGGGCAAATGCAAAATATCGAAGTTTTTTTGTAAAATTAAACAACAAAACACACAGAGATTTCGTTATATTTGATAAAAGTGTTACGATATTTTCGTGGTTTTCATGGGCAACAGCGTATGTCTTAAAACAAATGTTTCAGGAAAGCCGAAAAACCATTCGATATCCAATGCACTAGGTATTTCACTTTTTATACTTTGGCATTAAGTAAAAAATCGGAATTGATTTATATTTTTCCAAAAATGTTCTGAAACATGTAAAGAGCTTTTTAAAATAGGCAATATGGCATCAACATCTTAAAATGGGCAAAATGGACATACGTGGTTGCCCATGAAAACCAAAGATTTTGCATTTGCTGTTTTGCAAGCCTTATTTGAACTCCGCTATTTGATTTACATTAAGAAAAATTAAAAAAAAGCCACAAAATAAAAAAATCGTTGCAAAAAAATTTTAATTTATTTTGTATTTTTATGACATCTATGAGAGGGTCTTTATGATAATATGATTGCTTCTAAATTTATTATGATTAACATGACAATAATATGATTACTTCTTAACTAATTATGATTAGCATGACAATAATTTGATTACATCTTTACTTAGTATGATAACAGAATAATAATATGATTAAGGGAAAAATATTATGTTGCAATATTACGAGTATATTTAGTCATACTATGATTCAATAATAATCTTAATATGGTGACTTCAATCATGCATTTTATCATAGTATGTTGCTCTTAGAATATGTTTACCACAACCATGTTTTTTCTTTGCGTGTATAGTGAAATATTTGATATATGTGAACTAACCTTCGCACATAGGGGTTTTTTGCCAATCTAGCCGGACATTAAGCAAAAAATTTAATTTAAGAAATGGAAAAATTTAAGTACGCAGCTCGACAGACAACAAAGTTCTGGATCGTATAGTGAATTTTCAAGTCTTTTGCTTGAGGTTTGTGGTTTTGGGACACTGTTAAAACCAGGAAAGTTGATTAAATTGCATGCGTGTTCATTGACTTTTTACGGTTTTGGGAGGTTTACAATATATTTTTTTGTAGATAAACGAATAAAGATTTTACATTGAATTTTTTTTTTCTGTGAAAGACTATATAAACAGCTAATTATGAAAATTTTTAGAAAAATTTTATTTGAATTTTTTATGATAAAAAAATTAGTACGAAATTAAAAAAAACGATTTTTTTGTTCACTTTTTTGTAAAAAAAAAAAATTTAAAAGGTTTTTGAAGGTGAGTTCCGCTGAGTTCTTAAAAATGTTATACATCACGATAAAATTTGAAATCTCTACTTTTAAATTAAAAATAAAAACGTTGCGCGTTGTTGCGCCATTTTTTTTCATGATTTTTTGAAAATTTCACCTTTTTTCTGTTTTTGCTCATCTTGCATAGGTACATATGATAGATACCCTTTCGTCAGTCATAAAATGTGTTGGTTGTACGTAGATGTTTTTTATTTAAATTATTACATCTAAGACTAATATTACCTGTGTAAAAAAGGGATGTGCGAAACAGTAAGTAACGGGTTTTAACCACCTGTGCGGCCGCTAAAGGACGTTATTTAATAGAGCAAAAAAATTTGTTTACCTTTTTTTTGTTTTTGCTCATCTTGCATAGGTACATATGATAGAAACCCAGTCATAAAATAAATAAAACTATTCTTAATGAGAGGGAAAAAACTATCCAAGAAAAATTTAGAAGTGAATTAGGGCTAATAGTGGATGTACCGAAGACTGGATTTGGAAACAGCAACGATGGTAACACCAGCAGACGATTTTTTTCCAATCCTGAATTAGCTGCAGAAATAACTGGAATTGCATTGGATTTCATCTACCGGATCAAAGTTATTATTGAAGTAATTACAAGTGGTCACAAAATCCATTTGCACGAGTTTGCCAATTATTGCTTAGACACTGCAAAACTTTACGTTACTCTATATCCCTGGCATCCTATGACACCTACAATGCACAAGATTTTAGTACATGGCGCAACTGTAATGAGTGAGGCATTGTTGCCTATCGGGCTATTATCAGAAGATGCGTCTGAGGCACGAAATAAAAATTTTCGGCTTTACAGGGAGAATTTTGCTAGAAAGTTTTCGAGGGTTCAGTGTAACAAAGATGTTATAAATAGACTTTTGCTCAGTTCTGACCCACTGATTACTAGCATTTATTTATTTATTTTATTTATTTATTTATTTATTTATTAATTGAATTGCTCCATACACAAGACTAAGAGTCTTATTTTGCAGTATGGAACTGAGAATATGTTAAACTTTAAATCATTAATTAATTAATAACTTAATAACTAACTACAATTTTTATATAAGTAATTAAAAAACAATTTAATTTAAACAATAAAGAAAAAAAAATTAAGATAATTTAATTTAAATATTTAAAAAAGCATAAAACAATAGATTTTAATAATCAAAAATTTAGATAATTTTATATTTTTTAATATCAAGTAATTATGTTTCAAAGTGCTATGCTGAAAACAGTTTAAAAATATTTTCCCTGAATTTTCGTGCGTTACTTAAAAGTTGAATGCTATATGGTATAGAATTCCAGAGAGATACTGCGAATATGAAGAAATGCCACTCAGAAATTAAACTTTTATACCCGAACGATCTAATTCTTTTCCCCCTGCTAATGTCAGAAATACAAAGTTTACCGTACAAGTGCTCAGGTTTGTGGGTAAATATTATCTTATGTAAAAAAACTAAAACTCTCATGTTCAGCAAATTTTCTAAGGAAAGGCCATAAAGCCGAGATGAAAACAAAGAAACACTAGAACGCCTTTTAAGTCCATACACGTACCGTACAATATTGTTAAACGCAACGTTCAATTTCGCCTTACTAATCGTATCAGATTTAGCAAATAGCTCACAGCCATACAGTAACAATGGCATAAGATAAGTTTTAGCAAGAAGCATTCTTATTCTTAAAGGTGTACAATGCTGGGTCCGCCAAAGAGTTCTAATCATTGAAAAGGTGCGACCACAAGCATAGTTAATGTGGTTCGACCACGTAAGAGTGTCATTGAAAAATATTCCTAGATTCTTAGCAGATGTTACTATTTCAATCTGCTGATTATTTATAAATATATTAGGTATAATATTAAGTTTATTTAGTCGCCTTTGAATAACAATGCATTTAGATTTTTTTGGATTTATTTCCAAGCCATTTGCCGTTGCCCACGTATAAATACGATGAAGTTGTTGATTAAGAGATATAATACACTGGTCGATTAAAGCATTATTACAACTGGTATAAAGTTGAACGTCATCCGCGTACATTCTTACATTACAATTCACTAGGACGCCTGGGAGGTCATTTGAATACAGTGAGAATAATAGTGGCCCAATAATGGACCCCTAAGGTACCCCTCTTGTTACAGGCAGTGCCCTGGATTTCCGTATTCCAGTTTCAACATACTGATACCTGTTACCCAAGTATGTGGACAATAGCTGAGTAGCGGTTGAAGAGAAATTAAAGAAATGTTTAAGTTTGTAACAGAGAATCAAACGCTTTTGAATGGTCCAAAAGTATTAAAAATGTAGTCTTGCCATCATCAAGTTTCGCCCTTATCTCCTCCGTAACATCAATTAACGCCGCTATGCAGCTGTTTTTCTTTCTGAACCCAGATTGACGATCTGTTAGTAAGTTATTGTTATCCAAAAAACAAGTCATTTGGTTATGGTTAATGGAGAGAAATGGAAGAATGGCTATTGGTCTAAAATCGGAACCAGTTTTGGGTATTGGAACTATTTTAGCTATTTTCCAGTTCGAGGGAAAGTAACTTGTGGTTAATATTTTGTTAAAGAAAAATGTAATAATAGGAAGAATTTGAGGTAAAAGAATCTTTAGAAACTTTGGATTAATCCCGTCTACTCCTATAGAGTTGGATTTTATAGACAAAAAGCTAGATAAAACGTCACATTGGTCTACTGCAGCAAAAGAAAAAAAAGAGCTAGAATTGTTATTCGAATGGTTATTGGTATAATAATTTTGATCTGCTTGCACAATAGGGATATTTAAAAACTTCTTATTGATTGCATCGGCATCAATTGGACATGGTTCTGGGTTCGTAGATTTACCGATACCAACTTCGCGTATCGTTTGCCATGTTCTTTTGGAGCTAATGGCCGAAGAAAATTTTTCCGCATAAAAAACAGATTTGGCCCTTTTAATCATTTTATTTGTTTTTCTTTTAGCATAAGACCAACTCCAAAAAAAAAGTCATTACCCTTTACGAAAGAAGCAATTTCTTTTATGCTTCCACCTGTACTTGGCTCTGAAGAGAATTCAGATTCAGAAGAGGATTTTGAAGAAGCAGACGAAGAAGAACCATGGCACTCATCATCATCTTAGTGCAAAAGAGAAGTTATTTTAAATAAATTAGTTGTTATTATTTTAAATAAAATTTGCTGTTACTATTATAACTAAGTTATTATTACGAATATATTAATTATTTTCAGATAAATTAAATACTATAAAATACATAAAAGTCACATAAAATCTTAAAAATTAATATGTTTTGGAAATTAGCAAAAAAAAAAAAAAATTGTTTACAGGGTCGTTCCGGGGGAGGGGGGGTGTTTGGAGGGATACCTCCCCCTACCCATTAAAGTTCAAAAATTTAATTTTTATAGTATTAAGGCGTTAGTAATCTATTTCTTTTAATATTTACATTTTTTTTAAATATTATTTTATGTAACCGCCCTCATAAGGGGACGGGGGCGAAAAGTGTAATTTTACGATCTCATGGGTCTTACTTTAGGTTTTTTAACTTTCGCCGACGTTAAAAGTTGCATTTGCCAAACAAAAGTATGGGAAAACTTAAAAAAAAAATTGAATTTTTCAGAGGTTGGATTAGTTCTTCTAGGGGGAACCTTTTCCTCCTTATTCCGATTTTATTTATTTTTGAGGTTTACCTGCCTATGACAATATCACATATTTCTGCCAAGTTTCATCGATCTAGGGGCACTCAATAACTTTTAAGAAGCAATATAAGCTAAAACAAAAAGTTATGTCCGGCTAGATTGGCAAAAAACCCCTATGTGCGACGCACGGTGCTTTGTCCCATAGACAAAAATCAAAAAAAAAATTTTAGTCTCAAAATGTGATAAAAGATATATTGATCGATAGATAACAACAGAACTCATAAAAATTTTTTGGAATTGATTTCGTGTGACTCTCCTAGACTCCGCCAGAGGTCGCTAAATTCATTTAAAAATAAATAAACGAAAACAAAAAATGTAAACAATATATAAATTCACTCGAGCTGTTGTTCAACCGTAAGCTTTTGTCAAAATTTAAATAACCCCTGAAGATGGTCAACAAAGTTGACCGAAATATTGGGATACAAAATAAAATAAAATAGAATTTTTAAAACAAAATATGTTTATATTTTTTATTTAAAAATTTGTTTTAACTCATGACCTTATGCCGAACAAAATTAACAAACAACTATATAATATTACCTCAAAATTGGTAAATCTGGATGCTTTAAACTCCATGTAAAACACATTTTGAAGCATTTTCCAATGATTCCCATATTTTATAAATTCATTTTTTACCTAAATAGATATGGATAAAGTATTTTGCAATTTTTACGACCTATAACTCCTTAACTAGGAGCGTTGGCGCGAACAACATGTTCCTATAAAACTTCTTTCAAGAATACTAAAAAATTATATAAATATCAATTTGGTGCTGAGCCGAGTTAATATTCTTTTCTGTTAAACAAAAAAAAAAAAAAAAAAAAAAAATTTTAAGCACTCATTCTTTAAAAAATTTTTTTTATTAGCAACACTTTTTCTGTTTTATAGTGCACAAAAAAAGAAATTAGTTTAATTTGACTAAAACGGCAAAATAAGCACAGACAACAACCTGCAGCATCAAAGTCGGCAAATACAGCGCATATTTGACGAACAGCTGCATACGTTGCGTTTAATTGCCGAAACTGTCTGGATAATATGCCCCTTGTATAGGAAATTTAATATTCCCACATTATTATTTGGGAATAATAATGTGGAAACATGGCAACAAAAAATTGCATATACAAGGAGCATATTTTCCAGACAGTTTCGGCAATTAAACGCAACGTATGCACCTGTTCGTCAAATATGCTCTGCCCACAAAAAACGATTTTTAAAAGACTTTTAAGACTTTTAGAAGAAAAATATTGAATTTGTATTTCGAAAATATTGCAATTTATAATATTTCATCAAAAAAAAGTAAAGATTTTTTGTGTTCGCATAATATGCCCTGTGCATAAGTATATATATATATATATATATATATATATATATATATATATACATAAAGTAAAATTTACCGGACGGTTGGTACTTATTTGTACGACATAACATTCCGAATGGTACAACGGTGTACCACATATAATTGTTTTTCCGATTTTCTTTCACCGAATAATCGGTTTCAATCAAAAATTTTATTTAACCATTGCTATTCGAAAGCCGGGTCGAAAGGGTTAAACATATTATGATAAATGTATAAAAAGTTATCATGTTATGGCTATTAAATAGCATGATATGGTTGTGAGCAATATAATATGTTTTCTAAGTTATCATTATTTAGTTGTTAGAAAAATAATTATTTTTCAGTCAACAATACTCAAATTTATAATTGCGATAAACATTTAAATGTTTACAGTAACTATAATATTGCTGATGCTAAATAAAAATAACAGTTATTTGTGTACGACAACAAGGTTTTTTTTTGCTTTTTTTATTAAATCTCTAACGAAATTTTCAATAAGTATCCAAATCTTAATCCTAATAGTTATTTATTAGATATTTCCAAAGAAACATCTAGTTTACCGTATTCAATTCTTTATTATTCTACATTCAATCCCAGCAGGTGCCATCCAAAGACTAAACGATTGACTTGTTAATGCGTGAGGTTGAATTATTAATTAGCCTTATTAAATTCAATATTTATGTATGTATGTGTTATATGAATCAAAATTCTATTCGATAATTTTTGACGAAAGCACGGATTTGTCGGGGAAAAGCCAGATTTCCTTATCTTTAAGATATTTCAACATGCAAAAAAAAAGTGTTTTAAGGAAGAATTTATTGGCTTTATTGTAAACGCTTTTGAAGAGGCTTCAAAGGATATTGATGACGTTCATGTGTCAATTGATGCGAAGGCACTATCATCAATAGTTCTTAAAGCTTTGACAAATTTTGGACTTCACCTAAAAAATTATGTAGGAGATGAAACAGATGGGTGTCCTCTGATGTCAGGAGAAAATGGAGCTGTTAAAAAACTTTGGAAACCGCGGCAAATGCGAAACAAACGCCTTGCTAATCCCATAAATCAAACAACTCATTTTCTAAAAGCAATAAAGTGCCATTAATACAAAAAGTTGTATAATTTGTTAAAGAAATGACGAAATTGTTTCTATATATAATCATCCCAAGCGAACCACAGTTTCAGCAAAGTATTTGGGAGCCAAACTCTTTACATTTTGCGAGACAAGATAGGTGGACCGTCACGACTCAATTTTACACTTTGCAACAATTTCACATCATATTGTAGAAGCTTTAGAAAAAATATCTGAGTGAAATGGTAGTATCTCTACCTTTATATTAAGGAACTCACTTGGTACTTTTGCATTTATTTGCGGAATATACATTTTGATACTTATTGTAACGCAGCCACGTAGTATCATTTTATAAAAGAAAGATATAGATCTGCAAAAAGGATCAAGCCTTATCCAAACAATTCAAAGCGATTTTTGAAAAAGTTTAAGTTATTTGCGTTTAAATCGAGGTTCCAATCGAAAAGACAAGATTTGAACGAAATAATCACATCCAAAATGTTGAAGATTACTACCGAGTTGTAGGTTACATTCCTCTTATTGAATTTATTTTAGAAGATCTCAAAACACCTTTTCCAATAGATATCCCAAATGGATTGAACATACTTAAACTTCTACCTCAAAGTGAAATCAAGTCATATACAGATACAAAACTTTTAAAACCACAACTAGCTGATGAGCTGATTATATTTGCTAAAAGAGATAAACACCTACTTACACCTAAACATGAGCCTGATGCATCAGAAAACGTTGTAGATGCTTAAATAAACTGTGATGAAGATATCTACCCAAATCTAAGAAAAACATTTCAAATTTTCGTTTCAATGCTCGTCAGTAATGCTACGAGCCGGAGGTCATTGCCTACCCTTCGTCGAATAAAAACATGGCTCGGATCAACAATGACAGAAGATAGACTGTACTGTCTAAATTTGCCTCCCATTAAAATCATAAATTGCTTATTTAAAAAGATTAATGTATATTGAACTGATCTTATATTTTATCGACTTTATTTTTGACTATGAATATGGGCCATTATTTTTAATAAACTTTTAAAAACAATTTTTTACTTTACTTCCCCCCCGTAGGGCTCAAGCTGGATCCGCGCTTATTCCACAGTGTATGGCTATATGAATGTATGTTTAACATTTAATTAAAATCTGTTAGATAAATACGGGGAGGCAGAAATTGCCACATATCTTCCCTCGTGGTCCTATTTTCTAAAAATATGCATAGCCTTTATGTCTATATGAATATGGATCTATTTATGTTTTAAATCTCATTAAAATCGGTTTGATAGTTTCTGACAGGCCGATATGTCCACTATCTCCCCTCGTTGTCATATTTGTTTAAAAAAGGCATATATAATGCGTCCATATAAATATGGATCTATATATGTTTTAAATTCCATAAAAATTGGTTTAATGGTGGGCACAAATACCCTATTCTGGAAATAAGCTTGTATGGGGGCTATATGAAATTATAGACCGATTTGCGACATTTTCAATAGGCTTTGTCCTTGTGCTAAGTAGAATCTATGCACCAAATTTTAATCAACTTATTTTCAAAATTGCGACCTGTTCGTTGCACACAAAGTTACATGGACAGCCAGCCAGCCAGACGGACGGACATCGTTAGATCGACGCAGAAAGTGATTCTGAGTCCATCGGTATACTTTAATATTTTAAGGTGTTACACATATCAGCACAAATTCATAATACCCCAGTTGGCCAAATGGTCATATACGCAAATGTCGTCAACGATGTCTTCCAAACATTTTTGAATTTGTCGCCTATATAACATTGATGGCGACAACATATGTAAGAAAACGTGTATATTGTCGTGTTAAAAATCGTATTTACAACTTTTTTGGAGACATTTTTCAAACCACACTGACGACAAAATGCATGCAATTGTCGCTCATCTTGTCTTCAATTAGACTTTATTGAGGACAACTTAGGCGACCACTGCATGCATTTTGTCGTGTTTCGAACCACTTTGACGACAAAATGCATGCAATGGTCGCTTACGTTGTCCTCTACTAAAAAAAATTCAAAACTTTAAATTTGTATGTAATTTAAAATTAATATTTCTTGATGTTTTGCTTTTATTATCAATATTTTTGATAATAAAAAAAATTTAAAAATAAATAATCCTGCCTGTTAAATATAATTATTTTATAACTTATAACGTTATTCGCGGCTGTGTTTCAATTGTGCAATTGGAAAACGTGAATTGATAAGACAAGAAACACAAAAAATAAATGTTCCTGCTGACTACATTGCCATATCGTAGGCTCAATATACAAACCTGCTAAATCCACTTTTTAAGTAAATTGAGATTTTAATGCCGTGTGGAAGAGAAAGATACATGTAGTTTTTCTTCAAATTGAGTCTTAAAGTGTGTTAAACCAACTATATTTTAAGCTTTTCTCTCAAGCTGCACATATGAAATATAAAAAGTTTGTTGTTTCCATTAAAAGTTATTGGAAGTTAGCAGGTTTGCATATTATGTCGACGATATGTTGAGTTCAGAACCCATTCCCTTATTAAACAAAAGCCTATTGGAGGTCTGACTTTCTCCACATATCCAGTATCCACTATTTTCGAGCCCAGTCTCTCAAACTCATCGGCCATTTCGTTAGTTTGGAATTCACAGCCCATCAAGACTTTAAGAGATTTTAGTAAATATATCCTCGAGGTATACCCATTTACCCGTTCCCCTTATTCTTGATATATCGGCAAATCTGAAGTATCGCCAATATATCAGTATCGGTGTTCGTTTAATGCCTAATTGTCACTTACCTATCGGCGACTAAATCGTAGATAGTGTCAACAATATTGTCATCAACGACACTATTAAGGTAATGTCGCTAATCGGGCATTAACGACTTTAACCACATTGTTACCCATATGATCATTAACGACAATATGCATAAAAATGTCGCTCACATTGTCGCTTACGACTTAAGTGCCCTTTGTTCGAAAAAGTCGTCGACGATTTGCATGGGCTGTCGCCAACATGTCGTCAGGGATTTACTATGGGTCTTGTACGCGTCCTCGACGTTGTCTTGAAGACATGGCCAACTGGGACCTTCTCCACTATAATGGTGTGGGTATAAAGACCAAAAAAAAAAAATATTATTATTTTCATTGAAATGAAAAATTGTTCTACAAACGTTCCAAACAGTTGCAAAATGTTATATGGGGTTAAAGAGGACACTTTTAGCTTTCTGATGGTAGTAAAATCTCTTTGACTTGTCATTGATAATAGTTTGCGAGAAATCATAATTTAATTCTGATCAAATTTAGGAATTAAATTATTACCCAATAAAAAATGGAGCTTCGAACGAAGCAGTTTTGTAAGGGAGAAACATAAAAGTTTCGTTTACCATTGCGCTAACGGAAGACATGCATTTTATATGGCGAGTTCCCACTTTGAAGCAATACATTTTTGACACATAAAGAGCATTATTCAGTGCATATAAAAATTGTTAGATGTAACGATCAGCTTTACACACTGAATGTTTTGATACAGTTATTTTTTAGTATTCTCCCTTACAAACCTGCTTCGTAATAAGGGAAAGCCGTAGCACTTGAAATTCTATTTGTTTATAAAAGTTGTTGAGAGTTCATTCACTTACTTTACTGCATTTCTATATGTTTTATTGCGAAGCGCAATGTACCATTATTGCCTCGCAAAATGATAAAAAAAAAATTATTGGGTAGGTATAGGCGAAAATCCTATCAAAATGGAAACATTTTCTTTATTTGCTAAAAGAAACTTAAATTTATATTTTTTATCAAATAGTGCCAACATATTATTAAAAGAGGGCTTCATAATAATTTTTTGTTTAAATAATCTCATATTTGTATATTGTGGAGAATTTCTTTTTTTTAAATTGATAAATCGAATTTTAAAGATTTTAGCAACTTTGAATCTCAACAAAATTTTTTGCTGTGTTCGTTTTCTCGAAATTCTTATTACTTTTTCTACAATTGGAAAATTTATTTACTTTTTGTATTAAAAACTACCAACTGCAATAAAATTAGTAAATTTTAGTAATGCCACCTAGACCTTCTCTTGAATTTGATTGATTGCAGCTTATTTTTGATTTCATTCATTTTAACTGCAATTCATTGTTCTAATTGATTTTAATGAATTACAAAATCAATTCGATTCAAATGAATCTGTAAAATTAATTGCAATTCACTTTAAAAAATTTATTTGAATTGGAAAACGAATTGAAATTAATTTCTGCCTAATTCGTTTGAATTGATTCAAATTTCAATCAATGCTTTTTTTGCTGTGAAAATAATTAATTCAAAATTTAGCTAATTCGTAACGAATTAAAATCAAAAAAGAATGATTAATTTTCAGTTCTAGTAAACAGCAAAAACACAAATCGACCGTTATCTAATGGGTGAACACTGAGTTCATATTGCGCTTCAGCATACCAAAGAACATGAGAATCAGTTGTAATTATTGAAAAAAAAATTTATTTAATGTCGACCTGCGTAATTTATTTATTTTTTGTTTTCTTTCCTTTTTTTTGGTTTTCTTATTTGTACAAGTTCATCCTTATAAATATTTGCAAAAGTCATATTCAATTGAATTTTGAATTGTAATTTCCAATTTTTTTTCTTTTATTAATGTTATAGAGTGTTGGGAAATATTCTCCTGTTTCACTTTTTTATGGTTTTCTTATGGTTTTTTTTCCTCCTTTTGTGCTTGTTTATTTAACACAATTTTAATGGAAATGAAACCAAATCACTTGTTGTTGTGCCTTTCGTTTCTATTCTTCCTTTTATCTATTTAATGCATTCAATTTTTTTCTTTGGTTATTTTACTTTTTTCGAATCACTTTTAAAGAGCTAAACAAAAGATTACAAGTGGTTTTATTGTCTTGTATATTTTGCGCTTTTTAATAATTATTGTTTTTTTTTTTACTTCATTTCATGCTTAATCATCTAAAAAAGCTTATGAAGACAATAGCAAATTTTGTTGTTTGTTTAAGTATTTACCATGATGCTTTTACTGTTTAGTCCCACAACACAATGGGAGAGGGGCTGTGGGGTGAGTGGGGTGAGGGATATTATGCGTTTGTGCTGTTGATTGTAACACTTAAAAATATTGGTTATTGTGGTGGTTCTATAGGGTTATGATTAATTTTATTCTTCTTTTTTATCTAAAGCATGTTCCAGCAACCATATAAGACCGCTATAAGAAGTGAGAACATCTTTATGATTTTTCGTCAAGTATTGCGCTAATTTTATTTAAAAATTTGTCAGAGTTTAAATACTCTACAGTGTAGAACTTCAGTGAAAATAAATTCCGGAACAAACTTGCCGAATATCTCCAAGATTTAATGAGAATAGCGTGCATAAGCTTTACTTCAAACTTCAGACGGATAGTCCAAGACAAAAAATTTAATTTTTCTCATTAATATTGTAAAACCCCTTTGTACTTACTTCATTTTATTCAAAGCATTTGTTTATTATTTAACAAAATAATGCACCGAAACCCATTCGTTTTTTTTATTTTATTTCATATAAATTTTGTATGAAATTAGTCGCTTACGATAAAATTGTTCTTGCTATAAAATCGTAACGGTATCTTATGTGACCACGATATTTTAGGAGATGATGAATGTGATGCCAATTAAGGCATTTATAAAAAAACAAACCAAAATTTAGAATGATGTCGCTTACGTTATTTTCGCAGTTAGGTCTCGATATTATCTTTACACCCAGAGAAAAACATGTTTCATTCAATTTAGTCACCTCCTACAGAACTATTTTTAAAGAACATTTTAAACATTTAATGTTTATTTTAACCATATAATTATCCACGACAACTATATTATAGTTAAATTTGCCCTCCAACAAGAAGCCACAACGATAATATAGTCGAATCTAAACATCTACTGGTTAAATATAACAATAATATGGTTTTAAATAAACATATTATTGTTTTTTTTAAACCATAACTTGTTCAGAGGCAACCATAACATGGATGTGGCTTCTTGAAAGAGGGCTTATTTAACCATAATATGGTTGCCGGTAACAATAATATGGTTAAATTAAACATAATATGTTTAAAATCTCTGAATGTTCAACACTTTTGGTCGAATATAGTGGAATACCATCTTTTAGTTTAATGATCGACATCAAAATCGTTCAGACGATGTTGTCCATCCGTCTGGCTGGTTTGTTGTCTGTCTAAGTAAATCGTTATGGGCTTAATACAGATAGAAACTTTGAAGATAATTTAAAAATTGTCGTTAAGGCAACGACATTTTATTCCGTACGTGATTGCAAGGTCCAAGCAATATAATGTACTAGAAGTTTCATCGAAATAATAACTTTATGTGTATTTCATTTAACTTTACTTTTAAAACTGAAAAACGGATTACCCGTTTTATCAAATATCGCAATTTGTTGTAAAGCCTATAACACAGCGTTTACATTTTACAGTACTGGCAAGATAGTAAGAAAATAGCTGTCAAAAACACCGCTAACTGTCTTCGTGACGTAGGCGTCCAGACAGCTATTAAGGCAGTTAACTTTTAAGAAAATGTCGAACGTGAACGTTGCAGCTATACGTGTTCTATACGAAATTTAAACATATATTCCACTAGATTTTATAAGGAGCAGTGGGCCTCAAAACTATACACCTTCTACAAAATGTATCTGTGTGTGTATTTAAAAAAAAGAGTTCATATTAGTAAATTCAATCATTTATAATAAAGCAAAATATGTAAATTGATTTTATTTTCGCTCATGATTTTATTTTCTTTTGCAAGCAGAACTTCAAATTACTGTCAGCAAATGTCAAATCACTGTCCAACTTTACTGTCTGGCAAATTTGCAAGATAGTAGACAAGACAGTTAAGAAAGTGTGCAAGTATTTGTGAAAGAGTTTGTATGTATTGCTACTGTCTTGCCAGTACTGTCAAATGTTAAAGCCGCACAGTGACTGAAAATCGTTTGTCATTGGCCAAAAATCTGTAACTTTTGAACCGATACAGATAATTTTGCAGTTTTTTTTTGCTGGAGAGAAAACTTCTCAATTTTATTAAAATCGGTTTAGCAGTTATTGCGAAATTTAAGGTCAAAGTTGCACTATTGATGTTTTTTAGCATTTAGTACGAAAATGCTTTAGATTGAAAAGGGCGATGTTTTTTTAATGGCGCTGTTTTAAGAACATTTTAATCTACATCACTACCAAATTTCATTATAATATCTTTATTCATATCAGATTATGAAAATGTCAAACCTTAAAATTCTATTTTTTACTCATATTTAGAGCCCTTTCATTCATTAACAGTATAGAAATAATAATTTCAATGTTTGAAATTCCATCAATCAGACATGGATAGATATACATATCATAATGCAATTTTAAAAGAAAGAATTGTTTTTTTTTTTTCAAAACTTTGTTTTTTTTTTTTTTTTTTTTGATAGGGCACGTACGAGAAACAAATGTCAAATTGTCTAAAGTATACCATAACGTTTTCTTCTGACAAATATAAACATTTTTATTTATTTCTGGAGAAAATAATGTTTTAAGAGCTAAAAAACAAAGTCATAATTTGGAGAAATAGTAAATATGTGTATTCATATGTATTCCCTTTATACGCATATACATTGGCATTGAAAATACCACTTTACTTATAGAAAAATGCATAAACATTTAATAATACAACAAACTATTGCTTAAAGTCGGCTTTCCTTCAAATATAAAAAAAATTTTAACCCGCTGTTGATAACAGTTTAATATTAAAAAAAATCCACCTGATTCAAAAACTCGAAAAAATCGTTAAAAATCAATTAAAGAAATCCGTCTTATCCGAATATCTATATGCAAAGGCAAAGGAAATAACTTAACATTTAGGCATAATTTTTTGCAATCCATAAATACCTACATACATTTCTGGCGAATTTTTCAAAAGTTTGAATATCCGAGGCTACCAAGTTTAGAGGACCACACGTCACTCTCACGACACTCTATTGGCCCGTGTTCTTTCAAATCAACTAAAAGACTTTTTAACTTTTTAAAACAAAACGTTCGTAAACCATTGTGCTATAGTTCAGTAAAATAAGAAGAGTTAAAAAAAATTTTGCAAAAGTACATTTGGGATTAAAGAGGACGGACACCTTCAGCTTTCCGATGGAAATTGAAACTCTTTTACACCTTTTGACCCTAACAAGTTCTATTACTCTGAAATTAGGATCTAACTAAAATATAGAACCTGCACAGAAAAAATGTTTGCAAAGAATTGTTCAATTAAAAAATTAATTGATGGATTATAATTTTTTCAATTAATTTTTTGTTTGCTGCAATTAATATTTTTAATAAAAGCATATAAATTTAAATGTATGTGTATATGTTGCGATTTTTTTAATTTATGCAATTAATTTTTAATTGATTAAATTTGTTTGGCATGACTCGAAAATACAAATCCGTTAATTGATATAATCAATTCTTTTGCAGGGGCAAATTGAGTAAAAAATTTAATTGTCTGAAAGTCGATTTTCTATTTTTTTCTCTGTGGAGAAACTTTTAATAACCATCAGGTATAAGTGATACAGTGATGTAACAAACCATTTCTTTATCCCACTAATACAGTAAATAGCCGCTCGGTTATATGAATACCCAGTTATATAAACATCCAGAATAGTGGCATTTCTGGTTGAATGTGTGCGTAAATAAGCAGAATTGTCGCATTTCGGATGATGAGAATCTACAAATCGAAACAACATTACACTCACAGAAAATTACTGTTTGTTGCGCTTTATGGGCTGGTGGAGTCATTGGCCCATATGGCTTCAAAAACGATGATGGTCAGAATGTGAAAGGTTGTTGAAATTTCTACACGCCAGCCGTAGCGCCGACATGGCAGAAATCATATTTAAATTTTATATCTTCTTTTTAATAAAGCCCGTTTCATTAATATTAAAAATATATGTCCTTGTCTTACTATGATTTAAACTTGTGTCACTCTATAAAAAACACCCTGTATTAGAAATCTGTTCTGCCCCGTACACAGAAAAAAATAATTTTCATATTTGAATACGAAAATCGCATATTTGATGATGACCATTTTTGCATTATTAATAAAAAAGTTTGTAGGTATAGTAATTGAATTTTTAGTCAACAACCAAGTTTATTGAATCAATAAAAAAAAGTTGTTGCCCAAAATAATTTTTTTCAACAAAATGTTTGCGTGATTTGTTAAAATAAATTGTTGGAAATGTTGACTAAATCGCTGGTTGCTTAAGCGAGATCATCAGGAAACCTTTTTCTAAAGACTTTGGCGAAACTAAAGATATTTAACCAAATAAAACTGTTAAGCGAATGAGAATTATGACCTATTATAAAATGGACAAGAGTTGGAAAAATACTGTTTAAACGTTGATTCAAATATCTGTTTTATTGAATATCAAGAAATATTTCATTATTAAATTTTTATTGAGTTTTATTGTTTTATTGAGTGCTATTTTGCAAAGTGTATATTTGATAAAATTTTTCATTGAATTAAACAAAAAGTTTGTTGATCAAAAATTATATTTTTAACAAACTGTGTTGTTAAAAATTTTCTTGAGATATTTTTTTCTGCGTAATAAGCTAGTAAATGAGTATATACGAATGCAAAAGAAAATGTTTAAGATCGTTGGTGTTTGTAAAGTTATTGCTTGGAGTGAAAATAATATATCTGATATTAATGATATTTTGGCATTACAGAAAACTAGAGTTTGCTAAAAACCGTAAAAATGTGAAACCGCGGTTTCGGTTTTAAAATGATTAAAACCGGCCGGTTTCGGTTCGGTTTTGAAAATATCAAAGGAAAATTCATACATACACATTTTTTTTTTTTGCAAGTTTTTTATTTGTTTCAATACAGGTACTTTTATTCGCCCTTAAGTGTATACCTGGGCCTGGCCAGGCATTTTTTGACTTTTTCTAGTTTTTTTCATATAATTATTAAGTATATTAGAACGAAACTTTATGTATTCCTCAATTCCGCAATTGGCCAAATGAAAATTTTGTGCATATTGTATCCACCAGGGCCAGGTCAGGCCCTTCCCTATAATATATGTACTGCAGTTAATAAAATCATGAATGAAACTTTTTAAAAAAGCATACACAGCACATAAGAATTCTTCCTTTTCTGTTTTTTCGAAAAATTATTTTATTTCCCAACAAAATGTTCCTGCTATAGCCATAAAACTCCATACATATAAAAGTAGTCCCAGCCTTGCCCAGGGGTTCATTAGTGTAAGTTTTTTCTATAGCCACAAGAAACTCGATACAAAATTCAAGTGGCCCAGTACCCATGTTCTGTAACTTTAGTGAGAACTTCTTGCATCGAAAAGATGTAAAACAAAATATTCCATCGTTTCTCGAAAAGTGAGAAAAATGTGTGTCTGTAACTCATGTCGAAAACTATCAAAAGAGATTACGTCGTTACGTTATAAATGTCATAATATTGCACTCGAAGCCGATTTAACATTGCAGACGTTCAGAACGCCAGTAACACATATCGTTGACGGCGACCAAAATGTACTAAAATTGATAATTTTTTCAACGACGGCGGCGAAAACACAACCGTCGGCTATACCAAATTGTGTAAAGAGCGACTTTAATGTTTGTTGTTTGCAAACGAGCTTTGAAGAAATTCGTATATTTTATAAAAATGTTAAAAGCAAAATAATAAAACAATGAAAAATGTGCCAAGAATAAAATATTATTATTATTATTCTTTGCATTTTTAGTTGTTTTTTAGTGTTAAAATTTTTTCTCGCCCCATTTTTATTCGTGAGTTTATTTGACAGTTCAAAGCGGGAACTTTTCTCACCAAAATGTTACAGACACACTTTTTCTGTAAATTGGCGAGTAATTTCCTTACGTGACAGCTTGTTCTCGCCAAAAAAGTTACAGACACAGTTAAGTGAGATAAACAGCTGTTTGTTTCAATTTATGGCATTTTTGTTTCATTTCACACATTTCAATCGAAAACTTTCTCGAAGCGAGATTAACAGAACATGGGCACAGGTGGCAGTTTATGCCTCACAAATAAGGTGTGTACTTAAGAGTTAAAAAGATAACATTTGTTCATCTTATTACTTATTTTGAATTTAAAGAATTTTGAAATACCTTGTCATTGTTGAAGGCTGTTATGTATAAAGTTTTTGTATATTAAGTACGAGTATGATGTTTAATTTGCAATTTCTTCAAGCATAAATACATTGTTAAAGTTAAAGCTAAAACCGAGGTTTTTTTGTCGGTTTTCGGTTTTTAGGCATTTAAAACCGCGGTTTCGGTTAAAACCGAACAGCAATCCCTAAAGCCTAGTACTCTGTTCAAATTTATGAAAAATGTTGAGCAACATTTATTATTTCACACGAAAATTTTGACATGTATCGATGTTACCTATCATGCGAGTTTGTACAATTTGCCGATTTTATTCATGCAAAGTATGCGACATTGTTTTGCGTATGTAAACAAACCCCACATGTATTTTATAAAATATTTTTTTTTAATAAAAAATTTAATAAAAAAAAAGTAAATATGGATAAAAAACTGTTACCGGTTGTGTTATATTAATTTTTTATTTCTTATTAAATAATCAGTTCATCCTTTTTTGCTTTTGCTTAAAATTCCACGTGAAATAAGTGCAGCTTACTTTATTTCGCAGTTGTAAAAAAATGTTGCCAGAAACATTTCGGAACTTTTTCATTAAATGAACAGAGTGCAACTCTATCAACATTATTTCATAGATATTCCGCACAAGTTTTTTTCATATGCGTTTTGACAGCATTTCACGTGAAATGTAGAACAGAGTACCAGGCTTTACACAAAACCCTTAAAGCAAAAAAATAAAACTGACTACTTTCATGTACATTTATTATTGGGTAATTCCATGTCAAAACGACCAAGAGTGGGACACGACCCCTTCCGATTTTAATGAAATTTGGTAAGAAGGTTCCTTTTATCTTATAAGGAACATATATTAACGAAAAAAAAAAATTAAAAAATTGTTTTTTCAAAAGTTATGTCATATTCAAAATGTCATAATTTCACCGAACTAGCCGAATGTTTTGCTCTTATTTCTTCAATATCTCGAAAACTACTTGACATACGTAGATGATTTTAATGTCATTTTAAAGAGAATAATTGAGGCTACAAACCATATGAGCCGTTTATTTTAAAAGTGGCATAAGTCATTTGGTTTTTAACTCGAGATATTTAAGGGTTTACGTTTTAACACGTTTAAAAATATGGATGCTAACTTTCGAGAAGAACTTTCAATTTCGATTTAAGTATTTTTTTTATTTTAATATTCATAAAATGCATGAAAAAAATTAGTTCATTTTGAAACATATTATATGAAAATACATCAGTTCAATTTAACTTTCATCATCAATAGGAGTAATTAATTCCTCGGAAATCGTGTTTTGTTTAAAATTTTTAAAATAACTGTGATATATTGGGGGTATATAATTAAGCAAGTCCATCATGTTTTTGTATTTTGCTGAGGAAACAGGGCAAGATCCGACGTATAATGAATCCTTCTCTGTTTGTGAATAACGCCTAGGTCTTCATCTTTTTGGTGACAAATCCAAAGTTAGAAATTAATCTTTTTCATCTAAAGTTAGTTTATAAAACATTTTATAGGGAATATCATGATAAAATCGTATCCATTGAATTTTTAGCCAATTCACTTCGTTTTGATCTGTATTAAATTTTCTTTTCGAAATATATTTTTCCAATGATTGTGTTGAAAAAAAATCTTTTTCCTCCATGTTGTATACTGTGAAGGATTTGTTTTGGCAGGCGGCTATCACGCTATGGTAATCATTTGAAATGTATAAAACATTTGTTTTTATGAAGGCCGTTTCTATTACACCAAAGTCACGATCATTTGGTAAGTATGAATGGCCCGAAATTGTGATCCAGAATATCGTTTTCTGAAGACTGAACAATTTTCATTCAAGTTAATGCCACTTTAATGTTACGATTTTGTCCCGTACATGAGGACTATATGCAATTATGTGCTTTTGAGTTATAACATTCTTAAGATGTTTTATACAACACGAATCAACTTTCTGAGAACCTCTTGATGCTATTGTTTCGTCCCTAAGAAACATTACAATATTATTGTTATGAAAATTATGGAATCACAAATTTAAAACGTACATATTCTTTTTGTAATATGATATGGAAGTCGTAAGTTTGGGAAAAGGCAAAACTTTTGGAAAGTCAAGTGAAAATACAAAATATTCATCTGGGTTTTCAGCTGCTTTTTTCTGATCTTCTTGTAGACGTTTTCTGGCCATTTCTGCCACTTTCAAAATAAACATGTTTGTTATACCGTTAATTACCAACACTTCGCTCGAACAAATTCTTAATAGTTCTCAACTTATTGATTGCAAATTTTTTAAAAATGAAAAGATACCATTCAATTGTATTTAGTGTTGCCATTAACTCGATTTTTTTGGAAAAGTGACTTATGCCACTTTCAAAATAAATGGCTCATATATTGAAAAAAAAAATTATTTTGAAAAATGTATTATCTGCAAAATATTAAATTTTAAAAACGGACTAAGTCGAAAACTTATTTTTTTTATTTGGCTGATTTTTTTTTTTTTTTATATAATATAATTTTTTTTTTTTAAATTATGGTTTGTAGCTCCAAGTATTCTCTTTAAAATGACATTAAAATCATCTTCGTATGTCAAGTCGTTTTCGAGATATTGAAGAAATAAGCTCAACACATTCGGCTAATTCTGCGAAATTATGACATTTTGAATATGACATAACTTTTGAAAAAAAAAATTTTTTAATTTTTTTTCGATATATGTTCTTTATAAGATAAAAGAAACCTTCTCACCAAATTTCATTGAAATCGGAAGGGCTCGTGTCCCACTCTTGGTCGTTTTGACATGGTATTTCTTATTAACAAACTAATTTAAAATAACAACATAATAAATATGTGTATATGTATGTTATGTATGTACATTAGGGTGGTCGTTAACTGTATGGATCAAATTTTTTTTTTTTTTCCATGCTCTAACCCCCCAATTCGGTGGGTATTGATAAAAAAACAACTCCAAAAATTTTTTAGGGCGGTTGGCGAAGGCTAAGCCGTTTATAAAGTTGGTGCAATTGTACTTTTTTGATACAATTCAAAGCCAAAAAGTACGGTGGTACCCTAGGGTGACCGTTAAAATCAAAAGTTGGATTTATTTAGGTTTCACTCGTCAATTTGGTGGGTATTGATAAAAAAGAAAACAACTTAAAAAAAATTTTAGGACGATCGGCGAAGGCTAAGCCGTCCCTCAAGCCCACCAAAGTTTAAGAAAAATTATAATTTTACATGAAATCTGACTTTTATGTTTAATAATAATAAAGAATATATTAATTTTGTAGAAAATTTGTTAACAAGTTTTTCTTTATCTCTTATTAAACCAAATTTTTTTAACAATAATGTTTGTTTATACAGATTATTTTTTTATTTTTTTTTTATGTTCATTCACTTATTTGTATCTGTTACTGGCAAAAATACGCACAGGCATGATGCAAGAATGCACAGAGAGACTATTTTTAATAAAATTTTCTGTGTAAAATTTTTTATTCATCTCTTTTAAGAGGCAATATTATCGTTTGCCATTAAGAGTTAAATTGAAAATAAACATGACCCTTGTCAATGTTAAAATGTTAAAAAGCGAAAAATTTATAAAGAATAATCGGGCATAAAAAACGTAAGATTTTTTTTCGCGTTTTTCTGAAAATAATGTGTGTATGTATACGGTAAAAATTTAAGGCGTTGAAATTGAAGCATGAATTGTAATTGTCATGTTTGTGTATTTATTTTTATTTGTTCAACAATTGTTTTGCGTTTTTATATAAATCACATATCGACACCTTAGTCGTTTAAAAACGAAAGCATGTCGTTAAAAAACGAAGACATGTCGTCTCACTACAAACACTTTTTAACAATGAAATGGTCCATGCTTGCATTACATCGGACCAGTCCATGGAGTACTCCATTTTATCTAAATGGGTCAGGTGGTCCAATTTTTTTTGCTAAGTACATAGATGTTATCAATTCTTTAATAACTAGATGACCCGTGCGAATATTTCGCACCGTAATTTTTATCAATGAAAATATTAATTTTTCAATTTCTAATTATTTTTCGTCATTAGTTTTAGAAATAAGCTTTAAAATGAGATATCATTCATTAAATTTTATGCGGTGGTATGGGAGATATTTGCAACCGACAAAAAAAAGTGCTTTAGAAATAATATATATGATGATTCCATTTTAAACGTTTTTTTTTTTCTCTCCTGAAAAGTTGTATTTTTTTAAGATACAAGGTTGAGAAAGTAAGGCATCGATATGTGACATGAATTTTGCAAAAAAAAAAAATCACATATTTGCAGTGTTGCCAATCTTTGTGCATTATTGTGTGCAGTTTTGACTTTCGTAATTTGTGTGTAATTTTACTTTGAGCTTTATATTTTTTGACAGTCAAATTCAAACAGCGATTTATTTTCATTTTTCAGTTTTCGCGACAGTCAGTGTTTGAAAAACTCAAACAATATTTCGCACATACATCGCAAAATAATTGATCAAAAAATTGTTGAAGAAATTGTGTTTAACGTAAACTGTCAAATTCGTAATTTCTTAAACATTTGTTATTTTCGCGAATTAATAAAAAAAGTGTGTGCCTTTTCTCTCGATTTTAGAATTTAAGTGATAAGAACAATTATGATTTTTTAGTTGAACTGTCGATTTTTTTTTTAATTTGAAATTTTGATATTTAGTTAGGCTTGAGTTCATCAAATTTTATTTTCATTAAATTGTTTTTACTGAAGGAGGGAATTTTACAACTTGAAATTAATTAAAGTTTATTGATAATTTTTATTCTTGGCTGAGCTGGGGTTCGAACTCGGGTTGAATTTAAGTTTCGAGAATAGTCACATTCTCATCATCAGAATTCTTTGCGTTCTACCCTCTGCACCACTGCGGTGCCAGCCAGCCAACAGTCAAACATTAATATTTAAGCAATGGTATTGATGGTTCGAAATTTGCTTTAATTAGTTATCATTTTTCAATTTTAGTGGTAAGTTCGAAAATTTTAATTAAAAAATAAATTTATATGTGTGTATGCAATTTATTTAATGCCTTTCAAATTTATTTGCATCAAACAGAACGAAACACATCGAATTTTAAAAACAAATGCACATAAACATTTTTGTTCTGTTCCTCTACCGACGGTATTCCTTATGCTCGTAATTAAATATTGAGCATGGATGCGTGCAGTTAAACATGTGCATTCATTTATCTTTTCTTTCAGAAATTTGTTAGTTTCGGCGATTCTTGTAAGGTTATCAGAGAACGGCTTTGTGCAATTGCAAAAAATCGCATTAAATGAACAGCAACAAATACACTCACTTGCGGTTGTGCTGGTTTGCAGCCATTCAAATAATGCACATCGTGCTTTGTTATTTATACAATCGTTAGCTTCGTTTTTTAATAAAGATGTTTGTGTATTCGGTGCGACAATGATTGTTTTGGTAATGAAAAAAAAAATACAAACAAAAAAGCCAGAAATCAAGCAATCATTAAGGCTCAGTTAGCCGGGAGTAACAGTAACGTTGAAAATCAGCTGATTCATTTTGTTGTATGTAAAGCAATTACAACGATTACAGTTAGCAGTAAGATGTTACGTCCCAATCTGTAAGAAATAGATTGGTCTTACTTTTTGACGGTTAGGTTACTGTTACTATTACCCCCGGCTAACTGAGCCCTAACTCATGTATTCATTCAGCAGTTGCTATGTAGTACAAGAAAAAAAATTGAAATGAAACTAAACGCACATATGTAGATACAAACAATTTCCATAGAAACAGCTTTTTTTATCATCTTAAAAAGTACAGTAGTTCTGTATGTACAATGTATTATTGTTATTGTTGTTTTTATTGTTGTTAATTTTAACAAAGCGTCTCATCGACTGGTTTATTGTTGTTAATGTTAACAAAGCGAATGCAAAAGTATAAGAATACGTTCCTTTTGAATTTACACAGTTGTGTTATATTGCGAGCGCAACAAAAATGCAAAATAAACACTTTCAATAAAAAACGAATACATGCAAAAATCAAATGTGTACGAAACGATGTAAAAATTACCAACGTTGAACTTTGTTTTGCAAGCAAACAGTGAATGTAAATTTGAGCGTATGAATAAATCAAGAAAAATAGTGATTTTGCAGTTCTCTGAAGGTTATATGCAGGGAAACCATAAATATGCAATTGCATGTTTTTCCTAGTGGGGCCAATGAAGGCAGAGACAATATATTTATCAGTTTTAGAGCTTTTTATAAATTTTGGCATCGATTTGTTAGTGCATATTTTACATTTTTTAAGAATTTTTTAAGTTTTTAGGGCATATTTTGCCTTTTTGAGACATATTTTTCTAAATGTTACATTTTTTTAGCTGCCTTCAATGGGTTTCGCAACACATACATTTTTTTTGCGATATTTTGGCTTTTCTTTTTTATACCCTCCACCACAATTAGTTGTGAAGAGGGTATATTAAGTTTGTCATTCCGTGTGAAACTTTTTTATTATTCATCTCAGACCCTATAAAGTATATATATTCTGGGTCCTTGAGTACTTTTAAGTCGATTTAGCCATGTCCGTCTGTCTGTCCGTCTGTTGAAAACACGCTCACTTTCGAAAAACTCAAAAGAAATAAACAAACTTGGTGTCAAATTGCTTGTTGTTATCCTAAGCAGTTTGGGATTGAAATCCAGCAAAATCGGTTCAGTAGGATCTGTGCTATGAATCCAAAAAATGGAACCACCACCTAAAAAAAATTGATAATTTTGTTACAAAAACTAACATAAATGGTGGAAAAATGCACAGAATGATATAAGATTTCGCAACAGTTCGTTTTGTTTAACTGGAAATCACGCTGTGAAATTTCTAGAAGATCCGTCCATGATATACCCTAGGCCCCATATAAGCCCTACTGCCGGAAAACAGTATAGTAAGCCTAAAACCCTAACTAACAATGCTATCATAGCAAATTTTGGCACGTCACAGTTAAATAGGACTAAAAATAAAACTGTTAAGTTTCGTGAAGATCGGTCTATAATTTACCATAGGCCCCATATAAAACCTACTTCCAGAAAACAGTTTAGTACGCCTAAATCCGTTAAAAATTATGCTACAGTAGTTTTGACTTAACTGCCTTTTGTTTACGTGCACTTTTGACTTAACTGCACAAAATTGATATTTTTTGGAATTATTCTTTATAATTCCATACAAATTCCTTTTTTAAGTGCACTTTCTATACCTGCACATTAAAGATAAATGCACAAAATTTTTGGCATTTTAAAATTATTTTCATACAAAAAATCAAAGTTAGCTGCACTTTGACTTAACTGCCCAAAATACATATTTTCTGGAATTATTCTTCAAAATCCTTTTTTAAGTGCATTTTGTATACCTGCCCATTTTTCATATTTTTGGCCAGCTTTAAAATATTTTCATACAAAACATCAAAGTTAGCTGCACAAATAAAAATATTTAGTGGCCACTTTTTCACATAAATATCCAATTTAAGCTGTTTATAAAAATATAAATCGCAATTATTTTGTTTTTTTCCATACATTTTTATGTTCTTGTGAATTCTCATTGTTTTTGTTAATGTTTCTTTTATATTAAATAAACATAATTACATGTATAAAATGTTTGTTAGACGATTATGTTTAATACACAGCTCCTAAAAGAATCCTCTGATGATTATCTGACGGTCTGTTTTGAATTTATTTTTTGCCACGCTCGTCAGTAAATTTTGGAATGAACCTTTTGGGACTCTCTGTAAGAGTCGTACAACAATTAAGACCGTTTTTGGAGTATGAGAATGCTACTGCCAATTCAATTTTAATAAAACAAACCGGCCTAAGGATCTGTAAAAAAGGAAGGTGTTGATTTCGCGACCTTCAAGTTTGTTTTATAGAAATTGTATGAAAATTAAAAGTTTTGGCATGAACAATACCCTTGATACCCTGATTTCTATAGCTCAGTCATACGGCTGAGCATTTCACGAGTTGTAAAATAATACCTACATGAGTCTCATACGACTCTTGGCATGCTTTTTGAAAGACTCGTTAGATAGTCTCTACATACATCATAAATGATTCCCTTTACGATTAATATAAGCGTTTTTCGCTGCGTTTTCCCGTGCGAAGAATTGTCTACAATTAAAAAATGAGCTCGTCGACGATCAACAACACTCTTTGTGAGATTCCCAGTAGACTCCTAGACAATTAAAAATGCTAGCTGGGTTGAAATTAAATTTAAATAAAAAATAAATGTATGTATTATAAAAAATAATTTTTTTATTCTACTTTTAAATAAAACACTTTACTTTAGCTGCACTTTTGTGCAGGTAACCACAATTGTGTACCTGCACATCAAGGCAGGTAAATGCATTTAAGATAACTGCATTTTTGATTTACCTGCATAAAAAATCGTGCAAAGGAGATTGTGCAGCTAAGTCAAAATTACTGTATCATAACAAAATTTAGTACATCAAAATTTTTTAGAACTAAAAATAAGACTGTAAAATTTCGTGAAAATCGGTCCATAATTTACCATAGGCCCCATATAAACCTTACTCCCGGAAAACAGCTTAGTAAGCCTAAAAACGTAAAAAAGAATGCTATCATAACAAAATTTGGAACATATAAGTTTTACAGGACTAGAAATAAGACTGTGAAATTTCGTGAAGATCAGTTCATAATTTACCCTAGGCCCCATATAAACCTTACTCCCGGAAAACAGCTTAGTACGCCAAAAAACGTAAAAAATAACGCTATCATAACAAAATTTGATACATCACAGTTTTATAGAACTAGAAATGACACTGTGAAATTTGGTGAAGATCGGTACATAACTTACAATAGGCCTCATATAAAGCCCACTCTGGTAAAATAATTAAATACGCGGTAAACTTTCTTCCAGTTTAGCTTCATATGGCCAGAAAAAATGTTATACAATTTTGTGATATACGGTCCATAATTTTCCTTAGATTCCATTTTAGCAGCCTTCGAAAATTTACTGCAAACGCTTAAACTAATTGCACCGCTGTATTGAAATTTATGTTTTTTAATACCAGAAATCGTTCTGCAGAATTCGGGATGATTGGTTCATAGCTTACC
This sequence comes from Pollenia angustigena, assembly GCA_930367215.1. Classification (NCBI taxonomy): domain Eukaryota; kingdom Metazoa; phylum Arthropoda; class Insecta; order Diptera; family Polleniidae; genus Pollenia; species Pollenia angustigena. The sequence continues at coordinate 154,293,788 of OV884058.1, forward strand.
ATGGCTTTTATATAATTTGTTCTCTTGAAAATCATTTATGTCCATCTTAAACTGATATTCTACTCAAACTTTTTAAAATTGATTCTGATTGTCGATCAATAATTTTATATAGGTCTAAACCGCAACAAATTTTAATGCAGATGTCTGTTTTTACAAAGATTATAATAATAAATAGACATCATACAGATATTACTCCTAAAACATTCGAGGTGTCGGTGGAGGGTATCAAAGATTCGGCACAGCCGAATATAGCGCTCTAACTTGTTAAATATCTATCTGTATACCAAAGGTGTTGCTTCAATTTCACCATATACACTTACTGCCTGTTTAACGTTCGAAATCCATGAACAGGCTGTTAATTTTTACTCGAAAATTGTTAGACAAAGCAGGTTTACATTAAACTTTAACATTTTATATATGAATAAGCAAAAATTTAGGGAATTTTGGTGATGAGTGTAAAGATAGATATCTGGACCAATCTTTTAGTATACTGTCGATTTAAAATCACTTTCAAAGTGATCTAACGTATAACATCCGTCCGAATAGCTAGTTGCCTGTCCATGTTAATTTTGTGCGCAAAGTACAATTGTAATCTTGTAGATAATTGGATCAAATTTGGTAAATACACTTTAATTGTACTAAGTTTATATCTATGTCTATGTCTATGAACATGAATGTCTATGAATATGAGTGTCTATGAATCGGTCTATAATTTAACATATTTTTCAAAAAAAAAAAAATTATTTCTAAATAAGACTCATTATGTTGGGTTTTAGATTAAATTCGCCCCAAAAATATTTTTCTGCAAATTGAGTTCTTTTCAAATCATTTCACATCTATAAATAGCCCTTAACTTCGTTTGAAATGTTTACATTAATAAACTATTTAGCGATCGTCCCTAAAATCCCTTTAAGACAAAAAATCTCCTATGGATGTTAGTATCTAGATAATATTCGACACAAATAACGCTTATATAAATTTTAACATCTTAACGTAAGTTTGTTTTTGTGAGCCGATGACTGCCCATCGTTTCGAAATAGGGTAAAATATCGCAAATTTTTCTTTTAATACTATGGTGTTTGGGCTTTACCGATAATAAGTTTAGGATTATTTTTATCAAATGGAACTCTTATTAAATTGTTAAATATTTTGTTTTCAAATTAGCAATTTTTGAATTTTTTGGTGCATTATTTTAACAATTTTCAGGGCATATTTTGAAGTTTTTACTACATAAAACGTTTTTTTAGAGAATATTTCTGGTTTCCATGGGGTTCTATTAAATTTTTTTTATATTTTCTCTTCTTAACGTAATTTTCTACAGTTTAAGTTTAGGGTAAAGACCATTAACGAAACAAACTATTTGTGTATGAACGTAAATTCAGGTGTAAATAAAAATTAACGAAAAACTAATCGATATAACTAAATGTGTGTGATACAAAACTATGCAAAACTAAACCACAATTAGGATATTTTTTTTTGAAATTCTCTTTTACGGTTTTCTGCACTGTAGCAGGTACCATTACCAGAAATGGCTTCAAGCACTTGTAATTTCTTAACACGTGTTATTTTAATATATTTTTCTAAGAATTCTTTCATCATCCAAAAAGTAAATAGCAATCCTTTTTAACAAATTTTCCTTAACAATATCCAAACAAAAAATTTTATAGAAATAACTTTATCACCTCTTTCTTTGTTAAAAAAAAAATCTCTTAAAAAAACATTATCCCATAATAAATTATTTTCTTTTATTACTTATCCACTTAAGTCCTTAATACCCCACACCATTTTTTACGACTAAGAAATTCGATTTCATTCATTCATTCATTCATTCATTCTTTCATTTATACACAGTAGTCAATCAATAAATTTTTGACAACAAATCTTACAAAAGAGAAGGTTTCCTATCTTTTTCTTTCAACATAAGCTTACTGCTATTATGTTGTTGCTTGTGTATTTTTTTTCATTCTATTTTAATATAAAAATACAATAAAAGTAATTGAATTTTCTAACAAAATAAATTTAACTAAAATTTTATTAAAAGTTAAGTCAAGTATGTTGGAGTGTTTGAGAAATACTTTTTGCTTGAGAGTAGGGAAAGGAAACAAAAAAAAAAAGATCAAACGAAAACTAAAAATTAAAAATTATTTTTTTATTTACAAATCACATGTTACATTTATCTAAATTTATAAGTATGTACGTAAATAAATTTGTAGGTCTTACATAAAATTAGGGTGATATAGATTTATGAAGTTAAATGGAGAAACAATAAATTTAGGATTCTGCCATAGTGCCCTGAAAGGACACCGACATTTCCATATTCCAAACATTGTTGCTGAACATGAATCAACCTCTAACAATATCATTACATTAGCGGACTGTAGTTTTTCTAAGAAGTTTTCGGTGCAGTTATTTTCGAGTAAATAAACATTAAAAATTCCCAGCAAAATTATTTTTTTTACTGATTCTTATATTTATTAAAAACAAGTTAGAGTGCTATTATTCGGCTATGCCGAATCGGGATAAATCTAGTTTACCGACGCAGCTCCAAATAAAAAAACAAGTACCTGGGGTGATAAAAAATTTAAAAATAAGAAGAAAATATCCTGTGAAAATTTGGCGCAAACGCATAGTTTTCGAGTTATGGACCTTTTAAGTTTCCATATAAATATGCGTTTCTCGACTACATTTGTGAACGTATAGTGCCAGTATTGGTATCGTTTTAAGCCTTTTTTTATTTGGAGCTGTATCGGTAAACTAAATCTTAGCCGCCGAATCTTATGTACCCTTCACCATTAACAGACAATTATGTAAATACCGCTTTAAAGATATAAATAAATCAACTTTGTGCCATGCCTACTTGTCAAATCCCACCCTTCCTGTTCTTTAGATATACAAAAATCTATAATGTAAATGTATGGAAAGTGCCACGCCCACTTGTCCAATCCCACCAAAATTTTTTCGGATTTTGTAAATTAATAATCAAGATTTAACCAAAATGGTAACTCTACTATTTGTTTTCACTTCAGTTAATATTTAATTATACCCACACCACAATAGTGGAGAGGGTATTATGCATTTGTGCTGATGTGTGTAACACCTTAAAATATTGGTCCTAGACCCACCTTAAACTATACCGATCGACTCAAAATCACTTTCTGAGTCGAACTTACGATGTCCATCCGGCTTGCTGGCTGGCTTTCCATGTAACCTTGTGCGCAAAGTACAGGTCGCAATTTTGGAGATAACTTGATAAAATTTGGGACATAAGTTCTTATTGAGACAAAAACGAAGCCTAATAAAAATGGGTCTAATCGTAGGACCACGAGGGAAGATAAGAGGAAATTTCTTTCTCTCAGAAACTATCAAACCGATTTTAATGAAATTCAAAACATAGATAGAACCATATCTGTATGAACACATAAGCTATACAGTTTTTCAAAAATAGGACCACAAGGGAAGGTAGGGGGCAATTTCTGCCTCTCACAAACTTTCAACCCGATTTTAATGAAGTTTTTAAACATAGATCAATCCATATCTATATGGACATATAAGCATGATGTGTTTTAAATTCTGTGGTGTAGGGTATCATATGGTTGGGCTTGACCGACTATACTTTCTTACTTGTTTTTCTTTGAAGCCTGGTATGTTTTTAGATAAATGGGAAATTTCATCTTTCACTCCAATATATAAGTCTGGAAATAATGTGACGTAAAAAATTATAGATCAATATCTAAACTGTCTATTGTTTCTTATATACTTGAACATGCAATAGTTTAAAAGTTATATTTCTTTGTTAGTCCTATAATATTTAAGAGGCAACATGTTTTTTTTCGTGGTCGTTCTACTTCTTCCAACTTAGCAGTTTTCACGCAGTTTTGCATGTCAAGTTTTGAATTAGGTTTTCACGTCGATACTATATATGAGGGGTATAGAATCAAAGACTGCAAAGTTCACATTTATAGTTTTCGTAATAAATAGTAAAAACCTCTAGCTCAAAGTATATTCATATTTATGTATTGTATATCTGATATTCAGTAAATAAGAATTTGATGGAGATATGACGCAAGTTTCAACCAAATCGATATAGCGGTTTTCTGGCAATTATAATAATAAAATTGGACATTGCTGTGTTTGATCTAATCAAATCGAAATTGCTGCTTTTTTAGCATGGACAAGCACTTAAAAAAATCAGTAGTTATAAAATTCTTAAACTTAACAAAGGCTTAGTTTTTTCTTGATTGATTTGGAGGAACTTCATAACAACTTATCTCCATAATTACGACTAAAGACAAAGTTATAAAATGAACAATAAAACAAACTGCTTTATATAAAAAAAAAAATTTGTTATATTTTTAATTTCTTTTTAGTTTTGTTTTGCAAAAAGGAAAAAAAATAGCCTGCATACGAAAATGGTTGAGAGAAAAAGAGCTTAACAAACTGTGATCATTGCAAAAACGACAATGTCCAATGGACATTGCCGTTTTTGCATCAATTCTTAATTTTTGAACATACTTTTTTATGTGATAAAAGTATTTCTGGTAATGTAATATTCACTAATTGGAAGCATTCATTAAATACAACTGAATGGCATTTTTAGTTACGTTTGTGAAAAAAGTGGACTTTGCAGTCTTTGATTCTATACCCCTCATATACTGACTACTTGAGAGCTTTTGATAGAATATCTCACAATATGCTTCTTGTTTAATTAGAACAAATTGGTATGTATTCAAATTTTTTGAATTGGATAAGTGTATATTTACATAACCATCCCATATATTGCACTTCTTATGTTCATCAAGGTCCTTATTAGGTCATTTACCGTAAAGTATTTATATGAATGCTTAAATTGTTGTAAATCTTTGGCAAATAAAAAATATTTTTGATGCTTTAGAGTTACAAAATAGTATAAATGAATTAGTATTATGGACGGATCGTTATAAGCAGGGAAACCATAAATATACTATTGCATGTTTTTCCTTGTGCGACCAGTGAAGGCACAAACAATATATTGTTACGTTACTGCCTTTTAATCACGTTTTGGTTTATTTCCTTTATAATAAACCTCTTGAGTTCTTTTCTTGCAACTTTAATAAAATAAATAAAATACTTTCATTTATAACACTTATTTATTAAGAACTTAATCACTTTAACAACCGCAATTTAAAGCTTTTATTCACAATTTACTATTGTGATCAAGACACTTCAATATTTGTAATTTTCTCAACGTGATGCAATATCAACTTGACAAAGTCTGAACTTACAATCAATCATTTTATGCAATCTTCTGCGATTCTATTTATACTCTAGCCCAGACGGGCAATTTACCATAGAACGTTCGAGCTCTGACGTCTAGATGGTTCTAGAACGTATGACCCCTATGGTATATTTTGTTAATTAAACTTATGCATCTATAGTTATGAACATTGTGCGTTTATTATACGGCTGAATTAAAATTTAATAATTATGCATCATTAACTAAGTTATGCTTAAAGGTGTTACAATGAATTAGGTTATCTATAACGAACATTCTAGTATTTACAGTGGGGTTGAAGTACATTGATGCACAACAGTTTTAAAATTACATCTGTACATTGATTTATACACTAGAAGTGTGCATAAATAATACAATAACAATTTAAACTATTAAAATAACAAATAAATAATAAATAACTAATTAATTCAACATAACTAAAACATTAATCTAATTCTTAACTAAAGCTACTTTCGTAACAATATTTATCCGTTTTAGAGCCTTTTTGAATTTTGTCATCGATTTGTTAGTGCATATTTTACTATATGCTGCCTTTTGTGCATAATTTAGTTAAACGAGCATTTTTAAATTTATAGCACATATTTCGTATTGTTAAGGCATATTTGGATACATGCTCAATTTTTTTAGATGCCTATAAGAGCTTTCGCAGCGAATTTCTTTTTACCAAATTCTGCACGCATAGAAAAAATATGGTTGGGCATAGTAACAAAACATTTTTATTTTTATTAAATATCAGCAATATTATAGTTACTTTAAACATATCAATGTTTATCGCAATTATAAATTTGAGTATTGTTTCTGAAAAATTATTATTTTTCTTAAAACTAAATAATGATTACTTCGAAAATATATTATATTTCATAAAAAACCATAACATGATAACTTTCTATGCGCGTAGTCATAGAATGCTTAAGATGCAATCAAAATATCTTTACTCCAATAAAATTTTGTTAGCGCCGTTTGCCAAATAATTGTATATCAGTTCTGTCATAAAATTTTAAAGAAATTCAAAAAAAAAAATAACGAATTGTTCATTAAATAAAAAACTGTTAAAGAAAAACGCATTATAAAAAATAAAGATAATTTGTAAATAATTGCGAACTACGACAAACGATAACAAAGATATTATGATAACCAACGATTAAAATATGATTATTGTATGATAATAATATGGTTACTTCTTAGCGTATTATGATTAAGATGATAAGAATATGATTTAGGAAAAAATATTATGCAATAATATTACAAATATATTTAGTCATAATATTGTCACGAAAGTTAAATTATCTAAGAATTATTTATAGTTATAGTTATAAGTTAACTTGTAAGTTATAGTTTTATGTTACTTAAAATTGTCATGTATAATTTTCAACACAACTGTTATCTTAAAATAATTCCTAAATAAATTTCCCAGTCATTTCTAGAAATGGTTATAGAACATAATAAATAGTTATTACGGGAAGGTCCAGGAAAATCTAGAAATAATTATGAAATATAAAAAGGGGTGACTCATGTATAATTAGTTAGTTTGTTTTGTGAAACTGTTCTGTTCGTAACTAACAATTGTGAACAAAATAATTAATTTCAATAAAGTTTGTTAAGTTGAATAAGGGTGTGTTTTTATTCGGATTTGCAATTAAAAGAACTCAAACGCGTTTATGAAAGGAAAAACGTAACAAAATGATTCAAGAATAATCGTAATACGTCTACCATAATCATGAGTCTAATCATATTATGTTGCTCATAGAATATGTTTTCGACAGCCATAGCGGGTAGGTATGTAAGAAATAAAAAAATAAAGTGGGGTTGGTCATACATTTGACCGATCTAAGAGAATCCTATGCGCTTGAGGAGCCAAACTTAAGAATTTCATTAGTCCGCCATATCTGTCATACAAACTTCTTTCTGTAATAGATTTTGTGTACATGTTATTAAGATTTTTTAGATTCAGGTTAAGATATTCGAGTTATACTATCTTAAATACGGCAAAAAACAAGGTTTCTTCAAGTTTTAAGCGAAGATATCACGAAAATGGAGAAGTTTTGAGTACAGATTCGGATTTAGTTAGCTCTAGGGTTTCAAATTTTGCAGCCCTGTGTGTTCAAGCATATTACACTTAAGTATAAGTAAAATTTAAATTTTATAAAAGGCTTTTTCTATTTCGCAAGACCATTTGCACCAAACACTGAACTCCGTTTATATTCATTGGACATTTCGTATCAAATAACAATAGGTTTGATAAATTTGGAAATGGTATCAAATGAGTCACGGGGGTACCAGCGTTCTTTTAAGCTTTGACTTGTGCCAAAAAAAGGACAATTGTAACAACTTTATCAATCGTGGTTCAGGCTCTTATATTGTTCACACAAATCGTTTAGAATGAGTACAACGAAAGTTTACAAAATTTGCTCTTTCTTTAATAACATTTTACGCAATCTATTACAAACTTATATTTTTCGTTGTAATATAGTAGAAATTAAATCTCTTGGAAATAGAAGATCAATGCAAACAATTGTATTTTTGTATGATATAATCAATCATCATTTGTTCTTATTTGCTGTCCATTAATGTTAATGCTCCTTCTAGGTCCTTAAGATTTCAGGAATATTTTTATATTGGCTTACATAAAACTAATTATTCTCGAAATGAGCCATATTTTAATTAATATGATAAATGGTAACCATATTTTAGAATTTAGTTTTTCTAAAACTAAGATTAAATTATATTAGATTTTATAAGTAGAATTTAAATATATTAATAACACCGATCTTATGTTTTTTGGCATGCCAAAGCCGAATATGAGTTAATGGTACATTTCTGTTTTTCGCTGTATGCTTTTCTTTCAGCCGCCTTCCATGGTCGAAGTCTGCTTCAATTAAAATTGTTATATCTCTTTTGAAGGGCTGCTAAATTATACGTCGAATAGTGGCTAATTGATTTATAGCGGAAGCCTTAATTATAGTCGATAAAAGCAATGATTTTATGCAAATTTTAACGTTTTTCACCAATTATTGTCATTTCAGAAGAAAGTTTGTACCAAAAATAATAACAAAAACCATGGTTTTATAACTTAAGTATAATGTTGATTTGATAACAAAATATTATAGGCCATGAAAAAATTCGAATAGTCGAAGCCACTAGTCCGAGCGTAGTTTTGTAGCCTTTTTAATAAATACAGATAATTGACTTTAATTGAACCAGATTTTGACTCTGGAAGGCGGCTGAAAGAGAAGACTGCAGCGAAAAATACAAATCTACCGTTATCTACGAAATGTGACGTGATGCACGCAAAGAAAAAAACATGGTTGTGGTAAACATATTCTAAGAGCAATATTTTATGATAAGATTCATGATTGTAATCACCATATTAGGATTATTATTGAATCATATTATGACCACATATATTCATAATATTACATCATAATATGTTTCCCATAATCATATTAAACATACATATTGGGGCTCCAGACTTATTAGTCCAAGAGGTAATCAGCAATACAATACCATAACTGCAAGTAATTTTGATGTATTGTGTTAATTATAATAAGTTAAGATGTATTCATATTATTATCAAGATAATCATAATAACATAAGATGTAATCATATTATCATCATGTTAATCATAATAAGTTAAGAAGTAACCATAAAAAAATATTAATTTTTTTGCATCAATTTATTATTTTGTGTAATTTTCCATTTTTTTTAATACAATTCCTTTATTTTTTTAAAATTGTGTTTTTTTAATGGATATTTTTTATTGCATAGGCATATTTAAAACAAACGACACAACTGATGCAAAAAGTTTTTACAAAAGGAGATATCAAAATATTATTAAAGCAAAGATATTTTTATTTAATTTTAAACATATTATGGGTACACGTATAGAAGGTTATCATGTTATGGCTATTAAATATCATAATATGGTTGTGAGTAGTATAATATGTTTTCAAAGTTATCATTATTTAGTTGTTAGAAAAATAATTATTTTTCAGTCAACAATACTCAAATTTATTATTGCGATAAACATTGATATGCTTACCGTAACTATAATGTTGCTGATATTAAATAAAAATAACAATTATTTGTCTACGACAACAATATATTGTTGCAATAAACATAGTGTAGTTGCCGTAACCATGCCCAGCCATATTTTTTCTCTGTGTGTGATATTCAATGTTGTTGCATTGTTAAATATAATTATTAAATAAATTTTTCTTCTTCTTTTTTATATTTTTTTTTTGGTACAAAAATTGCTTTTTGGAAAATATTCGTTGCCATCCATGACTTTATCAAAATCATAAAACAATTACATTAATATTTTTTTGGATGGATGATGTATGCGTCTGCTTCTTATGCTGTGTGTGCTGGTAAATGTATTAAATTTTTGGTAACATGGAATGCTACTTTCAACAGGAACGCCTTCTATTATCGGTATTACCACGACACGTTGCCATGGAAATGAAAGATGATATTGCGGGACAACCGCGTGACACACAATTTCACAAGATCTACATACAAAGGCACGAAAATGTCAGGTAAGTGAATTTGAGAAAGTATAAGAATTGTTTTAAACATTTTTTAAACAAAAAGAAACGTATTCCATGTCACTTACATTCTTTTGAACTTTCAAATAGCTTCATGTTTTATTTATTCACTAATGTTTGTATATATTAGGGTGATCACTTGCAGAAATTGTGTTTGCTGTTCATTTTGGCAGAAAAGCCTTCCGTACTAAAAGTTACTTTTAAAAACTCACAGATAATTTTGTTAATTAAATTAGTGGTGTTGAAAAAGTGCAAATGCAAAAAATCGTAGCTTTACTATTAAGTCTACCAACAACATGTATACGGAATTTACGTTAGATTTTTTTTAGAGCTAGACTATTCTATGGCCGTTTAAATTGCTACAAATAAAAATGTAATAATTTATTTTTTAAAGCAGCGAAAATGAAAGATAAAGTTCTTGGTAATTTTGGATTAAGCATGTAAAACTTGATATTTGCAAAAAAAAAAATTTTAAAAAGATTACCCTAATGTATTTATGCTTTTTTCTTTACCATAATAAAGAGTCTGTTCGTAAATGTGGATGAATTTTGTATGTTTGAAAGCTAATTTAATTCAAGTGCAGAGTCCCACAAAAAAGTCATATACAAGTTTTAGATAAAATTTCAACAAAATATATTAAATTTGTATTTAATGCTCTTTAATTTAATTTTTTTATAAATATTAATATAAAGTCTTATGACTCTGATTAAATTTCTCGTTTTATTTTTAGTTAGTAAGCTAAAAAATACATGGGGCTTCTGATTGCTCTTAAATGCCTTTCTTCACTCTCACACACTGTCAAATTTCAAATAAAAATCAATCACAAAAACATTAATAATGAATAAGAGAGGAGTGAAACGATATTCAAACATTTTTATTGGAAAATCTTTCAAATTTTTTTCTTTGTTTTTAAGATTTACCAGAATTTTTCATTTATTCATTTCAAACAAAAAATTCTTTGAAATCAAATAAAAAAAATCTGATAGAAGCAAAATTATGTTCCCTTAAAAATCATACACATTTCAACGTGTTGTATTAAAACATGTTGGTGTTATTTACTACCCTGCAAATAAAATTGGACCACCTGAGCCATTTTGATAAAATGGACTACTCCATGGACTGGTCCGATGTAATGCAAGCATGGACCATCTCATTGTTAACAAGTGTTTGTAGTGAGACGACATGTCTTCGTTTTCTAACGACATGCTTTCGCTTTTAAACGACTTCAAAACTAATCCTCTTGAGTATGCCATGGAGTAGTTTTAAAACTACTCCTTAGTAGTCTAAAGGTGGGTTACATGGTCCTCCCCTAGGACAATGTTAAGTAAACCATGTTTTTTCCATACGTTTTGGTTACTTTTGGACTAGTCCTGGTCTCTTGTGGGCTACTCTTTACACACGTATTAGGAATGGTCCTATTATTTGCAGGGTATTTATACGTCTGGGTGAGGGTAAAAGTAATTTCTGCGCTACATAATAAAGTGTGGTTAAATTTTAAGGGCCGATGTTGATTTTGAATTAAATACAAATTATTTAGGAAATTATTGTCATTTGTTTTTATTATGATAATATTGGTATGGTTCAATTATGTATGGAACAAAATATCGGCCAAATAGCTACCGCAACCTTTATCCGATGGTCCAAATTTTCCTCATTTTGGAAAATATACGGCCCGATGATGCCAGCCTATAAACCGCACCAAACAGTCAATCTTTGTGAGTACATTCGTTTTTCGACAATCTCTTGGATTATCATTCGCCCAAATTCGGCAATTCTGCTTATGGACGAATCGACTGAGGTGAAAATGTGCCGCATCACTGAAAATGATGAGTATACGATATGCATTTTGATTTGAACGCCCATTTTCATAATAAGACTGAATTTTTTTAACGCGTTGCTCGATTGTATATCATTCCATGGTTCAAATTTAGTTAGTCTGAAATTGCGAAATGTCAAATGAAATGTAGAAAAAAACATGACGTTAATGTGTGGTTCACATTCAACATCGGCCCTAAATATATCTGACTAAATTAGAACTGAACTAAAACTGAGCTAGAACTGAACTAGAACTGAACTAGGACTGAACTAGAACTGAACCAGAATTGATCTAGAACTAAACAAGAACTGAACCAGAGCTGAACTAGAACCAAAATAGAACTGAACTAGAACTGAACTAGAACTGAGCTAAAACTGAACTAGAACTGAACCAGAATTGATCTAGAACTAAACAAGAACTGAACCAGAGCTGAACTAGAACTGAACTAGAACTGAACTAGAACTGAACTAGAAAATTTTCACCAAAATTTTTTCAATTAATTTAATAATGCTGTTTCAAACAATTTTTTTAATTGTTCCAATAAATTTCCCTTAATTGAAAATAAAAATTATAATGTTTGTGTGTGTATTTGCAAATAAGAAAACATACACACAAACTTTAAAGCTTTTAAAATTTTCAAATAGTTTTTTAATTTCTTTAATTAACTGTATTGATTAAAAAAAATATTTTAATTTGTGTTTACGTTTTATTTACCCTCATCCTTTTGATTGAAACTGAAAAGCAAGAAAAGTGTTAATTGATATGATCAGTTTGTTTGCTGGCGGAAAATCAGTACAGAATTTAATAAATAGTACAAATTTCTAACAAATACGTTAATTGAAGTTGGTTTTAAATTTTTTCTCTGTATATTTTATTTCGTTTGCCCCATGGTGGAATAAGTACGAGGTAAAGTCATTTGAAGTTTGTTTCTTAACTTTAAAACCCATATAACGTCAAACAAAAGCAAATAAGGAACAAATTTAAGACAAGTGTCAAAAATTCAATTAATTCATTTGACATTACATGGGTAAATAACGACAACTCTCCCTAATGAACATACCGGGTACTTATTGTACTATGGTTTACCCTAAAATATATTTTTTGATATGCTTCTTTTCGGTCGATATTTTGATGGTTAATTTTCCATTCCAATATTGATGTTGTTGTATCCGTTATAAACTTTTAACCTCTTGGGGACAGATTCAATCTTTTTTTCTTTTCAAAGGCAAGTTTTTGTCGCTTTCATCTGTATACTTGGTGGCTTCCTCTTCTTGCCATAATGTTAACGTTTGAATTTTATGGTCTTTTAAGTTTAATTTTCTTATTCATATATTTTTTTTTTAGTGGGGATGATTTTACAACTTGTTGATGGCAATTTCTTGTAAGCAATTTTGCACTTCTATAAAATTCTTTTCTACTTCGTTTCTCTTCACGGATTTTAAAAAATGATTGTTTGATTGATTTTTTTTTGGCTCTTTATGCGGTGAGGTGATTTTTAGTTTGTTGTTGCTGCCTCAACATAACATCGTTATTAAGGTTACATTGTGTAAAATAATGAGGGAAACTGGAAATATGATCTAAACCGGGTATTTTGTGCGTAATTTAATAGGCAGTATAAACTTACAAATATGCTCCAAAAATGGCTTTTTTAAAAACAAAATATTCAATAATTTAATAATATTTGCATTTAGTCCATACACCATAGTATTCACAGGCGAGTTTCTGAAATTGTACCCTATTTGGAAACGATGGATAGTTAAGGGTTCATGAAGCAAAAACAAAGTTATGTTATGAAGTCAAAATTCATATAAGAGTTATTTGTGCCGAATATTATCAATATAAACCGAATATTATCAAGATTTTTTTGTCTTAAAGGGATTTTGGGGATTTTATATTTATGAACATATAAAATGAAGTTAAAGCTATTTAGGGATGTGAGCTATGGTTTGCTAAATTAAATATTCTCTACACAAACGCATTGGAAAACGGAATTATAAAAATTAAAAACATTGGTTTGTTTAAAATTTTGAGCAAGGCTTATTCGCAGTTTTTCTCATGGGTTGATTATGGAATGGCCAGCGATGAAATTCAAAAACGCCGCTTTAATTTAATTTTAATTTAACGGTACCTGATTTCGCTGCTGGCAACTCAACTGTCCGTAATCGACCTATTAAATTGAAACCCAATACTATAAGCATTAAAATCGGGACACAGCCCAAATGTTTGGTGGTTGAGAGGTGCGTCCTGACGAAACTCTTAATGTAAGGTGTGATCGTCAACAAATTTAGTTAAATTAGAAAAGATTTTTAAATTATATCAGTTAAGTCTTTTTTTTAATGAAAATACAATTTTATGGACTTTAGCCTAATTAAAACATTAAAATTTGGATTAACCATAAATAGTTCAACAAAATAACCACAATACTAATAAAAACGCCGATTACGTCTTGTAATGGTCCGGACGAAACGCTAATATGGTATACAGCTCCAGAATACCTGCCAAGGATCCAAACACTTTGGTATATTCCCCGAGAGAACGCCGATTGCTTGGTCCGGGCGAAACACCGATACGTTTCGTGGAGTGTATATGGTGGCTTCGAGATTCAGCTCTAAAATATCCACCAAGTATCCAAACAACTTGGTAATATTGTAAAGGCTGGAAAGAGAACCAGAAAAAAGGCACAAATATTTAAGCGAAAGAAAAGAACTTCTAACCATATAAAAACACTTTCCTTTTTTTATAAAAATGTTATAAAATTTCCATTTATTTTTATAACAAAATATTAAATCTCCACAATAATTAATTAAACTACCAAAAAGATTTGAATTTACTAATTTAATTGAAAAAAACCGAGTACAAAACAAACAGCCGTCCAATATGGCTTTTAAACAACGATTCGACTTGAAAATTTGTAAGTTACAACAATAAAAAATTAACCAAAAATACATACATATGTAAAACGTAAAGAAAATTTTTAAAATATAATACATGATGACAGTGGCGCCTCAAGTTGTCAACTCCCTTCAGACAAAATTGACACCAGAGATGGGAAATCCGCTGCCTTCTGTTCAGACGTTAACACTTATTATTTTTAAAGTTGAGGCACGAGCTCTATGTTTACATTTGTCCTTCAAGTACTGCTAAAAAGGTCAACAAGAAAAATAAGGACAAAAAAATTAAAAGAAAACAAAAAATGTACTTTGGACTTCAAGAAGAATTCTTGACAAAAGTACGGAAAAAACAGATGTAAGGAAAAAATGCAAAATCGATCTACCAACGGTTAAAGACAATTTGGTTTTAAGGTTGATGTTTGACTATTGACTGCCAGCAGTCGTCGATGGCTGTGAGTGTTAAACGGCAAACCCCTCTGAAGAGATTGAGTGGTTGCAATCAAAACATGAAAGGGTAACCTGTCCGTAAAAGCCTGGGTTCGAGCCCCAGCTGCAGTCAAGAATAATAAATTATCAATAACAATTTTAATTAATTTGTAAACATGTTGTAAAATTCCTTTTTTCATAAAAATAATTTAATGCAAATTAAATTTGATGGCACTTTAGCCTAATTAAAATATTAAAATTTGGATTTAAAACCATAAATAGTTCAACGAAATAACCATAATACTAATTGTTTTTCAAGTTTGTAAAAATGTCTTTGTAAAAGTTAAATTTAAGCCTAATAAGTTAGCTAAGACTCAGAGAAAAATTTTTTCTATGGATAGGTAAAAAGTAATTGAGTTTGAAAATTCAAAACAAGGCAAATATGAAGTAATTTCAATTTTTTTTTTACAGACGATAACAACAACGACTTTTAGGGAGTTTGTTTGTTTTTATGAAATAATTTTTAATTTTGTGAAGGGAGACTATTTCATAATGAACTAAGTCCCCAAATTTCGAAAATGAAATAGGCCCCAATTGACATTTTTTGGGACTTATTTCATATATGTATACATTATTCAAACTGCAGTTAACCTTTCAAATAATGATATGCATACATATCTAAACTTTTAAGGGTTGGGTTCGTATGCCCGAAACTTGAAATCGCGAATTTCTGAGAAATGCTTTCCTTCGACCGTGCGCGAGTATTTGCTCTTCTATATTCTACCGCTTCGCTTCTCCGCATGGCTGAGAATTTAATATTTTTATTCGAAGATTTAAAATTTTACATATAAGTTTTTCAATGTAAGCATTTGTTTAATTTTTAAAATTTCATTAAGAAATAAAATTTCATTTATTGTGTTTTAGCTAATTTTTGCTTTGTAGGTTATTTTATATTTTCGGGGATTTGTTTCATTTATTTTCAAAATGAGAAGTCAAATTTTTAATACTTTGTTCTGTGCCATATGCCAAAGATTACGAAAATTTGGCCAAATATAACAAAATTATACATGTTATATCGGGCCTTCGAAAGTAACGAAAAATGTAACAAATGTAACCAAATGAAATCACTGACACGAACTTTAGTGAATAAACATTTCAATGTTTTTTTTTAAATGAAGTTGTTCATGAAACCCTTTAGTGTTCAATATTCTTTCTGAGCTGGCATTAAATTACTTTAAAATTACGCCATGTACGTGTATGCAAGTATTTGTACATGTGTGCGTGTATGTGTGTCACTTTGTTGAGTGGGTGTGTGCGAGTTTCCTATATCTCTATCATTAGCAAACATTCAAGAATTAATGATTTTGTTTTGTGACTTATAAATTTATGATGACTTTTAAAGGCTTTAAACAATGATTTTTTTAAATAACTTAAGCAATGAAAAATTTTGGTTTTTGAAATAGAAAATCAAAAATCAGTTATGGGATTTTTAAAAATATATACAGGAGTTTAATCAATGTTTATTTTTCTTCAACCCTTCAAAATTCCTTTACTCACTTTAAGACTTTTTATGAGTGATAGTTGGATAAGAGACTAAGTTAGGTAGGTAGGTAGGAAGAAAGGCTCACCCAGAGACCAATATGGTCCATTGTGACGTCTTATTTAGTATAGATACCTAAAGATGGAACGTAGGTGAAATTAAGAGCGAAAGCATAATACAAGATGTATAAAAAGAAAATATCGGACCCAACCGGAGAAAAACCCTACTCAAAATAAATTCGCCCAACGTGCGGCTTACACCCAATCTCCTACCGCGCAGCCAGGCCATCCCCATTACGAATCCTCTCAGACTATCGAGTCTTAAGCCAGAGACATTCCTTAATTCGCCTAGAAATCTACTGCCCAGCCACCTCAGCCTGCTTCAATGTAGCCTGGGATAGTGGCACAACTCTAACTGCTCCAGGTCCTCAAACAACACGCACATATTCGACAAGTCGGATCCCATCCTCACCGCCATCGTACGTATCACGGTACTCTGGAATATATATAAATGCAATTTTTTTAGTGACTCTAATATGATAGCGGATTAAGTTTCTAGATCATGTATGAATGAAAATAGGACTAAAGAAAGAACAAGTTAGAGTGCTATATTCGGCTGTGACGAATCTTTGATACCCTCCACCGACAGTTCGAATGTTTAAGGAGTAATATCTGCATGATGTTATTATTATCTTAAACTGTGACGATTTGTTATTAATTATGGATTTAGGCGACTAAACTGTTTTCCGGTATTAGGGTTTATATGGGGCCTAGGGTAAATTATGGACCGATCTTCACGAAATTTCACAGTCTTTTTCCCAGTTCTATAAAACTTTGATGTACCAAATTTTGTTATGATAGCATTATTTTTTACGGATTTAGGCGTACTAAACTGTTTTCCGGGAGTAAGGTTTATATGGGGCCCAGGGTAAGTTATGGACCGATCTTCACGAAATAACACAATTTTATTTCTT
This sequence comes from Pollenia angustigena, assembly GCA_930367215.1. Taxonomy (NCBI): domain Eukaryota; kingdom Metazoa; phylum Arthropoda; class Insecta; order Diptera; family Polleniidae; genus Pollenia; species Pollenia angustigena. The sequence continues at coordinate 154,311,250 of OV884058.1, forward strand.
GTCCAATAAAACTTTGATATACCAAATTTTGTTATGATAGCATTATTTTTTACGTTTTTAGGCGTACTAAGTTGTTTTCCGGGAGTAAAGTTTATATGGGGCCTATGGTAAATTATGAACCGATCTTCACGAAATTTCAAAGATTTATTTTTAGTTCTATAAAACTTTGATGTACCAAATTTTGTTATGATAGCATTATTTTTTACGTTTTTAGACGTACTAAGTTGTTTTCCGGAAGTAGGTTTTATATGGGGCCTATGGTAAATTATGGACCGATCTTCACGAAACTTAACAGTTTAATTTCTAGTCCTATGTAACTGTGACCTGCCAAATTTTGTAATGATAGCATTGTTAGTTAGGGTTTTAGGCTTAATATACTGTTTCCCGGGAGTAGGGCTTATATGGGGCCTAGGGTTAATTATTGACGGATCTTCACGAAATTTCACAGCGTGATTTCCAGTTGAATAAAACGAATTGTTGCGAAATCTTATATTATTCTGTGCATTTTTCCACCATTTATGTTAGTTTTTGTAACAAAATTATCAATTTTTTTTAGGTGGTGGTTCCACATTTTGATTCATAGCTCAGATCCTATTGAACCGATTTTGCTGAATTTCAATCCCAAACTGCTTAGGATAACTACAAGCAATTTGACATCAAGTTTGTTGATTTCTTTTGAGTTTTTCGAAAGTGAGCGTGTTTTCAACAGACGGACAGACGGACAAACGGACAGACAGACGGACATGGCTAAATCGACTTAAAATTACTCAAGGACCCAGAATATATATACTTTATAGGGTCTGAGATGAATAGTAAAAAAGTTTCACACGGAATGACAAACTGAATATACCCTCTTCACAACTAATTTTGGTGGAGGGTATAAAAAAAGAAATGATCCACGACTTAATTTTTTTTTTTAATTTGCGAAAAAAATATGCCGCCAAAAAGTCGTGGATCATTTTTTTTTTCTTTCTTTAGTCCTATTTTCATCCATACATGATCTAGAAACTAAATCCGCTATCTTATTAGAGTTACTAAAAAATTGCATTTATATATATTCCAGAGCACGGTGTAAAATGCATCTAATTTGCAAAAATCTATATTATTTACATACAAAGATGATGGATGTACTTGGCAAAAGAAAAAGTTTGATACCAATATTGCCCTATTTAAAAAGAAGGGTTACCATCCCATTGCATTTTTGTCAAAACGCGAACTAGCACGAATTTCAAAAAAAGCTGAAACAATTTTTTAATTTGTCATTTTTATTACAAACAACCCAGAACAAAAAATTCAAAAACCGTTTTTTTACAGAAAATCCTTAAAAAAAAGGACATGGCTGATCGTTCTTTGACAAATTGTATATACAGTTTAACACGCCTTTAAAAAAAACCTTTCTTATGATACCCAATTTGCATATGTTGGTAAGGAAACAGATTCTCAAATTAACAAAACATGCAAAACTAGACCCTTTTTCAAACTGGTCCAGATCACGTGAGGTCAAAGCTGGAGCCGAAAAGTTAAAATGTCATCTTAAAAAACTCCAAGGTTCATTTTTAGGAGTCGCTCTAATGTACATACTATTTTAAAGAAGTACTGCAATTTTTAAGTTAGTATTTGGTAAAAAAAGACATTCTTCTTTGATATGAGCCTACACTTTATTTAAAATATGTATTAGTAATGCTCTGGATGAATCTTAAAAAAGTGTTGTAACTAAAAAAACAATAATAAAAACAATTTTGATGGACAAATAAAAAAACTGAGTGAATACTATTTTCAATTTTCTGTAAGGTTTTTTTTATCTTTAATTAGTTCATAAAGGTGACATTAAATATGCGACTGGAGTATTGACAAACATGATCAAATCTCCTTAAGGAGAATATGTAACGTACAATGTTGTTGAACGTTGTGTTTAGTTTAGCAGTGTCTTCTGAGTTACAGCCGCAGAAGATTTTTGATGAATACATCAAAGCTGGTAGTAAGTATGTTTTATCCAGGAGTAGTCTTATTTTTAGTGGTGTGCAATACTGTGTAGCCCATAAACACCTTAACATACTATACGCTCTTCCACATGATTGGTTGATGTGATCTGACCAAGTTAGTGTACTGTTGAAAACCACACCAAGATTTCGGGCAGACTTAAGAATATCAATTTTGCTACCAACCAAGAGAACATGAATTCTTGACTCGATTTTGCCTGAGTTTTTACAAATTATAATGCATTTTGACTTTTCCGGGTTAATTCGTAAACCATCAGTGTTAAGATCTTTAACTCTTGTGATTATGGATGGTTTGCAGCTATCAAGGTAGAATGGAATTGGCAAAAAATATCGATACATCAAAATATCGATATTTAAAAAAAATCTGAATTTTTTCGCCGATATTTAAAATGCCGATAAATCGATATTGAAATACGGCTATCGAATTTGATATTTTTTAAGGTCAGTCTTTAAAAACTCAAATTTTTTGCCGTTTTTCCAACAATATGTTTTTTAAGAATTGGCACGCTGCCATGCATCATAAGTTTTTTAAACTTATCTCAAGATCTAAAATGATTGGCATTTATAAGTAGAAGAATTAAGAAAAAAGCGGGGTTTTCACATTGCAGATCTCTAATTACAACAGTAAAGTCCAACGAACTTGAAAAGATTTATTTTATGTGGTTTTGGAACAATATATCGATACCTTCCCATAAGAATTTATTAAGCGACTTTTCTAAAATTGTGTAGGAACCGAAAGAAACGTCTCTTTTAGTTATTTATTTGTGTATTTTATTGAAAGGAACACATTTGGAAAGCGAGTTTCAGAATACAAAACTTGACATCACTGCAAAAACAAAATTTTAATCAGATAAATAGTTTCTGTCGCTTAGTACATTTTTGTGGTCAAGACATTGGCGCTTGATACAATGGTAAATGGCGCTTAAAACATTGACATGGACACAAAAAATAAAGGTTTGAAATAAACTGTTTATTATTTTTTCTGTTAAACAATAAAATAAATAAAAATATATATAAAAAGTAACAACACGTTTATTTCAAAACAAAAATTCAAAAATTACACTTATGGCTAATAAATCACAGATGGTTTAAACGCTGGTTTAGTTGAACTTTACTTGAATTTATATGTAGTTTAAACTCAACAACTATAAATCAGTGTCCCATTAGGGTGACCGTTAAAATAAAAAGTTGGATTTATTTAGGTCTCACTCGCCAATTTGGTGGGTATTGATAAAAAAACAACTCACAAAATTTTTTAGGACGATCGGCGAAGGCTATGCCGTCCCTCAAGCCCGCCAAAGTTTGAGAAAAATCGTAAAGTCCGACTTGTATGATTTATATTTAGGAAAATATTAATCTATGGGCCATGCCACAGAGTACAATTCCGTTCGGAATGATTCCGTTAGGAATTGAAGAAAACATATTTGTTTGTTGATGGAACGTGTATTTGGCCTTTCGGATTGACCGATTTGGACGATTTTTTCTTTAAAATAATCACCATGGTCCAGCTTAGGTTCTTATGGAATTTTTCCCCGCCCACTTTTACGCCCACTTTTTTTCGATTAACCTAAAATCAGAAAACCGCTCCATCGATTTCACTAATTTTAAAATGTTCGTATTAATCTGTTTTAAGTTTTCATCGAAAGAAAAATTTACCACGCCTACTTTAACGCCCACTTTTTCTATTAATTTCACCGATTTGGACTATTTTTTCTTTAAAACGATCGCCATGGTCCAACTTAGGTTTTTACGGAAAGCAAATATTGCCCCGCCCACTTTTTTCGATTTACCTAAAATCAGAAAACGGCTCCATTGATCATTAGTAATCAGCTACCGAGCGGCCAGCTAGTTTTACATAAAAATCATTTTCTAAGAAGTTGTTGTTAGTAAAGTTTCCAACAACTTTTGCCTTAACAAGTTTTCTCTAAAACTCATCTTGAACAAAACCTAATTAAAATAAAAAGTAAACAGCAGCATTGATGCGAATTTTTTCTTAAGAACTGTGTTTTCTTACACACGTCAATTCTGTGGTTTTCATGGGCAACCGCGTATGTATTAAAATAAAATTTTTCAGGAGAGATGAAAAAACCATTCTAGTTCAAACTATGGGTTAGATATTGCACCTTTTGAACTTTGTAATTGAGTTAAAACATCGGAATGGGTCTATCTGTTTTTAAAAATTTTTTAAAAAATGTAAAGAGCGCTTAAAATTAAGCAATATAGCATCAACATTTCAAAATAGACATAAAAAATAGACATACGCGGTTGCCCCATGAAAACCACAGAATTCAGCTTTAATATTTGTGTTTGTATGAGTTTGCTTAAAAAAATAGTCAAACGCATATCATTTGTTTCTAACGTACCACGATTGAAAAATTGTACTTTTTTGATACAATTCAAAGCCAAAAAGTACGTTGGTACCCCCGTGACTCATTTGGTACTATTTCCAATTTTTCAAACCTCAATATTTATAATTGATATAAAATGGCAACTCGTATTTACTGTCCAATGAATATAAACAGATTTCAGTGTTTGGTGCAAATGGTTTTGCCAAAGTGCAAATGCAAAATTTCGTAGCGTTTTTATGAAATCTTAAGGAAACTCTGTATATTTTGTTGTTGGATTTAACAAAACAGCTGTGATGTTTTGCATTTGCTCTTTGCAAGACCATTTGCACCAAACACTAAACTTCGCTATTGTGAATAGATTTTGCACTTGATCATTGGACGATTGCATATGCCACATTCTACATCAAGTATCAGCGGCAGCATATAAGCCTTCATGCCAAAATATTATAAAAACAAAGGAACGAAATAGACCGTATGTACCAATGGTTTCAAGTGTAACCAAAACAAAAGTCTTTTTCTTTTATAAAAAAAAAAAAATATTTATTACTATTGGGGTCGAAAAAGTACGATTTTAGAAGTTCGTAAGTACGATATTGGTTTTCTCATTTATCATTCCTGTAACATACCTGCACGCTTTCTTTATTCTTTAAGGGGGCTCTCATATAAAATTGTCAACACAGACAAGAAATATATTGAAGGGGGAATAAATATATGACGGACCTTCATTAGCTTTTTGTGCTTAACATTTTCTTAAAACACACTTGCCTTATATCTCCACCCTTTAGGGAAACTCCCATACAAATATGCCGGTTTAATATAATTCTTAAATTTGGCCACTGCAGCGCAGAGATTGCCCTTAGTTGGGTCAAATGTATGACCAACCTCACATAATTTGTTTTATCCCCATTGCCAAAAAATTGGTTTCTAAGGCCCGTTTTCACAACTTACAGATAGCTTAAAGTAGACTTTAAATGGCCTTATAAAAAATTTTCCATTATTAAAACTTTACTTTAACCTAAAGTGAACGATAAAGCAGATTAAGGTTAATCCTACCTGGTAGGTTAAAGTAAAGTTGTAATAATGGAACACTTTTTATACGGCCAATAAAATCTTACCTTTAGCTATCGGTAAGTTGTGAAAACGGGCCTAAGACGACTACGCATATTAAAAAAACCTATAATACTTGTTAAAGGTAATATTATTGTGGAATTTCGTTTTTTTAAAGTTATTTTATAAACTAAACCGTTCTTGAGTTACGCTGTGCAACCTCCTCCGTTTTCGAAATTTTGAAAACAAGAGCTAACCTAAAAAACGGTTAGCACCACTGAATTCAGAGTACCCGAATTAGGGTAAAACGCCAGGTGCCCGGCTGGTCGGTTTTTTTTTTAAATATATAATAAAAATGTTTTTCAACAAAACTAATTCATAGAAAATTAGATTTTTTAGTGGCTTATTCGATATTTTCAGTTTATTTTGTTTAATAAGATATAAAGAAAAACTTGTTAACAAATTTTCTACAAAATTAATATTTTCTAAGTTATTAAACATAAAAGTCAGATTTCATGTAAAATTATAATTTTTCTCAAACTTTGGTGGGCTTGAGGGACGGCTTAGCCGTCGCCGATCGTCCTAAAAATTTGTTTGAGCTGTTTTTTTTATCAATACCCACCAAATTGGCTGATGAGACCTAAATAAATCCAACTTTTGATTCTAACGGTCACCCTAGGGTACCACCGTACTTTTTTGGCTTAGAATTGTATCAATACAATTTCACCAACTTTATCAACCGTGGTACGTTAGAAACAAATGATATGTGTTTGACTACATTTACATTAGGCCGAAATCCTTTCAGATTTGATTTACAATTTTCTTCGAAATCTAGTGCGTTTACATTATACTTTTTTGACATTAGCGGGATTTTGTTTATAAAACAAAACAACTGACTAAAAGTTTTTTCATTACACAAAAAGAAATATATATTTAAAAATTTGCATTACCTTTTATTAATAATCAACGATATTTATTTTATCAATATTATTCGTCTTCTCTATATTTTTAAAGTTTTTATTAAACATTTTTAATTAGGCTTAAGTTCATGAAATTTAATTTTCATTAAATTATTCTTATGAAGAAAGGAATTTTACAACATGAAAATTAATTAAAATTGTTATTGATAATCTTTCATTCTTGACGTGGCTCGGGCTCGAACCCTGGCCGGCAGGTTACCATGACATGTTTCGATCGCAACCACTCGATCTCCTCAGATGGATTTGCCGTCTTACACTCGCAGCCATCGACGACTGCTGACGTCAATAGTCAAACATCAATCCTTAAACCAAATTGTATTTTAACATTTGGTAGATCGAAATTTGCTTTCCTGAATGATTATCCATCTTAATTGATTTTACATGTTTTTTCCTTACTTCTGTTTTTTCGTACTTTTGTCAAGAATTTTTCTTGAAGTCCAAGTACATTTTTTGATTTTTCATTTTGTCTTCAAGTTGTGCTGAAAAAGGTCAACAAAAAAGAGAAAGACAAAATGAAAAATCAAAAAATGTACTTGGACTTCAAGAAAAATTCTTGACAAAAGTACGAAAAAACAGAAGTAAGGAAAAAACATGTAAAATCAATTAAGATGGATAATCATTCAGGAAAGCAAATTTCGATCTACCAAATGTTAAAATACAATTTGGTTTAAGGATTGATGTTTGACTATTGACGTCAGCAGTCGTCGATGGCTGCGAGTGTAAGACGGCAAATCCATCTGAGGAGATCGAGTGGTTGCGATCGAAACATGTCATGGTAACCTGCCGGCCAGGGTTCGAGCCCGAGCCACGTCAAGAATGAAAGATTATCAATAACAATTTTGATTGATTTTCATGTTGTAAAATTCCTTTCTTCATTAAAATAATTTAATGAAAATTAAATTTCATGAACTTAAGCCTAATTAAAAATATTAAAAATTTGGATTAAAAACCATAAATAGTTCAACAAAATAACCACAATACTAATTATTGTTTTTATTAAACTTTTTAATTTTTTTTTTAACAATTTTTGTTTTGTCTTTTTTTTTAAATGTAATTTTTTCTTGTGCAGGGAAGTATTTTTTAGTGCTTTACTGAAAAAACAATAGTTGAATTATTAAGTACTACTAGATTTTGAGTAGATTTCGTCGAAATCTAGTCACGAAGTAGATTTTTTTTTGTATGGGAAATCTAGTCAAAAACAACTAGATTTGACTCGAAATCTCGTAAGTACTAGATTTGGCGTAGGTGTAAATGTAGTATTTCACTATTTTTTTTTTAAGCAAACGCACACAAACACAAATATTAAAGCTGAATTGACGTGTGTTAGAAAAAACAGTTCTAAAGAAAAAATTCGCATCAATGCTGCTGTTTACTTTTTATTTTAATTAGGTTTTGTTCAATATGAATTTTAGAGAAAACTTGTTAAGGCAAAAGTTGTTGGAAACTCTACTAACAACAACTCCTTAGAAAACGATTTTTATATAAAATTAATATTTTCCTAAATATAAGTCATACAAGTCGGACTTTACGATTTTTCTCAAACTTTGGCGGGCTTGAGGGACGGCTTAGCCCTCGCCGATCATCCTAAAAATTTTGATCCATATGTTGTTAAAAAAATAAAATGTGGCAGCACTACGATAAATCATATTGAATTCATATGGTCTTTATTGGCAGTTTAAACGCCAAATTTTATGCGTTTAAAGATGGTTTATATTTTTAGTGATTTATAGATTTGTTGGTTTAAACACATTTTAAACCAAAAAGAGAGTTTAACCTGCTCTGATTTTTTAGCCCTTAGCGATCCAAACGGAAATTTTAAGATTATTAATAATCATTTTTCGATTTATTTCGATTTATCGATATTTTTGATATAGTAAATATCGATATTCTTAAAAAATATCGATTCGATATGTATCGATATATTTTTTCAATTTGCCCATCCCTACATCATCAGCATACCTTTAGATTCTTGAATATTTTAACCGTTTTGGTATATCATTAGCTTATATCGAGTACAGTAATGGTCCCAGTATGGAAACCTGCGGAACACCTCTAGTCACGCGAAGAGAATAAGAGAGTAGGCCTTTATTAGAGACTTATTGCCATCTGTCAGTTAAATATTTGACATCAATCTAACGGCAGTTGTGGAGAAATTGAACATATTATATAATTTAAAACCCAGTATTGAGTGGTGAACCGTAACAAAGGCCTTTGAATGATCGTGCAAGACTAAAATTAAAATTCTCCCATCATCTAAGTTGCTTCTTATGGCTTCGATTACATCGATTAGGGAGGTTAAACAGCTATGCTGAGATCTAAAACCTGATTGACGATCAGTTAACAAAATGTACTGATTTATATATTCAGCGATTTGTTTATGTATAAGTCGTTCAAAAACGTTTGAAAGGTATGGATATCGGGCGGTATTCATTATTTGTTTTTGGTACGGGAATTATTTTGGCATATTTCCATTCCGTCGGAAAGGTATTTGTGGTTATAATTGTGTTATACAGATGTTGGATAGGGTGTTCTATCCCTGGTAGTATTAGCTTTATGAACCTTGGGTTAATAACCTTTTTTTTTTTTTTAAATTCCCTAAGCTAATCCCGCGAAGCTTTACGCTTGTCTGCAGGAACCAGAGTCTCTGGCGGGAATCGAACCCGCAACCCCGGCGCTGATAGACTAGCTCACTACCAGCTAGACTACCGGGGCACTGCAGACCGATTGCGTTTGATTTTACTTTAAGTAAGCCATCTGCAACATCATTTAGATTTAGGCACTTAAAACACAACTCGGCAACGTACAAAAACCAGGGTTTACTGTTGGCAATAGGATTTTTACGAAAGATTCTTTAAGCGAGTTCATGCTTGGTTGTCTTACCAATTCCAATATCACGTATTATTTTCTACATCTTTTTTGTGTTAACAGCGCTGTTGAATTTTTAGGAATAATAAACAGATTTATAGTGTTTTATTTAAGTCACAACAGCTTTCCTAGCTAGACGATACTGCTTACGATATTCTGGTGTCCTGTATCGTTTCCATATATGATACATATTATCCCGACGCTGTATTAACTATTTTGTGTTATTTTTAAACCATGGCCGTACAGTGTTCCTGATCGTCTTAGTTTTTAGGGGAACATGTTTGTTATAAAGGTGCAAGATATTGGAATTTATAAACTATACTTGTCCCTTAACTGACGACTTGCAATACATTTGATCCTATAGAATATTGCTTAGGTCCGATTCCAAGTCCAAGATATTAATACTTCTGAAATTACGGCAAGTACATGTTGTTGCAATCTTCTCTTTGGCAAAGTCGTATTCTGCATAAATGAAATCATGCTTAGAAAAGGCTGGTGCCGTTAGTTGATCAAAGTGTAGAACCTTTTTTTCATTACTGACGAAGAATAGGTCATGTAAGGTGTTATTAGTTTTTGTGAAGTGGGTAGGTCTAGATCTGTTTATTTATTTAATTATTTCTTAAGTCTATGGAAAAATCCTTAAGGCTCAGTTAGGCGAACGTTGCTGTACCGTATCTGAACTGTATCAATCAGCTGTTAGCTGATTACCGAAATGCAATGTACCGTAGTTGCAACGTACAAATCTGTATAAAATAGAATTTCATGCCGTTGTTACGTGACAACGGTCACCATTTGAACATTTTTGATTCTCATCACTGTTTGTTTTGTTTTATGTATACTATTGCTTTTTGTTTATGTATGGGAAAACATCCCTGTTGGCCAAACTGCCGTCGACGACATTGTCGTCAACAATTTATGCACGACATGTCTTCTATCACTTAGGATTTCTGGAAGACAATTTTGAGGAAAATGTCGTGGACGACAAAATACTCGACATTGTCTAGTGCACTGTCTTTTGAAGAACTTAATAAACGACGACATGACCGACATTGTCTTTCAAGTTGTCTTTTGTTAAAGCTTATCCACGACAACATGACAGACATTTTCTTGTAAGGTATCCTCTATCAACAACTATACACGACAGTGTGAGCGACAGTGTCTTGTAAGCTGTCCTGTATTAAAGTGTATGCACGACAACATGACCGACAGTGTCTTGTAAGGTGTCCTTTATCAACTTCTAAGCACGACTATATGAGCGACATTGTCTTGTAAGCTGTCTTCTTAACAAACAAAAATAAGTTGTTCCCAATAAAAAATAAAAATAAATGTAAAATAACGATAATAATAAAAAACAACCAAAGCAAAGTGAAGAAAATCAGTCAGTCACGTCTGAGAACTCAAAGACTAATGTATAACTTTAAAAACATATATGTGCTATTGTATATCTGAATTTATTTATTCAGGTTTATAGCCGACATTGTCGTGTAAGCTGTAACTGCTGTAACTTCATCGACATTGTCTTTTACGCAGTCGTTGACGACAAAGTAGAATCCATTGTCGTCTATATAGTCATCAAAGACAATACAAACGACAATGGCTTTCATGTGGTCATCAACGACAGGCTGAGCGACATTGTCTCTCTTTGTGTCGTGCACGATTTACGCGACACTTGTTTGAAAATGTCATGGACGATTTGCATTAGTTGTCCCTTACGTGTCGTGCGGGAATTAATATTAACGACATAGCCAACTGGGATATGACACGTTTTTAAACGTTCTATAAGTGCACCAACGTGCTTACAGTACGGTGCAATACATTACGGGTACAGCAACGTTCGCCTAACTGAGCCTTTACAGACTATTACGAATTATAAATTTTAGTAAATATAAAAATACAAGCTTAAGCAATTACATATATTCAAAACGATTAGTTTAACATATGATATGATATCACTCTTTATGATTTTAATGTTTTTGTTAAAGTCAATATATTTATGTAACTTATGGAAACCATCACAGACTCTACGAAATGGATCAAACTGAGCAAAGTTTGTAGTATAATATTTAATACTCAGAATGCTATAAACGGGAAAAAGGTTAAATGATGACATCACAGTAGTAAGACCAGCATCAACAAGCAGATTGCAGTTAAAGTCACCAGCTATTATTACTTCGGGGTATGACGCTGATAAAAGCTCTAGTTGATTTACAAGTCTATTATATTTTATAGTTTTTACCGGTCTATATGCACAACCAAAAAGCAGTGTGGTTCTATTGTGGTTAACATCAATAAATACATGTTCAACATCATTCGGTTCATTGTAGATTGAATTAATTTTACATGATATATTATTTCTTACATATAAACTTATCGCTCATTTTGTTAGAAAACCAAGTTTCGGAAACACATATTGCATCAATTCCAGAGTTTTCGAATAAATAACGAAATTCATCCAACTTATTGCCTAAGCTTTGGGCATTAATGTGACATATGCTAAAACCCTTTTTTTGTTAAGCTAAGATAAGCGCAACGCAACTAAATATACAGCCATCATTTACATTTAAAAGTCAATGGTTTCGACAGAAAAAACAAATCATTATTAAACATATGTTGCAGGCAGATATTATTAGACAGGAATAAAAAAACAAAGACTGGGGAATTATAATTTTTTGATAATTTAGTACTTTAGATTAAAAGCTATAAACACGATAAAATTATCCGCTTTTCTTTATACTGTGTTTAAAAATTAACGTTCTAAGGAAATTAACTTCAAGAAAATTTCTACCGTTATTAGACATTATTATATAGCCGTAAAAAATGCATGTAGCTTTTGCAAAAAATATGAAAATCTTCAATATTTACTTTTAATATAAAAAAAACTGAGTGCACCTTTTTCGATTTTAATTATGAAATATTTAAATTTCATTGAAAATTTGTGTATGTATGTAAATATATGTTATCCAAAAAATATATATGTATGTACTTTAAACTGTTAATTTCGAATGAGATCTAGTGATTTTATATTTTTGTGATCATTTTAAATTTCAAGTGTTTTTATCGATAATAAAAACTGGGAATTAAGCACGAATAACAAAATCTTTTGAAATTAAAATTTTGTATTCCCAAAAATTTAAAAAAAAAACTTTTTGATAATAAACAGGCAAGTGCACGGCCTACAAAAACACTTAATTGACAACATCTTTTGTAAGTTGTTGTTGTTTTTATTTTGTTTTTCTTAACCTACTTACAACTCCAATTAATGTTGAGAGAATTTCAACTAATTGCAGTGGGGAATGTAAGATGAGATAAACCCACTGTTGTTTGTTGTTGATGTGTTTTGTTTAAGCTTTGATATTATTACAAGTAGAACTGTTGCTGTAAGTTTTATACGTTTAACAGTTTTATTTGGTTTAATATCTTTAGTTTGTCTAAAATCTTTATGGATGAAGTTTCCTGATGATCTGGCCTAAGCAACCAGTGAAATGCGCATAGGAATAGCTTATCCCATCAACAATAAATTTCAAGTGTTTTTATCAATAATAAAAACTGGGAATTAAGCACGAATAACAAAATCTTTTGAAAAAAATTTAACAAAAGGTTTTTTTTTTAAATACAAAAGTCCTTGCCAGAATTTTAAAAGATTAAGTGCATCAATTTTAACGTTATATTTAGATAGATTTTGTAATTTCAATTCAACATAAAAAGTGTTGCCGAATGAAATTCTTTTTAAAATAAGGATACATGGGAGGTACATGAATCCTTTGACGGAATTTTGTTTATTATTATCATATATACCGCCATTCAAAATATTATTAGTCTGGGTCAACTCCTTCTATTTATGCACCATTTTCTTCTACATCAAAGTATTGTGATGCGTATCGTTACATCCCTAACTTCCAATGATAACATCAACAGCACGCATATATTTGGATTTCCAAAAAAATTTCATTGTTTGCAAATTGTTTATATGCAAAAAAAAAAAAAAGAAAACAACATTTTATCATTGGCCTCTTCCTCTCTTCTGATCCCAAGCCCGATGTCTATTGAAATTTAATCAAGTTGTTTTCATAATTAATACTTGTAGTTTCGCCGGCTTAAGAAATTTCTCATAGATTTGGCAGAATTTTTTTTTAATAAATCGGTGCATAGCAAACATAACATATCTAACGTTACTTCTAAGTGAAAAGAAACTATCATTTTAATTAATTGTTTGCACAAACGTTTTTATTCTTTAACCATTCCTATTCTTAACTCGATAGTAGAAAAATAATAGCGATATTCAATGTTTGGTGAAGATGGTCTTGTGAGAGTGAAAATTTTAAATATCTTAGCAATGTTTTAAATATCGTAGCAGTTTTGTTAAATCTAACTAAATCTAAAAACAAACAGCGTTTTTGTTAAATTAAGTTGCTTTCAGATGAAACTACTTTGAACTTTTGTCATGACCTTTCTTGACCGCGCATAGTGTACGATAGTATCATTTAATCAAAAATTATAATTTAATTGCAAAAATTTGTATCCTTTAGTAGGCTTATTTAAAAGCTATAGGTTAATTCCTAAGTTAGTCACATGACATATGTAAATATGTAAGTATTAGGGCTTCCAATCGGGAAATCCCGATCCCGGAAATCCCGGGATTTTCGGGATTAGGCGAATCCCGAATCTCGGAATTTCTGATTTCTAATCCCGGGATTTTCGGGATCCCGATTTTTTTATATTCTTTATTATTTTTACATTTTTTTTAAATAACTTATATAAAGATACGTGTATTTGTTGACAAAAAAAGTTTAAAATACATTTGAAATACATATGGACAATTTTAAATTGTATTTGAAAATTTTTAATATATTTGGACAATTTTAAAATATATTTGACAAATTTAAAATATTTGGATAATTTCAAAATAAATTTAGGCTGGGTTTTTCTGTTAAACAAGGTTTAGTTAGTCTGAAAACAAATTTGTACCGCCATAACAAATTTTGTATACATAATTTTGACGGAACAGCTTAGTTTTGCTTCAAATTTTGGTCTTTAATTAATGGTTTACAACTCTGTGTTAGTGCGGTTAACAAAAACATTATTTCATAGATATTCCGCACAAGTTTTTTTCATATGCGTTTTGCCAGCATTTCACATGAAATGTTGAACAGAGTACCAGGCTTTATGCAATAAGTCGCACACAGTGATGCCAACTTAGTGCTTTTGGCACTATTTATGGTGCTTTTTTATGCCTCAAAACGCCAAAATTTTTTCCTAAGTGACAAACTAAGAAAAACCACTAACTTGGTGCTTGTTCAATTTTTCTTTAGTGCTTTTTACAATTTTTTTTTCTAACATTTTTTGAAACGTCGATTATAAAGAGGAAGATTTAAATGAGATTTGCTATTTGGAGAACAATTTTGAGAAGGCCTGTTAATATTTTAAGATTTCAAATGATAAAAAGAAGTGATAAAAGAAAGTTGCATTCGTTTTACCAAAAACTTTATTTACGAGGTTAGAGCTAGGCTTTCTAGCAATTTGGAAATTTTACAAGACGTTGCACTTTTTAGCGATGACAACATATTTAGTAATCGTAAAAAAAAACGATGTACTTGTTTTCGTATTTAAAAAAATAGACACTGTTTCAAAAATTGAAAATGGCTTGGAAAATATTAGGAATTGTGAATGGAGAAATAAACAAAAATTATGAGTCATGTAGAAAAAACGTTTTGAAAAGTTAAAACACATGCAGTCGGAAACCGTACAAAAGAACGCAAAGACTTTGAAAACAAACAAAAAAGAGCCGTAACTTTGTATAAGCAAAGTGTTTAATAAATTAAAAACAGTTGACAGAAAATGCTTTTACTGCGAGTTTTCAAACGCACGACACTCGTCTCCAAATAACCGCGTGTTGTGCACTTCTAACTTTAGTGCAATTGTGAAAAGGTTTGACTGAGTATCAGAGTACAAACATACCTACATGATTTTCCTATTTTACGCCTTATGCGTGTTCTTTATTCAGAAGCGTTCATAGGGTAAAATAATTGGATAATATCATACGCCAAATTTTTTATTAAACTTTGCACGATTTTAATTTAGATTTATTTAAACAAGTGATAACCAAGCCCCGAACTAAGAAAGCCCCGAACGCACGCACACACAGATATTATGTGCTTGTGTGCGGTCGCAGAGACTGATGATCCCTGCAAATAATAGGACCAGTCCAAACACGCGTGTAAAGAGTAGTCCACATGGGACCAGGACTAGTCCACAAGTAACCCAAACGTATGGAAAAAACCTGGTCTATTTAACATTACGATGTCCTAGGAGAGGACCATATAACCCACCTTTGGACCACTAAGGAGTAGTTTTAAAACTACTCCATGGTATATAACCCACCTTTGGACCAGTAAGGAGTAGTTTTAAAACTACTCCATGGTATACTCAAGAGGATTAGTTTTGAAGTCGTTTAAACACGAAAGCATGTCGTTAAAAAACGAAGACATGTCGTCTCACTACAAACACTTTTTAACAATGGTATGGTCCATGCTTGCATTACATCGGACTAGTCCATGGAGTAGTCCATTTTATCAAAATGGGTCAGGTGGTCCAATTTTATTTGCAGGGATAGTCTCATGTTTTGAAACGAACAAAGTTGTTACATACATGTGAATTGTCGACCGTGTCTGTGTGAAAAATACGATTATTGACTGGCTCGCGAGTCTATAGAGTGGTTATCACTGATTTAAACGATAAAATATAAGTTTTTTTTTTTATCAATTATGGGCAATCATTTAGTTTAATAAACAATTGTCGGTCATTGCAAATTTTCGGTAATTGCAACAGGCCAGATTTGTTCTTACTTTAAAACTGTTTTATGGCCAACTCAAACTCAGCTGATGATGCTGACTTTATTTTTACTGATGATAATATAAAAAGATTTAAAAATGTTTATATACAAATGTATGTATTATTTAATTTTAAATGAAATTGGTCCCCCATAAACGCCGCACAGTAGCGCCCGTAGAGCAAACGAGGTTGCAAAAATCAAAATTTTCATGAGCACCGACGAAGTTTTGAATAAACTCATGTTATAGGAAACTTTTCAACGATTTCAAATCTGCCACTCTTAATAATATCACATTTTTAGTTTAGAAGATATAGCCGTTCAAAGTTGACCGACTTTCGGTTTTCAAAAAAACACACAATTTTTAGTAAATTTGTTGCGATTTCAGGTGTAATATCACGAAAAATAGGTAACGAATCGCCTTATTTTTTGTTTGTATTGATTGATGCATTTATTAAATGTGTAATGATAAAAAAAAATGAACTGTTTGCTTTGTGTTTCTCCTGGTAAATCACTATTTAAAAACTATCCGTTTTTTCACTATTTTTCAACTTTGACGGAAAATAACAAAAATCTATATTTTTCTATATTTGCCATATTTGCAAAATCTGTTCTTTGATTATTTCTTTACATAATTCAAAAATTTTATCTGCCCGTACGTGCCCGTTTGGCTTCTAGAGGTAAAAAAGGTTAAAAAGACATGGTTGCCATACTAATATTGCGGTTTAATAAAATTCTTTAATTTGGCCCCTACAGCGCGTAGGATGCTCCTAGATGGGTCAAATGTATGACCAACCCCACTTTATTATTTATTGCCGAATTTCGGTTTTTTTAGTTATTTCAATAAACTAAACCATTTTTGAGTTACGCGAATATATGCTGTGCAGCGCCTTACATTTTCGAAATAACGGTATATCTTGAAAACAAGAGCTAATTTAAAAAAACGGTTAGCACCACTGAATTCAGCGTCCCCAATTAGGGTGAAATGCCAGGTGCGCGGCTGGTCTGTTTTTTGCAACTTGCACAGTGTACTTATTGCTCAAAATTACAATATTAAAATTCTATTTTAATATTATTTTTTTAAAGGTTGCGAAAGGAAAAAAATCATATCTTAAAAAAAAAAAAAACACCTCCTTCAAAGTTTCAGAATTTTTAAAGAACAGTTTGAGGTATTATACAAAAAAAAATCAGCCAAATAAAAAAATAGGTTTTTGACTTAGTCCGTTTTTAAAATTTAACATTTTGCAGATATTACATTTTTCAAAAAAAAATTTATTTTTTCAATATATGGTTTGTAGCCCCAAGTATTCTCTTTAAAATGACATTAAAATCATCTTCGTATGTCAAGTAGTTTTCGAGTTATTGAAGAAATAAGCTCAACACATTCGGCTAATTCGGCGAAATTATGACATTTTGAGTATGACATAACTTTTGAAAAAAAAATTTTAAAATTTTTTTTCGTTCATATATGTTCCTTATAAGATAAAAGGAACATTCTCACCAAATTTCATTAAAATCGGAAGGGGTCGTGTCCCACTCTTGGTCGTTTTGACATGGAATTACCCATATACCGAAAATACAGAAAATTGAAAAAATAAATTTAAAAAAAAAAAATTTTTTTTTTTAATTTGTTGGGTAATAATTTAGAACCCTAAAGAAAAAAAAAATAAAAACAATCTAAAAATGTAAAAATAATTTTTTTTTAGGTACCATAAAATTGATTTTTCTACTAATTTTAACTTTGATAACCCATAAGTAGGCCCCTACACAGCGTAGCACCCTTTTCAAATGCACATTTCATAGGCTGAACAGTTATCTATCATATGCTGTTTAAACTGTTCAATTACCTTATTCGGTTCAAAAGATATGATTTTTGCAACGAAAAAACTCAAATGGCGCCACTGTGCGCCGTAGCCTTTTTTGACATTTTGGAGGTATTTAATATTCGGCACTCCCAATTACAACTTGTTTTGTGTTAAATTAAATTGAAAAAATGGCTCAGTGCTTTTTTACGCTTTTATTTGTTCGAAATAGTGCTTTTTAATGCCTTTTTTAAGTTTTAAAGAGCTTTTTGCTCTCAAAAAGTTGGCATCACTGGTCGCACAATGGTTTTATTCATTCCATAAAAAGGTGAACTAACCTATAGGAATAACATAAATATCATTGTACAATGTTGCCAACACATTTCACTTTAATTGTTGTGCAATAAAAATCAAGAGTCTTTTGATTGCTGCCACTATATATTGTGCCACCTGTGCGCATACACATTAGTGCAATAAACATAAAATTCAACAATTTTATTGCAAGTGTATGAGCCGCTTTACATTGTCTTTATGAATTTTGATCAATTAATGATTTAAGTTTGTTTTTATTATATTTTTACAAATAAATAATATACGTTCATGAAATGTGTATTTTAACTCGAAAATTAAGTTTTTTTTTATACAGTTAAAAAATTTTTTTTTACATAGGGTATAAAAAAAATTTACAAATCCCGAAATATCCCGAAAATTTTTTTAAAATCCCGTGAATCCCGGGATTGCAAATATCCCGAAAATCCCGGGATCCCGAAATATTTTCTTCAATCCCGAATCACGGGATTCAGAAAAACTAATCCCGATTGGAAGCCCTAGTAAGTATATGCTGTATAGGACTTTTAATCTTCTTAGAACAAACATCAATAACGAACGTGTAATTTAGAGGCCAAAATCCCATATGCATCTGAATTGTTCTATTTTTCGCTTTAAAAATACTTGAACGCTAATGTATAATGTGATATCCTTAATGCTTGAATGTTTATATTTTAAAATACATTTAACATATTTAATATGTAGTATTTTGCTTAAACACACTCACACAGATTTGCATGAGTACACATGAATGCAGGATTATGTTTTTGAAAATTTTAGTCGTAAAAGCACGTAAAGCAAACATATTTCTGCGTGCGGACACACTTATATCGGTATTATATATATATATATAACGATGGATTTAACAACTTTATGTGCGGTTTTCAGAATACCAGTAATTGTACGTGTAGTTTTATATGAAAAGCACTCAAAAAACTGAGTGCTTTTCGTATAAACTTTACTTCACGTTCAATCACTTATATTGTGAAAACCGCACATTAAGCTTAAACAGAGCATTTCAGTTAATAATTCAGTTATTTTATTTTTAGTATTTTATTTGCTGATATTTGCGGTTTCACAAGTCTATCAGATCAATGTACGGCAGAGGAGTTGGTGCGTTTGTTAAACGAGCTATTTGGCAGGTAAGAAAACTATTTTTTTTTCAATTTTCTATAACAAACTTTTCTAAAATAAAAAATAAAATACATACATACGTACATATATTTATATCAACAAAAACATTCGATAAAAATCTAAAAATTGCAAAAAAAGTATTGACAGAAAATTGATTAAGAAGAAAATGCTAATAGAAACCAATTGTTATTGTTATTTTTTTCTTAAACTGTTTGCCGTTTTTTTTTTTTTAAATATAAGTGTCCCTTGTGGACAATAAGCGTTTTAAGCTATTAAATTGACAACAGCGATTTTCTTCTGCACAAAGTATTTGTATGCATAGTTTGTAGCTCCATCAGAACTTTCAATGCCAAACAACACATCGCATTTGATCTGCTTCCTTTCACGATTATCAATATTGTTTTTACGATCAGGATGAGTAACTGTAGTAGAAAATAGACGTTTTCAGAAATCGAAGGCTGCAAATAAGCCCTTGTAATATTTATTTTAAACGAAATTTGATCTAGAGAAGTCTTAAAATCAGCTCAATTTAACGCAACATATAACTGCCAAGCATTTTACTTATTGCCAAATACGTAAAAATACACCACCAACGCATCTTTCCTTCAATGCAGTCTTTGTAAATGCTAATAATTTGATCCATTTGATCGAACCCCCCAATTCCTACTTGTAGTTTATAAATAAGTTTGGTATAGTAAAGTCAGCATTTTCGCTTCGAGTCTTACACCGTCGATTGCAGTATCCAAAGATATCCAAATCACGATGTTAATTGTAAATAAAACAAAAAGTTTTCAGAGAATTATCTTATAAATGTTTTATTATAAAAGACGAACCTATGACAATTATATGTAAATCGCTTGATCATGACAGCCAATTAACAGCGCCACCACGTGAGATAAAACGGCCATTGAATTTCTCGCTGATTCGTTGGATGTATCCCTAATTTCTTGCCACAAGAAGTCCGCTAACATCTCGCGATAGCGAACATCATTCACGGCCAAGCAGTTATTGGCTGGCCTCATTTTCGAAGAAGTACGGCCCAATAACGTCGCTAGCCCATAAACCTCAATAAAACAGTCACTCTTTGTGGATAAATCGGCTTTTCAACCATCTGTCTTGGATTCTCATTTGCCCAAATGCGGCAATTCTGCTTGTTAACGAATCCTCTAAGGTGATTATGCTGAACATAAAAATCACGAAGTGCGCGAAATGCATTTCGATTTGAACGCCCATTTTCTTAACGCGCTGCTTAATTGTGTACCTATTTATGGTTGAATTTGTCAAGCACTGAAACAAGAAAATGTCCAAATAAGTTGGCTAAGAAACTTAATGTTATACTATGTCCACACTTGGGTTCTAAAACGCGTGTAAGTAGTTCGAACGTGATTAAGCTCTAATCACTTCAAAATCGAGATTATTACCCATACATTGAAGTGGTTTGCTAATCACTTCAAATTGACATGATTACAACTAAATCACTTCATAAA
Organism: Pollenia angustigena; assembly: GCA_930367215.1. NCBI lineage: Eukaryota > Metazoa > Arthropoda > Insecta > Diptera > Polleniidae > Pollenia > Pollenia angustigena. Next base: position 154,332,066 of record OV884058.1, read on the forward strand.
CCACATAGAATCCACTGAACATACCTCAAACTGAGTATAATGTAGAATCGCCAATATGATCGAGTATAACCGGCCACGATTTCTGCTTAATGTTTTTATTTTTTTCCTTAAATAATTCATAAATTTTCACAATTTCATCATTAAAATGATTAAAATAATCTTCTGATAACTTTATAAAAGCATTTTTATCTATTTTTTATACTTTAAATAAATATAAATTTGTTTGTTGTGTTTGTTTTTCTCTTAATCATCTGTCATCTAAATCATCTCAAATGTAGTGTGAACGGCTTTGATTAGCTTAATCAACATTTTGCTTAAACGCGTTTAAAAATCCAAATGTGAACATAGCATTAATGTGTTACTCACATTTAGCATCGTGCATTATGGTTGGACCACATCGTTTGGCATATTTATACACAATCACCTCTGTAGTGAATAAAATGTCTCTCGTAGTTTCTTCACATTTTCCTAACAAAATGTATGGGGAAAAGCCAACTTTCCAGGGAAAAAACTGTTTGCTTCTTATTCACTATAGGGGTTAATAAGTCTTCTCTATTTCCTTTGTTTTCATAAAGTTTCATATTCAGCATCAACGTCACCGTTTTCCTTTTTGTACTTAATAGCCTCCTGAAGTCGCTAACAACAATTTTGGCTTCTAAAAATATTGCGATGGGTCATATTTCATACATGGAAAAATCTAAAAAAAAACATTTTTTATTTGTAACGCCCATTGCCCCAACTGGGGACAGCTAAATAATGATTTTTAAAACATCAAATTTAATTTTCATTAAATTATTTTTATGAAGAAAGGAATTTTACAACATGAAAATTAATTAAAATTTACTGATAATTTTTCATTCTTGACTTAATCTGGGCTCGAACCCAGGCGTTTTTACGGACAGGTTACCCTGACATGTTTCGATTGCAACCACTCAATCTCCTCAGAGGGCTTGCCGTTTAACACTCGCAGCCATCGACGACTGCTAACGTCATTAGTCAAACACCAATCCTTAAACCAAATTGTATTTAACCTTTGGTAGATCGAAATTTGCTTTGAATGATTATCTATTTTAATTTATTTTACATGTTCTTCCTTTACTTCTGTTTTTTCGTACTTTTGTCAAGAATTCTTCTTGAAGTTCAAAGTACATATTTTGTTTTGTTTTTTCATTTTTTTTTGTCTTTCTTTTTCTTGCTGACCTTTTCAGCACAACTTGAAGGACAAATTTCTTCATAAAAATAATTTAATGAAAATTAAATTTGATGAACTTAAGCCTAATTAAAAATATTACAAATTTGGATTAAAACCATAAATAGTTCAACAAAATAACCACAATACTAATTATGATTTTTAAAACATTAAAAGACTTCTCAGACAACAAACAATTTGCATTGTTTTTAACTTAACATAAAAAAAAAAATTTTAAATCAACAAAGTAAACGAAATTTTTTATCTGTAGTTAAATGTTCGGAAAACAACTAGCATCTTTGCAATCATTTTATTAAAGCTTTATGATGAGATATTTCTTCTTACTTTAAGAGACATAACGGTTTTTCTTGACGTTGTCATCAGTTGAACAAGTGTCCTTATATGGGGAGAGTGTGCGTTAATGGGTTAATGCGAAACTTTTCGGTCATTGAAATAATATGCTGTAAAAGATTTTTGGTTGAAAATGTATCACTGTGATAAAATTTTTAACGAGACCCTATGACTGTGATAAATATTAATAATAAATATCGCTGTGTTAAAATTTTGACAGAAACCTAATTACCGTTATAGCTATCATTGTGACACACTGTTGAGAGAAATCGAATCATCACAATGATAATTTGTTTTTTTACTTTTCGAAAGAAAATATTGTTACGTTTTTCCTTTAATAAACGCGTTTCGGTTTACTCCCTTTATAATAAACCGCTGAGTTCTTTTAATTTCAAATCAAAAGAAATACCCACACTTATTCAACTTTACAAACTTTATTGAAATTAATTTTTTTGTTCACAGTTGTTAGTTACGAACAGAACCGTTTCTGAAAACAAACTAAACTAATAATTCATGAGTCACCCCTTTTTATATATCATAACTTTTTCTATTTATTATGTTCTAAAACCATTTCTAGAAATGACTGGGAAATTCATGTAGGAATTATTTTAAAACAGTTGTGTTGAAAATTATACATGACAATTTTAAGTAACTAATATAACATAAAACTATAACTTATAACTATAACTATAAAAAATTCTAAGATAATTTTACTTTCGTAACAATATTTTGCTGTGATAAAATTCTATTAGAAAACTTAATATTGTGATAAAGTTTTATTATCAAACTTAATTTGACTATTAATCTTATTACTGCATTTGTTTAAAAAAAGTTATAGATGTGAAAAAGTTTCAAGAGAAAATTTACAACTGTAATATATTATAGAAATAAAACTAATCATTGTGATACATTTTTGATGAACAACTTTTCAATGTAACTAATTATCGATACACGTTTTCCGCTGTGATAAATTCTCTTAAGAAAACTGATAATTTTGAAAAATTTCTATTAAAAAGTTATCACAGTCATAATTTTTATTTATAAATCTTACAGTTGTAATTGATATTCCTACAAAATGCTGCGGCTATAATAGTTTTTAGTTAAAAATGTTACGACTGTGATAAATTTTTCTTTAAAAATCTTATCACTGTGATACATTTTATTAAAAGTTGTATCCCTGTTATCAAAGTAATTTTTACGAATACAAAATGTTTACTTAATAAGATTTTCTTTGAGGTGCTTAATACTCAATTTTTTTCTCGATAAAAAACTGAAATTTATTGTTGGGGGATAAGCTAGCTTCTATGTGCATTTCAGATCGTCAGGAAACATTCTACCAAAGAAATGTTAGAAAAGCCAAGGATATTAGCAAATAAAACGGCAGAGTGAATGAGAATTGCAAACACTCAAAGTCTTTATTTGCAACAATATCAAAGCTAAAACAAAAAACCAACTATAAACAGTAGGTCTGTTTTTTTTACATTCCCCTCTACAATTACTTGGAATTCTCCTAACATAAATTGTAGTTGTTAGTAGAAGCAGCAGTTGTATTCCTGTAATACATTTTATTAAGAAATGTATTTACTGTGATACATGTTTTTTTTTTAAAGCCTATCACTGTGATAAATATTTGAGAAAACAATACTTATTGCTGCAGTAAAAAATATATTACTTTAATAGGTTGACGATATAAAACTTGCGACTTGTTGCCTTGATAAAATAACTTATTAAAACTTTGTGATAAATTTTCAATAAAATGCTTATCACAAACATACATTTCAATTAGAAATCTTATCACTGTAAACAATTTCCATACAACTATAAATCATATAACTGTGATATGTCAAGAATTTTCTTAAGGAAAATATAATTTAAAAGATTTTGTTAGTCGTTCTTAATTCCCAATTTTTATCTTTGATAAAAACACAGAACTTTATTGTTGATGGGATAAGCTATTCCTATGCGCATTTCACTGGTTGCTTAGGCCAGATCGTCAGGAAAATTCATCCAAAGATTTTAGCAAAACTAAAGATATTAAACCAAATAAAACTGTTAAGCGTACTAGAATTATAACAGTTCGACTTGTAACAATATCAAAGTTTAAACAAAAACATCAATCAGTGAGTTTATCTCTACTTACATTCCACGCTGTTGTTGTTTATCCCATCAACAATAAGTTTCAGTGATTTTATCAAGAATAAAAATTGGGAATTAAGCACGACTTACAAAATCTTTTAAATTAAAATTTTGTATTCCCCAAAATTACTTTGGTAAAATATAATTTCAATAATTGTTTTTAACCCTGGATGGTCACTGTTCGTCGAATCAATGAAGCTCTGTCTATCATAAAACTTTTTATGTATATTATAATTATGCTCTTTTTATCAACAACGTTAGCTGATTAAGAAAGTTTTAAAAAGTTATTGCCTGTTTGTAGAACACGAGCGCAAGACTGGTTCGTTTAACTTAGATTTGAAACAAGAGCGAAATTTTAAAATTTGTTAATTAATTTGCAAACACAAAAAAGTTCAAATTCGTATCAACTTTTAGAGAGAAAAAGAACTTCTATTTTTTATGCTTTATCTTATTATACCTTTCACCACAGGTGGAAAAGGGTATATAAATTTGTCATGCCGTTTGTAATTTCTACAATAGTGATCTTACACCATATAAAGTATATATATTCTTATAAGGAGAGAAGTTGATTTAACGATGTCCGTCCGTCTGTCCGTCTTACGTTTGATAATTGTTTTCCGGAGACTCCAGACATGATAGCGGCTAGGTTGTTTTACATTTATGTCACATATAGTCCACCATTTCTTGCTATAGAAATTCAGCCAGATCGGTCCAACAATGGCTGAGGTATGACCAAAAAACCACGACTGCCTTTAATTTTTCCAAAAATCCCTTGTGGTTGTTGTATTTTTATTACTTTTTACTGTATATCTAGAGAACGGCAAGAGCCAAAGTTTTCAAATTAGGCACAAGCATTTAGGTTATATATACACACCATCCCACAAAATGTGGACGGGATTGGAAAAGTGGGCGTGGTACCTCCCATACAAAAAAGTATTTAAAATTGTACAAAACCCTGCATTTTTTGACTGTAGTATAAGCTATGGCTACGCCTTATATATCAAAAGATCGGAAATTTTTAATAGAAAAAATTGTCTGAAAAACTCTGGAAAATCGGTTTAGATACGAAAAAGTTATGACCAAAATATTAATTTTTCTTTTGAAAAATACCCATTTTCGGGAACCATAGATATTCCCGAGTCCAAGTTTTATAACCAAAATGACTGGCAAATTTCTTCTTTAACACGTCGGTATATAAATCTGTCAAATAGGTTAAGAAATAGCAGAGTTATGACCAAAATACTGAAATCCCAAAAATTACTCTATTTTATAATTAAGTTTGTTTTTATACCCTTTACCGAAGGTCCTACACCCTATAAAGTATATATATTCTGGGTCCTTATGAAAAGCGAAGTTCAAATCCGGTTGTCGTGTCTTCTCCCCCCATTCGGATTTGTTTACATATACTAGCATAATGCCCAATATGATTTTCGTTATCACCCTTCTTTGTTATTTCATATATTTAACGAAATAATTTTAACAAATAGAAACTAGGAATTTTTGTGTTTTTTTGCTACTTATAAACTCGCCAAAAGAGATAAATCTACGGTATGACAACAGTGCCTTTACAAAAAGAAAACAAACAAAAAACTGTGTTAAGTTGTAAACAGTAAACGGTCCATATTTCATTTTAATGATATTTAAACAGCGTTCCTTCATGGTTCAGTTGTCTTGGGGGTGTATTAAGTTAGACACTGTGAGCTCTCTGGTTCGAATCTTGGTTTTTTAAAAATACATTTTTTTTTATAATTTTATGTTCTAAAAACGATTTAAGAAAAATATTTACTAGTTTTCGCTTTTTAAATTTCATTTTTAACGAAGTTTTAAGTATTGTAAATATGTATGTATATGTAAAAATTATTTAGTTGCTCTGTATTCTGCTCGCACAATGGTGAAGGGTATATAAGATTCGGCACAGCCGAATATAGCATTCTTACTTGTTTTGAATAGTTTGTCGATTCGATGAAGAGTAAACTTAATATACTTAAATAAAGAATAACCTTCTAGGGTTAAGTAATCGTTGTGTTTTTTTATATAGAAAACTTTTAACATACTTCGTTATGTTATGAAACAATCAATATACAAACATATGTTTTTCCGATTACAAATACAACAATAAAACACACAATTCGCCATAGTGTGGACCTAGCTCAAATTTCTAAATTTCAAATGTAAATGCCTAAAATTACAATCGCATTTTAACGGTGTCCTTAAACGTGTTTATATAATTTAAACAGTATTATTTGCGTATGCAAATATCCTAAAAAGATTTGTTCTAATCCCCACTCAAAATTCCTATCCTTCCTAATGTGATTATGAAACAGACATTCACACAAATACACACATTAGACCAACAGTAAGTAAATACGTAGTATCATGATAAAAAATCCTTTGTGGGTATTATCTATGTAATATCCTTTTACGTATGTGTGTGTGTGTTTTTTTTTGTGTTATTGTGTAACTAAGTAGATACATATCGCAAATTTTTCTGCCTCGTGTTTAAATTTTCACTTTTCGTTTTTCTTCTTTTTGTTCTATTTCAATCTAGATTTGATCGATTGGCCGCAGGACATCATTGTTTACGTATTAAATTATTGGGTGATTGTTATTATTGTGTATCAGGCTTGCCAGAACCTAGACCGGATCACGCTCATTGTGCTGTGGAAATGGGATTGGATATGATTGATGCGATAGCGTAAGTAGGCTAAAACATAAACAAACAATATCACAAACACTCATGATATCACAAAAAGATTAAAAAAAGCATGAAATAGAGATTTTGTAACTTTGTATAACAATTTTAACATTAAACCGCTTCAAAACACTCGTAAATTTATACGCACAAACACACATACACAAACTCATCTTTTCTTCTTATGAACTTAAATTCACAACATACTTTTAGGTTCAAATACTTTAGGCAAAACAATAGATGTTGGTTTTATTTTTACTTCAAATTTTTTAAGCAGATGATTAGACATTGTAAACAACATCAAGAAATAAATTTAAAACTGATATAACAAAAGGATAATAAACTCTTAGATTGTTGAGTAAAAAGATAACTTAGTTATTTTATGCAATACAAATTTCTATGGAAATTAAAATAAAAAACAAATTAAATAAGAGAATTAGGGTTTTCCTTAAACTGTTGCCTTGGACTTTAACAAAATCTTTAAATAGAAAAAAATTCTTAAAATACCCTCGAAAAATTCGATAAATCTTACGTATGTAAATGCTGAAATGTATGGATTGGAAGATTTTTTTCTTCAAATGTGACTTGAACCAAAATTAGAATTAAACAGGATAACTCTGACTTAAGATACTGAAATATGCAGTGGAATCTCCCATGGCCGGACATCGACCGGGAAAATTAAAATCTATCCGTACAAGGGGAATGCCCTTTCAAAAGAACACAGAAAAAATAAAAATTGATTTTAATTAAAAAATTCGTGCAATATTAATTAAAAAATTAATTCAATTTGGTCCAGTTAACAAATTAATACATAGTATCAATGAAACGTTTAATTCACTTGATTAAAGTTTTAATTATCTTGATTAAATTTTTCATTAAAACTGATTTTATTTTTGATTAATGCTTTAATTGGTGAAAAAGTTTGCAGAATTTTGTATGTGAACTCTTATGCTTTTCCTTAGAAAAGCCTAATTCTTCTGCATTCCTTGGGCAATTCGACCCAATTTTAATTTTCAACTAACTTTATTCTCATGTTGATGATACAGTATCGACGTAAAATTTTATTTTATCCTAAAAATGCATGGAAATTACTTTTAATTAGCAAAAAAAGTTTTTTTTCGTTTTTCGTTCACATAAAAAACTTAGTTTTTTGGGTCAATTCGATCCAGCTGAATTTTTGGCCTACAATTAAAAGTTTTTCGTTTATTTTTGATTTTGCTGCTGCAATATACATTAGTGCTAGGTCACACTCTTCCGCCTGTATTTATAAAAAATTTTTAAATTAAATAAAGATTTACAAAACAAATTTTGTATGAAAATTCTCCTTAAAAAACGTTTGTTAGATTTAATAATCGTTTATAAACACGGGGGTTCAAGTTTAAGCCGTAAAGTCTTGAATGCTCAGGAGAGAGAGAAAAAGAGAGAGAGAGAGAGAGGAAAATAAGTGACATTTTCTTTGCCCTTCTTTTGTAACAACTTGACGACTTAAGCCCCAGTTAGCTGGCATAGTAAAAAAGTAAGAAAAATTAATTTTCTACAGATTTAGACGTTACGGTAATCGTTACCATAATCGTTCTAATTGCAGCTGAAGCAGCTGATTTGTAACGTAACTGTTACTGTCAGCTAACTTTAATTATCAAAGTGTGAATAGAGTTTTTGGCAACATCTTACAAATTTCTTTTTATATATTTTTTTTAAATTCCTAAAATAAAAAGTAAATCAAGTGATGTTAAACTCCATACATATCGCACACTTAATCATAAACAGGCACAACCCGAAATTTATCAAAATTTTATTTTTTTTTCTTCATAAGCCACTTCAGAAATCAAGTCTATAGCGAGCACGCAAATTTCGTTTGTGTTGCTGTCTTCTTCAGCTTTACTTCTTTAACATTTGTGAAACTTAATTTGATTTAAAAATGGTAACCATGTTTTTGAACCCAGTTTTCTGTCTTTCCTAAATATTTGGCTTGTCGACCAAACAGTTCAAGTCATAGATTTTCAAATGCCGTACAATGACAGAAAAGATATTTCGTTGACTTAATCCTCCTTGTCACCATATCTTCTACATTAGTCATTGTGAGGAAGCCCTAGCCTTCAGGCGTACCTCCCAATGGGCCAGTAACCAGTTATAGCCGCAATTAGGTTACTGAGGTGATGTCTAGGCAGATGTAGTGCCCGCCGACTCCTTTTTTAATCTATGATGGGCCAGATTTTAATGGTTTCAAGCCACCTCTGACCGGCAATTAGATGAAACTTGTGTGCTACATCATATGTTGAATCGTCTCGACTAAAGGTGGTACCTGCATGCGCCAACGAGTATGCCCTGCAGTTTTCATGTACACTGAGCTAAAAATCCAATGAAAATGTTCGTTATTAAAATATGTTCGTTGGCTCAAAGAATTATTCGTTAATATAATGGAAATTTTATTTTTATTAGGTATTATTTTCATTTTATTAACGAATAATTCGTTGACCCAACGAAAATATTTTAATAGACGTAATTCGTTTGCTTAACGTACATTTTCATTTGATTGGTTCAGTGTATTTCCCTGTTTCCGGGGACTCACTTAAGGGCAGCCACTGAATGTCTCGCTATCTCCTCCAGATACATCCGGCATTCTTGGACAATTCTCGAGGTTTGGAACACGTTATCCAGGGATCTTATCTTATCTAAATGTTTAATTTTTGTATTTTAACGGGTTTTACATTTACGGTGCAGGGTATAAAATATGAAGATACATCCGAATGTATTATTTCAACAAGTTTTTTGTAATTTTTAGTGTTTGAGGTTTTAAACTGTTTGGGCGTGCCCATCTAATTTTATCTGTTTTTTGGGATTATCCTTTTAAAAATGTTTTAAATTTTTGCAAATCTTTTGTATACCCTAAAGAAATTACGACTTTTTTCTACGAGTGTATTTTTTTTATTATAGAATATGTATGTATATTTAAAAGGTTTTAGTATACAGGCTCTATAGACCATAATAAATTTGCATATAAACATTTACTTATTGTATGTAAATTTTTTCTACTCCAAGTTTTGTAAATGTATTCGTTAAAATACACTAAAGTTGCCAAATTGTATAAAAAACTTAGTATATTGTGAGGTGTTCGATATGAAGTATTGCCAAGTTAGCCATTTAGTGGCTAGTTTAAGCCATTTATTTTTATCGTTATTAATCACTTTTTTGAGATAAACTATTTTGGAAAAATTTCGTTAAAGTTTGTACAAATTATCAAAGTAATTTTTGAAAATTAATAAGATTTTGTTTCTAGTTTCGCTATTTTTATTCTTGATAAAAACACTTTAATTTATTTTTGGGGGAAAAGCCAGTTTCTATGCGCATTTCACTGGTTGCTTAGGCCAAATCATCAGGAAACAAAATCTTTATTTTCTTACATTCCCCCCTAAAAAAATTTTTAAAAAATATATTACATTATATCAACCACATTAAGTTACCTTTCTAGTCTTACCGGACCACTGAAACGTTTTCGATACGGTAGAAATTTCACTTATGGTTAATAAATCACTGATGGTTTAAACGCTGGTTTGGTTGAACTAAACTTGAATTTATATGTAAAGGGTGATTTTTTAAGAGCTATAGGAAATAGAATCGATAGTACGGTCCATATTATTTAATGTTTGACCGTGAATGCAGCTCAAATGGTCCATCCGCTTCGTCCAATTTTGGCATACTCTTTCCAACATTTCGGCCGTTATCTCATGAATAAATGATTCAATGTTGTCTTCCAATGCGTCAATTGAAGCGGGCATGTGTGTTTAGACATGAGATTTAAAATAGCCCCACAAAAAATTGTCTGAAGGCGTTTAATCGCACGATCTAGGCGGCAAATTGACCGGTCCCGAACGTGAAATAAAATGTTCACCGAACTCGCCTCTCAATAAGTCCATTGTTAAGCGTGCTGTGTGGCATGTGGCACCGTTTTTTTGAAACCACATGTCATGCAAGTCAAGCTCTTGCATTTTAGGCAAAAAAAAAGTTGGATATCATCTTACGGTAGCGCTCACCATTCACAGTTACGTTACGATTCGCATCATCTTTAAAGAAGTACGGTCCAATGATACCAGCCCATAAACCGCACCAAACTGTGACTTTTTTTCGATGCATTGGTAGCTCTTGCAAAGCTTCTGGCTGATCTTCACTCCAAAATCGACAATTCTGTTTATTAACGTACCCATTGAGCCAAAAATGAGCTTCGTCGCTGAACACAAGAAGCGCGCGATGAACTTTCTTAACAGAGCACGCATTTTGATAATAAAATTCAATAATTTGCAAGCGTTGTTCGTTTGTAAGACGATTCATGGTTAAATTATAGACCAAACTGAAGATGTTTGACAGTGAAACAAAAAACGAAACGTGCGTCAGCCGTTTAAACCACTGTTGCCAAAACGATAATAGCTAAAAAATCACCCGATAGTTTAAACTCAACCACTATAAATCAGTGTCCCATGTATTATATGTTGTTAAAAAAATAACATGTGGCAGCACTACGATAAATCAAATTCATATGGTCTGTATTGGTAGTTTTAACGCCCAATTTAATGCGTTAATAGTTGGTTTATATGTTTAGTGATTTATAGATTTGTTGGTTTAATCACATTTTAAGCCAAAAAGAGACTTTAACTTGCTCTGATTTTTTAGCCTTTAATTAGTTAAACTTTGACAAATTTCTTTTTTCAATATTTTATCTGATAAACCATCTGATTCTTATGCTGTTATTTTTAAGATAATACATCTTGTTGCTTTAGAAATAAAAAAGATTTTGTAATTTTATTGTAAAAAATAGATTAATAATCAATTAAATTAGATTAAGTTTAAACAAAAATCTTGTTTAGCCATTTTGTCAGCCAAAATTTTAAATTTTTAATCATGACGGCTTGGCAACACTGGCCGTTTGTAACCAAGTTTAAAAAAAAATATATAACATAATAAAAATTTATTGATTTCACATTATATACATTTTTAATTTTATTTTTAAACGCAATGCATGTATGCAAATTTCAACTTTTGCAATGTTACAAAATGGAACTTTAATTTCATTGTAATTAAAAGGCAGTTTGATAAACAAACTCCATCCAAAAAATGTTAAATACATTTAGGGCATTGATTAATATAGTTATTGCACAAACACAACCACACTCCCACAGTCAGTTACGCATAAACTAGCACACTAACATATATGCAACAAAATGTTTACATAAAAAAAAAAATAATGAATTCAAGTCTATTCCCAGCAAACACGTATGTTTGATTTCGAATTTAAAATGATTTATTATAAACCCGTTTCTCAAACGTTTGAAAATAGTTTGAAAATAATTTGATAAACAAAGCAATCTCAACAAAAAGAAGAAAAGCAGTTTCCAATTGAGAAGTTAAACTATTTTTAACTTGCTTTCAAATGTTATTCTCAAATGTTTATCAAATGTGGATTGTAAGACAACGTAAAACATAAATGAAATACACATTTTGCTTTATTTTTTAATTTAAATTCATTATATACTAAAATTCGGACATTCTGTGAGAGCGGCAAGCTAGACAATGAGCTGACCGAGGGCGTGATGATTAATATTTGCATTGCCACCGTAAAGTCTAACGCTTGCAAGCAACTTAGCTTGTATTTTAGGCCCATGATGTTCAAATGTTTCTTTCCCTCTTTGTTCTAAAATTCCTTTAACACCAAAATACAAAAAAAAAAAAAAAATTAATTATACATATACAATTTTTTTGAGAATCAATTTTAAATGCTGAGTGACGTTACTAAAAGCCGACTTTTCGGTGAAAATTACCATATGGATAATCTCATAGACCCTCATCACCGACGGGGCATTTCTTTGATATGCATAATTAATAAGCTTATAGCCCAGATGATTGCCAAAAGGATCTGCTACAGGTTAGCACCAATCTTAAGATAGTAAAAAACTGGATTCAGAAACTGCAAGTCCAATTGCGACCTCATAAACAGCCTGCGTATTATTGTAGAATAATCTGTAGAATGGTACTCACCCCTGTATATATGCTTAACTAAACCACGATGTGTTTTGGAGTGCATTGGCATGTAGGAGAATCCTTTAAAAAGTCATTCCGCTTATAAAGCGCCTATGCAGCGTCTCTTGTAGGATAAAACATGCCAAATTGTTGAGTGAAATGGTGAGGAACGGTTTTTGTTTCTAACAAGGCTGTGTACTGTCACCACTTATATTTAATATAACTCGGAACACGATTATAAGAAGAGGGATAGGGGGATAGTGTGGGGATTGCAGGGCCACCTAAATGATCTTGATTACGCAGACGATATTTTTCTGAGATCTAGGGACAAACTTATGGACCGTAACGCTGGCGAAGGAATCAGCTGGTAAAAAATGAATGTCTTAGAGGCAAAAACTTAACGTACGAATGCAACCTCCCGGGAGTAGAAATATAAGAGATCAAAATAGAAAATTTCAGTAAATTTTGTTGTTTTGGAGGATCTGGATCTGGTGACATTATCGATATTCGCTTGCAGAAAGTACGTTAAAAAATGCCTAAAATCTATTTAAAAATCACTCTCTCTTCCTTTGCTTGCGAAAACCTGGGACGCTGCCATTCGTGGCAGGCGAAAAATGCAAGTATTCGTCAATCGCTGTCTCCCGCTAGATTCTAGCCGGGAAACATATCTAACCATATGGTCTGGTTGAGAACAGGCCAAATAACCGTATCGTTTGAAATCAGGAGACGAAATTTCGCTTCTTCAGCCACACCTTTCGAAGGGACACTAACGAAACCACTAGAATTGCAACAGACTGGAACCCGCAAGGGAATAGAATAAGGAGACGCACAGCTCACACATAGAGATGACAGATTGCGGCTTATACATTTTATTGAGGACGAACATTAGGTTAATAACTTTTTGCAAATATCAAAAATACCACCGCAAAGCCGTGTCGGGCATAAAAATATATTATCTTGAAAAAGTTTCCGCAACGAAAGCGTTGAAGTTTTGTTTCTACACTGAGACAATTGAAATCATAAAATCAAAGAAAATACACTTTGTTGCAATGATTTTTATTGGTCAGATTGTGCCCAAAGACAAAACATCTTTACCGGAAAGGCGCAAAGATCTTTAGAATCCCATGTAATATATACTTAAAATCAAAGACTTTAAATCGTGTGGCAAGGATGTACGTCTTTGGAAACACACGAAAAAAGTCCTTAAATTAAGGAAAAAGTATTTTGGCACAAAGACTTTCATTCGTTAGTCTTAAGACTTGAATTTTTGATTTTAAGTACAATTTTCATTGTAACAAAGACGTAATTTTAATATTATTACAAAAATATTTCAGACTTTATCTTTATTTTTTTTAACCGCTCTTGTTTACCGTTGCGAGCAAACAAGTGTGAACAAGCAAACATGTTTACTTATGCATTGAAGGCACAATTCTTTAAAGTTACAGACTTTGTCTTTGAAGCAAGGATGCTTAGCTTTAAAAAAAAACAAAGAAAAGTCTTTAATTTTAAATACGTTTTTCAATACCTTTTTAGCAAAGAAATTAATCGTTGTAGCAAATATTTTATATTTACGAAAAAGATAATTTCTTCGATTAAGCTTTAAAGAATTTTAGTCGTTTGTGTTGAAGACGCACCATTTGCTTGTTTAAAGAATAAATCATTGATGCAAGGATTTTTTCCTTCTAACAAAGATATTTTCGTTACAATTTTACAAAGACGTTTTTTCTTTGATTTTAAAGCTTTTAATTTTCTCAGTGTATGTATATAATTTTTTTTAATAAAGCAGTAGTTACTCTTGCCTTGAATAAGTCATATTCTGTCTATATTCTTAAATAATCTTCAAAGGCAAGCAACTTTTCACAAGTCCAATGCAAAAGTTTGATAAAATAGCGATAATTTAACTGAAAAAGTTCCTCTCTTTTAATTGTTATATTTTTTTTTCTTTTATGACTTTTCATTCAAAATCATCTTCAACTATTTTGATAAGATAGTTTAACAAACATTAAGTTAATCTTTTATTAACTTCACGAAAGCTAATTAATGTTTCTAAAGACACTGGGTAAAAGAAGAAAAAGAGAAGAAAAATTAAAGATCTTTGGTGGAGCAATAAGCGCCCAGCGTCGTGCAGGATACAACTTTAGAAATCGCTTTCGGTGCGGAAACTTGTTTCACCGAATCAACCTAAAAAACAGTTTTTTATTATGAACAACATTTTCTACATTGTACTAGAGTGGTATTTTACAATCAAAAAAAGTTATTACCCTAACGTTCATATGCTTCTTGTAGGAACGACGAAAACTTATACATATTTGTCCCCTTTCAACAAAAATAAGTTAAAGTTCACAATAGTTAGGCAACACATTTAGCCCATACCAGAGAACGGCTTTGTGCGATTGCAAAAAAATCGGATTAAATGAACACCAACAAATATACTCGCTTGCGGTCATACAATCAAACTTGCGCAACGCAAACATTCGCTGCTGGTTGGCAGTCATTCAAATAATACACATCGTGCATTGTTATTTATACCATCGTTTAGCTTGGTTTGTCAATTAAGATGTTTGTGTGTTTGGTCCGACAATGATTGTTCCCTGCAAAAAATATTGGACCACCTGATCCATTTTGATAAAATGGACTACTACATCGACTGGTCCGATGTTATGCAAGCATGGACCATGTCATTGTAAAAAAGTGTTTGTAGTGAGACGACATGCCTTCGTTTCTTAACGACATGCTTTCGTTTTTAAACAACTTCAAAACTAACCCTCTTTTGTATACCATGGAGTAGTTTTAAAACTACTCCTTAGTAGTCCAAAGGTGGGTTATATGGTCCTGCCCCAGGACATTGTAATGTTAAATAGACCATGTTTTTTCCATACGTTTGGGCTACTTTTGGACTAGTCCTGGTCCCTTGTGGGCTACTCTTTACACTCGTGTTTGGGCTAGTCCTATTATTTGCAGGGTTTTGGAAAAGAAAAAAAAAAATACAAACAAAAAAAGCCAGAAATCAAGCAATTATTACACATGTAGGCATTCAGCAGATCCTATATAGAACAAGAAAAAAAATTTAAATGAAACTAAACCAGTGGTGTCAATTATGATTGTGTTGGTGAGATTACTTTTATCTCTTACATTCCCAGCGGGTGAAATGTGCGGTTACGAGGCCTTTTGTGAGGCCTAATTACTGATATTTTCTAAAGAAAACTGAATTAAAACAAAACAGAAACAAAGATAATAAACAAAATTTTGACATCCAATAATGATAAAGCTAAAAAAAAAGTTATCAGCAGGGCTTTTAAGACCACCTGTAATAAATTTGCCTTGCACAACTATAAATATATTATTTCTGCTTAGAGGCCTCAAAGCAGGCCTTGCGATATTTCCAGCTTAATGAGAGTGTTTCTCAGTAAGCAATTATGTTTTACGCTCGCAAAATAAAAGGGCGTAAGCGAGTTCTGTATGTACAATGTATTGTTATTGTTGTAAATGTTAACAGAGCGTCTCATCGAGTGGTCAATATCTACTTGAATGCAAAAGTATAAGAATGTGTGCCTTTTGATCCCTGCAAATAATAGGACCAGTCCAAACACGTGTGTAAAGAGTAGCCCACAAGGGACCAGGACCAGTCCAAAAGTAACCCAAACGTATGGAAAAACATGGTATATTTAACATAACGATGTCCTAGGTGAGGACCACATAGTCCACCTTTGGACTACTAAGGAGTAGTTTAAAAACTACTCCATGGTATACTCAAGAGGATTAGTTTTGAAGTCGTCTAAAAACGAAATCATGTCGTTAAAAAACGAAGACATGTCGTCTCACAACAAACACTTTTTAACAATGGCATGTATTTGTATTTATTATTAATTTCTAAAGCAACATGATATAAAATCTTATGAATAACAGCTTTAGAATCAGATGAGTTATCAGATATATTTGTTTAAACTAATTATACTCATCTAGTGAAATATAACATAAATGAACATTAATAACATTTTAAATATAACATAAATGAACATTAATAACATATTAAATTTGAAGTACAATATAGTAAAAAATAATAGAATAACAAGTATATAATACATTTATAATTTAAAACTTTATGCATAGTACGTCATTAACAATTTTTTGAATTTCATTGCGTTGCTGGTGAGTTGAATACTTGTAAGAAGATGGTTCCAGAGATATATTGTGTAAACGAAAAATTGGTTAAAACATGCGCTGTTTCTATATGTAAAGGTGATAATGCTATTATTTCTTGCAGATGCTGTAAATGTTAGCTTTATGTATAGGTAGCTGGGTTCCTTATACCATGTTCACACGGACAGCAATATTCGTGTTTCGCTCTCTTATTCCTGTTTCGCGCCCCAAACATGATTGAAACGACTTGTTTTCCCATACAAAATTTTGTGAGCGAAACAGGTCGTTTCATTTTGAAACAGGCTGTGAAACAGGAAAAATGTACTATCATCTCCAATTTTGATAAAATTTATCGTTAGTTTATCTGAACTAGCTCTCTAAAAAAAGCAAAACAAAGAAAAAAACAAAATAAAAACTGATATCTAATAAAATAAAGGGATAATTATAACATAATAATATCAATAAAAGTGTTAAATAAGATATGTTTAAGTTTTATTTACTTTTTTTATCTATTTAAAAAAAATCACACTAACAACACAACAAAAAATGTTAAAATGAAACAGGAATGAATCGTATGAACAGCATGTTTGGCAAACTAGTTTCAACGAGCGAAACGAGTGGTTTATAACGTCGTATGAACATAGCATTAGTAATAATAATTTTGTGAAGAAAAAGTAAATTCTTAAACTTCAGATAGTTATCAAAAGTCATTCCAAGGATTCGTCTGGAGTATGTTGTTACACTCGCAAACCTGGTCATAGCAAAAATGTAACGTAACATGTTATTAAACGTAGTGTTCAGTTTTCTTTTGTCATTAGCATTGCACCCGGCAAAAACTTCGGAAGAATAGGTAAGTTTTGGTATTAGGTATGTCCTAGCTATCATCATTCTTATTTTCGGTGGTGTGAACGGTTGACTATACCATAGACTTCTGAGCATACCATATACTCCGCCGCACGTTTGGTTAATGTGATCAGACCATGTAAGTGTTCTATTAAAAATGACACCCAGATTTCTAGCCGAGTTGACCAACTCAATTTTCTTTCCACCAAGATATATACCTACGTCATAAACGATTCTCATGTTCCTCTTGGAAATGATTAGGCATTTAGATTTTTTTGGATCTAGGCATAGGCCATTTGCCGTGGCCCAGTTATAAATCTTGTTGAGGTCGTAATTCAGATTTCCAACTTTATGACTCAACGATGTTTTTGTGTAGTCAATGTATAGCTGGACATCATCGGCATACAAGCATGGTCTATGCTTGAATTACATCGGACCAGTCCATGGAGTAGTCCATTTTATCAAAATGGATCAGGTGGTCCAATTTTACTTGCTGGGACTTTACACAATTGTGTTATATTGCGTATGCAACAAAAAATGCAAACAAATCACTTTCAATAAAAAACTCACACATGCACAAATCTAACGTGTACAAAACGATGTTAAAGTTACCAACGTTGAACTTTGTTTTGCAGGCATTGAGTAATTTGAGCGTATGGTCAAATCAACAAAAATAGTGATTTTTGCAGTTCTCTGTCTGGCCCATACACTTTTGCTGGTCTTAATGTGTTTGCTAACTAATGTGAACTTTAACTTTTTTTGCATAAGGGGGTATATCTTTATAAAAATTAATTGCCAGCAACACATTCAGCACCGTCGCTGCTGCTAAATGGCGAAAACGCGTTCTCTCTGACCTTAAATTCCTAGGGAGAGAAAAGCCTCTTCTGTATTTAATATAAGGATTCTCTTGGATTGGCGTAGCAACTCGATTACAGAACTTCCCTCTCCAATATTTTTCTTATTCGCATTCCTGATCATGGTAATCAATTTCCTATCCAAAAACTATTGTCCTTCCACGATGTCTTTCCAATTATGTTTGTTTTCATATCTAATTGTCTAATACATATAATAAACATATACATATACATACATACATACAAATTAAAAAAAATTCATTTCATGTCTGTTTGGCAACCTCTCTTCCCCGATCGCCTACAAGCAAAACAGACATGTTTGTTCGACATGTCTGAAAATACATCGTGTAGACTTGGCCTACGTCTTTATTTTGAAGTGTAAAAGTCATTTGAGTTGAATCACCATGTTAAAATGTTTACATTTATGTTTCGCTTTAGTGCTGCAAAGTTTATTTCATACAGGTGACATTTTCGTTTGATTTGTTTATTATTTATTTTTTTGTGTGTATACTAAATGTCAAGCTTTGTTTACATTTTGTGAAATAATAAGTTCAAATTTTAAATTCAATAAAAAAATTATTTCAGTTTTGTAAAACAAACAAAGGGAGCATAAAATATAAACACAAGGACTTAAAAGGTGTAAGGTATAAGAGAATCTACACCAAATTTGCAATACAGGAATAAGATTTACTGTGTATATTTTATAAACAAAAAATTCCCTTTTTTGTATTTTCACCAATTAATTTTGACTTTAACTTTAACTTTTTACAAAATCAAAATACATAGTATAAAAAAATGATAGCTAGAATAGCTCTATCTTATGTTGCGGTCACCTGAATGAATTCGCCTTATATGCTTACAATTTAATAACCAATTGATAAAACATAATATGTCAAATGTTTATATTCAAGTCATTAACAACGTTAATTCAAATGTTAAAATCAAGTTAATGAAAAAGGTTTGAGAATTGTCATCAAATGAAAGAAATCATATCGTGTTTGCTGGGTAATAATTAAGTATGTACAGAGTTACAACATGTTTTATTTTTATAACAATACCACTGGAGAGAAGATAGTTTTCTCTTTGTATTTGTTTGTGTGTAAACATATGTAATTTATATCAAAATGGCAATTAAAAATAGATATTTTAACATTTTACAAACGCACATCTACACACACACACACACCCATTTACATGAATACACACAGCTTGGTACGTGAAGTGATGGCGGTTAATGTCAATATGCGAGTTGGCATCCATACTGGACGTGTACATTGTGGTGTTCTGGGCTAAGTAAAATGGCAATTTGATGTGTGGTCAAATGATGTGACACTAGCAAATCATATGGAGAGTGGTGGCATACCAGGGTAAGTAAAAAATTTTGAAAAAAAAACTAAAATTTATTTACGTTTTACAAACAATTTAAAACATAATAATTTACGTTTGTTTTTATAGTTGACCTTGTTCAAAAAGATTAACTATTAGTTGTTTTTGTTTGGCTGCAGGTCCAAGTAAATAAATAAAAATTAAAAACTCGTGATTTTTGTTTTTATTCCCAATATTTCGGTTAGCATGAAGATGGTTAGCGACGCTAACCGAAATATTGGGAATAAAAATATAAAAACAAAAATCACGAGTTTTTAATTTTTATTTATTTACTTGGACCTGCAGCCAAACAAAAACAACTAATAAATAATTTACATTTATAAAAAGAGTTTTCTTTTTGGAAGGTAAGAGAATTCGATTTTTGCTTGGGGAAAAACTAATTTAAAATTTGCTAAACATGTATGTATGTATACATACTCATGTATATTCAATGATGTTGTTGACTGTGTATTCATTATTTTTGCTAATGTTTTGACACCTGGCCAAAATGTGTCTTTAATAATAAAAACTATCTAAAATAGCAGAGAAAATGGCGAACAAGGACATAAATTATGTTTTGAAATTTGATTTTAAAAATATTCTTTTGCCAAACACTGTGCCATGGTTTGGTAGTTATTATGTTTCTAATTTGCACTCAAATGATGGCAGTAATAATTAAGATTAACAGAATACATGAAATTTAAGTGTAATGGCAATATTATTATCTTCTGCTTGTTAACCTAGTTTTGATGTTTTAATATCTAGTTACATGTTTTATAATGCGATGTTTGGCAAACAAATATTAAATTGGTTATGTTAATGGCATTTTGGTTTGATCTACTGATTGTACTTTCTTAGAGGAAGATAAAATCGTATACTGAAATGAAAAATACTTAACCCTAGAGAACGACTAGAATGGAAAGGGAAAGAGAGAGAGAGAGAGAGAGAAAATTGTTCATATAAGCCGTTGTGACCATATTAGCTTTGTTCTAGCTAAATATAGCTTTAGTTTTTCATGTTAAGCTTGAAATATTTTAGTTAGCTTTTTTCATCTTTTTTTGACAATGTACTTAGTTTTTTCTGACGTTCTCTTTAATATTAATTTGGTGTAATTATTTTATATTTCAAAATAAAAAAAAAACAGTTTATTAGAATAAATTTATGTGTGTTTACTATATAAAGTAGTTAAAAAATAAAGTCTGGCAGCGCAGAAACAATCCCTGCTGTAGATTCGCTCTACATATATTTCAGTGTTGCCAGGGTAGGAATACAAAAGTTACATATGGAAATATTTCTTGAGTAAATAGTTAATTTATGGGATTAATATTAAATAAATAACTTTTACTCCATATTTCAGTGATAATATTAACACAACAAATTCATTTATTGAGCAAAGACAAAACTTTGAAACTTAATGATAAGAAATACACGTACAGCTGTGTAAAGGCCCAACCAGAATGTACATAAACCCACTTAAGCTACACAGAAAAAATTATTTTTCATATTCATATTCAAACAATTTATTTGCATTTTGTTTATTGAAAAAAAACACTGATTTTTTCAAACAAATAATTTAACTGAATCAAACAAAAAATTTACTGAAACTCATATACTAAATTACAAAATAAAAAAAAAAAAGTTTTTGCACATGAAATGACGCGCACACAAGTAAGTACTGGTAGAGAAGATGAAGCAGAGCAGAGCCGCCGGCTGGCTTTGAGACACATTTTTTTTTGTTGGAATCATTTATGTTTTTCGTCATCATTCTATTTTTGTATTTTATGTATTTAACTAAACAGTTTTAAAAAATTGAATACGGGATTTTGTTTCCTATAATGTTGTTTAAAGAGAGTGAAACGTTTTTTTACCTGCTGTTTTTGTTGTATTTCTTATATTTCACATAAAGAAGTGTTGCTTACGATCAAATACAAAAAAATGCAAAAAGACGACAACATTAAAGAGCGTTAAATATTTCATACAAAATTATGAAAACTTGACACCAATAACGCGTTTATTATATTTTTGAAGAGTTGTCCACATTTTTGTTGGTTAAATAAAAATCAAACAAATTTATTTATTGAATCAGTAAAAAAATTTGTAGAAATTAAAAAAATAATAATATTAATAAAAAATGATTAATAGTATCAATAAATAATTTTTGATATTAACAAACAACAATTTCTGAAGTTATGTTGTTAATAGAAGTAAACGTTTAATTCACTCGATTAAATTTTTATTTAAAACTGATTTAATTTTTGATTAATGGTTAAGGTGAAAACAAATTGACGAGAATTTTTTCTTTGAACTGCAGCTGGCGATCGTAAAGGAAAGTTGAATCTCGTAAATGTGGAGTTCAGAGTCGGATACCGATCAAGCATTTCAAACGATGTGTCCGTATAGAGATACACGAATTAAAGCTTGTGTGGGTGAGATTCTGTTGTGTTTTCGATAAAATATTATCGTTGATTGGGAATACAAAATTTTTAATTAATAAGATTATTTTTGTCGTGCTTTATTCCCAATTTTCATTCAATTCTTGTTCGATTAATCGAACAATTAACGACGATTAATTATTCGAATAATTTAAAATTGCTAATTTCGATCAAAGGATTAATCGAAGAATTTATACCGATTAAAGGATCAATCGAAGAATTTATACCGATTAATCGAATAATAATATATTGTATTTCTGTTAAATGGATAATTTTTTAAAGTTTTCAACAAACTAAATGTATGAGTCGTTGGAATTATAAAAAAAAAATAGTCAAGTTTAGTGAGTTATTTAGCTTAGAATTTTGTTAAATTCTTTATTACAATTAAGTAATTCATTTCACAAAAGAAAATACGACAAAGATATGTTAACTCAAAGATTTATAATAATTTATCGGGAATGTTCTATAAATCGAAATGAAGTGTAATTGAAATAAAAATGAACGATAATTTAAATTCAACTATTTGCAAAATGTCCCTAGTTTTGCGTTGTTTTAAGTGTTGTTGTTTTTGCAAAAATAATAGATACTTAAAGAATAAAATAGATAAAATGTAAAAAACATAAAATTTTTATGAAATTTTATTACAGGGTCGTTTTTAAATTTGCTCGATTTTAAATCCACGTCATTCCGATTTCTAGAACACGCTCGTATTGTTTAAGAAAATAGTTCCTGCATTTCTCTCTTTAGAATGAGTTTGGTTTAAAAATATTGTACGATGGATAAATGTAATAATGCCCAAAAATGTATTAACGTAAATGTTCTTCAACAACTTCACTAATTTAATTTGAAGGAGATGCTCCAAAAACAAAATCAAAGGGGGCTACAAGTGGTCCAAGAGTAAATATTTTAAACAAGATTCTTCGATCGATTCTCTAGACGAAATTATTTGCATGGAATGTCCGTGAAAAGTATCAAAAAGTCCAAAGTTATATTGACTTTTTTTAAATCTTACTGCCCGAAAGTGAAGCAAGAATTTGGGGCTACATAGACAAGTTTAATTTAAAAAATAATGTTTCTTTACCAAAGTACTAATTTTTTATAAAATTATCTAAAAAAATCTCGTAATTTATACAATTTCTGGACTTAGAATTATTCGATTAATCGATTAATTTTAAAATTTTATTCGTTTAATCGAATAAGTTAAAAAGGCTAAATATCGATTAATCGTTTAATCGAACAAAAATAAAACCCGATTATTTGAACACCCCATTCATTACTACACTTAAATTTATTGTTAAGGGATAAGCTAGTTTACATACGCATTCCACTGGTTGCTTGGGCCAAATCATCAGAAAACATTCTTCCAAAAAATAATAGAAAAACCAAAGATATTAGCAAATAAAACTGCAGAGTGAATGAGAATTGCAAACACTCAAAAAGTCGTTTTTGCAGCGATATCAAAGCTTAAACAAAATACCAACAAAAAACAGTGAGTTTATCTTTTCTTACATTCACCATTACAATTGGTTGGATTTCTCTCTACATTAATTGTAGTTGTAAGTGGGTTAAAACTTCAAGGAAATAATCGAAGAATTTTCTATAGCTGCATTTAAATTAACTTGGGGCGGTGGCACTAAATTATTATTGGTTTTAGGCGTACTAAAGTCTATTCAAAAAAGATATATTAAACCTTATTTAATCTAATTTAAATAACATATTAAAATATGACTTTTAGTGCGATTTAATTTTGATAATAATTCCTGTATTTGATTGCAATTCAAGTATTGTTATCAATTAATTAAAAAAAACTTAATGCATTAAAAATCAAAAAATTTATCAGTTTTGTGATTTTGAATGCAATCCAAAAATAAACAATCATAAACGAAAAATCATGTAATTGTAGTTAAATTTATTGCAATCTTTTAAAGCTCCGATATAGACACAAAAATAATATTTTCCACACTCCATTTAATTTAACAAACAAATTTTTTCAAAATGTTTTTGTTATACAATTTAACATTTTTCACACTCACTCACACATTCGTGCTATAACCACTGAATGGGTCATAAAATTTATGGACACTAAAAATGTTTTTTATTACATTCAAGCTCCCATATTAGGGTTCTTATTTTGGTAAAACATTTCCCAAGAATTCCCGGAAAAATATTGGAGATTCCTCTGCAGAGTCTTTGTCTCAAATTTTTAAGATTCATTTAAGTTAAAATCCTTTTTTAGTGCAGAAATAGTTTGTATAAATTATACGAATCGTATGATAGTGTTAAAAGGATATGGTTTTTTATCTTCTAAGCTAATCCCGCGAAGCTCTTCGCTTGTCTGGAGGAAAGAAGCCAGAGTCTCTGGCGGAAATCAAACCCGCAATCCCGGCGCTGAGAGACTAGCTCACTACTAGCTAGCCCACTGGGGCACTCGTATATGGGTATTTCCACAGAAAAGTCTAATTTTTGTCACGTTACTACACCAAGCAATTAGTCTTGTATTTTAGAACCATGTTGTTCAAATTTGTGCTCTCTTTCACTAAAAGTAAAGCTATTTGCGCTTTACACCAAAATACAAAATAATATTTTCATTATTATTTTAGAAATAATTACAAATGGTTGGTGTCTTAACGGGGCAAAAAGTAGACTTCTCTGTGGAAATACAGATATGTATATGGTTATATGAAAGTCCGGATAGTTTTGAATCGATTTTAAAAAAAGGGTGTGTTTTAAAACTGATAGAACCTGAAATTATAAATACATACAAAATTTTCTTGTCTTATAAAAGGTTTATTGAACAAATTTTTATAGAAAATTCGATTCATACGCCTTTTATAAACCTGAGATGTGAAAGATAAAGTAAGGCACCTTTGGGGTTCACGTGATTTGTAGGGTTTTGGAACTGATTTTTACCGGTGACTACTAGTGAAGTTCGGACTGCTGAATGCTGCCTTTATGGGCTGTGTCTTTAAAATACATGGGGCATTGTGTCCTTTCGATGTTTACAGAAAGTTTACACTTCTGTCATTAGTAACGCAATATTCTTAACAAAAAAATTAACTGAAATGTAAAAAATTTCGAAAAATAAGGAACCCTGTGCCATATGCAAAACCTATAGATGTGGTTTTTGTGATTTCTTTTATTTTTTTTTTAATTTGAAAGAAAGTACAAGAAAAAAAAAATTAATTCTTTGATATACAATTGAAACATATATTTCGAAAAGGGATAATGTACAAAAATAAAAAGTGTTCAAGAGACACAAAAAACTTAATATCTCTTAAACCATTTGACTTTTTGAAGCAGAGTTTTTTTCCTAAAATTGTAAGTTTCTGTTGATGTTATAATAAAAACAAAAATTATTTAATATAATTTTAAAAGATTTTGTTATTCGTGCTTAATTCCCAGTTTTTATTCTTGATAAAAACACTTGAAATTTATTGTTGATGGGATAAGCTATTCTTATGCGCATTTCAGTGGTTGCTTAGGCCATATCATCAGGAAACTTCATCCATAAAGATTTTAGAAAAACTAAAGTTATTAAACCAAATAAAACTGTTAAACGTATAAGACTTATAACAACTGGGAATTAAGCACGAATAACAAAATCTTTTAAAATTAAGATTTTGTATTCCCAAAAATTATTTTGATAATAAACTGGCAGTGAAATTTTGAAATTTGTTGTTGTTTTCATTTTGTTTTTCTTAACCCACTTACAACTACAATTAATGTTGGGAGAATTTCAATCAATTGTAGTGGGGAACGTAAGATGAGATAAACTCGCTGTTTATTGTTGACGTTTTTGTTCAAACTTTTTTTTTTTTTTTTTTTTTTTTTTTTTTTTGAAAAAAATTTATTAATTTATTTATTTAAAATATTTTGATTACAAAAAAAAATTTTCATGATAGTCCCGCGAAGCTATGAGCTTGTCTGCAGGAGATAATGCATAATAATAATTCTTATAATCTATGTATATTAAAAATAAAAAATTTTCAATTTTTTTATGCTTAAGCTAATTATTTGATATATATTAATAACTTCATTGCAAATTTATTAAATGGTTATTGATGAGTTTATTTCTTTTAAGTTCATTTTTGATATTTATTATATTAGTTGGTATTTTATTGAATACTGTTGGCAATATCACTGGGAGGGTACTTCTTCCATACTCATTAATGTATCTATCGACCTTGTAACGTCCGTGTGCACGTCTTCTAGTATTTTGGGCATGATCGATTGGCTTAAGAAATCTTGTGTCGTTGTAGAATTCTTTTGTTAATGTGGTGTAATATATGTTTTTCACGTTTAAGAGATGTAGGGATTTAGCACCGTTGAATGTTTTATGGTTTGTGTGGTGCATTGCGGGTTGTGAAGCTATGAAATTTAACATGTTGATGTTTGTTATTTGCTGAACTACGTTATTATTTGCCTGGTGTTTTTTTTTCCACAATATTTTTAATATTTTGTCTTGAGTTTTTTGTAAGGTGCGCCTGTACTTTACATTTCCTCACGCTGCAATACCGTGTCTGATGTATGATTCAGCTAGTGCGTAGTAGGCTTGTAAAAGTACACTATAAGTAGCGCAGTTGCTCAAGTGATAAAGCATGTACGATGCTTTTCGAAGCTTTATTTGTAGTTGTTCTATGTGTTTCTTCCATTTATAATTTTCATCAACGTATACTCCAAGATATTTATAAACTGGTACTTTTTCTATAATAGTTGAACATGTATCCATTAGATTTGTGCTGCTGATGTTTAATTTATGTATACATTCTGTAGTATGGTATTTTAGTTTAACTGTTGAATTTGTAAAATGAGGCGGCTTAATGTGCATTATTTTCGTTTTACTAGCGTTTATGATAAGTCCGTTGTCGTGGCTCCATTTTGTTGCAATATCTAATTGCTTTTGCATTAAATCTTTTGCTTTTGATAAATTTGTGTCTGCAACTACTATGGCCGTGTCGTCTGCATAAGCGAAGGTTTTGCCTTCTTTAATAACTTTCAGCATGTCATTCGCATAAATAATATATATTAACGGTCCCAGCTTAGATCCTTGTGGAACTCCGTACTCGTATGTTATTTTGTTACTTGTTCCGTTATTAATTTTTACGCGATACGCTCTACATTCTAAGTAACTTGTGAACCATTTAAGTATGCTACCTCTTATGCCGTTTTTTTCAAGTTTTTCTATTATTTTGGTGTGTGACAACGTGACAAACGTTTTGCTGAAGTCGATGTACAGCACTAGTACATGCATTTTTTTACTCAAACATCCGTTTATATATGTTGAGAAATTCCCCAAGAGCTTATTAATATTTTTACCCTTTTGGAAGCCATACTGGTATTCGTGAATAATTTTATATTTTTGCAGAAAATTTCTTATCCTTTTCACTACTACTTCCTCTAATATTTTATCCACTACCGATAATATAGCTATTGGCCTGTAGTTATTGAAGTCCGTTTTATTACCGCTTTTATATACCGGTCTTATTAAGGAGGTTTTTAGCAATTCTGGTACAATACCATTTTCCAAGCTAGAGTAAATTAGTTTAGTGATTATTGGTGTTTGAGCATTTGCGTTCATTTTGAGGTCTTTTGGACGTATACCATCTATCCCTGCTCCTTTGTTTATGTTTAGTGTGTTAATGATACTATATATTTCATCTTCACTTGGGTAATCCATATAAATTGTGTTTTGGGTTGAGATTTGTGTAATGTTTAGTGTTTTAATATTGCATGAGTGTGTTATTTTTTTTACATTTTTACTTAAATTTGTTGCAAAATTGTTCAATACACTATCTATATTATCTGTTTTAAAATTTTTTATTACGACACTGTCAATGTTTGTCCTAGTTTTTCCAATTATCTCATTTAAGAGCTGCCATGTCGCGCGGATATCGTTTCTGTTTTCAATAAATTTTTTTAAAATAGTTGTTTTTATAATATATTATTTTTTTGTTCACAGTATTTCTAAACTTTTTGTATTCTTCTTCGTATCTTTTATTTCTATGATTATTACGCCATTTTTTAAAATTTGATATTGTTACAAGTAGAACTGTTGCTTATAAGTCTTATGCGTTTAACAGTTTTATTTGGTTAAATATCTTTAGTTTTTCTAAAATCTTTATGGATGAAGTTTCCTGATGATCTGGCCTAAGCAACCAGTGAAATGCGCATAGGAATAGCTTATCCCATCAACAATAAATTTCAAGTGTTTTTATCAAGCATAAAAACCGGGAAGTAAGCACGAATAACAAAATCTTTTAAAATTAAAATTTTTTATCCCCAAAAATTTTTTTGATATTATTTAATATTTTTAGTAATATTTGAAGAACAGAATGGTCATAACAGTTTCCGGAGATGAGCCCTTTTCCCAAATTATTTTTGAATTTTCGTGGTTTTAGTAGCAAAATGGCGCATAGAAGCTTGCTTTCCCTCTGTAACAAATACACTAGATATGCTAGTTGCAAAATTAGACAAGCCGGCCACATGGCGATTAAGCATAATTCGGGTACGCTGAATCCAATGGTGCCCACCGTTTCTTTAGGTTAGCTCTTGCTTTTGAGATATACCGTTATTTTGAAAATGGAGGAGGTTGCACAACAAATATTCGCGTAACTCAAAAACGGTTTAGTTTATTGAAATTACTAAAAAAAACCGAAATTCCGCAATAATGAAATTCTTAAATTTGGCCCCTGCAGCGCCTAGGATGCCCCTAGATGGGTAAAATGTATGACCAACCTCACTTTATTTTTTATCTCAATCATTTATTTCTAACATACAGATGCGCTATATCCATTCCTTAAGGGGGCTCCCATACGAAATGTTCAATGCAGACTAGAGATATATTGAAGAAAAAGTCCCATAAATGCCATTATAAGCCTAGCTGCATTTTCCAATTTTTTATGAATTTTTAAAAAACAAAAATTTCGACATTTTGATACAAAAAATTATTTTTTTTCAAAAAAAAATTATATTTCTAAAACGACTGCTCAAGGCGAATTCATGTAAACGGTGGTGTCGATACTACAACAATTAACAACACCAAAAACACAACAATGTATTTTGTTGCTGCTTTCGTTGGCCGATAAGTCAAAAACACAAGTAACTTTTGACATTCCTCTCTCTAATTTAAAAAAAAAAGTAGCACAGCTGTGCTTTCAACGCCACCTGAAAAATGAATTCGCCTTGCGACTGCTTATATTAAAAAAAGTTTTACTAAGTTTTAAACAAGGCCCATCTACCAGGTCTGCTTACCTGTACAAAAACAAAAAACATTTTCTTTTAAGCTGTCAAAAACTTACTACCACATATACAAAGCAAAAGGAAAAAACGTGTATGTAAACAACTTTTGAAAGCTCAAAAAAAGGAAAACAATGATCATCAGGCTTCTTGCGCAGACCTTTTCAATGGGCCTTGGTTTTAAAGGAAATTTTATTGCGGAATTTCAGTTTGTTTTGTTTTTTTTTTTAATAAACTAAACCTTTCTTGAGTTACGCGAATATATGTTGAGCAACCTTCTCCATTTTTAAAATAACGGTATATCTCGAAAACAAGAGCTAAACAAAAAATTGGATTCAGCGTACCCAAATTATGCTAAATAGCCTGTTTAAAAAAAGTGTCAATTTCGAGCGCAGTGATATCAGTGTGTTTATCAAATATGAAAAATTGGGAATTGCGCACGTCATACAGAAATGTTATTAATAAAGGTATCCTTAGTTTATGCAATTTATTCAAACAGACAAATAATCTTAAACGTTTAAATATAATTTAAGATCAACCCCTTTAAAGATTCATTTAAGAACTCCAAGATTTTAATAAAAGTAACGAAAGCATTTTATTATAAAGGAACAACAAGAACATTCCGCCACATTTCTATCTGTTGATTAAGTTTACAAACTAGAAAATTCATACATTCATAGAGCAAAAACGAAAATATTTCCTCAAGATAAACAGATGAATTAGAAACTTCTTCTTTCCATATGTGCCTGTGAATGCTGAATGTTGGCCATTCCAGAATATCATCATCAACATTGTTTTGTAATTGTATAAAACAGTATATAATGTTCAATATATACTGTAAAATACACGTCTGGTGTGATGAGAATACATAAGTTTCTAAATTGGTTTAGAATATAAACATTTACCGACCGACGGTCAAATTTTGTATACGTATTCTCTCTAACTCATTCAGGGCTGCAAGACTTGGGGCTTTCATGCGAGCAAAAAGGACAAAGAAATTCTTTTGAGGATTTGGGATATTTTTGGGGATTTAAAAAAAATTCAGAAATTTTACAATATATTTTCCCTTCTTTTATTATTTACGCTTATTTTTCTTTGTTTCGTATATAAAATATGAAAAAAACATTACCATTTTTGTTAATTGGGAAAAAGGTACTAAATAAACTTATGTTATTATTATTCTAAAACCGTTGACAACACATACAAATTTTGATTTTTTAAAGACAATTTTCAAGCAAATATGGATATTTTCCCCAAAAAAAGTAAATTGAAAGACTATATAGGTATAATAAAGTTTGGGAAAAAGAATGCTGGGCTATTAGTCAGTGCTTATGATGCATCGATGTATTAAATAAATGACGGATATATCGCTCATTTGCTGCAAGACCGGCATAACTCAAAAAAATCCATTTCGAGATAAACGCATTTAAAGTTTTCGATTTGCTCTAACTACTCTAACTCTAAAAAATGAAGACACATTCTCTTCAAACTGGGAAAGTACAAAAGATATAAAGATGAATTTAATACACAATAGAAAGAAAAACAAAGTAAACAATTCTGCATTTCTATCTCCAAAATTTAATTTTTTGAGTTATGCCGGTCTTGCAGCAAATGAGCGATATGTATTTATATTTTTGATTTTAAGGATGGCTAAAACCGATTGAACACAGAAAGAAAAACACTCGGGATAAACCAAGCATTTTATGATTTATAAGTACGAGTCGTACTCAAAAATTCAAGTACGAATAACACTAAAAAGTACTCAAAACAATCCTAAATGGGATTACTTTCGAAAATCAATCCCTGAATTTCTTGAAATAAGTATAAAATTCTTAAATCAAGTTACAAAAAAGATTAAACTTTTCGTTGTGTTTAACCCTCCGGCTTACGCATGTTTTGATTTTCAATACATATTGAAAAACGGTCTGGCCAGACTCATGTGTACCACGAAGGGTAAAAAAGTAAATTTAAGCTCTTGCTTCTTATTTAGTTTATATTTTTGTTTAAATATGTAAAACGGGTAAGTACAATGTTAATCCTTTTTATTTCTTATTTCTTTTGTGGTTTTTTTTTAAGCACGAAATCGGGATAAAATCAACTTAATAATACTTGAATCAAGCGCATTTTGAGATTGATTCAATCTTAGTTTTGCTTAAATCAATCTCATTTTCGGATTATGTTAAGCACGAATTCGGGATTGAATATGGATAATTTAATTTTTTCCGATTGAAAATCCGTACTTGAATCAATCTATCTGTACTTGATTCACGAAAATCCGGTACTCACCGTACTGCCGCTTCGGATTGATTTGAGTACGGATGGATTGATTTTTCTTTTGAGTGAATGAGCTCCAAATTCTTTTAAATTGGCCCATTCGTCTTCAAAAACAGCATATTGTTCTGCTTGTAATTCCTCACTGGAATCGCATAAAAAGGATTTAAAAAAAACATGTGTACCGACACCAGTCGCTACAAACAAAATAAAATAATTTTTTTTGGGGATTTCTTATAAAAAGTTTCTTTCTATTTAAAAAAAACAAAATTTTAAATTTGATCAGAAAAAAAAATAATCTTTTTAAGGTTTTGTTTTTTGATAAGGGGATTTTTTTTTAAATTTTTTGAGGACAAGGAAAAAAGTACCTGGCAGCCCTGTACTCAATACATTTTGATTTTACATGATAAGAATTTTCTAATTCTCACAGTATATCGGTCTATAAGTGAACCTTTAAAAGCAGCGAAATAAATGATTTAATTTAAATAGAAGGCAGGGTTGTCAGATCGATTTTGACCTTTTTCGCCAAATTCAATGTCAAAAATCGCCAAAATCGCCAAAGCCTTTATTTTTAACTTTTTGACAGTAAAATATAGATGATTTAAATTACTAAAATTTTTTTTTATAAATCTTAAAAAATATATTTGTTCCAAGTCGCTAAAATCCGCCAAAAATGTTAAAAAAGTCGCCATAATATATATTCTGCTTAGTTTTTATTTAGAACCAATTAAAAATGATTAGTGAAGACAAAAAAGGAACATTGCACTATTAAATAATTAATAGTTGTCTACTAAAAGCAGCAAAGAAAGAATTTTTGTGGTTAGTATTACACAAATACTGAATATATGTATGTAGTGTAGTTCTAATATATATTTAAAACGCTATAATACACTTCAGCGCCAAAACTCTCCATTTTTGAAATACATTGTAAGTGAATTTAATTTTTTTAACGAAGGCACAAAAGAATTGCATCATGTAGTATTTACATTCATATAGTAATTTATAACTCGTAACACCGTGTCAAGAACTGCATTCTATTGACAAGGAGAGTTTTAGTGAAGTTCGTTATTGAAAATACATTTTCAACACAGTCATTACTAGTTGGATTTAGCACCATATAATGAACAGCCAAAGCAAGTACTTTTAAATGGTACGTACCTGACGTGTCCTAATAGCTATAGACTTTTGGCCAAAACTGATTTAAGATGTAATATCATCCAATTACAAACGGTCATTTTGTCCATTGTGTTTCATAAACATCCAAAAGTACGTTACGATTCATTAATATCTTCAATTTATTGTTTATGTGTTACATTATTGTACTTATTTTATTGTTTTATAATTTTTAATTAGACAATCCCTTGAAAAAGTCGACAAACAATCGACGAAACGTCGGGAACAAAATATTGTAATTAAAAATTTAATTTTATTTACATTAAAGAAATTTAGGCCAAAAAAACAACTACAGCCATAACGTAATTTAGTTTCAAATGCATACTGACTATAAAAGCCTAAAATTGCATACATAAAAATACTAGAATAAAAATAATATAATTTTTAGTATTGAATTTAACTAGTTCACAACAAATGCATGGCTCACCAAAAATAGCCAACAAAATCGCCAACTATTTTAAAATATCGCCATGTCGCCAAATCGAATATTAGGTTGCCAATCAAGTTTGAAAATCGCCACGATATGATAGAATCTTAAATTTGGTAAATTTTGAAAAAAATTAAAAATATTCCTTTAATTTTTAAATATTGAATACATTAGGCAGTAGCGTATCTTTGATAACCTCCACAGACAGTTAGAATATTTTAGGAATCGGCTTTCTATGGGAACTATGGTAAATTATGGACCGATCTTCACGAAATTTTAAAAAGTGATTTATAGTCTTACAAAACTATGACAGACCAAATTTTAATTTTAAAACCTTTATGTTACGGTTTAACGCGTATTAAAGTTTTCTTTCCGAGAGAAGGGTTCATATGGGGCCTATAGTAAATTATGGACCAATCTTTACGAAAGTCGACAGTGTGATTTCTACTCTTATGAAACTGTAACACTCCGAATTTTATTATAACATCATTATTGCTAACGGTTTTACGCGTACTAAACTGTTTTCCGAGAGTAGGCTTTATATGGGGCCTATGGTAAATAATAACCCGTTCTTCACTCTACTCTTATGTAACTGTTACAGACCAAAATGTATTACAATAGCCTTGTTCGTTACGGTTGAAGGTGAAGTAAACTATGTTTCGAGATTGGGCTTTATATCAATGCCTTGGGTAAATTATGGACCGATCTTCTCGAAATTTTGTGACATGATTTCTAGACATGTAAAACGAATTTGTTCTAATTCTTATATCAATTTATGCAATCCGCCACTTATTTATGCTAGTTTTTATAACAAAATTATCAATTTTGTAGAGAGGTTGTTTCACATTTTGTAATACATATAACTCTTTGTCTACTGAACCGATTTTGCTGGATTTCAATTCCAAACTGCTTAGGATAACTACAAGCAATTTGACACCAAGTTTTTTTTATTTCTTTTGAGTTTTTCGAAAGTGAGACGGACAGACAGGCGGACATGGCTTAATCGACTTTGAATTACTAAAGGGCCCAGAATATATGTACTTTATGAGGTCTGAGATGAATAATAGATGAATTTCACACGGAATGACAAACTAAGTATACCCTCTTCACAACTAATTGTGGTGGAGGTTATAAAAACTTTATCGTAAGCGACAACCTTCATACAAAATTTATCTTATACATATAAAAATGAAAAATTTTTGTATGTTTGTTTGTTTGTTTGTTGGCTTATAGACTCATAAACTACTGAACCGATTTTTCTAAATTTTTCCAGCAACATCACGTGGGCCCTAAGAATAGGGGCAGGGGAATTGGTAACCCCATTGGATGCCAATATTAAATATCGGATATCTTAAGAGCCGCTGCACGCATTGTGTTGAACTTTTGGTAGTAGGATCTTCTGAGCCCCAAAATTGAAATATTGTAGCAGCGGGGAAAGTTGTACCCACCATAGGACGCTAATGTTTAATATCGCATATCTTAAGAACTGTTATAGTGAGAATGTTCAAACTTTGTAGTCACTCTTATGGTATACTACACTTTTGAAAACCAAAATAAAGCGGGTAGGCGCAGGGGGAAATACCTCCCATAGGATGCATATATTAAAATACGACATATAGTTTAGTTTTAAGGTATTTTATCAGTTAGAAATCTAAAAAAAAATATTTTTACATTCAAAAAGTGAAATCGACATAAATTGTTTGAGTTATTCGTTATTCGAAATTGGCTATTTTAATTACTCGATTAAATAATGGCGAACAAATTCATCGATTTATCGAGTGGATACTCTAGTGTTTAATTAAAAATATATTTTAGGGCTTTTTTGTGCTTTTTTGAAAAAAATGGTATGAAAATGTACTAAAACCGTTCTTTTTTTAATTCAACACTTTTTGTACCGTTTTTAATGTTTTCACGAGTTTAGTCTCCCAAGAGTTGGCATCACTGCTTGTTTATGTTGTACTTTTTACTGTATGTGTTTTTTGTTGTTGTTCACATTTTTATATAAATAAGTTTTGCTTATACTTATCAACAATTTCGAACATTAACGTACGTATAAATTTTTATACATAAAATATTGTTTTCATGGAATTTTCTACGAAAACGTTCGAAATTGTTGAACAGGACCTTGTTTCTCAAAACTACAAGTTACAAATCTTCAAGTAAAATATATTTGAAACAAAAACAAAAATTGTTAAATTTTTGCTTTTTTTAATGTAGTCTACATGTAGTTTTGAAAAACAGGGCCCAAGAAGTTAATCAAATTTAAAAAAAAAAAAATACAAAGATTTCATTTAATTAAACTAAAAATACTTTTGTAAAGCAATCTGTTTATTTTGCCATTGTTCGTGTAGGATTTATTAAAGTTTTGATTTGATTTTAACTCTGCGAATAGACTCAATGATGTTTGTAACAAAATATAAAAATTAATGATGACTAAAAAAAATATTTCAAATTCCTCCCTATTTTTCCCCTTCTACACTTTCCTTGTAATGATTTGAATAACTATTCAAATAATTAAAAGACTGGATATTTAAAAATACAAATCATTAATTATATGTAACCCTTGTCAGTTTGCTACAATAATACAAGAATAATAACAACAACTAAAAAGTGTAATTATTTCTATGATTTTTGCCATAAATTTTACATACTATCACAATCCTCTTGTTAATGAATTTTAACTTTTAGTTACTTAAGTATTCATACACAAGCACAAATTAAAGAGAGAAATGTAAAAGCAAATAAACTGAAATTAATAGCAAAGAGAAAGAATGAGAAAAATAGGAAACATTATTTAATAGAATTTTGGTTTTTTAATAAAGGAAATTAAAAAAAAAAGAACTTTTTTTTTTGTCATATTTATTTTCAGTTATTAATTAAATATTCAAATGTTCATCTTTTCACTTTCTATTGAACTTAATAAATTTACTGACGTTTTCTTACAAAAAGAAAAGAAAAATTTCATCAAGTTTTATTAATCAATTTTTTAAAAATGTCTTATTATTTTATGTTTTTTGTTGGTATTTTTAATTTAATTTAATAAAATTAATTGTAAAAATAGTGAGTTTTATGTCAGCCCATAACTTTGATTTACCGCTTTTTTTTTAGAGCGCTGAACATTTTAAATTAATTTTATTAAATATTTTCTCTTATTTTTTTAGCCGTTCAAGATATTCTGACACTGTTGCGTATGATTGATATTTTAAAATAATCCAACAGTCAATTACTTGTGATTGGGGCGCGGACTTTCATGCACATGCATGTTTTTCCTGACAGGTCTTAAAACTTAGTGAATAAAGAGCAAAATATATGATGAAACAGAACTGAGTCTTCAACTTCATGCAAACATTTTAAGGCCTATAATTAAAACGTCGGCAGTAACTTCAAATTCTGTCTCATTTCTTTCGTTTTCTTTTGTTCTTATTTTTCTTTGTTTACAAAATGTAAGAAATTGAATGAAAGTATGGTAGCATTGTTAAGAGAATAAGTGTCTATATCTGAGAGCATTGGAAAAACGTCTACAAAATAAAATTGATTTTATTTCTCGACCGCATTCTCTGGCATAATTTTATGTCCAACTGTATGAAAAACATCGTTCAGCCCCAGTTCTGTTTCATCATTAAATCACACAAATTACTTTGGTGCAAATTTTTTGTGTTTTGGGTAGTTGCGGTTTTGACAAACATTTGAAGCAATGTTTGTAGAAATATTAAAAGCTTTTAATATGTGGCAGACATGTTAGAAATTTGTCAAACTTTTTGTAGTGTCTAGTGCTAAATGTAATCATATTTTCGATAACTTTGCAGAGTGAAGACGTTGATAAATAATTTTCATTCGGAAATTAAAATTTTTAAAGCAGCATTGTTTGCCACAAAACAGGTCTTTGTTTAAACGAATCTTTGCTCCAAATTCTTTTCCTTTATTTTATATTTCTCCTCCGTTTTAAACAAAAAGCGAGAAAATTCCGGCGCCACTATCGTCGCTTGCATTTATTGAAAACAAAACAAATATTAAAAAAAAAATGTTCGTACGAAATACGTTTGTCTTGTTTATTGGCGACTTCAAAACGGAAAAGGGGTATGTTTGCCAAGCTTATTTTGCCCTTAAGTTATTTATCCGAATCAGAACTTTAACTAAAAAATAACTTTGACTTGTTACTCCATATTTTTGTTTATTTTTCCGTTAATGCATTTTTTTTTCATTTAATGTTTAAGAATGCATATAAATAAGCATATTATGTTAGTTGTTGCTGAAAAAAGCATATATTTTTTGCCTTTTTTTTTGTTTGTTTTATATTAAAGAATTTTTATTGCAATCAAACAATCAAATAATTGTAGCACCCAAAGCAAAGTCCAATAAATAATTTTAATAAATTTGTGATAGTAAATGAGTTTATTTAAATTTGATACTACAAAGAGTTATTTTAATGCCTTAAGAAGCATTTACGATATGCAGATTCACCGTTCCCGTTCTATGTCTATCTGTTGTGTTATTTTTCATGATTTTACAAGATGTTTTTATGTTTGGCAGATATCTTCAAATTGGTGTCTTAATTTATGAAGTTTCAAACACACAACCTACCTACAATCGGTTCCAGAAAGAGGAAATGCATTGGATTGGATGAGATTTTCTCGAGACAAGTTTGAATTGATGTAGCATGTTTTTAAAGAAACTAATTTTTAACAGAATTTTGTTTTTCAATTAAATTTCAAATAAGAATTCGCTGTGTTTTAAAAGAGACAATAAAATAATAAATTACCCCATATAGAGAAATATTTAGATTTTACTAATTTTATAAATTTACTCATAAATTTGTTCACTTAGATGAAAAATCAGACTGCAAAGTTGTGCAAACGTTATTTCTTATATGTGAGAATGTTTTATTGTAGGTATTCTTTAATATTTATCTTTCTTAAAAGAGGTGATATTTGATAAAAATTATTCCAAACAAATTTTCTTACATGGTCTGTAATCTAAAGAAGAGTTCAAAGAGAAACATGTTACCCGGATTAACGGTAAATTTATATTTTATTTTCATCATTATTCAGTTAAATTATTACGGAAAAAATTTCACGTTCGAAATGTCACGTATCGACCCAGATTTTGGCTAAAAAAAAAGAAAATACAGAAGATTTAGGAATCAAACCAAATCATTTTAATGTTACTTTGCTACGTAAAATTCTGAAAGTAGTTTGACTAAAAAATTGTGCCAGATTTCGCTGAATTACGCCTTTTTATACATGACCAAAAAAACTACTTCTGTTTTTTCACGTTCGAACCGCTACTTCTTTTTCCATTATCTTTGACCTAGAATCGCGCCCTCCATTAACTTTAGCATAGACAACAGTGCTTTCTTAGTGCTATAATTTAAGGGCTAAGAAAACGTAAAAATATTTTTTGCTTTGAATGTTATTGCATTTTAGATGCGTACGACTGTCACGTGCAACACTTTGGAATTACCCATATTCATAAAAATATATTTGATTTTTAAAACTTTTAAAACTAATTTTAATAGAAAATTCGTTTAGTGAACCTGTTATAAATCTGAAATATTTTTTATGAATATGGGGATAAGTTTACTCTTTATATATTTGATAATTTTAAGTAGAAGTAATTAACTCATTTATATATGTTATAAAATTTTAAAGCACATTTTGAAAATTTTAAGGCATGTTTATGCGCATTTTTTCCAATAATAAATGCATGAAGTTTCACGCCTTACTTAAGATAGTTTTGGATGTCATGTTTGCAGAAACATTATAAATTATCTAAGATGAATGATTCAACAAGTTGAATAATTAATGAGTTACAAGGAATAAAATAAAACAAAGAAAGAAAAGTGGTAAACGAATTTAATGAAAAAGATTTGAACTGTGTAGTTGGTCACACTGGAAAGAAAAAATGGATGAGAAATATTTCAATATTTATCCGATGAAAAAAATTTATGAAAAAACATTCAGGTATATAATGAAAAACGATTTGACAACGATTATATCGTTTTCAGTATCTTTAAAAATTTATTAATAATACGTTTTCCTCGCTTTTCTCTATATGAATATTCTTTTGAATTTTTATTAAATATGTTAATTTAACTGTATTTTGAACAAAAAACTAAGACTTAACTATAGAAATAGGTTTGAAAATCGGTCGAAATTCATCACACATGCTAAAAACGATCGTTTTGAAAACAATAATTGTTCAACACATATTTGATTATTTCTACTTTTTAAATTTTAAATTCAGTTCTAGTTTAGTTCAAGTTCAGTTCTAGTTCAGTTCTTTTTCGGTTCTAGTTCAGTTCTAGTTCAGTTCTAGTTCATTTCTAGTTCTGTTCTAGTTCAGTTCTAGTTCAGTTATAGTTCAGTTCTAGTTCAGTTCTAGTTCAGTTCTAGTTCAGTTCTAGTTCAGTTCTAGTTCAGTTCTAGTTCAGTTCTAGTTCAGTTCTAGTTCAGTTCTAGTTCAGTTCTAGTTCAGTTCTAGTTCGTTTCAAGTTCAGTTCAGTTCTACTTCGGTTCTAGTTCAGTTCTAATTAAGTTCTGGTTCAGTTCTAGTTCGGTTCTAGTTCAGTGATAGTTCAGTTCTAGTTCAGTTCTAGTTCAGTTCTAGTTCAGTTCAAGTTTAGTTCTAGTTCAGTTCTAGTTCAGTTCTAGTTCAGTTCTAGTTCAGTTCTAGTTCAGTTCTAGTTCAGTTCTAGTTCAGTTCTAGTTCAGTTCTAGTTCAGTTCTAGTTCAGTTCTAGTTCAGTTCTAGTTCAGTTCTAGTTCAGTTCTAGTTCAGTTCTAGTTCAGTTCTAGTTCAGTTCTAGTTCAGTTCTAGTTCAGTTCTAGTTCAGTTCTAGTTCAGTTCTAGTTCAGTTCTAGTTCAGTTCTAGTTCAGTTCTAGTTCAGATCTAGTTCAGTTCTAGTTCGGTTCTAGGTTAGTTCTAGTTTATTTCTAGTTCGGTTCTAGTTCAGTTCTAATTAAGTTCTAGTTCAGTTCTAGTTCGGTTCTAGTTCAGTGCTAGTTCAGTTCTAGTTCAGCTCTAGTTTAGTTCTAGTTCAGATCTAGTTCAGTTCTTATTCAGTTTTAGCACAGTTCTAGTTCAGATCTAGTTTAGCTCTAGTTTATTTCTAGTTCAGTTCTAGTTCAATATTAGTTAAGGTCAAGCTCAGTATAAGTTCAGTTTTAGTTTAGTTCCAGCTCTGGTAACTGGAGTGTTTACATTCTACATTATGAGTGAAATGTATTTATACAAGTATCTTATTAAATAAATCAATCACAACAAGTTCCTTTTGCACAACCCAAAATATTCGTCAATCACTTTTTCTTTGTGACAATATTGACATAATAATGGCTAATAAAACATTCATTGAAGAGTAACCATTAATTAAATAATCAATATATGAGTGGGAGTTCGTAATTAATTAAAAAGGAAATGATTTTAAGACAACGTTATACTTGGGCACACTTAAACATAAACAAGGAAGGGGAGACTTTTAAAATATTTTCACCAAGAAATGAGAATTAAGAAAAGAGCAACAGCAATTTGTTGTAAAAAAAACTGAATCAGGAATTAAATGTATCTTCTGTGTAAGTCGGAAGTTTTTTAAGGTGAATACACTTTGTCTACAGATTTAACGATTAGTTGATAATGATTTTGTAGGTGACAATCAATTTTTAAAATTAAATATTTGAGTAAAACAAAAGTTTTAAAAGAGCAAACATTTACTTTGCTGTTTTTGTTGATGGACATTTCTCAATATTTTAATTAAAATTTTATTGCAAAGAAGAATTCTTGACAAAAAGTACGAAAAAAACAGAAGTAAGTAAGAATATGTAAATCAATTAAAACAGTAGATAATCATTCAAAGCTAATTTCGATCTACCAAAGGTTAAATAACATTTGGTAAAAAGATTGATGTTTGAGTCTGTTGACTGCCAGCCTTCGTCAATGGCAAAGTGTTAGGCGGCAAACCCCTCTGAAAAGATAGTGTGGTTACTATCAAAACATTAGGGCAACCTGTTCGTGAAAACCTGTGGTGCGATTCACTAACTTTTAACGATCCGACAATCGTAATGTTTGTCGACATAAATATTCGCTTGCAGTAACGATAGTGTGATTCTGTAACTTTTTTTTAACAATAGTAAACAGCTGTATTTTTGTAACATCTCTGTCTTAAAAATGGTAAATAAAAACGAAAAGCACAAAAGAGAATAAAATAAAAACAACTGAAATTGTTCTTAACCCCCTGTGTTACACATGTTTTTGCGTTCAAAATGCATTGAAAAAGGTCTGGCCAGACTCATGAGTAAGACGAGAGGTTAATTTATGGTTTTTATATTTTTTTTTTGTGAATTTTACATTAAGAATTTTGTTTTTGTTCTTAATATGCTTTTTTGTAAATTTTAAATTTAGGATTTTGTTTTTGTTCATACATATACATATGAATATATCTTTGTATGTATATAAGCAATTTTAAACATAAAATCATTTTATCGATTAAATAAACACAACCTAAATTATTGTCGCTAAAATAACGACAAAAAAATTGCTTAAAGTAACAGCTGATTTTAAGCGACAGCGAATATCGTTAAAAATTTTACTGAATAGCATATTCGATAAATTTTCGTTATATTTATTTTAACGATTCGATTATCGTTATAAAAGTTAGTGAATCGCACTACTGGGCTCGGTTCCCAGCTCAGTCAAGAATGGAAAATTATCAATAAATTTTAATTGATTTCATTCTGTAAAATTTTGATTTAAAACCATAAAGCAGTTCAACAAAATAACCACAATGCTAAGTAACTTAAAATGAAATCAAAAAAATATTAATTTAACTAAAACAACAAATTGACTAGGGTTGCATTATAAATAGAGAACAAATAATTAAAAAAAAACAAAGGAATGACAAGAGGAAATTGGCGAATAAGTAATTGCATAGACATTTAAGGCGCAGTGTATTAAAGTTATACTTAAACCTTTTTATGTTTCATCGTTATAAGATTAACAATTTTTGAATGAGGGGAAATATATCAAAAAGGCCATACATTTTTTTAAAGCTTTAGCATTAAACACATGACAAAAATGTACCAGTAAGTCATTCAGGCGTCAATTTACCTGAGAGTAATAACGAAAGTGCTGCCAGTTTAGAAATTTAGTGTCTAAATTTGGTTTTTTTTTTTAGCGACACCACAATTGTAGAGAGGGTTTGCGCAGATTTGTGCAACACTAAAATATATTGGACCCACCTTAAGGTATACCGATCAGCCCAAAATGACTTTCCGAGTCAATCTAACGCTGTACATTCGACTAGCTGACTGGCTATCTATGTATATAAACTTGTGCGACAATTTGATTAATTTGCTGAATTTCATTAGTTCATAGTTTCAATTGTCAAAAGGGCGAAGCCCATTGAAAATGGCGAGTAAGAGTCCATAATTTCAACATATTTAAGGAAAAGTCCTTGTGCCCAACTTATTAAGATGTAATTTAGATTTAATTCGGTACAAACTAAATCATCTGAACACATTTCATTGGAATCGGACGATATTTGACCAAAGCTCCCAAACAAATACTACTCCCAAAAAGCGCTTTTAATGCCACAACTTCCTAAGAAATGTTGG
This sequence comes from Pollenia angustigena, assembly GCA_930367215.1. Lineage (NCBI taxonomy): Eukaryota > Metazoa > Arthropoda > Insecta > Diptera > Polleniidae > Pollenia > Pollenia angustigena. Next base: position 154,374,789 of record OV884058.1, read on the forward strand.
TATTGACATACAAATTAGAAACAACAACTTTTACGATAGCTACGATGCACTGTGCTGCATTTTTTATGAGTGGCCAAAAATTAAAGGAGTTATTCTAGAGCAATGAAATTTTATGCATGTTTTCCAATCGATTTAAGATAACAAAAGTTGTAAATTCGTCTTATAACCTGACAAAAAGTCATGTCCTTTTCATGTATCCTTATATTAAAAATTCTCAAAGAGCGCCCAGCTAACTGAATTTTTATACATACACCTCTTTTTTTATTTTTTATTATTATTTAAATTAATAACAGCTGAAGAGTCTTTATTTTTCACTTTAAGCTAATTTTTAAAAAAAATCACGAATTTTTTTTTGGTACTCATTAAAAAAATTAAGCCGTAGGTGGACAACTTTTTCTTTTTTTTTTTATCTATATGCTAAAGAAAATATTTCGTGCAACACAATTTTGCGGAAATCGAATGTTGCAGACTGTCATATACATTTGTAACTCACGAAATAACTTTGTATTTTCCTTTGAACTTAATTTATTAAACTGTCATTAAGATATAACAAGCACATGAATTATTATAACAGCAGAATTATTCAAGTAATATATGATTCTTAAAACTGCATTGCCACGAAAGTTGTGCAAATGTGCATGCATATTTTACACTCTTCAAAGCAAAAAAATTTTGGTTTTCACAAAGTTAAACTTTAACGAGCTTTAACGCAAAAACTATTTTTCATTAAATTGTTTTAGTTTAAGACATTTGCTTTGACCATTTTTGGTCACAGAGACAACACCGTGCGATGTCAAGACAAAAATTAGCTGGTAGGTATAAGCCCCATACTAAAATCCCTTTTTAATGATTTCATTTATTTAGCAAATGCCAATATTAAGCTTCGCTTATTTTATTATTTTATAGTATTTTACATGAACTATTTACTCTTTTTCTTAAGAAACAAGATTAAGAAATAATTTTTTGTATAGTAATAAAAATAACCAGTTTGACCGGCTGTAAGAAACGTTATTGGTTTTTTCCAAAAAGTAGAATTATTCAAAAACTGGTTTCTGGAAAATGTGCTCAAAATAATTGAAGTTCAACTTCAGGCAACAATTCTAAAGCGCATAATTTAAACGTCGGCGGTTACTTTAAATTCTCTCTTATTTTATTGTTTTTATTTTCATTTTCTGTTTTCAAAATTTAATAAAAGTATGGTAGCATTGTTGGGAGAATAAGTGTCTATTCATGAGAGCATTAGAATTAACGTTCTCAAAATAAAATAGAATTTATTTACGAAGGCTTTCTACGACATATATGTATGTCAAATTGTAAGGAAAATTTGACCACAACGCAGTTTTGATAGAACACTTTACCTCATAACGTTATTATCAAAGCCCGGATTTTTATGCAAATGCATATTTGTTCTCGTCAGTCGGAGATTACCATATACAAAATATCTTTGCGAATCAAGAAATTTGCAGTGAAATTCCATCGATTTGTTAGTGCATATTTTTGCATATTTTGCTTTGAATGCATATTTTTGCATATATTGCTGATATTGTATATTTTTGTTGCATATTTTAAAAAAACTTGTTTTAACTTGCTTTATTTTGCCATGCACCCTTCCACAGAAGTGATAAAAGACAACTTCAATGATATTTGTTTATTAATTTCTAAAGGGAAAAATATTTTGTAAAGCACCTTCGCGTGTTGCCGCATCTAAAAAGAATTATCCGGATTAATGTTAAAATCAATAAACATTTGATTCGTATGTAATTGCGATCAGCTTCGCACTTTGCTTAAGCAAATGACAGTTTCAAAAAATTTAACAAAAAGTTTTCTTTTGTTCAATATGGTTTGTCATTTATGATTAACATGTATTCGCACAGTTGCTCAAGCCAGCTTATGCATATTATAGTTTGGCCTTTACAAGTGACTTAATTTACATGATTGTCTTGCTGTTTCTTTATATATTTGTGTTTTTCCTTATTTTAACTTCTACTTTAGTGGTTATTGCGCCTTACTTACGTTTATGAGACTGAATTTTGACGTTCTTCACGCTATTTTTGTTTTTTCTTGTTGTTTTTATGTTTTTTTTTTTTATTACTAATAAAAAAATTTCAAATTATTTGAACTACAAATTTTTTAAATTTTAAGCGCATATATTTCTATTTTGAGTGCATTTTTATGCGCATAAAACGCGATTTTAACTGCATAAAAGTTCGAGCCTTGGAGGCTTATTCTGAATTGCGATGCGAAAATCAATGCTATGCGCAAATGAAATGCGACTTTCGCAATCGCATTCGCAATTTATTTCAAATCGTGGCAACGCTGCTCAAATAAACGTCAATGTCAATAAACATCAAATTAAAAATAAATAAATTGTTTGTGTTTGGCTGTAAAAATTATTTATAAAATTTATTTAGGACATTATGTAAGAAAAAAGATAATAAAAATGGATTCTGTGAACAAAATGAAAGGATACAGAGAAGATTACTTAAAAGCAAATCCGATATTCTAAGCTTGAATGGAAAAAATGTAATTTATTTTGATGCTTGCGAAAAATAAACGTTTACTTATGCAGAATATTTATTTTTTCAGCTTTATAAAAAATTTTTTTCACTAATGGGTGTTCCATTGATATATATTTCTTCAGTTAAAGTTTGTTACAAAGTATTTGCCGACTGACGTGGATTTGGTGTTCTTAAATGGCCTCTTGCCTGTGCTTATTCATAAATTCTATCATAATTTAAAATTGCCGCGGTTTGGTGGTCTTATTGCTTGCTTCCCTGAATTTAATAATAAATATATGATGAATAAATAAATAAAATATTATCTTTCACTTACATGTTTGTACTTTGCGATTGCTATTTTGTTGTCGAATAAATTTTGCGAATTTGACATGTGTTTGACATTTGTTTTCGCAATGTAGAATACCGACTTGCCACCTTTTCGCATTTGAAATGCGATTATAAGAAAACTTTGCGAATATCGCAATACAGAATAGCAATTGTTCGCATTTATGTTTTTTCGCATCGCAATTCAGAATAAGGCCGAGGCCACGCAATGAGCGGCTAAGCGTCAAGCGGCTGAGCGATGAGCGTCAAAAAATTAAAACATATGAAATTCTATTGAAGTGGCCACGAAATGAGCGGCATGCGAGCGAAATTTTTGAGCGGCTAAGCGGCGTCGCTCAGGAATAAAACTTGTTCTAATTTTTAGTTGTTTTCTGAGCGTCAAAAAATAAACATGGCAAAAGTAAATATGGAGCTTATGATTTCATCCGTACAAAGCCGACCGAATTATGGCAAGACAGATTATCAAATTTTAAAAATAAAAATATAACCGAGAAATTATTTTTTTGTTTTGTCAATTTGGTGTTAACTTTTAGCAACAGCAAATCAAAGCATTTCACAGACATACGGCAGTATTGTATTGGGTAGATTTATATATAAATAGCTTAATTCCCCTTGCTTGATAAATATGGACACATTAGCATGATGTGTATATTAATACTGTGTTGTAGGGTGCCATATGGTCGAGCTTGACCGACTATACTTTCTTACTTGTTCATAATTTGTTTTAAATGTAAGTTAAGCGAACGAAGTCTTCCATCGAAATCGACGAACAGTCTGCAATTTTTTTTTTTTCTTAAAAAACGCATAACATTTTATGAATACGATTTTCGCGTAATAACATTGAACACGCCACTATTTACAATGGCATTTTAACAACTAACCGCGTCAGAAGTGACGCTCAGTAATAAGCCACTTGCCGCTCAAACTTGACGCTTTGACGCTCATCGCTCAGCCGCTTGACGCTTAGCCGCTCATTGCGTGGCCTCGGCCTAAGCCTCCTGGTCAGTGTTGTTAGAACTTTCAGAGATAAAATCATCAAAAAACCATAATTTTTCATCAAAAAATCTGCGCCAAGTTTTTAAAAATCTTCAATTAATCTTTAAAACTCATTTATTAAATTTTTTATGTGCATAGTTTATTTAGAAAACGATATAACAATTCAATTTAAAATATACGGCCATGTTCTGGAATTTGAAATCGATGGTAAATATATATAAGTGGTACTCGAAGTATGAGGTATAAAAAGAGAAGTCTTAAAAATTTTTTCTATTTTAATTTCACTCAAATGCGATTTTCAGAATATGGCTGATAATTTTTAGATATTTTAATATTAAAAATATCTCTCCATAACACCTTCCGTATCTTTAAAAAAAAATTAAAAATTAATTGTTTGACATGTAAATTTACAAGAGGTCAAAAATTGCAACTATGCATTAAAGGTACATACTTACTAGGGATGAGATTTTCATGCACTAAAAAATCGAAAAATATGCGCATAAAATATGCACTAAAACATCCAAAATATGCATTAAAAATAAAAAATATGAAAATTTTCCATAAAAAAAAAATCCGTATATTGTTATTAAAATATCTTTAAAAACTTATATAACAAATTTACATTTTTGTTTGTTTAAATAAATAAGAACTGTTTTATTAAAAGTAAAAATGTCTTGTACTAGAAGAATGCCAATGCATTTTGAAAAAATTTATTTTCAGATCCCACTTTGATTCCAGATCAGATCAAAAATATTTGAATTTTTTGTTTTTTGAAATCCTTAAATTTTTTTTTGCAAAACGTGTTGGATTTTTTTTTTAAGTTGTCGGGCTATTCTTCCTTCCACATTTTTAATTTTACTTTTCGCAATATCAATTAATTCAAATTGCGTATTAAGTGCTTTAAATCCCTCCTAATTAGTTATTTTTCACCAATATATCCGTAATTGGAAAATACAAATGCTAATTGACTTCTGATGTTTTTTAAATTAAATATTTCTTTTGCTTTTTTAATTGCACAATCATCGGCATCAACAAGCTCTCCTAACATTCTTAAATTACTCGTAGTTTTTCGAATAGATTCTTGAAGCATCTAGCCAGGCCTCCATTTTGCTTCTATTGGCTGCGGTGGTAGTTTGCATTTCATTAAAAATTGCAATATTATCGAATTGGCTTCTAAATTATCTGCAACGCGGTATAACCCATGTTCCAAGCAAGTAGCTTGTAACAGTTTTGGATTAAAATTTTAAGACCCATTGAAAGCCTAAACTATGTAAGGAGCTGCATCGGTTTAAAATATAAGCATCTTTTGTCGAAATCTTGTATTTCAAGCAAAGCTCCAAAAGAATTTATTTATAATTTAAAAATTTTTTTGGAAGGTTTTTTTGTGTATTTAAAATTTTTTTAAGAACTTTTTATTATATGAAAATTAAAAAAACCCTTAAAAATGTCAAAATATGCAAAAATATGCATTTAAAACCTAAATATGCAAAAATATGCTTTTTCACAAAAATTTGCAACAATATGCAAAAACTTTATCCATTATGCCATTTTATCGCAAATTTAATGAATCGGAAAAATAATTGGTTGACATCGTTCTTAGACTATCGACAAAAAACATGCATTTGCATGGAAATCGCATCCCTAATACTTACATATGCATATTATTTCGTGTAAAATCAGAGAACATTAGTTCAGCGATATAAATGTGTCAAGACAATGCGAATTTTTAAGTTATCTTTTGTGAATAAAATTCCTGCTAATGAATCTATTTCCAAGCGGTTCTTCTATCAATGGTTGATATATTTCGCATGTCAATGCATGAAGTGGAAAAAGTACAAACTTCAGTGACAATGTAAAGAAGTTTCCACCGAGCTAAGAAATCTGCAATTTTAAACCAAAAATCTTCAAATCTGCATTTTAACTATTTTGGGGATAAAATCTGCAAAATGCAGATAAATCTGCACTTCTGGCATCGCTGCTCCTGGTATTATGTTTTAGTTAGTGCCACATTAACGTATAAGTAATTTCTTCTTCATTTATTATTATGTATACGTTTTAGTTCCAAACAATAATATAAAATAAATAGCGAACTTTTCTAAAATTACATTTTAACCCTTATGTGTGTGGAAAAAAAAACACCTTCTATAGGGTGGATAGGTACCTGGGTACCTTCATGCAAATTGTATGAGAAATCTAATTTTTTGTCTTGTATTGTACAAACAATCGATGGTTAATGAAATAATATTAGAATTTTACTCTGGTTTTCTCCTTTTCATATATTTTTTAAAATTCTACACCCAAAAAAAAAAAAATTTGGAATATAAAACACCTTCTATAGGGTGGATAGGTACCTGGGTACCTTCATGGAAATTGTATGAGAAATCTAATTTTTTGTCTTGTATCGTACAAACAATAGATGGTTAATGAAATAATATTAGAATTTTACTCTGGTTTTCTCCTTTTCATATATTTTTTAAAATCCTACACCCAAAAAAAAAAAAATTTGTAATATAAAACGTATACAGGTACCCAGGTACCTATTCACCCTATTAAGGGTGCAAAAAGCAAATTGGTATGCCACGCCCCCCCAAACTCATATTGTATATAAACACCTATGAAAATATAATAATAACAAAAAGTTAGGAGTTCTCATGAAATTGTAGAATTGTAGACTAAAATCTTATATAAAAAATTTCGATTTGAAAACGCAATAGGTACACAGGTACCTGTCCACACACATAAGGGTTAAAGACAAACTTTGTAAAAAACTCTAGAAATATTTGAAACAATTTTCTGAAAATACCAAATTTTTTAAAAATTTCCTATAAAAAGCTAATTATACTTAAAATTGTCTATTAATAGGAAATCTTATTAAATGTTCGTATAAATAGCAAATTTTTTTTTTAATTTCTACAATTAACAGATATTGTAATACTTTCAATTTGTCAGCAAATTTTGTAAGAATTTCCTATAAAAAGAATATTTTGTGAAAATCTTTCTCCTACTCTATTTCTTATCTTTTTAATGATCTCCTTTGTCAAACTTCCAACCATATCTACTCTTTTGCAGATGACAGCAACCTTTGCCTTTCGTACTCATTCGAATGAAGCCCAAGCTTATCCGATGTCGGTGCTATGTGACAGAATATGAATGATACGCTTGGCCGAGACGTTGACATAGTCTCGGAATGGGGTCGTGCAAATAGGGTCGATTTTAACGCCCGAAAACCCCAATGTTGCGTGCTGACGCATAAACGCGCGACAAATCAAGGTGCCTTATCTGTATATATGGGTGGTATAATTATTGAGGAATACGAATCTCTTGATGTTCTGGGCATGAGGATACAATGTGATGTCCGATGGACAGAACAAATATTCAAGGTGTCGAAAGAAGCATTCAAGTGCCTCGGTTTTCTAAGACGGTGTAAGATATACTTCACCCCATCTTATCTCCTATTTATACCACCTATATCCGACCGCGTATGGAATACAACTCTCATGTGTGGTCCAGTGCTTCTATGTTGGAGCTTCTCGACCGCGTGCTGGAGAGGGCGAAGGTTCTCATTGGTGACAGTAGGGTATCCAATTCTATAGACTCCCTTAAGCACCGTCGCAATGTGGGTTAAATTTGCCTATTTTATCGATACTACAATGGGATGTGTTCTGACGAAATTAGGGATCTGGTTCCCGAAACTCGTACGTTTGTTCGTAATACACGTATTTCCTCAAGAGCCCATCCTTATGTGATTGATTGGCAGATGAATCGTACAACGCATTACAGAGAGAATTCGTTTTTTTTCCCGGACTGTTCGTATGTGGAATAACCTTCCTGTCGAACTCTTCCCTCTCACTTACAACATGATTAAGTTCAAATCGAATGTTCAAAAACCCTACTCCCTCTATCCTCCTTCCCACAACCTATTTTCCTAGTTCCAACACAATGCAATGCATTAGTAGGGTCATCCCCTGAGTGCTGGTCCTAACAGAAAAAAAATAAAAATTGGGAATTAAACACGACAAACAAAATTTAAAAAAAAAACTTAATTTTAAAAGCAAATTTTATAAAAAAAATGTCCTATAATTTTCCGTAAAATTTTCTAGTTTATAAAAGCAAATTTTGTAAAATTTACTGAAATAACCCAATTTTGTGAAAAAGCCCCATTAAAAGTAAATTTTTTTAAAAATTTTCATTAAATTCGCGATATTTCGTACAAATTTTGTGAAATTTTCTATAGAAAGGCAAATTACTGCATAAATTCCAACACTCAAGAGAAAAACCAGTCCATCCGTACTCAAAGCTATCCGAAGCGGTATTAGTAGTATGGTTAGTACGGATTTTCTTGAATCAAGTACAGAAAAATTGATTCAAGAACGGATTTTCGCGAAATACTTAACTTATCCATGTTTAATCCCGAATTCGTATTTGAAATAATCTGAAAATGATATTGATTTAAGTAAAACTAAGATTGAATCAATCTCAAAATGCGCTTGATGCAAGAATTATAAAATTTTTTATTCCGAGTTTGTTCCTAAAATAATCCGAAAATGAGATTGATTTAAATAAAACTAAGATTCGTGGTACAGATGATGAGTCTGGCCAGACCTTTTTTCAATGTGTATAGAAAGTCAGGAGGGTTAAGCACAACGAACATTTTAATTATTTTTTGCTTGATTTAAGAATTTTATACTTATTTCAAGAAATTCCGGGATGGATTTTCGAAAGTAATCCCATTTAGGATTGTTTTGAGTACGTTTAAGTGTTATTCGTACTTGAATTTTTGAGTCGACTCGTACTTAAAATAATCATAAAAAACTTGATTTATCCCGAGTGTTTTTCTTTCTGTATATAGAATACCAAACGTTTGTAAAATTTCCTATAAAATTTTTGTAAAATTTGTCACTATTCATTTTATTTGACATGTCTTGCTTTTTCATGTTCGTGCGGTTAAGGTCTTATAAATACTATCGAATTTTATTATTTAACTACTTGAGAATAAAAGAGATTGTTTACCGATAATGCACGTTCGTTGATATAATTTAAAGTTTAATATAAGTATTTGCAGCTTTTTGACCATAAACTTTGCACATGCAACTAAATTTACCAGCTGCTAGTGCTATTGTATCTATTGTGTACATTGTGAAAGCTTGTTCTTCAAATAAAAGTTATTTATCACATTATTAACAATAAAGTATTTAGAATGCTCTATTAAGTTTATGTTTAATATTCTTTTAACTCATATATTTTTTTAACTCTAGTAAAACACTATTTTGTTTTTACTCCTGATGTTGTGTTGCATTGTTATGGTTTTCAATGCAGCTTTATTAAAAAACAACAAACTCTTTAAAAACAATGAGTTTAACAACAGACAGAGGTGAGGAAGAAGGAAGGACATCATCAATATTTACTGTTGAATTGTTGCAATCCTCCTTAATGTCGCCATTGTTTTGTTTTGTCATTACACACACGCAAACAAACACACTCACATGTTTATCCATATTATCATAAAAGACACATGCAGTCGAACATTTTCAGCAACACCCACTTTAAAACTCGCATTATTCTTAAGTTGCATGTGCCAGCCTCCTCTTCTTCTCCTTATACACCTACACGACATTCTTTATTGTAGATGCCCAATAAACAAGGAGGTTTGATTTGAAATCAAACGTTTTCTCAAACGACAAACGTTTGATAATGATTTGAAAATCATTTGAAAATCATTTGAGAATCATAGCGTTCTCAACAAAAAGGGGAAATTATTTTCAAATTAAAAAATGCCTTTATTTTCAACTTGCTTTCAAACGATATTCTCAAATGTTTTTTCAAATGTGAATTATAATACAATGTGGAATATAAATAAAAATATTTTAATTTTTTTAATTTAAATTTATTATTTATTTAAATACACTGTGAGATAAATATTCTCACTCACAAATAATTTTTATTTTTCACAAGAAATAAGGTGTTCACTTTATATTAAAATTTATATTTAATAGTAAAACACATGTAACCACAAAGTAAAAAATGTAACTTTAATCGCCATTTTAATGACTACATTAATTTTACGCTTAAGTATTGCCAAGTTTAGTTTTTGATTTGAATTTAACATTTGACAAACATTTGACATCAAATTGATAAAACATTTGATATCAAATGTTTATTTTCAAATCATTATCAAATCATATCAAAGGTTTGACTTCGTGTTTGTTGGGTGAGTTCATTGCTGGCTTGTTCTGTATTAGTTCATGCGTGTGTTTGTATTAGCCTGTGTTTGCAAGTGTGTACATTACGTGGCAACTGAGGTTTTTTACAGCTTGAGTGTTGCATTGAAATTAACTGTGAGAGTCTTCTCTTGATTTTGTGGGTGCATGTGTTTTATGCTAAAAGTGAAAATCTGTTATTAACTGTGCATTAAGTAGATTTCTCTTTGCTATTTATTGTTCTTATTTAAGTATATTTTGTGAATTTTGTATATTGATTTTTGTTGGTATTGAGGTTTTGCATTGTGTGGTTTAGTCAGTAGCTCATTGTTGATATACGCAGAAGTAGGTGTTGATAAGTGTCGATAAATTAAGGAAAATACTAAGTCGAATTGGGGCAAAATAAAAAAATTTACAAAACTATTCTAGCAAAATTTATTTTAAATAAAAAATGTTCCTAAAAACTGTAAATTTGTACACAATTCTATTTATGTAACAAATTTTTTAAACAATTGCTTATAAATAGTAAATTTTCGTTAACATTGGAAATTTTCATTCAAGAAGCATATTTTTATACAAGTGCCATATTTACAAGGTATATTTAAATTTTAAATTAAAAAAAAAACATTTTACAAAATTTTCTAATAAATAGCAAATTTTTGCTACGATTTGCCTTTTATAGCAAATTTTCGTATAAATATAAAACTTTTTGCAAAATTGCTCTTTTAAAATTAAGGTTTTTTAAAGATATCAAGTTTGGAAATTTCTTATAAACAGCAAACGATTAAAAATTAATTCTTCAAAATAACGAATTTTTGAAAAATCTATATATTTATATAAAGAAGTGTACTTCCATGTAACCACTAACTGCGAAAACGGGTCGACAATTTTCAACCAAAAGGGTATTTTATGGATAGTCTGTAGATGGTTTATGTGAAGTTTGCAAGAAATCGGCCCAGTGGTTCCGGAGATATGGCATTTCGATTTTCCTATATATTCCCATACAAATATCGACAAAATACCTTACATTTTCAAAACCATGTATCGTAATGTCTTATGTGTGCAATGACATTCGGAATAGGTCGCAAAACGGGTAAAAGCTCCTTCTTCCTATATCTTCATAATTATTTAACCGATTTCCTTAAAAATTGGCATGCCGACACTGTAACATTTAAAGTAACTTTTAGATAAAAATTCGTTGGAAATTCCAACATAGGGTAAATAAAAAGGGTAAAACGGTTAAAAGCTCCCTCTAACCTTAATTGATTATCCGATGATAGTTTCAAGTCTGGAAGGAACTAAAGGCTATACATTTTAAAATTTATGGCGTAAAATGCAGAAAAAAGGGTAAAAGAACCCTCTCTTATACCCTTTTAATTAATAAACCATACCCTTTTAATTAATTAACCGATTCTCTTGCAAATTTTATGTTCTTTTTTTCTTTTTTTTGACAAATTTTTTTCTCCGGTTATTTTACTCCGTAATTTGAACCCACCACGGCTGTGCAATTGAGTACGATTGATCGTTAAAAAATTGATGAAAAACTTTATCGAAGCTATCATTTTGAATGGTTAATAGCGAGACGAAAATGTTTTGCTGCAACGACATTCAATGATTCAAAAGCGTTCAATTTCCTTTAAGATTGGAATTTTCAATGGCAATCAATAACTCGCAAGGTCTGTTGGCGGCTTAGATTTGGGCGCACCACGTCCGATCATAACATTTTGTTATCGGTGTTCATGGCTCTGTAAGGGCTACATTTCTGTCTTTAATAGTTTTTTTTTTTTTTATACAGAAGTTGGGGGGTGGGACTTTTCGCAGAGGTGGAAAGTTTCTGATTTGCCATTCACTGGGAGTGGCCAGGACGATTCCTTTGTTGAACTGTCCAAGCAGCTAACTACTTCCGGTCTTAGACCAAGTACCCCCCGGGCAATGGCTTTGTAGCATCCGCTTTAAGGCTAGCCAGAGTTAGAAGGCGCCACAACCATGTATCCTGAATGGTCGAAAGGACGTCTCAGGAAAGTAGGCGATAACCGCTGAAACATGGTTGCATCGTGGGATTGGACACGTGGATAGCAGCCCTATCACCAATCTAGGGGACGAGGGTTAGCAGCCCACTTTCCCGAATCACAAATTGCTAACGAATCGCTAATTTTTGGCGCCCTATACTCCAATGGGAGTTAGAGGAACACATATATATATATATATTATACAGAAGTTGTATCAAAATAACACAGCTTAATTTTAGTTCAAAAATATTTAGCGTTTGGGAGAGTATATACCGAGCTTTTTAAAGACATGACTAGAATTTGCGTGGTATGAAAAAACTATTAAAGACAGATATGTAACCCTTACAGAGCCTTGAAGACCGATAAACAAAATGTTATGATCGGACTAAAAATGACACAGTGAACAAAAAACTAAAAGAGCGGTATTTCTAGGCGTGGCCAAAAAAACAATTTTTGGAATTGTTTTTACATTATCTTTAATTCTTGGGTTTTAACATGGTTTCGTTTAAATGTGCTAAATTCCTATTTCATACTATTTTTTAAACTGAAATTAATTGTTGATGGGATAAGCTATTCCTATGCGCATTTCACTGATTGCTTAGGCCAGATTGTCAGGAAATTTCATCCAAAGATTTAAAAAAAACTAAAGATATTAAACTAATAAAACTGTTAAGCGATTAAGAATTATAAGGAACAGTTTTACTTGTAACAATATCAAAGCTTAAACAAAAACAACAACAATAAACAGTGAATTTATCTTTTCTTACAATCCCGACTACAATTGGTTGATATTTTGTCAACTCTAAATGTAGTTGTAAGTAGGTAAAAACAAAAAACAAAATAAAAACAAATTACTTTATTTTATTTTGGCAGTTCAGTTTTATTTACACTGCCACATGCATATCAGCTATCAAAGTTTTTCTTGGGTTAAAAAAAAAAAAAAATTGTTTTTAATTAACATGGTTTCGTTTAAATGTGCTTAATTCCCATTTCTTATTTAACCTACAATTAACTTATTCTTTTTTGTAAATTTTAGGAATATTTATTATAAATAGCAATTTTTTTAAAAATTGTCTTTATATATAAAAAACAACTATTTGCAATCATTTAATAAATAATTAAAGTGAATATTGCATTTGCCCTTGAACATATTCATTGAAATCACATAAATTTTTTTTAAATAATTGACAATATAACTTTAAATTGGTTGTCTAAAATAAAAAAAAATTGTAAAATGTATTTAACATGTGTATATTAATAAATAAAACATTTTTATCGTTAGTTTTCAACATATAAAAAAATTATATCATAAAATGCAAACACTAATTAAAATGTCATTTTATTTATGTTTGGTTTAAAGAAGGGCAAATCCAACAATAAATGTTCTTAATTTATAAATTGTTTATTAAAGTTTTAATAGACTATTTTTATACCCTCCACCACAATTAGTTGTGAAGAGGGTATATTCAGTTTGTCATTCCGTGTGAAACTTTTTTACTATTCATCTCAGACCCTATAAAGTATATATATTCTGGGTCTTTGAGTAATTTTAAGTCGATTTAGCCATGTCCGTCTGTCTGTCCGTCTGTTGAAAACACGCTCACTTTCGAAAAACTCAAAACAAATCAACAAACTTGGTGTCAAATTGCTTGTAGTTATCCTAAGCAGTTTGGGATTGAAATTCAGCAAAATCGGTTCAATAGGATCCGAGCTATGCATCAAAATGTGGAACCACCACCTAAAAAAAATTGATAATTTTGTTACAAAAACTAACATAAATGGTGGAAAAAACTTTACTCCCGGAAAACAACTTAGTACGCCTAAAAACGTAAAAAATAATGCTATCATAACAAAATTTGGTATATCAAAGTTTTATTGGACAAGAAATAAAATTGTGTTATTTCGTGAAGATCGGTCCATAACTTACCCTGGGCCCCATATAAACCTTACTCCCGGAAAACAGTTTAGTACGCCTAAATCCGTAAAAAATAATGCTATCATAACAAAATTTGGTACATCAAAGTTTTATAGGACAAGAAATAAAACTGTGTAATTTCGTGAAGATCGGTCCATAATTTACCCTGGGCCCCATATAAACCCTACTCCCGGAAAACAGTTTAGTACGCCTAAATCCGTAAAAAATAATGCTATCATAACAAATTTGGTACATCAAAGTTTTATAGAACTGGGAAAAAGACTGTGAAATTTCGTGAAGATCGGTCCATAATTTACCCTGGGCCCCATATAAACCCTACTACCGGAAAACAGTTTAGTCTCCTAAATCCATAATTAATAACAAATCGTCACAGTTTAAGATAATAATAACATCATACAGGTATTACTCCTTAAATATTCGAACTGTCGGTGGAGGGTATCTAAGATTCGGCATAGCCGAATATAGCACTCTAACTTGTTTGATTATGAATACAATTTTAGCAATTTTTGCTTAAAAACGGTTAATAATTCATAAATAAGTTTTTATGAATATGGCTTAAAAATAATAGTATTTGACCAAGATGGCGTATTTACCGTACACCAGAAAGAAGTTTTATGGATTTGAATGAGCAATTTTTAAAACCTTGTGCGTTTCTTTGTTTATTAATGTTTTCATCAAATAAATAGTTTAACTGGTCCCTGTCCTAATTAGCTTTAGCTCTCATTTGCTCTATATTGACCTTAAAGTGTTATATTTGGTTTTACTTCAATAACATAAGTATTTTCGTTTCTTAATTATATAAATGATAACCCGTAAAAATCCTTTTTGATTTATTTTGAAACAATATTCATAGTTCTTATGGCAAACTTCATAAAAGTTTTAATCATGCATGAGATATATGGAAAATTTTGTAAACTTAAATCCTATAAAGTACATTGTACAGTGGTTTCTTTCGCAAAAGTTTGTGTCTCTTAATATTGTTTTTAACAAAAGATATATTAAACAAGAAAGAGTGCTATGTTCGGCTGTGCCGAATCTTTAATGCCCTCAACAGTCAGTTAGAATATTTTAGGGGTGGGCCCCATATGGGATCAATAAATTATTAATAAATCTTTATAAAAACGATGGTCAGTATTAAAATTCTTCGAGGTCTAGACCTACATATCCTGGTGGCGACATGATCAAGTTTTGCCTTTCAATATGCAATACACTCTCGCTTTCTCTATAAAGACTATATTTCTTCAAAAATAAATGTGCTTTATTTAAAATAAATTGTGTTTTAAAAACTCTTTTGCTTTTTTACAAAAAACTTTGAGTCAAGCTTCTATTTTGAGTTGTTTCTTTCATTTTTAAAATGAAATTGAAAATCAAATTGAGCGCCGCCTGTGCCACAGCTTGTAATTCAACCAAGTTTTGAAAATCAGTTTGTGTAAACAAGTTGAAAGTGGTTTATTGAACGTGTGGCTGCATGATATGTTAAATTATTGACCGACAATGAGAAAACTTTAAGCTTTTTTTGGGGAATATGATAAATTATGGATGGATTTTAACGACATTTTCCACTGTGATTGGAAGTCTTCAGAAACTTCGAAAGACCAAATCCTGTTAAAAAAAAATACATTATTCTTTGCGTTTTAAGGCGTACTAAAAGGTTTTTCGACAGCAGGCTTTATATGGGCGCTATGGTAAACTATAACCCGATGCTTATGAAATTTGACAGTGTTATTTCTAGACCTATACAGCTGTCACGTACCAAATTTTATTAAAGTAGCATTATTTCTTACGGCCTTAGGCGTACCAGACTCTTTTCTGAGAGCTGGCTTTATATAGAGCCAATGGTAAATTATGAACCGATTTTCGTGAAATTTAACAGTGTGATTTTTAGTCCTTTAAAACTGTGATATACTAAATTCTATTACAAAAGCATCCATTGTTACGGTGTTAAGCTGACTAAACTGTTTTTCGAGCTTAATCTTTATATATAAATTATGCACCGATCTTCACGAAATTTAACATTGTCATTTCTAGTCCCAAAAAACTGTGACGTTCCTACCAAATTATGGTTTTAGGCCTACTAAACTGTTTTCCGAGAGTAGGGTTTATATGGGGCCTACGGTAAATTATGGACCGATCTTCACGAAATTTGACAGTGTGATTTCCAATCGAATAAAACGAACTCTTGAAAAATCTTATGTCATTCCGTGCATTGTTCCACCATTTATGTAAGTTTTTGTAGAAAATTATAGATTTTTTTTAGGTGGTGGTTCAACATTTTGATTCATATCTCCGATCCTACTGAACCAGTCAATCCCAAACTGCTTAGGATAACTACAAGCAATTTGACGCCAAGTTTGTTCGTTTCTTTTAAGTTTTTCGAAAGTGAGCGTGTTTTCAACAGACGGACAGATGGACAGTCGGTTAGACGGACAGACAGACGGACATGGTTAAATCGATTTAGAATTACTCAAGGAGCCAGAATATATACACTTTATGGGTTCTAAGATAAAAATTAAAAAAGTTTCATACCGAATGACAAACTAAGTATACCCTCATTCACCACTACTGGTGGTGGAGAGTATAAAAAGAAGTATACCTTAGGTTACAAAAATACGGTTTCAGTTAAGTCTTACATTAAATGCTAGTCCTTTTAATAAAATATAAGAAAGGGGTTTCTCCAAGACTTTATCTTCTGCAGAAGCAACTATTAAATTTTCTGTAAAGAAGTTTTCTTTAACACTTATTAACGCTAGAAACACAACTGGGACGAACTGCGAATTATTCGCAACGAATATTCATCGTCAGAAATAGAGATATTGGTGTATATGAAAATGCACACAATAAAAACTATTTTTTTTAGTAAAATTAACATTATTGCTAAAACACTTTAGAAATTCCAATAAGCGGTCACCCTGTCCCAATTAAGTCGTCTTTCGTCTGCGTAAGAAATAGAAATAAACCTATCGCAGAGTTCGTAACGCACGAAGAATTTCGGTCTTCGCAATGATTGTGTGTATTTTCATACATTGCTATGTGTTTTATTTCTGATGATGAATATTTGAATGATTCGTCGTTCGTCCCAATTGTGTATCTAGCATAATTTAGTAAGCAACAAAATATCACATGATAATTTTACAAAGAAATTTTTCTGCAAATTTTTTTATTTTGTTTTGCTTTTCTTTTAGGCGTGTTCATATAACCAAGGAAACTCTAAAGTGTTTGGATGGTGACTATGAGATAGAGGAGGGAAAGGGAGCGGAACGTAATTCTTATTTAAAGGATAATCAAATCGAGACATATCTAATTGTACCAGGGGATACATATAGACCGGTGATAATTTAGTAACTTTTAAAAACTCACTAGAGATTTTATGTAAACAATTCTCGTTTATAATTTTTTCAGCATAAAAAGTCACGCAATCGTTTGCAAGTAAACGGTAATATCTCTAAAGAATTGCGTATGATGGGCCATGGTAGTATGCAGAAAAATAGTTCCAAGTAAGTTTATGTTTAATAATTAAAAAATAACTTTAAGTGCGTGCTGTACAGAAATCTCTTTCCGTTTTGTATAGAATGTTTTTATATCATAATGAAGCCGTTTTCTATAAAAAGCTTATTGATGATATGGTTTTCTACAGAAAACTTTTTAATGAAGTCATTTTCTATAGAATACTTCTTAAGAATTTTTAAATGTTTCTATGACACAGCTCTCATCGTTAATCTTCTACATGAGACAGTTTTATGAAGAAAACTTTTCGATGAAAACGTTAAGATAAAGTGTTCCCGACGAGTGCGTTTTTAATAAAATGCTTTTTGTTCAGAGCATTTTCTATAGATAAATTTACCATAAAAGTGTTTTCAGTAGATAACTTTCTGATTAGGCCGTTATGTTTAAAAAGCTTTTCAAGGTGGCTATTTTCTATAAAAAAAATTGTTTGATTAAATCTTTTTCCACAAAAAAGGTTCTGATGAGGAAGTTTGCAACAAAAACCTTTTAATGAGAGCGCTTTCAATGCAAAACTTTTAGATGAAAGGGTTTTGTATATTTAACTGATCAATAAGAGTGTTTTCTGTAGAAAACTTTTAATTGTGAGTATTTGTTTTTAGAAAACATTTTTATGAGAGTATGTTTTTCTTAAATGTTAGAGATCTTTCTTAAGAAAGCTTTTACGGCATGGGAGTTTCTATAGAAAACTTTGGCAACTGCAAAGTTCTGTAGAGAAAGCTTTTGCCACTGGACAGATATCTAATAAAGTCTTTATTCTAAACATTTTTTTTTTGTTCCTTATTCAGATTCGGTTTCAATGACAGCAGTGAATCAACGAAATATCCTGAAGACGAGGTCAATGAGTAGTTTATGAGAGCGATAGATGCTCGTAGCATCGATCATTTAAGATCGGAACACTGTAAATCAATACTTTTATCATTTAAGGACAATTCGCTGGAAAGGAAGGTATGTTTATCTTGAAAAAAAATTACAGACATAACAATTTTTCTAAATTTTAAATTTATAATATTTCCCTAAAGTACGTTACAGAACCCGATCGTATGTTGAGCGTTTATTTTAATTGCAGTTTTATAGTTCTAATTGGCACCACTTTTATGCGCTTGTGTGTCTTTCAAAGGTAAGTTTTAACTAACATTAACTTTACCGCTTTTTATTTGCTTCTATCTAACAATTTAATATTTGTATTTCTAATATTATTTCTTTTTTTTCTCTTTTACTTTCAGCAATTTTTATACTGTAGGCATTTCATGTTTAGCTGTGGCTGTTATGTTTTTCATATCCTTGGTGGTGGCATGTCATGATCTTAATGTCAAAGTAAGTTTGATGTAAAACAAATACACTTAAACCCACACAAACATATTCATGCATATTAAAATAGTTAAACTACGATCAAACTAGTTAATGTAAGCAAAAAATTTAAGTTGTTTTGTGCTGTCATAAAAACAATAAACCTTTTAGCTTTATGCCCTGGCAGTTTGTATGGTTATGTATACTGATGGCTTTAGAATTACTATCTGAGCAAATCTTAACATGGCGTTTCACTTGGCTGGTTATTAATGTCTGTCAATTTTGACCGGTTAGAAATTTTTGTGTTATTTTAAGCGATTGTTTTTTCAGAGTTGGGATAACTTTTATGATATTTTTTTAATATTTTATCTCTTCTTGGAGATATTTTATGTTCTGATTTTAGCAGATTATTTAAGAGGAATTAAAAAAAAATATTTGTCAAACCAAACTTGATAGACGACAGTTTCCTTTGGTATTCTAATATGCCAAATTGGTGTATTATTATCAGGGAAACCGAACATATGCAATTATAAGTTTCTCCTAGTGCGACCAAAAGAGGCAGAAACACATATTTATCGGTTGTAGAGCTTCTCTAAATCTAAGTGGCGATTTGTAAGGGCATATTTTTGAATATATTATTTAAAAGAGCATTTTTGCAGCATATTTTAAAGTTGATAGGGCATATTTCATCTTTTTGAATTATACTTTGATACTTGTCCAGTTTTTTAAAATGCTTATTTGTGCTTTTGCAGCGAAACAAAAAATTTTTTAAAATTCTGTATGAATGGCTTTTCCTTTGTTAATATCCATCAGTTTACCTAATGTGTTACTTCAATTTCGCAAACTTCATTTCATGTTCACTCTACAGTTGTAAGCCGAAGTTGTCACTAAATTTAAATGTTATTCCAAACATTTAAATCTTATACATACATAATAGAGGTCTGACAGATATATTTGTATTCGAGAAGTATACTTATAGTGGCAGTGAATACTTGCTCGAAGTAACAAAACAACGAAAAGAACAAAGTTTCTGAGAACAACAAATTTGTCGTATAAAATCAGTTGTGTTATTCCTTTTCTTCGTGCAGTTTACAACTTTTCAAACTTCATATTTTATATGAATTATGATTATATTATTTAGTATCCGATTAAGGTACTCACCGCTTTCTGCTTAATTAGAAGAGCTAAAAAGTTCATATGTACAACGATTGAACATTCGTCTGCAACTTGCAAACTTATGAAGATAATATTCATACCACGAACACATGAAGCCAATGTTAAAGTTCAGTAAAATAGTCACGACCTACCAAGTTCGTACACGTAGAGAAAAAGCATGTTTAAAAATGGTTACCTCCAATAACCTACCAAGTTCGTACACGTAGAGCAAAAGCATGTTTAAATATGGTCACCTCCAATAAAACTATTTTTAAAGAAAATTGTAAGCATATTATGGTTAATACAACCACATTATTGTCACCTACAGCCATATTATAGTTGAATTAGTTGTCCATCAAGAAGCCACAACTATATTATGGTTGCCTCTAAACATGTTATGGTTAAATATGACAATAATTTGTTTTACAATTAACAATAGTATTTATCTCTTTTCCAAGCGCAACATGCTATGGTTGAAAACCAACCATACTATTATAAGCGTTAAAAATATTTTAGTTATTATTCACCTTAAAATATTCAGAGACAGCCATATTATGGTTGTGGCTTCTTGATGGAGGACTAATTCAACCAGAATATGGTCATAGGTGACAATAATATTGTTAATTGAATCATGAATGAATGTTAAACATTTTCTTTGAAAATAGTTTTGTTGGCCATATTTAAGATGCTTTTTATCTACGTGTACGTGTTTGTTTGCTTATGTTTCTATATTTAAGCTGAAACCTTTAATTTTTTAAAGCTGAATGCGTTATCTTGTTTTCTTCGTATCATGACTTACAACTACAATTAATGTTGGAAGAATTCCAATCAATTGTAGCAGGGAATGTAAGAAAAGATAAACTCACTGTTTATTGTTGTTGTTTTTGTTTAAACTTTGATATTGTTACAAGTAAGACTGTTGCTTATTATACATATTTGCTTAAATGCTTTATTTGTTTAATAGTTTTTCTAAAGTCTTTGGATGAAGTTTCCTGACGATCTGGCCTAAGCAACCAGTAAAATGCTCTAGAATTAGGTTATCCCTTCAACAATAAGTTTCAGTGTTTTAATCAATAATAAAAGCACGACAAACAAAATCTTGTAAATGAAATATGTTTTAAATTTGTCGTTAAAAATACTTACTTTTTATATTTAATGTTCTTCCATTAATTTTGCTATTTAGTATTTGATTACTTGTTCGTCTATTATTTATGAATATTTATTTTATGTTTTTGTGTTTGTATTTTCCATTTATTTTTAGCTTCCGAATGGCATCAAAGAATTTTCATTACAAATTCACAGCAATCGCATGTTGTCGCAATGTTTTGCATTCCTAACAGTTGCACTGATTGCACTCACGACAGGACTATCAATGGTAAGTGTTGCAAGCATTTATGATGTGTTCTTCTTCTTCTTTATTATTATTTCATTCATTTAATTTTGCTCCTTTTTTCTGTACAAAGTAAATATTTCCTGTTTAATGCACAAACACTGTGATAAAATTTCTGTGTTGGGAACGAACGTGAGAGAAATAAATTTTTTTTTTTTTAATACAAGTAGTCGTTCGACTGTATGAAGATGGGTCCTTTGGGACCACTTATGTCGCTGTAGTTGTATAGTTATATAAAGTGAAAGAAAAAAAGGTGTTAGCGTGAGCAGTGGACATTTTGTTTTACTTCCTTTTTTTATTTTATCAATTCTGTAATAATATTTGCATTAACCTCAGGGGAAAGGGTACGTACAACAAACTTGTCACGTAACAGTTCTAAAGTGGAAGGGACCTGGTCTAGTTCTTATACTTTTTTTGAAGGGTAGTTGTCACTTTAACATGGAGATGTTCTAGGAGGGTGGTTAATTGGCACTTTTTGACGTTTCGTAAAAGGTAACTAAAATAATCTCAATAAAGACATTAAAATCATGACTGTCGCAGATATTGCCCGAGTGAACCATATTAATATGATAGATGCCCTTCATATAAAGTAAAAAAAGATAGAGTCTGCCTTAGGAACAATTGACACGAATTTCCCACAGGAAAGCTTTAGAACTTATTCATGAACACCTGTGGGAATAATACTTTTGGTTGGCTTTTTTTTAAGAACACTCATCTGTATATGACTCTAGCGCAAAAAAAGCTGAACAAATTTTATTTTTAATTATCAAAAAGTAATTTAAATTTTTGGGAATACAAAATTTTAATTTCAAAAGATTTTGTTATTCGTGCGTAATTCCCAGTTTTTATTCCTGACAAAAACACTTGATATTTATTGTTGATGGGATAAGCCATTCCTATGCGCATTTCACTGGTTGCTTAGGCCAGATCATCAGGAAATGTCAGGAATAAAAACTGGAAATTAAGCACGAATAACAAAATCTGTTGAAATTAAAATTTTGTATTCCCAAAAATTTAAATTACTTTTTGATAATAAACTGGCAAGTGCACGGCCTAAAAAACACTGAATTGACAACATCTTTTGTAAGTTGTTGTTGTTTTTATTTTGTTTTTCTTAACCTACTTACAACTTCAATTAATGTTGAGAGAATTTCAACTAATTGTAGTGGGGAATGTAAGATGAGATAAACCCACTGTTTTTTTTTATTGTTGATGTGTTTTGTTTAAACTTTGATATTATTACAAGTAGAACTGTTGCTATAATTCTTATATGTACGTTTAACAGTTTTATTTGGTTTAATATCTTTAGTATCAAAGTTATTTACGGGAATACAAAATTTATTATTAAGATTTTTGTATGACGTGCTAAATTCCCAATTTTTTATATATGATAAATACACTGAAATTTATTGTTGAGGGAAAGCTAGTCTCTATGCGCATTTCACTGGTTGCTTAGGCCAGATCATCAGGAAACCTTTTCCAAAGATTTTAGAAAAGCTAAAAATATTATACAAATAAAACCCTAAAGCGAATAAGAATTTCAAACACTCAAAGTCTTACTTGTAACAATATCAAAGCTTAAACAAAACACCAACAATAAACAGTGAGATGTAAGAAAAGATAAACTCACTGTTTATTGTTGGTGTTTTGTTTAAGCTTTGATATTGTTACAAGTAAGACTTTGAGTGTTTGAAATTCTTATTCGCTTTAGGGTTTTATTTGTATAATATTTTTAGCTTTTCTAAAATCTTTGGAAAAGGTTTCCTGATGATCTGGCCTAAGCAACCAGTGAAATGCGCATAGAGGCTAGCTTTCCCTCAACAATAAGACTTTGAGTGTTTGAAATTCTTATTCGCTTTACGGTTTTATTTGTATAATATTTTTAGCTTTTGTAAAATCTTTGGAAAAGGTTTCCTGATGATCTGGCCTAAGCAACCAGTGAAATGCGCATGGAGGCTAGCTTTCCCTCAACAATAAATTTCAATGTATTTATCCAATATAAAAAAATTGGGAATTTAGCACGTCATACAAAAATCTTAATAATATCTTTAGTTTTTCTAAAATCTTTATGGATGAATTTTCCTGATGATCTGGCCTAAGCAACCAGTGAAATGCGCATAGGAATAGCTTATCCCATCAACAATAAATTTCAAGTTATTTTATTTTTAATTTAAAAATTTTAGAAAAATAACTTGAAAACTTGTTCATTAGACCTATAACCAAATTTTTGGCATAGTACATCGGAGTGGCCAAGAATGTTTTAGTAATGAAAACACCTGTATCCCGTCGTTTTGCGAAAAAAACCTCACGCAGGGAAGCAAATTTCTAAAACCTTCCAAGAAAATTCGAACCGCGATGACTTGTAAACCGTAAGAAAATTTTTAAATCTAAAGCAGTGGATAAATTCCAAAATAGCATTTAAGTGATACGTATAGGAATATATACAAATATCAGGTTTTCAAACTTCAACCCGATCGCTGCGTGAACTTTTTTAACAATCCGAAAAAATTATTATATATTTTATTATTAACTTTTAGTATTCTACACGACTATACTATGCCGTTCTAAATTTTCGCAAAAAGTGTTAAAAAGTTATAGCCCTATTATACATACATACATATCTTTGGCATTTTAACAAAACATCTTAAGTCGAGATAAGATAGCAAAAAAGTTTTTAAAAAAGTTCGGTGAAGCAATAATTTTCATTAAATAATAAAATAAACCAAAATTAAAGAAAAATTCCATTTAGAATACAAAATTTTAAAAACGTTAACAAAAATGTATTTTGAATGAAAATTCGTATGACTAACAGCATTTATTTCAACTTTTTAAACTTTTTAAATTCGACTTTTTGTCAAAATTCCACAGATTTGTATCTAAAGGGTCTTCTTTTAAGCCCGATAGAGCTACCGAAAGGGTTAGCTGACAAACGAACTTTTATACAGGGCTCAGTTTTTGGACATTTATGATCAGTGTACTCCGGCAAATCAACATGCACTGAAAAAATTTTCTTCACAGATCCAATGAAATTTACATTAAAATTCAACCTATGTAACCTTTCATTGGATTAATGAAGGATTAATAAAATCAATGACAAAATTTTCATTGATTTTATGAATCCTAATTGAAAAAATGGATAAAATAAACGTTTGTCATTAAACTAATGCAAAATTTGCATTGATTTTATGAAACATTTCATTAAACCCATGAAAGGTTACATAGGTTGAATTTTAATGTAAATTTCATTGGATCTGTGAAGAAATTTTTTTCAGTGTGGATAGAATCACGCTTGAACTGCGCTACCAAATGATTCAGATTTTCTTTGAAAATGATTCATGGATGTCTTGTCATCAAATTGTGTTCCTAGATGATGCTCATTTTTTGATTAATGTTTTTTTTTTTTTTTTTATTAGAGTTTCTACGCGGGCGGGACATTTTTTTAAATTCATCCCGCGAAATTTTGTCCGTTAATTCTCGGGAAATTCAAATAAATTTTTTTAAATTTGAATTTGTTAGATAGTTAAAATCAAAAACGAGCAATAAAAACATATTCTTTACTAAAATTACTTAAAACTACCTACAAATCATACTATTTTTCCTACGCCAATTAATCAACGGTCTTTATATTTAATTACTGATGAAATGTCTAAAAAGCTTCTTGAAGTAGAATACAAAGGCCAAAAAAAAAGAAAATTAATTTTACAAAGTTGCTATAAATAAAACCCACTAAATTGTTGGGACTGTTATATGTATATGTGTATATTCTTTTAAAAAAGTAAAAACTTTTGTCTTGAATTCATTTAATGAAATCATTGTTTTATTCAAAGAATCACGGGATTTTTGTTTCGTTTTCCGGGAATAGAAAAAGTCCGCGAAATTAGAAACCCTAAGTGGCACCAATTGCTAGCATACCCTACAGACTTCATTACATCCAGAAAAATACACCATTTGGTGCGGGTTACACTTCGTACAGACAGGTATTTAGCCCTAAAAGTCGCTCAAAAGTATTTTTTTTTTTTTCATTTAAAATTTTTTATTAGTATTTTATTGGATTTAAAGGTAGGTTAGGGTGTTTCAGTGTAGAAAAAGGCAAAAAACATTATATTAAATCTTATTTATTCGTCATTTTTTACAGTATCGTATTTATTTTCAATATTAACGTTGAAAAAATTAAAAAATTTTATTGAAATTCTTGATTAACCTAGTTTTTAAAGCCCATGTATTAAAAAAATCCTAAAAATTTAGGGGTGGATTGGGGTGGCTGTTTTTTGCTTTTTAAATATCTGGAGGGTCTGTTCTACAAAATACTACCAAATTTTAAGCTCAGAAATGAACAGAAATAGTTTGAAACCTCTGTGAAATAAGAAAATGTGTGTGTTCTTTTTTTTTGCATTTGAAGAGCTTAACCATTAAAGGAAAAAAAACTAATCAATAATTAGAATCAATGTAAAACTTAAGTTTAAATAAAGCACATAGCTGATTGAACACAATCCATAATAGAAACTAACACAAAATCTACTTTATCACCATAAAATGAATATTTGAAGACACTAAAGTTTTGAGCGTATCGAACAAATCATACGAACACGTTTTTCGAATGTTAACTTCCGACTGACTTTATGCAGCTGGTAAAAGGTTGAACTGCGCCATGTTGGTTCTATTGTTTCGAGGGGTTACCTGACTTTTAAAAAATAACAGTAAAAAGGGTGTTGTGCTAATAAAAAAAAAAAATGAATTTTGAGCGACTTTTAGAGCCAAATACCTGTCTGTGCGTCGATGGCAGCACACAAAAAACTGTTTGTCATTTTTTTGTTTTTTTTTCAGTTTAACTGTTGGCTTAACGGGCACCGCAGTGGTGCAGTGGGTAGAACTCAAAGATCTTCCGACGATAGAATGTGGTGATTCTTGAAACATGTAAAGATCAACCCGGTTCGAATCCCAGCTCAGCCAGGAAAAATTATCGGAAAATTTTAATAAAAATTACAAGTTGTGAAAATTCCTTCCCTCAGTGAAAATAATTTAATGAAAATTAAGTTTGATGAACTCAAGCCTAATTAACCCATTAAAGACTGAACCCCGATTTCGTGGTACGATTTTGATGAAATTTTACACATTTGATATTATGGGCATTTATATTGACATTGCGTTTTTTTTTTATTTTTACCTGTCAAACCTTGGCCCCTAGACCATGGGTATTTTTCTACCCACTTCGCTCTTAAAGAGTTCTAAAACACAAGATTTTTTGTAAACCAAAAATTCAAAAAATTCATTTATTGCATACATTGATGTGTGTGTTGTGTGCTTATTTCACTATGTACGTTGAATCTGTCCCAGCGGGAAAAGAGGGAAGTACGGATGCCTTCTAGAGGGCCTTTGTATTCCATCTTTTGAATGAAAAGGATGGTTAAATTTTAAGGGCCTATGTTGATTTTGAATAAAACACCAATTATTTAGGAAGATATTGTCATTTATTTTTATTATGAAAATATAAGTATGGTTCAATCATGTATGGAACAAAATATCGGCCAAATGACCGCCGCGACCTCGGCGCTACACCTCCATCCGATGGTCTAAATGTTCGATGACGCTGAGGCATAATTAAGATTCTATGCCGTTAATGGGCCGAATTATTTCATCCATCTTGAATTGTTGCTTGCTTATCGACGTACACCTTTTCTGTCAAATAACCCCAAAAAAAGAAGACCAACGGTGTCAAATCAAATGATATTGGCGGCCAATTGACATCGCCACCACGTGAGATAACACGGCCATTGAATTCGTTGCGCAAAAGATCCATTGTTTCGTTAGCTGTGTGGCACAGTCCTGCTGAAAGCACATATCGTCCACATCCATATCTTCCAATTCGGGCCATAAAAATTTCGTTATAATCTCACGATAGCGAACACCATTCACAGTAACTGCCAGACCGGCCTCATTTTGGAAAAAATACGGCCCGATGATGCCGCCAGCCCATAAGCCGCACCAAACAGTCACTCTTGTGATCGCTATGGTTTTTCGACAATTATTCTTGTATTATCATTCGCCCAAATGCGGCAGCTCTGCTTATTGCCGAATCCACTGAGGTGAAATTGTGCCTCATCACTGAATCACGAAGTGCACGATGTGCATTTTGATTTGAACGCCCATATTAATAATAAGCCATAATAAGGTGAGGTTCACATTCAACATTGGCCCTTTACAAGGCTTGCTCGCTTTATTCCACTCTCATATCTTTTTACACACGTTGTCATTGCTCTCGCTTCTTTTGCAGTTACATAAGAATGGTAACGGGATCAAAAACAATTCTTTTGCTTTTGCTTGTGCGAAAAAACATAACAAAAAATGTTACTCCTTCTCTTCTCTGTTGTCATAGATGGGAATGTGGAATGTTTTATATTTTATACGAAAGAGCCGAGGCCTTCTTAATAATGCTTTGGATGCTGCTATGGTGTATGCCAGGAATTTACACTGCATGCTAAGAAAACCTGAAGGATCTCCAATCATGAGTCAATTTTATTTCATGTGAGCGTTGTTGAAGCATTGGTGTAAGAGAAAAAGTTGCCACAAATGCACAAGAAATGGCAAAGCGCATGGAGAGCTTTTACCATATGATAAGCCATATTATTCAGCTTGGCCGTTTTGGACAATGTGAAGCAAAACTGAGTTTGGTTGTACAAAATGCAAATTTTAGTAACACCCAAAGGCTTGTTTTGCACATTTTCATGCTGGTGTCCCAAATAATAATAATAATAATAATAAATAGTTCATTTTACATAAAACATCGCATTTTTACTTGCCAAAATTTAAAAAAAAACTATGTGTTTTGAACCCTCAGACAGCGAAGTGGGTATTTAAATACCCATCTCATTGAATCAAACCTGTGGTCAACGTTATTGGCCCACTTTAGCTAATATTTTTTTCTAAAGCAGAGCACACCTAAGGCTGTAAGTCACCAAGAGGCTTTTCCGATTTTCCACTCTCCCAATTTTCCAGAGCCGTTGTCGTTCACTTTTTCCAAATATTAAAAATTGATAACTTGTAAGCCGCTAACTTACCCATTTAAAGGGGGCAAAATTTAATTTCAAAAATTTGTTTAAGTAGTCTTATCCTTTCTTTATCTATCTGTAAAAACCAATTTCCGATACCTCTTACCAGAAGTTGGCCAGAATTTTTCTACGAAGGCTCTGTTTTTGGGTATTTAAATACCCATCCGTCCTTAATGGGTTAAGGGAATATCAAAAATTGGGAATTGACAGTTCAACTAAGAATCAAAATTGTTCTTATTATATTAATTTATAAATTATTGACCGATTATTTCTTAATGAACGCCGTCAACGCTAAGATTAACATTTAGACGATATTATTTATAGAAATAAATATTCAAATACTGTCCTTTGATAATAAAAAAAACATTTGATTTATATATTTTTTATTTTTTAACTCCCTACGCCTTTTCTCACTAAAATCTATCCCCAAAAATTATTTAAATCCACAAAATGCAAAGAAATTTCCCTCTATGGCAACACTGTTTTTTCGTTAACACAAGAGTTTTTAAAAAAGGAAAATTATAGTAACGATGTGAAAGTTTGCACTTACGGTGGGTTTACATTAAACGAATTTTTAGCCAACTTTGATATTAGATATAAAAAAAATCCAAAACGTATAGAAGTATGAGCGTGTAAGTAAAGAGTGGTTCAACCATACTGCACGATGTTAATTGTGAATCACACCTTAACGTCAAGGTTTTTGCCCAACTTAATTTGACATTTCTTTGTTTTAGTGTTTGACAAAGCCTTTTTCGAAAATGGACGATAAAATCAAAATGCATTTTCTGCACTTCGTAATTTTTTTTTTTTTTTGAATAAATGTGTCCACAATCGGGAGAATTGTTCGCAAATTTCAGCAAACCGAGTCTGAAGGAAATGAGAAAACACCTGTTTGTGCTCACCCATTGCATTTACGGGCTGGCGACGTCATCGGGCCGTACTTCTTCCAAAATGAGATCGGCAAAGCAGTTACCGTGATGATAACGGACTTCTTGTGGCTAAAAATTGAGGATGTGGACCTGGGCGATATGTGGTTCCAACAGGATGGTGCCACTTGCCACACAGCCAACTAAACAATGGCCCTGCTATTTAACGTCGTTGCGATGTTAATTGGCCGCCACGATCATGTGATTTTACACCGTTGGACTTCTTCTTTGGGGATATTTAAAAGAAAAAGTGTATGTCAATAAGCCAAGAATTCACCACATTAACGACATTGAACCTTAATGACGTGTTAAAGAGAATTGAAAATATGAACTATCGGCTAGAGGTATGCCACCGAAGCCGTGGCGGGCTTTTCGCCGTTATTTTGTTTCACACATATTTGTCATAGATACTTCTAGCATTTGTAACGACGTGTTTTTCACTTTATGCTGGGGTAGAGCACGCGGCTTCCAGGAGTCCCTTACAAACCATTTATTTCTATTTGGCCAGAGAAATAATACACATTCACACTACTGTTCTTTTCTAAAACGTTATGAACCGTGCGTTTATTTTTTAAATTTTACAGCTTTGATACACGATTATATTCTACTGGGATTATGAGAGCTTAGACGGGATTGACAACACGCACTTGTGGCCAAATCGAATCGCAAGCGAGAGAGAGAGTTTGACGGTAACACGATGAGCACAGTGAGTTGGCGTAACACCGCATGGGGGGCTAGAAGAACCGCCGAGTAAAGCTGCTGTTGCCGGGATTTGCATTGTTGTTCGTGTCCTGGCGTTAGTCGTATGAACAAAGAAGCAGGCCAGTGGAATTTTGTAGAACCGCTGTTCCCCTCTTCCTGTGCCTTTTTTTTATTATAAAAAAATAATTATCTTAAAACTTTTTGTTTTATTTACAATTAACACCGTGCGTTTTGGTTGGTGCGCCCTTTATAATAATTTGTAATAGCCTACAGCTGAAGAATTCCCACAGGATGTTATGTATAAGTTTTGGGAAATTATAAAAATGATAAGACAAGTTGTTACGCTTTACAACAAATAAGGCCCTTTATAAAGCCAGTGTTAACTCTTAAATGCACTTGTTTTATGTGTACAACACCACTTCTTAATGCAAATTTCTCATATCTAACGGTAAATGTTTGCAAAAAAAAAATGTATTCTCTTAAATCAGCTTTGCTTTTAACTCCTTATGTGCGAGTGATGTGATTTTTATGTTTCCTGGTTAACTTCAAAAGAATAAAGCTGTCCCATTTGTTGCAAAGGGGTTTCCACAGTTGCGTCGTATTTAATTTTCGGTTCGTTTTAAAGTTCATTAAGTTTTTTCTTTTTTTATTATGAGTGCAAATAGCTCTAAGAAATTTAATTAATTTTTTTAAACAAAAAAACAAACCGCAAGTCTAACCGTTTTAAAAATAATGAACGCAACAACTTTCATTATCACTTCATTAAGCGTTAAGCATATTTTTATTTTACACTAAAATAATAAATACTTAAAAATGTCAATGCAAAAGAAGTAGAAATATATTAAAAATTGCAATTAAGCTGGCAAAGTACTCAAGTTTGATACAAAAAGTCACAAAGTGCGCACAAATTGGTACTAAAAGTCTTTTACTACTTTTTGTGCAAATCTAGAATTCACACTTTTTATAAAAAAAAATTTCTACAAAAAGCCACTTTTAACACAAAATTTAAAGCATTGTATGCAAAAAGTGTTAAACAAAAGGTTTCATTTGATACAAACGATAATTTTTTTTATATAAAAAGTTACTATTAAAACAGAAAGTCACGTTTAAAACACTTAAGTAACTCTTTATTCATAAAGTTACTTTATTTATTATGCAACAAATTACCTTTTATTCAAAAAGCCATTACTACGTATGATTAATAATAATAACAATAACACATAAAACTGTGTGCACTCTGGAATTTTTCTACCTCATTTCTTTTAATAATAGCAACATTTTCAAACACAAAGTCATATCAAATTATGCTGCTTAAGTACACTTCAGATAAAATTTGATAAAAAAAACGAAAAAAAAAATGTATGTAAATTCTAAATCATATTTAATCTTACGATTCTTTGCAACAAGTTGTTTGTTGTTCTGCCTTTATTTTACCTTCTTTATTTTGTTTATGCCATAAAGTCACTAACATTAACTAACAAAAAAAAAAAAAAACTCGACGATGTTTTTTAAAAGACATAAAAAAGTTAAACTGACAAGCAAACAAATACTTCCAGAGCAAACTAAGAGCTAAAAAAAATGTTTAAAAAAATAATAAAGAACGAACGAACATAAAAAAAGAACAAGCACACATTTTGCAAAAAAAACACACACATTAGTGGTATTCACACCGAACTTTTTAATTTGTTACTCGGTAGTTTGTTAAAATTACCAACTGTGATCGACCCCCTTTTTAAAACTTTGTTAGTCTGGTTACTTTCGTAGTAAAACAGCTGATTTATTGTTCTGACACAATTTATTATTCTGAAAAGAATAAAACATGCCACGAGAAAGTGTAAAAAAAAACAATTGTAAACCATTTTATTACTAATGCTTTGACACAAATAACGTTTGCAGACGGTAAGTAGACAAGATTTATCTTTTCTATTTAGTTACCAACTAACAACTATTTTATCAGGGGTGCCGTGTCGATAATTTCCCAGTAAAAATTTCGCCTACTTTTTCAAAATGAATAGCTTCTTTAACTCATTATTTTGTAGCTTTCATCTATAACTACATCTACAACAACTTCTATAACTACTTTTTTCTGGATGTATGCAAGTAAAAAAAATAATGACTTACTTTTTAATGCGTTCATTTTGGGACATCCCTTGTAAAATTCATTGGTTCTTTCAGTAGAATTGTAAGTAGTGCTCTTATGTTTTTCTGATTACTCAACACATTATTTTGTAGGCGAAGTTTTTACTGGGTTGTTAAATGTTGATCCGGTAGCGCGTTTAATATACAAAAACAAAAAGTAACTATTAACGACTAACAAGCTCGGTGTGAATACCACTATTGTAACAAAGAGCATTGTCAAAGAAATGTTTTGTGTTCTTTCACACATTTTGAATGAATGTGTTTTTTTAGATGTAAATGAAACATTTTTGTAAATTATCTTTTAAAAAGTGTTAATAAAAGAGATTTTACGCTTTTTTTATAAGAATATTAAAGATACCGGTAATTAAATTAATTATTCGATTAATTAAAAATTTTTGATTATTTTATTAATTCTTATTTACGTCAAGAATGAAAGATTATCAATAACAAATTTGATTAATTTTCATGTTGTAAAATTCCTTTCTTCATAAAAATAATTTAATAAAAATTAAATTTCATGAACTTAAGCCTAATTAAAAATATTAAAAATTTGGATTAAAAAACCATAAATAGTTCAACAAAATAACCACAATACTAATTAATTCTTATTTTGTTTAATACCTGTGTAATACGCAAATAAATATTTAATAAAACAGAAGATTAGTGATGAAGGGCGTAGAGGCGCTGGCTTGATAAACAATGTGGCATGAAATGTAAAATCAAGCAACAATTTGAAATTGAATAGTAAAATTTAAGAATTTAATATTAAATTGCATCTTGTGAATTGCAACAATAAACGTAACGCCTGTTCGTGTACGAGTTTTCAAAAGCGAATACGAATATTGTTGCTGGACTATGTCGCATTGAATGAAAAATTTACATAAAATTTTACAATCAACAATTTGACAATTTTTTTTTTGTATACAATTATCGTTCGTACTACCGAAGCCCATCTGGGTGGTTCTTTAGTGTTTGATTCATTTGTTTAGTACACCTAAGACCGTACAAAATAATGCCATCAGAATAAAATTCAATACTTCACAGTTTTATATGACTATAAATCACACTAATAAATTCCGCGATGATCGGTCCTTAATTTACTATAGGCCTCATATAAAGCCCACTCTGGTAAAATAATTTAATACGCCTAAACCGTAGCAGATATAGATATTGCGGTAAACTTTCTTCCAACTTAGCTTCATATGGCCAGAAAATATGTTATGCAATTTTGTGATATACGGTCCATAAAAACCTTGAATCCATTTTAAACAGCCTTCTGAAATTCACTGCTGTATTGAAATTTATGTTTTTTAATACCAGAAATCACTCTGCAGAATTTTGGGATGATTGGTTCATAGAAAATCATTTAAGTTCGGCTTAAACTGTTACGAATCATGATATTTTACTCTAACTATTTAAAATTGCTAAAAAAAGCATAAAACTTTCTGATTGTCGGTCAATAATTTAATTTATGTATGCCTAAACCGCAACCAATGTTAATGCAGATGTCTGTTTTTATAAATATAAACTAATAATAAATAAATAAAAACTGTCGGTGGAGGGTATCAAAGATTCGGCACATACGAATAAAGCACGCTAACTTTTTTTTTCTTAAAAATAATTTTTTTTTGCCAGTAGGCGCCTAGATTTAATTTTCCTCTACATTATATTCATTGGCCCAACATTTTTTTAACATTAGGGTAAAAATATGGCAGCATATATGGCCAAACTGCCAGATTGGCCATTTTCATATAAATAGTAGAACTATTGTGAAGTAGAAGGGGACAAACTGCACTACGCTGGTTTTTTATCTCTTTTATAACACATACGAAGCTTTAGATGATAATTGTGTAACTGAAATAGGTAGACCACTAAATTGCTCTAAGAACCCGAACAATAATATAGTTATTTACACTACTTGTTTGCCGTATGATCTATATAAACCTTAGAAACATGATTTTAAAAAGCAGACTGCCCTATTTACGCAACTGCATTGATATACAGAAAAACAGTGGACAGGGGGACATTTTTAAATCAACTTCTTTTTATATATATCGAGCCCTAACCGCGAAAATAACGTAAGCGACATCATTTTAAATTTTCGTTTTTTTTTTAATAAATGACTTCCATCACCCAATAAAAAATTTTATCATTTTGCGAAGCACTAATGGTAAATTTAAAAAATAAGCGCACAATTATGCGCTACGCAATAAGACATTCAGAAATGCAGTAAAGTAAGTGAAAGAACTCTCAACAACTTTAATAAAAAAAAAAAATAACATTTAAAGTGCTACGGCATTCCCTTACTACGAAGCAGGTTTGTAAGGGAGAGCTTCAAAAATAACTGTAAAAAAACAGTCAGTGTATTAAGCTGATCGTTACATTTAACAATTTTTATATGCGCTGAATAATGTGCTTATTGTGCCAAAAATGTATTGCTTCAAAGTGGGAACTCGCCATATAAAATTCATGTCTTCCGTAAGCGCAATGGTAAGCGAAACTTTTATGTTTCTCCCTTACAAACCTGCTTCGTTGGAAGCTCCATTTTTTATTGGGCATCTGCTAAAATGTCATGGTGACATAAGGTACCGTTACGATTTTAAAGCAGGAACAACTTTATCGTAAGCGACAAATATTATACAAAATTTATATGAATTAAAATAAAAAAACTCTCTCCTGTAAAATTGGATTTTTCTCGCTTATGTTTAAAAATGTGAAATAGGCCTTAAAATAAAAAAAAAACAAATTTATGCGAGCTAATATACATTGTAACATTCAGTGATGGGTATAAAAAAACAACAACAATATGGGATTTTATGAACAAAATTAGAGGCATGCTTGGTGTTTTGCTTAGGTTAGGTTAGAAAGGACGGTGCGAAGCAAACTTCACACCCTTAGCCAGAGACCATATGGTCAATTGTGACGCCTTAGATAGTGAAATAGTTATGATATAAAGAAGAGGAGAAGTAAGCGTAAAAGCACAGGAAGAAGAGAAAATAGTGAAAGACAAAAATTTGGACCGCACAAGCAAAAACAAACTTACCAAACTGGTGTTTTGCTTATATCGCAGCCATTTATGGACCGATCTGGCATAATTTAAATTCCAAAATTATAAGAACCATATGTTGCAGAAATATTTAACAATTAGGTCCTGACAATATTTGGTATCTTCGGAAAACCTATTTCAACATACGGATGAGCAGACGAACACATTTAAATCAACTTCGATACCCAAAAGTACCTCCGGAATAAATATACTTGATAGGGTCTTTACTGAATATTGCAGAAATTATAAACAGAATGACAAACTTATATATACCCTTGTCAAGCTCTGGTGATGGGTATAAAAAGTGTCAAAGAAGTTTCTAAGAAAAAAAAAGCCACGTCATACAGAACTTTTTGTTTTTTATATAGCGCTGCTATTTTTAACGAAAAGTTCTCTTTTTGCATATTGCACTAACCCCCATATTCTTAAAAAATATTTTTAATTTTTAATAGATTTATTGAACAACTTTTGGAACTTAAATTTGAAATTGATGCTTATTTATCTTGTTTCTTTACAATGTTCAGTTATTCGTAATATTCATTAACATATAATGCTTGACATTATTTGAAATCAATTAATGTTTGTTATCTATAATTCTATTCCAGTTTCAAGAAATTATACTGAATTCTGCCAGTACACCTACAAGTTTGACTACTTCTCAAAATACCAACACAATGTACAGCTATAGCAACAATAGCACCAGCAGTTACAACATTAATATAAGTAGCAGCAATACAACAACAATATTATTTGATGATATAATTTATGAAAATACAATAAAAACAGTAGCAAGAACAACAATGACACCACCCACCTATGAAGAAACAGCAGGTGCAAAATTCAAATACTTTGACTGTGATTATTATTTAGCCATTAATGTAAGTAGTCCAGCAATTGGTACGGGTGTCTGTAATTGAGTCGATGGAAACACAGTGTGTCTATTTCGGCTTTTTGTTACATACAATAGCTCTGTTTCTTTAAATTTTGGGTAAAATTCGTGAAAATGGGAATAAGAATAAGTTTATTTTATAGAGAGGCAAAAGTACGGGAACACAAAATACCATATTTTAAACACAAAGTGTATAAACATTTGTTTTATTAAATATACAATTTTTTACAGCATTTTTTATATATTTTTTAATAAACCTGTTTGATGAGTTCCTAAACGTCAGTTGCAAAACTACTCTTATCATTTAGCTTTAGAATTGCTCTTGGCTAATTAACGTACACTTTTTCTTTTAAATATCCCCAAAGAAAGAACCTCCAACGGTGTAAAATCACATGATCGTGCCGGCCAACAAACATCTCCACGACGTAAAATAGCAGGGCCATAGAATTTCTCGCGCAAAAGAGCCATTGTTTCGGCGGCATGAAATAACCCTCCAATTTTGAAAATGAAATAAACTCCGAACGAAATGAATAAACACCCCAAACAGATGTGAAATAATACCCTCATTTCTGAAATTCAATAAGACCCCAATATTTATAATACAATTAACTGTACAGTTTTGTATTAAAGAATCATGCGATTAATAGCAATTGCGATTAAAAGCATGGTTGAGACTTCGGCCGGACGCAAGGATTTTCTTCTCCATGATATGCTTATCACCGGATTCGATAGCTAACAGGGGTGTTCTGGAAATCGAAAACGCAAAACGCATGAATTTGGAAGATGCTATTAATACACTTTTAATGCAGTTTTTAAAATTTATAAAATCCTGTTTAAAAGAGAAATATTTGTACAATATTTGTCATAAAGTTATTGCATAACAGAAATCGTATTAAAATTATTGGGTTTTGCGTTTTCCATTTCCAGTACACCCCTGTTAATCTTCTCTGCATAGCCGGCCTTCGGGCGGACGCAAGGATTTCCTCCTCTATGATATAACAAATACCGGCTTCGCTAATTAAATCATTTCAACATAGGCCTAGCGCAAGCCCAAATTTAGGAGCTTTACTTAGTGAAAACGGTGTTTGAGTGCCCCGGTAGGCTAGCTAGTAGTGAGCTAGTCTATCAACCCCGGGGTTGCGGGTTCGATTCCCGCCAGAGACTCTGGTTTCTTTCCTGCAGACAAGCTTCGCGGGGATTAGCATCGGGAATTAAAAAAAAAGCCTAATTAAGAATATTAAAAATTTGGATTAAAAAGAAGGCGGTGTTTGTTATACCATAGAACAGAAAGTCCTTGCGCCAAAAAACGTTATCGTAATAAATTTAAAAATCAAATAACTAGTCCCCAAAACATATATTGGGTCTTTATTTCATAATAATTTGTTGGTGAATTTTTTCATTTCCCACAATTAAGAAAATGAAATAACACCTGAAACAAAAAAAAAAATACCCCTAAAATTCGTGGTTGCTTTCCTCTGTACAAACTTTTGTTGGGTTATTTCATTATTTTGTTTCGGGGGTTATATTTTGAGGGGTTATTTCATGCCACCTATTGTTTCGTTGGCTGTGTGGCAAGTGGCACCATCCTGTTGGAACCACATGTCGCCCAGGTCCATATCCTCAAGTTTTTGCTACGGCAACTGCTTGGTCGACCTCATTTTTAAAGAAGTACGACCCCATGACGCCGCCATCCCATAAACCGCACCAAACAGGTGTTTTTATATTCCCTACAGACCCGGTTTGCTGAAATTTGAGCAAATTATCCCGATTGTGGACGCATTTGGTCGAATATGCTGACCATCAAAATCACGAAGTGCATTTCGATTTGAACGCCCATTTGCGTAAAAGGCTTCAACAATCTTAATGTCCTTATTTATTGTGTTCCTCTCCATGGTTGAATTTGTCAAACACTGAAACAAAGAAATGTCAAATTAAGTTGGGAAAAAAACTTGACGTTAAGTTGTCACTCACAATTTACATCGTGCACTATGGTTGAACCACCCATTAACAATGTAACCGTGCAGAATTTAGCAATGTTAACTGTACAAATCAGTTACCGATTAATACACAATATACAAACTGTGCATCGTTAAAGTTGATGTTACATTTTTGACTTTGACTGCAAAGTATTATGATGTTTTGAACTCAACAAACAGGTTTTGTCTCTTTTATTTTGTGCTTCAACAGCTGTATGATAATTAACATAATTTGTTCTAAGAAAAAGTCTGGGCTGTTGTGTCAAAGATGAAGAAATGCGCTCTCATTTACACAAATTGACAATACAAGGACGATTCTCGTGCGATTTGGGTTTACAAGAAATCCCAAACCAGAGTTAAGAAACAGACCTATTTAACATACAAAAATTATAATAAATATATTTTATTCAATTTGCTTTCTTTTGTCCTTCTTGTCTGCTCTTATTAATTTTTCGCTTAATCTGTATCCCTGTCATTTAGACCTTTTTGTTGCTGACATTACTTTCCATGATGACCTGTGCCACTTATCAAGTTCTACGCATTTTATTAAAGTCGATTTTATTGTTGATGGCCTCGGCTTATTACATTGGATTTTCCATTTATTTTCTGGTGCAGGAGGAAATAGATTTAATTTTGGAGTAAGTTTTTCTTTTACCTGTTTTTTTTTTATTTATTTATTTTTTTGTAGAAAAACTTGTTGCAGTTAAAATGTATTCTCCCCCTTAATATGAAATGTTCCGTCATAAAATAAAAAATAATTTACAAAACATGTTGAATTAAACATGAACTTGTTATTGCATATGAAGAAGTGATAGGACGAGGAAAGGTATGAGTGAGGGTCACCACCAGGCGATAACAAATTCATCTTGATGCCAAAAGTTGTTAAGAGTTTATCTTGTTTTGTGCGTTTATATGGGAATTGATGTACGTTTGTTATTACGTGTGTTCAGTAAAATGTTTTGGTAATGAAAGAAATACAAAGTTAAATGGAGATAGAGTAAAAAAAAATTTAGTGGGAAACTTTATACTTAAGATTAAAGTAGCATTATTGTTAAAGATAATAATATTAAAATGTTTAATGTCGTATTGGTTTTTGCGATTTTTGTGAAATCGTTGGTCTTATTTCACCTTGGGCGTATTGTTAATATTCTATTAATATTAATCATACGCTTAAATATTCTATGTATTTCCAAATATTTAGCAATGAAACTTATTTAAAACGTCAGATGTGAGTAAGTCTGATGTCAGAGTTGGCGCTAGAAGCTATAATATAAGATGGCGATACATGCCGCTTATGTTTTTCTTATGTATTTGCTCAAAAGATGTCAGAGTGAGAGCAAAACTTAATCCGAGTTTGTGCTACAAAGCACGTTGTGTAATGGTTTCTAGCACGTTGTAGTTTATTTTCTTTTGTTTTTCTGTTATGGTTTTTTTTCTTTTTTGTACATTAAAAAAATTTTTTTTTGTGAGTTTGAGATAATTTGGTAAATTTTTGTGTGTTAAATTAAATAAAAAAAGAAATTAAACAAAATAAAATAAACTTGTTCGTTAAATAATAAAGAACTGCAAATGTTAAACTATAAATCATGTTAACATGGCCACATAATGTTATTGTCAATTCATGCTATGCCGCTCATACAGGTTTGACAATAACATAATAAGACACTGTCGAATTAAATGAAAACAAAACAATGCATAGTTTTAACAGAGACTTTACAGACATCAACATGGGAAATTAACATGTCAACATTAATTTTAACTTGCGACACATGCGACATATGCAGCATACGTTGTTAATGATTACAATGCATAATTTGAATGGTTTATTATATAAAATATAACTAAAAATAAAGTATGAAAACTTATAAATTATGATTTTTATTAATTTTAAAGATTTGGCTTGAAGATTTTAGAAAAAAAATATTCAGGTGTGTGATGGAAAACGATCGTTTTCAAAATTATCGTCTTTAGCAGGTGTGATGAATTTCGACCGATTTTAAAATCCATTTCTACAGTA
This sequence comes from Pollenia angustigena, assembly GCA_930367215.1. Classification (NCBI taxonomy): domain Eukaryota; kingdom Metazoa; phylum Arthropoda; class Insecta; order Diptera; family Polleniidae; genus Pollenia; species Pollenia angustigena. The sequence goes on from OV884058.1 coordinate 154,414,847, forward strand.
AAGTCTTAATTGTTTGTTCAAAATACAGTTTACTCTACATATATAATAAAGAATTTAAAAGAATATATAGGTACAGGAAGACAGAGGCAAATGTATTAGAAATCAATTTTTAAAGATACTGAAAACGATATTATCGTTTTCAAATCGTATTGTTTTCAAAATCGTTTCCCATCACATACCTGATTAAAATATACCTTTTTATGTAGAAAGGGTCACAATAGTAACTGACAGAGGATCAAATATAAAAGCAGCGTTTAATTTTAATGAAAATATGTTATGCATTAACCACCTTATTAATAATGTCCTTGAAAAAGCAATATCTGATACAGCTGAAGTGAACACAACTGTAGGATCTTGCACCAAGCTTGTAAAATATTTAAAAAAGTCAGGGGTGAATAGTTATTTAAACACCACATTAAAAAGTTATACTCCAACACGATGAAACACTGTTTTCGATTTATTAAAATCAATACAGTTTAACTGGGTCCATATAACCCAGATAATTTCAGAAAAGCAGGAGACTGCTAGATTGAAATATCTTAATATATCTAATATAAATGATATAATTGAGATTCTTAAGCCTTTTGAGAAAGTCTCGAAGCTTTTGGAAAGAGATAAATATCCTACAATTCATTACGTTTATCCTCAAATAAGAAAACTTAAAAAAGGAGTTATAGTTAACGAACAAAATGATTCACAAACTATTAAAACATTCAAGGAGAAAATTTCGTTTGATATAGAATCTGTGATTGATGCTAACATTAAGGATTTTCATAAACTTTTACTCTTTTTATTTCCACCGGCGAACAAGCTGCAACATTTTTCGGAGAGTGAGAAAAGAAGCATTCATGAACAATGCATACAAATGTTAGAAACAAACAAAAACGCATTGAATGTCGCAGACACTACAATGGAATCAGTAGATTCTGAACATGATATTTTTAATGATTTTGTGCAGGCTGTTTTTCCAACCGAATACGATGACCAAGTGCACAATGAAATCTTGAGATATGAGAGCCAGACAATTTTATTTAATATTTAAAATAAAAGTTGTTTTCTATTGGAACAATTGTTGGTCGATTATTTTATTTAGAATCTTTATTTAAGAATTAATTAATATTTTTAATACAAGACAGGCAGGTTCAAACAGTATTAAAACATGCTGCAGGTTAAACATTTAAAAATACATGTTATTGAAATAACAGCCTACAACAGCTTAACTAAATTGCAAAGACATGCAAAGACAGTATGTTAATATAGACATAACATGGCATAACACCTTGTCTGAGTTAACATAACATGTCAATGCATGAAAATATGGAGAACGACATTTTTACATAAAATGTTGAATTGTGCAGTACTTTATTAAATAAGAAAGTTTTAAAGAAATACAAAAAATGTACTAACATTAATAATTGATTAAAACAACTATACTTCAGAATCTATCTTCTGTACGAAAGCACTTTTAACACACTTAAAATTACACTGTGCAACAAAAAAAAAAAAAAAAAAAAACTCAATACTTGCATCGCAAAATGAAACTAGACAATTGGTAGAGCAAATCTGCCAAATGGTTTTGAAAAGTTAGTCTGGGTTCACACTATGAAAGTTTTCTTTCAGAAAGTCTGAGTTTATGGGTGAGAGAGGAGAGAAGTTAAGCATGTTCTCTTCCCCTCTCACCAATAAACTCAGACTTTCTGAAAGAAAACTTTCATAATGTGATCCCTGACTTAGCTCGGGTTCCTGAAATATCGGTCCCTTAATTTTATGAATTTTTGGAAAAGGCGTTTGGTATAAGTCAAAAACAAACTATGCTAAATGTACTTCTGAGCTAAAATACTGTATCAGATGTCTTCAGTAGAATTGTATGGCGATTCTTTTCTTAGATTATATTAACCCTCCAATACTCATTTTAAGGAGTCATTTTTGTCCTTTTTTTAACTTTCACACAAAAGTATACTAAAACTGCAAATTTTATTAGGGATCTTCTAGGACCAAAAGTTCGTGCAATATATGTACAACGGGTTTTCGAAATTTCGGGCATTGAAATCTTTGAATTTCTTTTGAATCGTTTGGATTTTCGTCTCGCTTCTAGCGATCACTCTGACATCAGCCGTACAGTAATTTAGTTCTTTACAATAATGAATATCTTAAACTGAAATTGTTAATTTAAATTAAAACCCACAAACAGTTCGGATAAACTACAAAGAAAGTTGTCATTAAATTTTAAATTATCATCTTAAATTCTAAAATCTTTTATTCTAGAATTTTATAATCCCTTTCTTCTTTAAATCTGGTTAAAAAAGCGGTTAAATTTGGTTCATAACTAACGGAATTTTAATCGACAAGTACCACACGATTGTGTGTAAAGTTAAGCTCTTAATCCATCTAAATAGAACTTGAAATTGTAAAAAATAACAAAAAAAAAAAAAAAAAGATTAAATTTTCGAAACATTAATAACATTTTGACTTCGTGCATATGGCCCGCACTGCTTAACGTCTAATTTTGGGCCACATCTTCGACTGTTGCTGGCCACGACCGTAGACGAACCGATAGATTTGTGGAATTTTGTTTACAGCTGCATTATTCTCTTCAATGCGCACGTTCCTTTTATGTGTTGGTGCAGCAGTTGGTGCAGAGAGTACGTACAGATGACTAGCTCAGATGTAGCCGTTTCATTACCACAAATTAGACAAGATTGCACGATATTTGAACAATGGCTAGATAACGCCTGCAAGCAAATAACCTTGTAATTTTGGCCCATGTTGTTCAATTGTTATCTGCCATCTCCAAACATTTTCAATTATGTTAAGGTCCTGCGAGTAAGACGAGTAGCGTTACCATGACTAAACCACCCGGGCATTCTGAATTGATGGATTGTTATGCTGCAACGTCCACAATAAGCTTCAAAAAATATTCTGCAGTGAGAAATCGCTTATTGCAGCACTCCAATATAGCAATGCATCGTTCATCGTTCTGGACAAAAAGTTAAACTCTCAGGTGCCATAATAGGATATGTCTCCTCACGCTATAACCCCTCCCACTCTGCTATGCAAACCGGTAAATTGATGCTCCTGATCGTGAAAATAATAATTGAAGCCTTCAGGGCATTCTAAAGTAATTTTTTTTTTCGTCTAAAAACGGCACGGTGACACTCGTTATTCCACGACAAGAGATTTCGACAAAAACCCAAGCACATATTTTTTCGAGCATCTGTAAGTGGAGATTTGTTTTGCTTAAGATGTTCAGCCTTCGAAATAACATGCTGCCCTGTTCTAACGTTTGCCGAAACACCAGTTTTAGCTTTAATTTGTGCACACGAGTCGTGAGAATTTGATGCTGCTCTGAGAATATCACGTTTATAAGTTGCCAAAAGTACACTGTTAATACGGCCTTTCATATTTGTCCCGTTAAAAACTGGATACCACATTTCGGCTTCATTTGATTCGTTCAGCAATTTTGTGGATCGATTATCCAGATTTGTATAATTGAGCTTCTCTTGAGATTTTTCCTCGAACCATTTACAAAAAAAATGTCATTAAATTAACTCAATTTGCATTAAAATATTTTTTTTCTATTGCACTTGTTCACTTGCTTAAGAAAACTAAAGTTATTGCGGGATGTGCTATTAAAGTGACGGAAAAATATAGACAATTTTGGTCAATCACAAAACAAAATATAAAAAAAATATAACGCGAGCTTTCCAGAGCACAAATTTTATCTCAGAGCTGGTAAACATAGACACCTTTAAAACGCAAAACAAACCACCGATTATAGTTTGCAAATATCGGATAGAATTGCAGTTGAACAAAGTACAAAAGGTGGTCCTATGAATGTGGTGGGGATTGTATATAATTATCAGTATGATAGATTATTTGACAGCTAACCTCTTTATAAGTTCTAACGGGCTTAAAAACACCCTTTATTTTAAATATTAAGCTTCTAGTGTTAAAGTTTGTCACATAAAACATACTCAAACTGATGAACAGGTTTTACAAAAATTGCACTATAAATAAAATTATTCTCGTATAAATTTAAATAAAATGTAAGCCTCCCAAACCCTCCGATTTCCTACCCCTTAAACATTTCTATGCAAACATGAAAAAAATGTAATTTTAATTTCTTGTTTCAATTTTATAAAGTGAAATATGATTTCTTTTACGCAAAATTTATTAATAGATTAACTTTCTTGTTTTCTCTTTTCATTTTCTTCTTTTTCTACAATCGATGGTTGGTTTTCCTGTGCCTGTTCGTGTTTTATGCTAATGGAACAACGTACCACAACAACTAAACCACTTAAACTTAAAATGTATTTCTGTGTTTTGATGTGTGTGCGCACTTCCTGCAACTTTGTAAATTTCTGCATTAACTTTCTGTTTGTTTGGGGGTATTCGGTTAAATGATGTTGATGATGATGATGACGATACGACAACAATGGCATTTATCGATGCATTCATTCATTCATTTATTCTTTCCTTATAAAATGAATTAGCAATGAAGAAGCACTATTGCGTTATATAATTGATTTAGTTTTCCTTTTTGCTTCTACGATTGCGTTGATTTTTCACAGCCATCAAACAGAGGCAACGTATCGTTTGGATTTCATTTGGAAATTACATGCAACCGGTAAGTAAACTTTTCACTTATTTGTTAATAAATAGATGTCAATAATTTGATTTTTTAAATTATTTTGTTTTTTTCCTAACTCTAAATCTGTGATTAAGATGGAAGATCAATATTTACTATAATTAATTTTTCTTACTCCTACCAATATTTTCCGATAGGAATAGCATTATAAAGGGTCTTTCTATTTAACGTTTTTTTTTTTTTTTTTTTTTAATTTTGGCGTGCATCGAAAATTACCAACTTTTTCATAACTCTGGCGCATAAATTAGACTCTGAGCGACATTGAGGTTTGTGGATTATTCGCATATACCTCCGATTTAAGAAAACCTCATAAGAAAACTCGCTCGATCATTGCAGGTTCTTCGCATCACCTCCACATGTCGTTGGCGTTAATATCCGAAATTTATAACATATCAAGCTAAGAAATAATGTGGTTTTTATTGGGCTTAACCTTCATAAGGTCTTCAGATTTGCTGTCGTTAAAGGTCTTCGGGTCAAATTTTACCCAAATAGAAAAATTTAAATAAAAACTCACTTTTTTCAATAAAGTATGTTTTAAAAATTGATATTTTATTTCTAGATTTAATCAGTATATTTAAGCTGTATTAATTGCTAACATTTATTTCGAATACAAAAGTACATTTAAGATAAAGTGGTTGTATCTTTTTTGTGACATAATTGGCAACGACTTATTTTTGACGTATTTTTGATAGGTAAACTTATTTTTTCCTCGTTTTTGGTTGAAGATGACGGGTGCTGTTCCTGCTCAGCTACTACATGCACTCTTTTGCAATTTTTTGTGAAAATTAGTCTTTGGGTAAGGTTTTTGGCTGCTTGATAAAAGGCGCGGCAAGTTGAAAACTTAAATTTTCTAAGAAATGTCGACGTTTGGCAAAACATTTTTTATTCTAGCCATGTTTAGCTGATGTTAATGATAGCTTTTAGTGGCCAAAAGCCATGGAGGCAATTCAATATTGTTTTAAAATATGGTGCCTACTAATGTTATTTGATTCTCTAGCAATTTTTGTCCCAATTAGTCTGCAATCATACTGCGACATTTCAAACCAACTGTCAAAGCAAGAACTACATGCATACATTTGGTTATTTCAGGCAAAGCTCCTATTTATTTCCCTGTATACGTTTGTATATTCTAGGCATAGCTAATCAACCCATAGATTTCATGGCTCACGTACCGCCGCAAACTTTTCTAAAAATTGGCATTCATTGCGAGTATCATTGTTGTTAAATCTTAGTACTCCCGAAAGATTTTTGAATCTGTTCAACTACATGATTGCTCCAAAAACAGGTTTTCCTTCCACAACATCTTTTGTACTTTTATTATTTGATCATTACAATTCAGCTAACTAGAGAACCAATAAATGCGAAATTTTGGTGTCGCCAACTTCAGTCCAATCAATACCAAATACACATTTACCTTCATTATTAGTTAACTTCAAAATAACGCATGTAACAGGAGGTGAGCTGGACCAATTTGAAAAAGGGTCTATTTTTGCATGTTCTGTTAATTTGTGAATCTGTTCCCTTACCAACATATACAAATTGGGTATCGTAAGAAAGGTTTTTGTAAGATAGCGGATTTAGTTTCTAGACCATGTATGGATGAAAATGGGACTAAAGAAAGAAAAAAAGAAAGGATCCACGACTTTTTTGCGGCATATTTTTTCGCAAATTAAAAAAATTCTAGTCGTGAATCCTTTCTTTTTTTCTTTCTTTAGTCCCATTTTCATCCATACATGGTCTGGAAACTAAATCCGCTATCATATTAGCGTTACTACAAAATTGCATTTATATATATTCCAGAGCACCGTGTTAAATGCATCTAATTTGCAAAAATCTAAATTATTTACATACAAAGATGATGTACTTGGCAAAAGAAAAAATTTGATAACCATATTGCCCTATATAAAACGAAGGGTTACCACCCGATTGCATTTTTGTCAAAATGCGAACTAACACGAATTTCAAAAAAAGCTGAGACACGTATTTAATTAAATCGACTAAGGAATAAAATATGTTAATTTGGCACTTTTATTTCAACCAACCCCGAACAAAAAATTCAAAAACCGTTATTTTTACAGAAAATCCTTAAAAAAAAGGACATGAATGATCGTCCTTGGACAAATTGTATATACAGTTGGACGCTTAAAAAAACCTTTCTTACGATACCCAATTTGGATATGTTGGTAAGGGAACAGATTCACAAATTAACAAAACATGCAAAAATAGACCCTTGTTCAAACTGGTCCAGCTCACGAGAGGTCAAAGCTGGAGCCGAAATATTTAAAATGTCATCTTAAAAAAATCCCAGGCTCATTTTTAGGAGGGTACATCGAGCACGAAGTTTGCTTCCATACAACTTGAGTCGCTCTAATATATATATATTCTGTGTCTTTATAAGTTGCGAATATGATTTAAGAATGTGCTTTCCGATGACCCCAGATGCGATGGGCACTTGGTAGTTATAGTAGTTGTCACATATAGTCCTGAATTATTTGCTATTCAAATTCAGCCTGATCGGTCCCCAAATGGCTGATATATGAGCAAGAAACCACGACTATCTCTAATTTTACCCAAAAATCCCTGTTTTTATACCCACACCACAATAATGCAGAGGGTATTATGCATTTGTGCTCATGTGTTTAAATATTGGTCCTAGACCCACCCAAAAGTATACCGAACTAACGATGTCCGTCCGGCTGGCAGGCTGGCTGGCTGTCAATGTAACTTTGTGCGCAAAGTACAGGTAGCAATTTTGGAGAAAATTTAATAAAATTTGGGACTTAGGTTCTTATTGGCGCATGGACCAAGACTATTGAAAATGAGCCAAATCGTATCACCACGAGGGGGATATTTCTTCCTCTCAGAAACTATCAAACCGTTTTTAATGAAATTTAAAACATAGTTAGACCAATATCTTTATGGACACAAAAGGGATGCATTTTTAAAAAAAATAGGACCACGAGGGGAGATAGGGGCAATTTCTGCCTCTCAAACCGATTTTAATTAAATTCAAAACATAGATAGATCTATATCTATATGGACACATAAGCTATACAGTTTTTCAAAAATAAGGACCACAAGGGGAGGTAGGGGGCAATTCTGCCTCTCACAAACTTTCAAACCGATTTTAATGAAGTTTATGAACATAGATAAATCCATATTTATATGGACATAAACGCATGATGCGTTTTTTAATACTGTGGTGTAGGGTATCATATGGTCGGGCTTGACCGACTATACTTTCTTACTTGGTTTATATGTGTTATTTTTATGTAGTATATATGAAGAACGTCCGGAGTTAAAGTTTCCAAATTATGTTGAAGCATCTTCCCATACAAAGACATAAACATTTCTCTATGTCAGGAAAACGGCAAGAGCCAAAGTTTCCCAATTATGTTCAAGCATCTTGGCTATCAATACAATACAAGAGACAAGTGGGCGTGGGCCTTCCCATACCAATACATAAACATATCTCTTTATCTGGAAAATGACAAGAACCAAAGTTTCCCAATTATGTACAAGCATCTTGGCTATTATTACAATCCAAGAGACAAGTGGGCGTGGCACTTCTCATACAAATACGTTCTATATTTTTGTAAATGTGGGGAAGAATTAGAGCTTATTTCCAAATTACATACAACCACCGTAGTTATCAATACACAACATCCGACAAATTGCGGGCGAGATCGAACGAGTGAGCGTGGCACAAAGTTGATTTATTCATATCTAAAGAACCGTATTTATATAACTTAATATTACTTACGCACCATGGTAGAGGCTATATAAGATTCGCCGTTGCCGAAAATAACACTCTTACTTGTTTTTTACTTAGTCTGTGTTCATACGGCTCATGTCTTATTGACATGAAACGAGTACACAGATGCATGTACTGTCTTTACGTGTTGCTTTTTCATTCGTTGTTTAATTTTGTTATTGTTTTCAATATCAAAAAAGCACACATGCATACGTACGACTATACAAAGTAAAAAACATGTCGTCAACATGACATGAATCATTTGAACGCCAATTCATGTTCAACGAAGAAAAAGGAAGAATCTTGTCAATAAGACATGAGCCGTATGAACTCACACTTAGCTTTAATACATTGATAAACTTGTTTAATAGCTTTCATGATTTGTTATTGGTTTTCTGCTCAATTAAATTAAAGAAAATTATATTATGCACCGTTTGATATTAATTGGAAATTCTCGGGAATTCTTTGCAAATTGAAAAGTTAAAATTTCCACGCAGATGCAATTCGGCGCAATATGGCTGATTTATCCAAAAATATTACTTTACTATACAAATATTAATTCCACCGCCCAAACCGAATGTTTAGATTTGGCCCATCTTAAAAACAAATATATTCCTTTTATTGTCTGCGTTGACTTTCAGAGTTTTATTTAAAACTTACCCTTTTATATCCTATTTGTTCAACTAATCCTTAACCTTAAACTAAAGTTGCACACTAGGGATAAAACGATACCTCTAAGGTATCGATACTTTTACTCGATGTGGTATCGATGGTAAAGTATCGATACCTACTTAGTATCGAAAAAAAAGTATCGATACTTAGTTACTTGTATCGGTACTTGTATCGGTTTGTATGATAAAAGAATAGAAAGCAGCATTTAACCTTTATGTGCTCGGGATCGAAAACTTACGTGGGCGGTCGGAAGACTACATTTGTAGTAACTACCCTTGAAATTTTTGAACGTTCTATAATTGCTGGCATAAACATCTATTTTGCCAAACTTCTCGCGAACTTTTTGCCTGTTTGCTGAATATGGCTATTATTTTCTATGTAGATGATATAAGTAGCTAAGGCAGATATATCTAGCAAGTTGAAAAACATTGCCAATGGCCATCGCAATGTTTTGCGTTTTGTAGAATATGCTGACAGCATTTTGTCCTTTGCATCGATGCCTCCTTTGCTGACGTTATAGTCAAGAATATACTGCGGCTTATTTTTTTCTCTGCCACAATATCATTATTCAAAGTTGTACTTGACAATATACCAACTGCCTTTCCTTTTTTTTTTGGCACATAAGATGATAGTGCAAACTTTGATTCCAAAAATAAAAATCTGATGAATATTCTCCACGTTAACGGTCAGCTTTCATTTCGTTGGGTTTACTTTGGCGAACTGTACCAAGAATTGCAAGACCTTTGGACAATAAAAATTTACCCAAATTTAACAATGTGAAAAAATTGTCACAAACCATTGTTGTTTCGGTATTCTCCCAGTTAGAAACCAGTTGTTTTACTACATTCTCTCCAACATTTGCAGATCGACTTTTATTCGGGTTCTTTCCTATGTAGATTTCGCTTCTGAGCGCATAAAATGATATTTCAAACCAAACTTTAATACCGTATTTCGCAGGCTTTCAAGGTATGTACTGGGTAAATTTGGGTCGTCCACGATATGAAAACATTTGTTCATCCACTGTTATTTCTCCACATGGCATATAATATCTGCTAAGATTTTGGTTCATTTGGTTCCAAATGGTTGAGATTGGTGCTGCTTTATCTTCCAGTAGTCGAGTAGCTCTAGTACGCTGGCTATCAAAACTAATAAATCGAGATTTTGACATTGATGCGCAACACTTTACTAATTTTTGCAATACAAAGAATAAAAAAAACAAAACAATGTAAAATCATAAAAGTAACGTACACTTTGTCTATGCTCTTTTGTTTTTGATGAAATGTTATTACTTTGATGCGTTATCAGCATACACGTGATGCAAAAAATTCTTTTTTTAGCAAACATAAAAGAAAAACAAGGTGTGCAAATGTTATAAGCAACAAATAAAGCTTCTTTGCATACAAACCACATAGTGACTACAAATGTAGACTACCGGCCACGAGATGATCATTTGTAAAAACGTCCCTTTAGCACCTAAGAAATAATTATTTTTACATCACTAACGTTTCAATCTGCTTAAAACAAGATTTTAGGAAGCTACCAAAAACCTCAAATTATTTGACTGACGTTTTTAATTTTTATTCGCTAATCTAATTAAAATTACTACAAATGTAGACTTCCGAGCACATAAAGGTTAAAAACATTCTTATTAGTGTTTTGTTACTATACAATAAAATAAGAACTACGACCTATTAGAATTTTTGTGCAAAACGATAAGTTAAAAGGTTGAGGCCACTTTTAGTTACCACCTAGTACCAAACTCCTTTCGAAAAATCTTTTTTATCTTAGGAAACAAAATTTTATAGAACGTTCAGGATAACAACCTTCATTCACCTTTTATTTCAGAAATCAACAATGTCACTATGAATTTATTTTAAATGTAAATATGTATGTATTTTATTTTTAAATTGATAAATACAGTCAAATCCCGATAATTCGTAATAAACTTTCGGTCCCTTGAAAAAATCTCTTTAATTCGTAAAATTTCCATACATTTTGCTCCCTTCGATAATTCGTTTTTTTTTTAAATAAAATCGTCTTTACCGCTTATAAATCGTAATTGTTTGATAACTACCACTTATAATTCGTAATAAAAATAACAGAAACATGGAAAGAATGATTTTTTGTTTACCGCTATTTTTTATACCCACACCACAATAGTGGAGAGGGTATTATGTATTTGTGCTGATGTGTGTAACACCTTAAAATATTGCTTCTAGACCCACCTCAAAGTATACCGATCGACTCAGAATCACTTTCTAAGTTCAGGCCGCAATTTTGAAGATAATTTGATCAAATTAGGGATATAGGGTTTTATTGCCACAAGGACCAAGCCTATTAAAAATGGGCCGAATCGTAGGACCTCAAGGGAAGATAGGGGGAAATTTCTTCCTCTCAGAAACTATTAAACCGATTTAAATGAAATTTAAAACATAGACAGAACCATATCTACATGGACACAAAAGGTATGCATTTGTTAAAAAATAGGACTTCGAGGGGAAATAGGGACAATTTCTGCCTCTCAAACCGATTTTAATGAAATTTAAAACATAGATAGATCCATATCTATATGGACACAAAAGGTATGCATTTTTTTAAAAATACGACCACATGCTTTATAACAAACCGAAGAGGACGGACGTGTTTATAGTCGGTGCTCCACAAAATATAAAATAAATTTTAAAAATACAACTAAAAACTGAAAAATATACCTATCTGAAAAAGAAATTTAACTCAGTTAATTATTTGCTTCAAAAATAAGTGTTTTTAATTTCTGCAAATGAAATTAAAAGTTAAAATAAACATTGTTTTTAAAATAAAAGAATATTAAAACATACATAATTACGTGCATTAACAACAATACATCTACTTACATACACAATGTTACAAAACAATACAATCAGTATTGGAAAAAATAAATAAATAAACAACAAAAATAAACAGAAAGAACTCTTTCTAAGTATACATAAATTTACGAACAAGTACAAAAATATAAATATAAATTAAAAAACAAAAATAATTACTTTATTAACAACAAGAAAAGTTTAAACAAGAAATATGGAAACAAGAAGCGAATCGTCTGCTAAGAGAGCCAGAGATCAACAAGTCTCTTCGGTTGAAAATTATGAAAATTATGCAAAAACACCGCGTTTATCACACCATGACAAACATTTTTTAAGAGACTTAATAAGAGAGAGCGAATATATCACGGGTGAAGTTATAAAAAATTCAATAAGAGAAAGTGAAGAAAAACACTTTGATTATATGAAAAATCTTATAAAAGAAAGCGAGGAAAAAATACTCTCTGTTATTGAAAACAAAATTGATAATATAAAAAGTGATCTGAGTGCTATAACTGAGAGGGTAAAAAGCTTAGAATTAAAGTACACTGAAGTTGAACATTTAAAAAAAGAAATAACTAAAATAAAAAGGAAAATGTTAAAACAAGAAAACACTGCAGTGGCTAGTAGTATCCGAATCTCTGGTGTACCTTATAATGATAATGAAAATCTTCATGGCATTGTTCAAAACATATGTAACAGTTTAAAAATAAATATGCCACAGTTAGAAAATATATATAGACTAAAAAAAATTTATAGAAACAATAAACCTTTTAATCCTACGGATGAAGTAATAGTTGCAAAATTATGTTCTCCATTTGAAAAAAATTATCTTTTGAAATGCATTGCAAAATTTCGCAGTGAAAATAAGACTCATTTATGCTTACGTCAAGCTGGCTTCGATAGTGATGAACCCATTTACATTAATGAGAACTTAACACCTCATAATCATAAAATATTCAAAGAAGCATTATTACTAAAAAAGAATAAGAAAATTAAATCAACATTTTCCTTGCGTGGACTCGTTTACGTGAAAAAGTTCGATCTAGACGACCCTGTCTTAATTGAATTTTCTGAGGATCTACACCGGCTTTTTCTTGAGTAATGCTTGGACATTTGACATCTCTTTTACCAAATTTCAACTGGAAACCTATTATTTTAAATTAGTAAACTGTTTAGTATTTTTTTGTCTTTTTAAATTAAATTATTTATTACAATTTAATGATTATCGAATTATTTTTCAATTAAAATATTATCCCTCATTTTATTTTTGCTGTCAAAATTGTTTTAAAATATTTAACATACTTTTTCCTTCATATACTTATGAATCTTATTGCGTTGCTCTCAGTAAATATGACAAATTTGTCTTTTAATCAAGTTGGTTCTAGAGACAGTAATTATAACATGATTCGTATCTTGGCTAATCAGCATCAGGGCTTTAACATATGTCACATTAATGCCCAAAGCCTTTTGCCAAAACTTGATGAATTTCGTTTCCTATTTGAGAGTTCAGGTATTGATGCTATATGTGTTTCTGAAACATGGTTTATACCGGAAATAAACGACAGTATTTATAAAGTAGATGGTTATCGAATATTTCGATCGGATAGGCAAAGTAATGGTGGAGGTGTAGCTATTTACATTAGGAATAATATCTCATGTAACCTTATCTGTTTACATAATGAACCCGGTGATATAGAATTAATTTTTATTGACGTAAATTTTCGTGGTAAAAAAATGCTGCTTGGCTGTGTTTATAGACCGAATAGGTATATGAAATTGGACACACTAATTGACAAATTGGAACATTTTTCTGTAGCGTACTCGGAGGTGATTTTAACTGGTGATTTTAATTGGAATTTGCTTGAGAATGAGAGTCTGACTAACATTATGTATTCATTTAATTTATCTACTGTAAACACTTCCAGGCCTACACACTTTTCAACCACAAACAGCACATTACTTGACCTAGTTTTTGTAAGTAACAAGCGGAAATTATTACTCTATGATCAGTTAGCTGCATCCACCTTTTCAAAACACGATTTGATTTTTATATGCTATAAATTTAGAGCGGAAAAGGAAATTCAAATGTACAGTTTCAGAGATTTCAACAGTATAAGTCCAATAAATTTGCAGCGAGATCTTAATAACGTTGATTGGGAACACATTTTTTACTTGCCATCAGTCGATGAGAAGCTTACGTTTCTTAATAACTCAATACTGCAAATTTATAACAATCATGTGCCAATAAAAAATGAGATAATCAAAAATAGAAGTAGGCCTTGGTTTGGAAATGAGACTAAATTGTTAATAGCACAACGTGACCGTCTATACCACATGTGGAGAAGGTACAAGACACCTGATCTACAAAGTGAGTATCGTTTGGCGAGGAAAAGGGTTGTTTCGAGGATAAGACATGATAAATCTTTGTATTATTATAACAAATTTAACACAGCGGTTGATTGTAAAAGTAAATGGAAATATATACGAGAGATTGGCATTAATGACTCAGTTGACCGTTCATTGGAAGTTGATGTTAATTTGCTTAATGAAAATTTTACAAAAATTGATTATCCGACTGTTCAGTTTAGTTTTTATGAGGAATGTTTGCCTTTGATATCATGTAGTGAATTTAATTTTCAATGCCTAGCCGCATATGATGTAGTTAACGCCTTTAATGCAATGAAATCTAATTCAATTGGATTAGATAATATTAACCCAAGATTTGTTAAAATTATTCTACCCTGGATAATTCGATATGTTACACATCTTTTTAATACTATAATTATATCCTGTACATTTCCAATGCAGTGGAAACATGCTAAAATTGTTCCAGTACCAAAAACAGGAAATGAATATCGTCCAATTGCGATTCTCCCCTATTTTTCCAAAGTTTTTGAAAAGCTCTTACATAAACAAATTTATAACCATGTTAATAACAACAACCTGTTAACCGATCGTCAATCTGGATTCCGACCTCAACGTGGCTGTACTTCAGCTCTAACCGATGTAATAGAGGAAATTCGTAGTAACCTGGATGAGAAAAAAATAACGTTTTTGGTATTATTGGACCACTCAAAGGCTTTTGATACAGTGCACCATTCGATCTTGTGCATGAAATTGTCCAAATTATTCAGATTTTCCACGTTTGCGGTGAAACTGTTGTCATCATACCTTTCAAGTAGATGCCAATCAGTTGCAAATGCCGAATCCATATCGCGTTCTTTACAAGTAACTAGAGGTGTCCCACAGGGATCCATTCTTGGACCCCTGCTATACTCTTTATATGCGAACGATCTCCCAAACCAACTATCGTATTCTAATATACAAATGTATGCGGATGACGTTCAGCTGTATCTCAGTAGTCCTAAAGAGTCAGCTAATATGAAAATACGGGAATTAAATCATGATCTTGGGAAAATACTTACATGGGCAGCGGCTAACGGTTTGCGACTTAATCCTAACAAATCGAAGTGCATATTAATATGTAAAAGAGCCTTTCATGTAGATTTTGAGGTAAATTTATTTCTTGGTGATTCGAGAATCGATATTGTAGATTCAGCAAGAAACTTAGGAGTACTATTTAACAAAACTTTAACCTGGTCGAATCACATTACACAAGTTTGTGGTAAAGTTTATGGCATGCTGCGAAATTTATGGGCTACTCAGCACTTTACACCTCTACAAGTAAGAATATTACTTGCAAAAACATATCTTCTGCCGACACTTTTATACTCATCTGAAATTTTTACTGGTTGTAACACAAATGATATGAGAAAGTTGACCGTAACATACAACAATATCATCCGTTACATTTTCTCTTTAAAAAGATTTGATCATATATCGCAGCACTCTTTTCGTTTATTCAATATGTCATTTTCAAACTATCTTCAATTCAAAAACTTAATATTACTTCACAAAATAATAACGACAAAGGAGCCAAAATATCTTTATGAACGTCTGCAGTTTTCTAGATCGTGTAGAGGGAAAAATTTAATACAATTTCGTCATCATGACCATGCTTCTGAATGTCAATACTTTATATTAAGCATACGTCTCTGGAATCAACTTCCAAATGATTTGCAAATCACTAGCAACGCTATAAGATTTAGAAGGTTATTGAGGGAATATTTTTCGTAAATTTTTTAATGTTTTAAATGAAAACTTTTTTTATTTTTATTTAAATTTTTTTATTTTTATATACCTTTACTTTATTTATTTTACTCTATTTAAATTTAAATATAATCTATGTAGTTTTTAGAAAATATTTCTTTATCAATGTATACTTTAACTTGTCTGATTCTAATGCTGTAATTTACAAGATATTGTGTCTTGTTGTGTTAGAAAATCAAATTAATAAATACAAATACAAATACAAGGGTAGATAGGGGACAATTTCTGCCCCTCACAAACTTTCAAACCGATTTTAATAAAGTTTATAAACATAGATTAATCCATATTAATATGGGCACATAAGCATGATGTGTTTTTAAACACTGTGGTGTAGGGTATCATATGGGCGGGCTTGACGACTATACTTTCTTACTTGTTTTTGCGTGGGTTTTTGCTTGTGTGTGTGTTTATTTTCTTAAGATTTGTTTGTCACATGAATAATGTTTTTATATTTTATTTTTAACAATTGTCTTTTATGTTTTTTTTTTATTATTTTAGTAAATAAATTGAAAACCCCCGTTAATTCCTATTAATTTTATTTAAGCCCCGGTAAATCGAAACTCCGCTAAATCGAAAACCCCTACAATTCGTAAGAAATGGCCGGTCCCTTGCGGTTACGAATTATCGGGATTCTACTATATATAATAAAGGGTGGTAAAACCATAATCCATGATGTTAATTGTGAGTCACACCTTAACGTCAAGTTTTTTGTGCAACTTAACTTGACCTATCTTTGTTTCCGTATTTGACAACTTCTACCATTGAGAGGTACACAATTGAGCAGCGCGTTAAGATTAATAAAGCCTTTTCAATAAAAATGCATTTAATGCACATCGTGAGTTTTTTGGTCTCCCGATTGTGGAAACATTTGGTTGATTATTCCACAATCGGGAGAATTGTGCGTAAATTTTAGCAAACCCGGTCTGTAAGAAATGGGAAAATATATGTGCATGCTCCCGAGTTAGTATAGCGGGATGATAACGGACTTCTTATAGCCAGAAATTGAGGAAATGGACCTAGACGATATGTGGTTAATATGTGTTGACTAGGGACGCCAAACGGGACCATGTTTTTTGAAACCTGGGAATCGGGATTTTTAATTCAAAAACAAAGGGATCCCGGGACGGATCGGGAATTTTCGGGATTTCATACATAAAAGCCAATTTTAAAAATTCATATAATTATAATTTAATGTTTATGTATGAGAATTAAAACAAATTAATGCAATTACTTTTGACCGATACCGAGTATATTTTTACCGATACTACTTGGTACTCAGTTGATAAGTATCGATTACAAAAATACTTGGTACTTATATAAAAGTATCGAATATGTACTTGTATTTACTCGTATCGTTTCATCCCTATTGCACACTTACTTTTAAATTCTATAGTTTCTTCTAGGGCAATGGCAAAGCCGTTTTGGTATTAGAATAACTAGGGATTGCTGTTCGGTTTTAACCCATTAAGGCCCGAGCCATGATCCCGTTGAGTTATAATGACGAAACTTTTAAAATTTTATTGTTTATACCTAAATAAGAAAGAAAACAAATTTTGGGCAAATCGGATACGTGGGAGCCCAGATAACCGCCGTTGCAAAAACGCAACGTTGGGCCTTAACGATATGAAAATTAAGCGCATTTGCAAACATTTTAAATTAAAATTTTTTATTCACGTCTTTAGGAAAAAAAAAATTAAAAAAGATATTCATATACATTTCATTTTTAATTCAATTATGATATGTTCCAAAGCACTTTGGGTGCACTGCTACGTCACATTTCTCACGTTTGTAATTGCTTGGTCCATTATTTACCAGAGGCCCCATATAAAGCCCATTCTCGAAAAACACTTTAGTAGTATAAAACCATAACAAATAATTCTATTGTAATAAATTTTGTTCTATCACAGTTTTATAATAACTAGAAATCACACTGTCAACTTTCGTAAAGATCGGTTCATAATTTACCACAGGTCCAATATAATGCCCACTCCTGAAATATGGTATCAAATATTTGGCATAGCCGAATATAGCACTCTTACTGGTTTTTCTTTAATATCCTGGGAGAGGATAATTTCACATTAATTGTTCGATTTTCTCTTATTGTACCTATTGAAGAACCCTGGGGGAAATTTGTGTCAATTGTTCCAACAGTTTGGTCCTGAGATTTGTGAAAATAGAACAAGGAGAACTTATCATCTAACTGGTATATTAAGAACAAAAAGGTTAAAAACTAATGAATTACAGTACATTCTTCACCGATGGTGTGACACTTTTTTTGGGACTTTCTAAAATTTGATTCTTAAATTTAGTTCTGGAGACTTGTTTTATTGACATAATACTACATTGTATCGAAATAATCTAACATTGTTATAACTAACACTAAACACGTTCATTGAGAATAGATGTAAGACTGGTCAAATAGTGTCAATTGACCGATGACAACCCCATGTTAAAGTGATATTTCTTATATTATCACCAAAGACCTATCACGGGACTACTTTGGTGTAAGTTCGCTTTCATTTAGGAAAATAACACACTTTGGGCATAAGAAAAAAAAAAAGGAATTGTCATAGAGAATTTACCTTCTGCGAAATATCCTGCATTTTAAAAAATTATCGAAAATTTCAAAACACATAAATAACAACAACTTATAATTAACATACATACATGCTTTTATTATGCTGTTTTAAATAGCAAGTGATTGTATAAATATGTTTGTATTTGAAAATTGTATGTAATTTGTATATCGTTTAGGCCCAGTGTTGCGTTTTCGCATCACGGATATATACAATCATAAAAAAAGTCTCAAATGTCTACGATGATTGGATTTTTCAGTAGAAATAATAATGTTCGTATGTTAGCTACCTCCTTCAGAAGTTTCATATAGATATATTTTATATTACTTTAATTTTTTAAAGTTTTTTCGAAAGTACCCAAAAAACAGGAAAAATTAAAAATTTAAATTAAAAATTAAATAGTATTGTGGTTATTTTGTTGAACTATTTATGGTTTTAATCCAAATTTTTAATATTTTTAATTAGGCTTTAGTTCATCAAATTTAATTTTCATTAAATTATTTTTATGAAGAAAGGAATTTTACAACATGAAATTAATTAAAATTTTACTGATAATTTTTCATTCTTGACTGAAGCTGGGCTCAAACCCAGGCGTTTTTTACGGACAGGTTACCCTTACATGAAAAACGAAACAAAATATGTACTTTGCACTTCAAGAAGAATTCTTGACAAAAGTACGAGAAAACGGAAGTAAGGAAAAACATGTAAAATAAATTAAAATGGATAATCATTCAAAGCAAATTTCGATCTACCAAAGGTTAAATACAATTTGGTTTAAGGATTGGTGTTTGACTATTGACGTCCGCAGTCGTCGATGGCTGCGAGTGTTAAACGGCAAGCCCTCTGAAGAGATTGAGAGGTTGCAATCGAAACATGTCAGGGTAACCTGTCCGTAAACACCTGGGCTCGAGCCCAGATTGAGTCAAGAATGAAAAATTATCAGTAAAAAAAAAAATTTTAATTAATTTTATGTTGTAAAATTCCTTTCTTCATAAAAATAATTTAATGAAAATTAAAAATTTTTATAAAAAAAACTTATGAATGATACAAATCCAAAAACAGGTCGATTATATATTAAGTTAAATTTTATTTTACTGTGCTTTATAACACTATCACGTAACAACAAAATGCCTGAGGGGAGGTTTAAGTGAACGTTGCGAAAACGCAACGCAGGGTCTTAATGGGTTAACTGAAATCAAAACCGCGGGTTTTAATGCCGAAATCTAAAACCGGCAAAAAAATAACCTCGGTTTTAGCTCTTATTTTAACAACATATTAATGCTTTAAGAAATTGCAAGTTATACATGGTACTCGTACTTCATATAAAAAATTCATTCGTTTCAAAATTCTTAAAATTTAAAATAAATCCCAAGAAGAACAAAAGTGACCTTTTAAATTCTTAAGTAGTCACATAATTTGTGTGGCACTGCCACCTGGGACTGGCTGGTACTACTTTTTTATGTATGGAGTTTTATGTCTATTGAAGGTACATTTTGTTCAAATAGAATAATTCTTCGATTAAAAGTAAAGAAAGAATTCTTATGTTGCGTACGCTTTTTGATACGTTTCCTTTTTTATTCAAAACAGTCAAAATATAATACAATATGCCAATTGTCATGCCCACGGTGTTAAAATTTACACTTTTTTCTCAATTTCTTGTTAAACCACTTTGATTGAGGAATTCATAAAGTTCCGTTCTAATATACTTAATAGTTATATAAAAAAAATGGAAAAAAATAAAAAAAATGCCTTGCCAGGCCCAGGTATACACTTACTGCCTTCGTCAGCATTCCAGTTATAGGATACAAAGAATGCTGACGAAGGCCGTACCGGGCCAGAAAATGCGAATATATTGGTATCTAATAATTTTATAAATTTTCTGTACATTTACTTAATTGCTAGCGAAAGGATAGCTAAAGTAAGCCTCGTATCAGAAATATACAAACGAAAATTCTGATAGTGCATAGAAAATATTCCTGGAAAATATATTGAAGAATATCTATAATTAAAGACTGTTGGTTTGGAAATTTGTCGTCTTTTTCTGTACCCTTGACCTTCAAGTGTAAATTTTGATTTTAATGAAAACGGAAAAAAGATGGAAACATCTTGACAACATAAATATTGTTCTTTAATATTACAACAGCGATTGAATTAAAAAAGTCCTCCGTTGTGTAGCAACAACAAAAAATGTTTAGGAAATGGCATCAATATCTTTATTATTTTTTAATTTCCATTTTATTAATGTACCCTACACAGCCAAAGGTCGGGTGGGATATTATGGGTTTGTTTTCACATGTGTAACACATTAACAGATGTTGCTTCTATAAAATTAATTTTGAATTGCATAAACGATGTCTGTCTGCCCGGCTTATTTTCTATCCTTGTAAAACTTGTGCGCAATGTACATGTCGCAGTTTTCGTCTTAATTTGGTGTTATTTTGAATTTTCATAAAGATGAAGCCTTTTAAAAACGTTAAGAAATTAATCATAATAACCCAAAAATGTTTACCAATAGATCCGACATAAATACCAATCCCGAAAGTAGCTCTATATGCCATAACTTTTATATAAATGGCCGAATGTCAGGTCCAGAATTGATCATTAGTCCCACTTAATGAAAAAAAGTCCCATATACATCTTGATATCTGAATAAGATGTGACACCAAAAACTCTTATGTGAAATTTTTTAAGTTGGTCCCAAGCACGAACCACTCTCAAAAACTAATCTGCAAATACTGTGGAGTTGGATTTCATATGGTCGGGCTTGACCAACTATACTGTCTCATTTGTTTTTATACCCTTCACCACAGGTGGTGAAATATAATATAATGAATATAAGTTTGTCATTCCGTTTGCAATTTCTATAATATTGATGTTAGACCCTATAAAGTATATATATTATGGGTCCTTATGAGCAGCGAAGTTGATTTAACGATGTCCGTCTGTGCGTTGAAATGGATTTTCCGAAGACCCAATATATGATGGGGGCCAGGTTATTATACATTTATGTCACATATGGTCTGGAATTGTTTGCTTTTCAAATTCAGCTAGATCGGTCCACAAATGGCTGAGATATGAGTAAAAATCCACGACTGCCTCAAATTTTTTCCTTTAAAGGTCCAATTAGACGTGACATTACCATACCAACACTGTTTTACCAAAACGACATAACCATACCATACAAACCAATTCAATTTTGGTTTCTACGGTCATACAGTGGCTATGGTAATACAGAGTTGGTAGTCTGTTTTTTTTTTTTGGTTTTTTTTACCCTTCACTACAAGTGATGGATTTTATTTGTAATGTGTTTAATTTTACGCATACGCATACACATTAATGCATGTATATGATATACCGCTCAAATAAAGAAACAAACTCATAGACTCAATATATTTGAATTTAACGCTTCTTCAGTAAAAGCATTCGTAGCCAGTTCGAATCCCAAAAAGAATTTTTTTTCATTTGTTTTATTTAATTTTTTTATGTTCTAAAAAACGATTTTAAGATTATAAAACGAATTTCAAACATCAACTTTGGCAAAAGAGGAAACGGGCTTAGGTACATGTGTATATAAATTTTTTGTTTTTTTATATTCTTCGGCATGACGAAATGAAAAGTTGGCGTGGCTCAATTAATATTTATTTGTACCTATTTAAAGAACGTTATTTATGTACATATATAACTTTTAGTACTTAACTCATCATGGTGAAGGGTATATATGATTCGGCATAGCCGAATATAGCACTGTTACTTCTTTTTTTAGTTTCACTTTTCTTGTTCTTCTTCAAGTTTTGTTTCACCAACATCTTGAATTAAATTGAATTAAGTTGTGCGTAGCAAAATGTCATTGCAACATTTAAGTGTTCAGTTAGTTGAATGTGGTAGTAAAAGAAAAATATTGCATTGTGCGGTTGGTTCGTTCGATTGACAGGCTAAAACTTAAATGCAAATAGTGGGTGCAGCAAATAGTAGTAAAATATTTAAAATTAAATGAGAAAGTGCAACTTGGAATTGAAATAAAAGTTTTTGTTTAGTTTTCTCAATACCGATAATATAAGCAGTTCTACTATTTTCAATAGCAAAGCAAACAAAACAAGTAGATATTAGGTATGAGTGCAAAAATTCGATAGGAAAATGCCTAAAGCATTTGCAGCATTTACCTATAAATTAAAAATTATTTTATTTAACTTCCCAGTAAAAACTTTGCTTATTTTCTCAAAATGAATAGCTTCTCTCACTCATTATTTAGTAGATTTTTTCTATAACTGCTTCTGTAACAACTTCTAAAACTACTTATTTCTGAATGTATGTAGGTAAATAAATAATGACTTACTTTTGAATGCGTTCATTTTGGGACATCCCCTGTAAAATTAATTGGCTCTTTCAGTAGAATTGTAAGTAGTGCTTTTAAGTTTTTCTGATTACTTAACACATTATTTTGTGAGCGAAGTTTTTACTGGGTTTACTATAACTATTAAGAACAACTTTAACAGCATTGAAAAGAAAATCAAACTATCCGTTCTTAAGTCGAGACGAAGCGCTGTCAATAGCGCGGTAAGGAGGTGTTTCCTTAAAATCAAGTGCCCCATACTTAAAATAATTCAAAAACGGGATTGACTCAAGTAAAAGTGAGACAAAAATATATCTCAAACTTAGCTTGATAAAAGAATTTCTAAGTTAACTTGAT
Organism: Pollenia angustigena; assembly: GCA_930367215.1. Classification (NCBI taxonomy): domain Eukaryota; kingdom Metazoa; phylum Arthropoda; class Insecta; order Diptera; family Polleniidae; genus Pollenia; species Pollenia angustigena. The sequence goes on from OV884058.1 coordinate 154,438,197, forward strand.
TCCGAATGCGTCTTGAAATAATCAAAAAGTGGATCGGATGATTTTAACAAGTATGTCGAAGTTAAACAAAAAATGTTAATTGGGAACATAAAAAAACAATATACAAACATAACTATTTTCATAAATTAATACAAAATTATAGTTTCCTTAAAAAAATTTTTAATTGGTTATCAAAAAATGTAAGATTTAATTATTTCAAACATCTAATGTAATATGTGATTAAATTTATGAAATTAAAAATTTTTTATAGAAGCAACATATTTCAATAATGCTTTCATAAATTTAAATTTTCATTATGACAATGAAAAATGTCATTATACTAATGAAACAAAAACTTTCAATCAACGTTGTTATTTTTGTTATGGACAATTTAATCTCATAATTAATTGAGTAAAAAACATAGTTTTTTTTATTCAAAATCCACACTGCCCCGGAAGGCTAGCTGGTAGTGAGCTAGTCTATCAGCATCGAGGTTGCGCGATCGATTCCCGCCAGAGACAGAAAAAAATCTATATATATAAAATAGGAGGTATGTATGTGTGTATGTAACGTATGGACTCCAAAACGGATGGTCCGCTTTTGATGAAATTTTCAGGGAATCTTCAGAATATTTAGGCGGGATACACTGTGAAGTCTGATTTTCGGTCTGATTTTCGGTCTGCGGGCGGAGGGGTGTGGCAAAATCCAATTTTCATATTGCACCACCAATGGCTTCTAATTAATTTGGACGATTTTTTCTTTAAAATGATCGCCATGGTCCAACTTAGATTTATACGAAAAGAAAATTTTGCCCCGCCCACTTTTACGCCCACTTTTTTCGAATTACCTAAAATCAGAAAACGGCTCCATCGATTTGACAAATTTTTCTTTCAAATGTTCGTATTAATCCATTTTAGGTTTTCATCGAAAGAAAAATTTACCACGCCTACTTTTACGCCCACTTTTTCTATTAAGCGCATAATGGATTGACCGATTCAAACGATTTTTTTCTTTAAAATCATCGCCATGGTCCAACTTAGGTTTTTACGGAAGGAAAATTTAAAAGGCCGTAAATTTCGTTTAAAGCTCAATTTAAATCGTCTGGTAATACAACACTAATGTTTGCTTAGGGCCAGCAACGCGGACCGGGTCATAAAATTTTTTTACTTTATTGAAAGTATTCATCCAATGAATAATATTCATAGATCTAATGTAATGTTTTATTAAATATATTTTAATGAAACAGGTTTCATTGATATAACGAAGCGCTGCATAGATTCCTTTTTAATGCTATTTTTCATGGGATTAATGTCAAAAGTCATTGGTATTGCGAAGAAAATTCTTTCAGTGTGGAAGAAACTCTGTCCTTAGTCTCGATTGCAAGTTTCTACTTTACAGTTTTATCTACACGCCTATCTGGTGCTACGGTATTCAACTATGGGGCACTGCCTCGGCCTCTAATATCGAAAAAAATTCAAACATCCATAAGAATCTCAATGTGCCATTATTAAAAACTATGATTACAAAATATGCAGTTAAATATTTAAAAAGGCTTGAACAACACCCAAATCCACTAGCTCGAAATATTTTAAATCACACTCGCTTAAGAAGAAGAGACACTGCAGCACTTGCCCAATTAGATGAGCGATAAACATAAGTTTATGTATGAGCGAAATATATAAGTGAACAGAACCCGTGACGAAGAAAATTTTGTCTGGCACTGGCAGGACATAAAATAACGTATTAGGTTAACATTTGATTAATTATTGTCAGTTCATATTTAATATATGAAGATTCAATAAAAAATAATGTCAAAAAAAAAATATTTCAAGTCTGTATTAAACATTTTGTATGGGATCCCCCTTAAGGAATGGTGACAGCGGGTAAGTATGTTAGAAATAAATGATGGAGGTGAAAAATAAAGTGGGATTGGTAATACATTTGATCTCTCTAGGGGCATCCTACGCGTTGTACTATCTAAATCAGACCAGCAAAATACAGGCACCCGTTGTACCATGTTTAGCGGAGAGTTATGCAGATGGAGGCAATTATTACTCACTTGCTAAGTGTTTCGAATAAAATACCAGCAAATAAGCCAAAGTGTTTATTTAAATATAATATTTCATTTCACTTTAAATAAAGGAATTGCTAAAATTCCAATATATAAAATTTATTGACCATATTTTAAATTTACTGCTGGTATATTATTTTACCATTCGAGAACAAAGAAAACAATACTAATAATTTAATATCATTTCAATTCATTCTTCACAATGAATAAATAAAATAAAAAACGAATAACAATGTGATTGGCACGTAAAACTTTTTTACATTTTTCTTTTCCGTTGCACTTTTTTACAGTTCCTTTTTTACATTTTTAAACAAAACGTAACGAAAACGAATTGAAAATTCAAGATTCAGAAAACAAAAATATTATTTCAAACAAATTGAGCAGTTAGTTTTCTTATTTTTACAAAAAATATTTTTCTGTTCTATTTTTCCTTGCAGAGGAAAAAGAAGATATGGAACATTTACAAGCATACAATCGAAAACTATTGAAGAACATTTTGCCTGTACACGTGGCAGAACATTTTCTGAGTCGTGATAAAAATATTGATGTCAGTTCAGTTTTATTTTGAATTATGTATTTTTAGGGGAAGTTATTTTAAGGTGAAAATTATAGCAATAACAAATAAATAACGTTTAGAAAAAAGAAGTTAAATATCACTGAAACTTAAAGTTAATGGCTAGGATTTGAAAATGTGCCTAAGAAGATGCGGCATATGCATGCTTCGTTCCAATAAAATAATGAAGAGTTTCTAAAAAAAATTTAACTGAATCCCTTTTTTGAAATGTTAAAATAATAAAAAGTATTGAAAATAGAGAAATTTTCAAATGTTTAAGCATCGCATGCATAATGAGTTACTACGTAGAGGGTACTTTTCACATATAATGGAATAAAGATATGTGACAATTGTTTCCTATAAAATGGTATTTTGCCTTTAAAGACAAACAAATCTGTTAAGAACAGAGCCATTCACACAGGAAATGTTAAAGACCTTGATAATTTTACATAAATAAATAAAGACTTTTATACCTTCTCAAAAAACTTTGAAAGGTTTCTTAATAAACAAAACAATAAAACTTTTTATCTTGACTACTAAGTTATTTTCCTTATTCATTTTATTTTCCATGCCAGACATGCAATTTTTAACAATGATATTATTTGGGTTTTATTAAACAAGAAAGTTAACACTTTAAAAACTTTAATCGCATTTTTCCAATAAAGGAGCGATATGTATTAAAATGGAAATGAAAATTATCGTTTTCATTTTTTGTCCGCGTAATTGCTTGTTTCCAAATCATAATAGTGCGCTTATAAAAGACAGGATTATCTATTTATTAGTTTCAAAACCGCCGGTAAGGCAAGGCTGTCAGCTAATAAAAATCTGTCATATGAAGTGTCATTAAGTGAAAGGTTTGACATATACGAATATGGATCGCTTAATTACCGAAGGGCGCGGAATAATAAAATAAACTAACTTTAAGACAATGTCACGAGCCACACAACATGATCGATTTTTACTTTATTGCATGGGAAGTTGCCAGAACGCGTAGTTTCACGTTTTGTAGGACTAGGTCAAATTTAATAAAATCCTATTTTTTTAGGCAAAAATAATTGTTTTTTTCTCATAAATTATTTTTTTCCGTTTTTTTTTTTATAGAGAAATAGCAATTATCTGTTAAAAAAGAAAAAATAGAAATCGGAGAGAAATAATTATTGAAAACAACATACAAACGGACAGAGGAACATCGTTCAATCAGCTTCTTTATAATGGTTTCTAATTTCATAGATTTTGTCCGTTTACGAGAGCGCACACAAATTTCAGGGAAATTTTTTGTGATGAATGATAATAAAAAGCTTGTTTTTTTATGGATGCTTTTGTACCTAACCCTTAACTTGGAACGGCACTTTTATCGGGGCCAGGGGAAAAATAAACTTACTTGTCTGATTTTATTTAAAATTATGTAAATGAGCCAAATTTGGTCCATTTAACTCATCCGTTATGGGTGCTACAGTGTCTAAGCCTTTATTCCGGGAGTCGATTTGGCTGAATTTGAAAACCAAATAAATTTCATTCACTGACAATATTTAACCTCAATTTAATCAAGCTAGCTTGTTTTCTATGGATCCTATCGCACTAAAACCTTTAACTCGGTAGGCCAATTGTACGGCGACCAGGTGAAATAGAGAACCGTCTTCTTGATTTTAAATATTCACTTTCTCTTATATTTAAGAAATATTTGAGCTAAACTTGGTCAGTATGGGCGCTACTGTGCTTTAACCATTATTTGAGGAAAAGTGGTACTTATTTGTAAATATGTATAAAGGTCATTTATGGACCGATTTTGTTAATTTTCGCTGCCCTTATTCTACTAGATTTGTTTAAAAGGAAAGTGAAAAAATAACTTTATAAATTATAAGAGGACATTAAAAAGTTAAGGTTTGTGAGCAAATATTTGAGATTTATGGGTGCAAATTGGAGGCAGTCTTGTTATTTTGCTTATATCTTAGTCATTTATGCACCGATCTGGCAGAATTTCATTTGCAAATATGACCATATATGACATTCATATGTAACACACTAGTCCCCATCATATTTGGTTTCTTAAGAAAAATCATTTCAGCAGACAGGCGGACATCGTTACATCAACTTCGCTATTCTAAGATCAATACTGTAGATTTTATAGGGAGCACAATACCAAAAAAATGTCACGAGATTTTACAAATGAAGATCTGTTTAATATACTGTTGGCAACGACATATCCGCTCATCTCTAGCATTCGAAGTCAATGGAATGTAGAACATCGGGACTTAGATGAAGAAGCAAAAGGGCTGTTACAGGACAGAGGTAATACAAAACCAAGTATGGAATATTTGGAGGCAATTCGAATGAATAGTAGATATAATTAACTTTTATTGTTATTTAAGCAAAAAATATGTTTTTTGTCGTAATTGTTATTTAAGTAAAAACGAAAAAAAAGATTTAAAAATGTACACCTATTTATTTTTTTAATTTAAAAGTATTCTAGTGGAACTGGTTCCAGTTGAACCTGTTGTAGAGTTGATAATGTAGAAACCTATTCACAAAATGATCATTGGTATTATTACATGACTCTGCATTTTTTCTTAAAGGTATAGTCGTATATACGAGGCGAATGTATATGCATATAAAGGTAATACGAATACTCATTTGTTCTTACGCTGATAAAAAAATATTTTCTCCAGAAATATATAAAAATGTTTATATTTTTCGAAAGAAAACATTATGAGTATGCTTGTAGAAGCAATTTTTAGTCAGTTTGACATTTATACTCCCATATGCCATATTCCAAATCAAATTTTTCAAACAAAAAAAAAAATTAATTTGAGTAAAAAATTCTGATAATTCCACACACCGATTTTTAAACAATTAGAACAGTTATGTTTTCTAATATGTCCATTTTTTTCTAGAAAATTCTGATCGAGTGGTAAATTGTATTGCCTTTTTTGAACAAAAAAAAAAAAATTAAGCCGTTTTCCGGGATTGGGAATTTGGGTATTTCTTAATCAAAAATGGGGTTGTTTTTCAGTCCACTGTTTTTAGAACTTTTTAATCTACATAACTGCCAAAATTCATTATGATACCTTTATTTATGTTAGATTTATAGAATGTCAAACATTAAAATTATTATTTATATAGTGTAAATGAATAAAAGGGGTTTCAATATGAGTAAAAAATAATAATTTTAAGGTTTGACATTCTATAAATCTGACATGAACAAAGATATATTAATGAAATTTGGCAGTTATGTAGATTAAAAAGTTCTTAAAACAGTGGGCTGAAAAACATCCCACTTTTTGAATAAAAAATACCATAATTCTCAATCTCAATCATTAGCATTTTCATACTAAATGCTAAAAAACATCAAAAGTTAAACTTTGGCCTTAAATTTCTCAACAACTACTAAACGGATTTTAACAAAATTAAAACTGTAAAAAAGTTCAAGAAGTCTTCTCTCCTGCAAAAAAATTATCTCTATCGGTTCAAAAGTTACAGATTTTTGGCCGATGAAAAACGATTTTCAGCCACTGTGCGCCGCACACTGGGGATTTCGCGGAAAAAAGTCAAATTGTCAACATAGTCTTCATGCAATATGCAGTGATATGTTGAAATTTTAGACTAAATGGTACAATCATATCAAAAAGAATTACTCCGATCTGACTGCCAGTTTTTTTTATATCCGTCTCAAACTCAGAACTTGTGTGTTTTACCGAACCAACTTAATTTAAACCTAAGAATTTAAATACGAATATTATTTTACTATGTGAGCTAACGTTTTTCTTTTTTGTTCTATTTAAAGTAGTATATTTCAGAATACTAAAATTGAAAAAAAAAATCTGCAGAGACTTAATTTTTTTTTTTTTTTTGGTGTATTTTTATGAACATATAACAAAAATCTCATTTTTCCCCAAACATTTGGACCTGCAATTTGATCTTTACTTTTCCACAGTTGGAAATCACTACTAATACATTGTCTTACATCTGTTTTAACATTTCAAGTGCCACCAGGTGCCACCTCTCAATTTGTTGCATTACACAGTACAACATTTTTCAGCTGATTGATTCGGGACTCAATTGTGATAAGGCTCTTTTGTTAACCATAACTCGATAATCGGATTTTGCTGAAACAAATTTAGAAAAATCAAGAATAACAATTACTTTCATCTGTTTATATAACATTTTGCTACATAAGCAACGGTTTCGCAGTTATAAATAAATGTATGAAGAAAAAAATATTTTTTGCCCAAAAAATTTAAATTTTTTATTTTTAATTCATAAAAAATCCAAAACAGTAAAAAAGAGTTTCAAGTCCTATAACTTTCACTTAAAGTCGCATAACCTATAAAAAAAAGTAGACATAAATCATGAAAATCGATGAACGCGTTTCGCTTTTATTCACAATTAAGTGAAGGTATGTATTTCAAAAACTGGCTCGAGATATGCACAAAATTCTTTGCAAAAACCTTTATGACTTTTTTTATGATTCTTAGAATTAAAAAAAAAGTAATAAACAAAAGGTTATTTGATTTTTATGATTGCGGTAGCAAAGTAATAAGCGGTAATAAATGTGCGTGGACAATTGAAAGGAAAAAAGGAAAGTGCGCTTTTTTAATTATTTGGGGTTTTCCGTTGGCTACCTGTATGATTTTTTTACAGAAATTCCACCCACATCTATTAGTGCTCATGTTTTGGAACGTACCTGTCAGTAAAATATTGAAAAATACGTAGTATTTATAGGTGTTCATTTATCGATTTTTGTCATTTAACAAGTGCTGACGAACGCAAAAAGTACAACCGATTTTCTCCGTTTTTTTAATTATAACTAAAACTAAGGCCCAAGAGTTTTACGGCAATGGAAAGTTTTTCTATTTCTCATGAGGTTTTATGGTCGAAGCTTCTGGAATTTGACAAATACAGAACAAAATTAAAACAGTTTTTGATGTTGGTGAGCTTGGCGATTTTTGTCTGGAGACGGCAAAAAAGTTTGTTGCACTGTACGAGTGGTACAATATGCCACCAACACTCCACAAAATTCTGATTCATGGTAAATATATAATTGAAAAGTGTATTTTTCCTGTAGGCTTATTATCCGAAGAGGCTCAGGAAAGTCGTAAGAAAGACTTTAAAAAATATCGCCTTAGACACTCCAAAAAATGCAGTCGAATTGCCACGAACGAAGATATTCAGATCCCATGATCTCACACTTGACTCCTTCATTTAGCCAGAAAAAGCATAGTGTTATAAGCGACGAAGTTAAGGCTCTTTTAGAATAATAAATTAAAAAGTAGTTTTAAAATAAATTAAAAATTAAAAAAATCATTTAATTTTTTTTTAGTTAGGGCTTTTTACGTTGTAGGTAACGATATACATTTTTCTAGCTTTCTTTATTTTGATTACTTTTGTGTTTAACTATATAAATAAAACTAAGGCCCAATCTCACAACTTACCGATAGCTGAAGGCAGGATTTTATCGGCCGTATAAAAAGTGTTCCATTATTAGAACTTTACTTTAACCTACCAGGTAGGATGAACCTTAATTTACTTTATCGCTCACTTTATGTTAAAGTAAAGTTCCGATAATGGAATACTTTTTATAAGGCCGGTTGAAGTCTACTTTTAGCTATCGGTAAGTTGTGAAAACGGGCCTAAGTGTGTGATGAAATAAAAAATAAATTTATAATATATAATGAATTAAAAATTAAAAAATCATTTAAATTTTTTTGTTAGTTAGGGCTTTTTACATTGTAGGTAATGATATGCATTTCTCTAATTTTCCTTATTTTGATTACTTTTGTGTATTACTATATAAATAAAACTAAATTTGTGATAAAATCATTATATTTTTTGACAAATATATTTTTTTCCTCACCTCCATACAAAAATCCACAGTGTGCGCCGCTGTAGTTACATTTTTACATTTTTGATTTGAACCAATTTTAAAGAAATTTAATATAAAATTTTTTATGGAGTCCATCCATGGCTTCACCTAGCCGTTCAAATTTAATTTCGATTTTGAACCTTATAAATCCGATATGGAACATTGCTTTTATATAAAGTCCATTCTTGAAAAACAACTGCATAGAACTTGAAATGATAATACAAGACAGATATATTGTTGGAATAATATTTTTTTTATAGCAATCTGATATATAATTTCATGACGCGGATACGAGTTACTTGGTCCATTCGATCAGTCCTATTAATGCCTTCTTTTTTCAATAAGTATAGCCAAATGTCGTCAATGGTGGCTTGAATATTGGCGTTCAATTCTTCAGGAGTTGCAGGTTCGTCGGCATAAACCAATAACTTAACATAGCCCCATAAAAAGTAATCCAGAGGTGTTCAATCCCACGAGCGAGGGGCCAGTGAACAGGATCACATCTGGAAATCAAATTGCCACCAAATTGATTTTGCCATTAATCGGTTGTTAAGCGCGCTGTATATCAAATTGCTCCGTCTTGTTGGAACCAAATGTCGTTGATGTTTAGCTGATTAATTTCAAGGAAACAAAAATTAAGTTAACATAGCTCGATACTCATGCTCATTTCGAAAGAGCGTGTAAGCTGCACCAACTAGGCAATTTTTTCGCATGTAATGCTGCTTTTTTAACGGCTTAAGAATTTTCTTCGCTCCAAATATGGAAATTTTGCCTATTGACGTAGCCATTTAACCAGAAATAAGCTTCGTAAAATAGACGAAGTGAAGTGCTCAATGAACTTCGGAAACAGATTTATCTTTTTTTCAAAGTAAATTTATATTCTCAACTGTCAAACCATAGTTATCGATATCGAAAGTTCTCATGCAGCTAAAACAACACTCGATATAAGAAGACGCATTTCTAAAAACTCACAACAACAGCACATACCATTATTATCATTCGACCTTTTTGTATCTCGTTCGACTCAGAATCGATCAAACGATGTTCGTCCGTCCGGCTGGTTGTCCATGTAAACACTACGCGAAGGTACAGTTAGCAATTTTGAAGATAAAAGCTATTGAAAATGGTAAAAATCGGACCATTATTTCAAAAAGTCTACATACATACTTCTTTCCGGAATAGAGTCTGTGAACCATCTTATTATGTTGTTATTTGGATTAAAATTGTGGCTGTAGAAAATATCGCCCAAAGAAAAATGGCAAAAAAAAAAAAATTAAAAATCGACCAAATGAAGAATCGCCCAAAAGAACATGAAAAATGACCCAAACAGTTAAATATGAAATTTTGACTAAACAAAACGAAAAAGGGCCCAAAAAAAAAATAAAAAATTACCCAAAAAGCAAAAACGAATTTTTTCAAAAAACAAAAAAAAAAAAAAAAAAAAACCCAATTTGCAAAAAACCAACAAAACTATTTTTAAAGAAACTTATTTTACCAACACAAAAACCGGCTTCGCTAACTTAAGCTTCTCTGCATAGCCGGCCTTCGGCCGGGCCAAAGGATTTTCTCCTCTATGGTATAACAAAGACCGGCTTCGCTAACTAAAGCTTCTCTGCGCAGACGGTCGTGGGCGGTCGCAAGAATTTCTTCCTTTATGGTATACCAAGTACCGGTTTCTCTAAGTTAACCTTCTAAAATCTGCTTTGTTTCCGAACGAAGGCCGACTTCGCAGAGTAGCTTAAGTTAGCGAAGCCGGTCTTTGTTATACCATAGAGGAGAAAATCCTTGCTCCCGGCCGAAGGCCTGCTGTGCAAAGAAGCTTTAGTTAGCGAAGCCGGTACTTGTTTTATCAAAGAGGAGAAAATCCTTGCGCCCGGCCGAAGGCCGGCTATGCTTTCGAGTTTGTAAGCATGTTGTGGACATTATGACACTCTACAAAGTGACATAACGTCCACGGACTTTATGACACTGCTCTGATGGGCATTATGACACTTAAAAGTGTCATAAAGTCCATGGACACTGGACACTTTTTGGAGTGTCATAGTTATTATGACACGACGTATAATGATAATGAATGATTTAGACAAATAGTATGTAGGTTAGGTTAGGTTAGGTTAGGTTAGAGTGGCCGGTCACAAAGACCCCGCATAGACCAAATAGGTCCCTAGCGTTACCACAATTGTACGATAACCCACAGAAGAAAGTAAAAAGGTCAGTCAGATGTGATGGTATCCAGAGTATGTAAGATTTGGAAGAAATTTTAAAAATTAAAGATGGCCCGAAAAAATGGGCTATTTTTCATACAATATTTTTGGGTGATTTTTCTTAATGAAAAATCACCAAATTTAAAAAACAAAAAATCACCCAATAATAACAAAAAATAGCCCACAAATTTTGGGTCACTTTTCATATGAATTCAGTCCCAATTTTACATGGAATTTTTTTGGGCGATTTTTCATTATTTTTTTTTTGCCATTTTTCTTTGGGCGATTTTTCCTACAGCCTAAAATTATCCTAAAAGTATTTTATATATTTGACCATAGCTCCAATACAAATACCAATCCGCAAAATAGATTAGGTTCCATAACTTAAATGCTGCTCCAATCGGGTCCATGGGTTCGAATAGTGTACATTAGGGTGGAGTGAAAAAAGTCAAAATTTTTTTTCGAAAACGGGTACCCTTCAATGGCTGTGTATGAGCCTTAGTAACAATTCTGTAAAATATTAATTTTTTACGACGTCGTCTTGAGTCTGCACATTTGACTTAAAGTTTGAAAATTTTTTACATTTTTTACATTTTTCCCAAATTTTTTTTAAGTACTTGAAAGAAAAATAAATCAGACGGGTAGTAACTGAAAAGTTGAACAAGATCTTTAATAAAGGTAGAATTTTTTAAAAACATTTTTTTTTAACCCTTCGTCTTACTCATGAGTCTGGCCAGACCTTTTTCGATTTTAAATATAATTTTAGTATATTTAAAACTCAGGTAGAGACTTGAAATTTCAGGTACCCTTCCAGAATTTAGTTTTCTACAAAAAGCTGGAAAAATATATCCTGGAAAGGATATATAAGGAAACTTATTCGAATATTTTACTGCACACATCACATTCGTAACACATGTGGTCTGGCCAGACCCATATATATTTTGTACAGAAGATGCCGAATTTTTAACTTTCTTTCTTGCTGTTTTTAATTATTTTTTGTTAAATTATCTTTTATTGATTTAATTTTATTAAACACACAAACTATTGCTCCATCTAGTTCTTAATTTGAAAAAAGACAATAAGCACATCAACTAGTAACTCACGTTCAGAAGTTGAGTTTTACATGTGAAGAGTACAGGCTAATAACTTAGAGCATAATAAAGCTGCTGAGGAAACTTATGAAATTCAACCTTCACAACTGAACGCAATGATGATGGGGATTGCGTTCCAAATAAGAACGATTCATCCGGTACTGAAAATAAATTGGTCATAAAACCAAATGAATCGTTTGCTTCTAAGGACAATGAAGAAGAGCCACATGTACAAACTTGACAACAATACTCTGCCCATGATTATTTCTATGGTAAAGATTGAAGGCGAAGCGATTAAACCTGAAGTAATCCGGTTTAACGACGTAAATAAATGCAGAGTGAACTATATTTTACAACAAAACTATCCACCAAAAGATGAACTTTGGCCTTTTTTGCAGTATTTTGGCACTGGCTGTCTATTGTATTTGCTTGAAAAGGAACGATGTTTGAAAATTTACAAAATCTATAAAGCGAATATATTTATTTTATTTCTCTTTTTTTTTACAAATAAAATCGTATTGCATATTATAAACATGTTATATACCTTTGATAACATAAAACGATCTTATTTTTCAGTTTTTAGAAATACTCAAAATATATTAATTTGTATATTATAAATAAAAATAATATGAATATGTTCGCATATTATTTCATATGATGAATTTCATATTTTATTTAAATTAAAAATGTGTATAGTATAACATTTAGTTAAAAAAATTGGTTTTATTTATTCAAAAGTTGGTTGGGTCTGGCTAGACTCATGCGTTACGAATGTGAAAATAAAAACATGTGTAAGACCGAGGGTTAAAAAAAGTTCGCCAAATCGTCCGAAATTTCCGATTTTTAAAATTTTTTACATAATCACACAGAAAAAATTTTTTTCTGTTCAGTAAACGGCCCTCTCAGACTACATTGATCGTGTTTTGACAACGGGAGTGATAACACAGCCCGACAAAATTAAAAAATATTTTTGCTTCTTTGAATTTATCAACTGATTCTAGTTAATTTAGGTGCGCTGAATTCAAAACTGTAATCAGTTTGTCTCTATCAGCTCTAGTTTTCATGATATAACTTTTTATACCCTCCACTTATGACCTCCAATTACACCAATTACCCAAATTTTTTTTCCAAAAATTTTTTTTTTTATCAAAATTTTTTATTTACTGTTATAGTTATTGCCAAAAAAAAAACTCCCAAATTTTTTAAGTATTTAGAAAGTAAAACTTTTCCATAGGAATTTAAAAAAATAAAAAGAAGTAAAACTGTTTCATACAGATTTATTAAAATAAAAAAAAAAATACTTAAAATAATTTGGGAGTTTTTTTTTTGGCAATAACTATAAGTAAATAAAAAATTTTGATAAGAAAAAAAAAAAATATGGAATAAAAATTTGGGTAATTGGTGTAATTGGAGGTCATAAGTGGAGGGTATAAAAAGTTATATCATGAAAACTAGAGCTGATAGAGACAAACTGATTACAGTTTTGAATTCAGCGCACCCAAATTAACTAGAATCAGTTGATAAATTCAAAGAAGCAAATTGAGTGTTGGCCTGTGTATTTGGTGTGTTATATCTAGTCGTCTTCTTATAAACGTTCTACGGTTCTAGTACAGTGTGTCACTGCGCTTTGTGTGTTTATAACTGCGTTATGGCGTTCCCTAGGACTCGTTACAAAGATTTACCTCATCCTATCCTAGGCAATGGTCAAGATATGGGCGAGTCTTTGCTTCCTACCCGTAGAGATGTGTTAAAATACTACATTTATGTTTGGAACAAAGAAAAAATTAAGCAAAATGGCAAAAACCCTAGTTTTTTAGAAGTGTCCAAAATTGTTGTTGATAAGTTAAACTTCATGTGGGGAAAAGCTTCGATCCCATGCATTACCTCTAAAACTATTACAGATTTGTTAAAAAAAAGAAGTTGATTTACTTCAAACACTCAACAATACGTACAAACGTGATCAAGATAAGCACAGTTTCAAAAAAAAAACTGGTCGAATTTAACAATAGGGTTGAGGCTTTATTCGATGTTAGTGCATGTAAATGTAAAGATTTTCAGGTTTGTATATGTGACCTCGCTAAGAAGGTTCCAATACTTGAACGCAAATTCTTGACCGATCAAAGAACTGTTCGGAAAATGTCGATTCGAAGTGTTGATATTAAAGTGACATCAGCAAATAAAAAGAAAATAGCAAGGAAAATGATAGAAGAAGAAAGATTGTGCAAGAAACGTTGTGAAGGATATCAAATTGGCTTGTATAAAGACAATGAGGAAGCAATGGACATAATTATACCACTTCAAGAAATGGGTTGTATTCCAAAAGTTGTAGTGGCTATTTTAGAGGAACCAGTTCACGGCCCATCCTCAGCTACTACCATAAATACGCAAACTATGTTGAAAATACCATCGTTTTCTCGAGTTTGTGATAATTATGGCGTACCTGATCGCGCAGCAGCAGCTTTAGCCTCTGCTCTTTTACACGATGTACAGTCTACTCAATCTTTAGAAATTGTTATAAATGACGTTGTGGTAGACATGAGTAAAGTAAGACGCGAGCGAATCAAATCTCGGCATGAAGTAATAAATAAGGAAACAAAGGTAGAAATACAGGCCTTATACTTTGACGGTAGAATTGATGATACACTTCGTATTCACAAGACAGACGCTAAGAAAATGCACAGAGAAACTGCCAAAGAAGATCACATTTCACTCATACAGGAGCCTAAATCGAGATTCATCGGTTACACAGTTCCATTGTCTGGGAAAGCCATTGACATTGCTAATTCTATCGTCGCTTACTTTTCTGAGCACAATCTTACAATGTCGGAAATAGTTAGCATTGGTTGCGATGGATGCCCTACAAACACAGGCAAATATAGCAAATATGGTAGTGTAATTCGCTCACTGGAAGATAAACTTGGAAGACCTCTGCAGTGGGTTATTTGCCAATTGCATACAAATGAACTTCCACTACGACATTTAATAGAAAAGCTGGATGGATCTACAAGCGGACCAAAAGGATTTGTTGGACCTGTCGGTAAAAGTTTAGCAACATGTCATTTAATGAAAGTAGTTCAGTTTGAACCCATTGAGTTTATTACTAATATAATCGATCGTGGTGATGAAAAGGGTTTGAGTACTGACCAACAATACCTTTATGATATTTGCAAAGCTGTTTCGAGGGGAAAAATATCTCAGCAATTATAAAACAGAAGTCCAGGAAAACTTTCCCATGCGAGATGGTTGACTACAGCTAATAGAAATTTAAGATTATACGTAGCTACAAAAATTCCATCGCCTACATTAAAAGAACTGGCAACCTTCATCGTGAAAGTTTATGCACCTAGCTGGTTCAGGATCAAGTGTAATCCAAAAGTTTGTAGCGGCGCTCAAAACTTGTGGGAAACCATAAAGAGTTGCAATTGCCTATCTGAGGGGAATCGGAAAATTGTATACAAATGTATACAAGACAATGGATACTTTGCTCATGATGAAAACATACTCATAGCTATGTTGGATGATAAGAGAGAAAATATAAAGAAACTGGCTGTAAGACGTATCATCAAGGCTCGGTCTAGTAAACAAGCCGGTTAACCACTAAGACGGTTTGAAATCCCTAAAATAAATTTTGGAGCATCTGAGTATATCAATTTGATTGCATGGAATGATGTGGAAGTGACAGAACCACCTCTCACAAGTCATTTGACAAATCAGGATTTGCAAAGGTTACTGGAAACCGAGAGTATAAACATAGCTTCGAAGTGCACCCTTTTTGAGCTACCATCACACACTCAAACGGTAGAAAGAGCCGGCAAAGAAGACACTGCTTCCTCGAAATTGATCTGTGATCAAAAGAAAAGAGAAAGCTTAATCAAAACTAGAATATTTGATAGCAATATTCGTCCAATATAAGACACAAAGAAACAATTTACCTGATGAAGAATTTTCTTAAAGATATATATAAATGCTCTCATGGTTGGGTGGTTGGGAGGGCGTGGGTGGGACTCGAAGTGCAACCACTTCCCCGTGGTGAGTGCTGGGTAGTTTAATATGAACTAGCGAAGAGTTGCACAATACAAAGTTGATTAACGAGAGCTATATAGACAAGTTTTATAAACATTAAAAGAGGATATCAGAAATTATATAACGTAAAAAATATCAGAAATTTACTAATATTTGGAAAACGTTAAGCATCATGTGCACACACAAACCACGCCCTAAATATTTTTTGAAACACCCTGTGATTATTTAAGGCCTTGCTCAATTATTAAGTGATTACCCGTTAGGATTTTTTGTTTCATGTACTAAAATAAAAATTGGGAAAACTTTTAGTCAAATGTGCAGACTCAAGACGACGTCGTAAAAAATTAATATTTTACAGAATTGTTACTAAGGCTCATACACAGCCATTGAAGAGTATCCGTTTTCGAAAAAAAAATGTTGGCTTTTTTCACTCCACCCTAGTGTACATTCTCCAAATATTTTTCTGTAAATATTCAGCCTTATTCCGGCTGTCGTTGTCGTCATCGACAGTGTCGTTTTTGAACAAGATTAAAGAAATCAGGCTGTGTGTCACTTTAATCTATTACAAAAAACGACACTGTCGATGACGACAACGACAACCGGAATAAGTCTGATTGTGGTTTAGGTATTATATTGTCGGGCTTTACGGTTTATAGTTTCTGACTTGCATGGCCACATAAAACATGAAAGTAGTTTCTTCAAAGTACCATAAACGTATTATCAACACAAATTTAAAAAAAGAGAATTTCATGAAACTTTACATGAAATCTCATTCAAAATGTCGTCAAAGGGCAAACTTCTAAAAAATTTAATATTCTTCTTCTTTTATTTTTTTGCTTATTTAAAGTTTCAGAGTTTCCAACACAATTACTCACGACGAACATCTCTGTAAATTTGGCTAGCTTTAGGTTTTATTTATTTTTAAAGTAACTCACAGTCACTTCACTTATTCAAAAAATTAACGCGCTCAAAATCACAATTATCACATGGAATGGTTAATTACTAATACGGTTTTAACATAACGTGCTTATTTGAAAATTATTAAAGTTATGTATCTACTTTGCTCCAGTATTAACAGAAAAATAGTTATCCAAGTGCCAAATTAAGAAATGAGTTGTATGTTTTGAAGTGTTCTCTATAATCTGTCATCAAAATTTTATTAAAATAAAAAAAAAAAACAATTTTCGCCCGGCATTGACCAGTGTGCGTGCACTGCTTAGTATATTGTCATTTGCTTTTATGGAAACGCTTTCTTGAAATTTTCATTTTAGCTGAAAGTTGTGAGTGTATTGCAACTTTCAAGAAATGACTTTCATAAGTAAATGATATGTTAACAACAAATATCTATAATATATAATAAATCAGATGCACACCAGAGAACGGCTTTGTGCGATTGCAAAAAATTCGCATTAAATCAACAACATCAAATACACTCATTTGTGTTCATGCAATCAAACTTACTCAGCCACACACATCGGTGCTGTTTTAAAATTCATTCAAGTCATGCACAGCGTATTGGCTTTACCATTCATACCATGTTTAGCTTCTTTCGTCAGTTATTGCTTTGGTAAAAAACATATACAAAGAAAAATAAACAAAAATCATTGCTCTGATGCAGTGTTGCCAGTGAAATTTCGAGAAAGATACATTTTAGTTTCCAAAAAGATAAAATTTTTCCCAAAAAGATACATTTTTAAAATATTTTAGTCCATTTTCAACGTTTAACATTTATTAACATTACATTTTTACTTCATATTAAATGAATATTGTAAAGAAAATGATATCAAATAAATTAATTTTTATATCTGTGGCCTTTTGACAAAACATTTTAACTCAAATTTAAAAAGTTGACAAAATGCTGTTAATTATACGAATTTTCCTTCAAAGAACATTTTTGTTTACGATTTTAAAATTTTGTATTATAAACGAAATTTTTCTTTAATTTCGGTTTATTTTATTATTTGACAAAAATTATTTTTTCACCGAGTTTTTTTTAAAAATTTTTTTGCAATCTTATCTCGACTTAAGATGTTTTATCGAAATGCCACAGATATTTATTTAAGTCATAAATGAGCCGTTTATTTTGAAAGTGGCATAAGTCACTTTTTCAAAAAAATCAAGTTAATAATAAATAATAATAATAAATAATAATAATAATAATAATAAATACTGAGAAAAATATCATTATCATGATATATCAAATACAAGTGAATCTTCTCGAAAGTTAGCATCCATATTTTTAAACGTGTTAAAACGCAAACCCTTAAATATCTCGACTTAAAAGCAAAATGACTTATGCCACTTTCAAAATATACGGCTCAAATATTAGGTATGTAATTTTTAAAAATACAACAAGCAAACATTAAAATTAATTATATGTAACTATCTTTGGATGTTATCGTAACAAATTCATTTTTGTAAAAATTAATATGCGAGTTAAGGCGTTATTGCCAAGGCGAATATATCGAAAAGTTCATATAAATTTCCTAAAAATAAAAGATTTTCATATTTCCTCCGAACAACTTCGCACTACTTGTATTCAACGATTTAGGTGGATCGTATGCTGAAACGTCCTTAATGTTTTCTATCTCCATTACGAAAGCTGCTATTGTATAAGTATTGAGTCGGTTACGATGATCAGTCTTAATAAGTTTTAGTACATTTTGCATATAGAAAAACGCAAAATGTCAGGATTATACATTATACGTTAAGCCATCAAAAGATACGAAAAATGTATCTTTCGTATCCTAATGGCAACACTGCTCTGATGACTATTCAGCAGCTGAAACAACTCCGTAGAAACAGAAACCGTTTTTATTTTTTATCATTTCTTAAAAAGTACAGTAGTTCTGTATGTACAATGTACAATGTATTGTTGTTAATGTTGCTTGTTACGCTTTTAAAAAAATACCCTGCAAATAATAGGACTAGTCTAAACACGCGTGTAAAAAAAGAGGCTAGTCTGTTTAACATTACGATGTCTTAGAGCAGGACCATATAACCCAGCTTTGGATTACAAAGGAGTAGTATTAAAACTACTCCATGGTATACTCAAGAGGATTAGTTTTGAAGTCGTTTAAAAACGAACACATTTCGTTAAAAAACGAAGGCATGTCGTCTCACTACGAACACTTTTTAACAATGACATGGTCCATGCTTGCATAACATCGGACTAGTCCAATGAGTAGTACATTTGATCAAAATCAGGTGGTCCAATATTATTTGCAGGGTAAACACAAAAACAAATTGGACAATACAATCATACCAACAAAGCCACTCGTACTCATATCAATTTACATTCGTCGTTGTGTCATCGAGTGGACAATGACTACTTAAATGCAAAATCAAAAGAATAAATGCCGTTTGACTTTAAGAAATTGTTTTATTGCGTGCGCAACAATAAATGCAAACAAAGCACTATTAATAAAAAACTCACACATGCACAAATCAAATGTGTACAAAACGATGTCAAAATTACCAACGTTGAACTTTGTTTTGCAGGCATAGAGTTAATGTAAATTATATCGTATGAGTAAATCAACAAAAATATTGGGGTTTTTTCAGTTCTCTGATGCACACCATTTAATACCTCTTTCGAATATCGTTTTCGGTGTTGTAAATCTTTGCGCCTATCGCAGCATTTTTGAACTTAATTGTGCAGTTTGATTTGCAAAACAGTCTAAGAAAATTTTAGTCTTATAAGCTAGTCTATCAGGGTCGGTGTTGCGGGTTCGATTCCCTTCAGACTCTGGTTTCTTTCCTGCAGACAAGCGTAGAGCTTCGCGGGATTAGCTAAGGGAATCAAATAAAAAATTCTTTAAATAAACGACAAATATTTACTTTAATGGGGCTACCGTTCCCCCTACCACTATAGCAACCATTTTTAAGTCCGAGAATGCATTTTTATAAAATAAACAATAAAATTTTTTTATTACATGGGTTGTGCCATTCCCTCTGCTCCTATCCCGCTCAATATAAGTTCAGAGTGTGGTAAATAATTCATGCAGTTAAGGTCTCGTTACTCTTACGTAAACGTATACGTTGCGGATCGATTTTTCCTTTTTTTTTATATACCTTATGCATGAACATTTACTCTTACGTAAACGTGACGTTGCGTAACGGACGAACCTGATTAAATAAAATTTTTCTCCGTTTTTACGTAACTATTAGCTGTTAAGAGTTTTATGTGTGTCAACTTATATTGATAAAGCAAACATGCGAATACGACGTCTTATTAACAGCCATGTCACAGAGCACAATTCCGTTCTGAAACGGAATTCATTCCGTATTTTGATGCTTCAGAAAATAACGAAAAATTTTTCCAAATGAAACCATTCCATTTTCAACTGTGATACTGACATTAAGAAAAGATTAACTGTGATATTTTTTATTAATTTTTTATTAATTATATATTATTTGTGTGTTTAATTGTACTGTGTGTATTGTTTAAAACCACATTTAAATTAGAAATTATAATGTAAATACAAATTCAATATTTTATATTTCAATAAAAATAATCCCTGAAGAAGTAGGAAAACAGCCTACGAAACGTCGGAGGAAAATATGAAATAAATCTTTTATTTACATATAGAAAATAATTAGACCTTGAAAGCCTGTTTGGTAATCCCAAAAAACATTAATATAGTAGAAAAAGGTCGTTAAATATAAAAAAACAATAAACCATTTTTGTTTTCATGAACGGAATGGGAATTTTCTATATCTGAAGGCAAAAAAAATAGTAAAAAACACACTTTCTATCAATAAACAAATATGGTTTCTTCGGTTTCGAACGGAATTTTACTCTGTAACAGGGCTGTATATTTTTATTCAAAACGCACCAATTACAAAACTACAACTCATAAATAATTGTATAAGTTTTGACAAAATTTCAGTTTTTTTTTAAAGAAATTTAAAATTTTTTTTTAATACCAACCAACAATTGAAATCGTCCGCAACTACGTTTCGGCAATATTTAGGTAGGAGTAACGAGATCTTTTGTCTTAATCACTTCAAGTTTTTCGTTTTAATTTGCAATACGTACATTAAGAAACCCATTAAGAAATGTTTATTTCATCTTCGCTTTTTCCCATAAAAAAAATGCAAACAAATTAAAACTAGATTTACTATATTTCCAGAAATGAAGTTGCATAATAGTTCAATTTTAATTATAGACAATTTTTATTTGTCTTAAATAAAGCTAAATAAAATCTATTATAAATAAATGATGATTATTTTAACAGCCATTTAAGACACAAACAAATTGCATAAAATAAACAATAATAGTCATTTTGCTAGAATTGGACGGACCTTAAGACAAAAAATGGGATGTGTGGAAATATTATTAGGGGGTCACTTAAAAAAATAAATAAAATAAGTTAAAATGGTTTATTCAGCTCGCCGATTCTTTGACCTTACCAAGCTTAAGCGAATTATGGATGAGCCCTAAAACAGTTTAAAGCATATTTTTTTATTATTGAAACCTCATCTGTGTCTTTTTATGCGATTTGACTTTATAATTTCAAGTCATATTAAGTTGAATTTGTTACAATTTAACAGACGTTGATGATCTCGTAGTAATATTAATATAGGAATAGGGCCAAATAAAAGGCATAAAGTCAATAGTTAACAACTTGTAAATGTGTAGTGTGATTTCTAGTCATATAGAACTTAATTGCATGACATTAATATCGTTATTATTCGTTACGATTTTAGGCGTTTAAAGTATTTAAAAATTTAAGAATATGGAAAATTAGGGACTGATCAAGACTTATGTAATCTAAATTAAATGACAATACTTTTGTCATTTACTTTTGGATTTTTGTTTGTTGCTCACAAGTGTTGCCAATTTAGCCATTTAGTGGCTATATTTAGCCATTTTTCATCCTATTTAGCCATTAAAAAATGAGTTTAGCCATTAGCCATTTTTGTAGCCATTTTTCAACTTATTTAGCCATAAATTTCTTTTGCCGTTTTTCTTTTAAAATAATAATTTTGAATTTCTTATAAAAATGTGTTAAATAAATTCATAAATAAATTTCTTTTGCCGTTTTTCTTTTAAAATAATAATTTTGAATTTCTTATAAAAATGTGTTAAAGTAAATGAACATTTTTAACAATTCAAACTCATTTCATTTAAATCACAACTTTTACAAATGTTGGAAATCGCTATATACTATTATGACGAAACATCTTTCAAAATAAAGCAATAGTAGTCCAATATTAAATTTATAAAATGGATCAACACAAAAATCGGTGTTTTTTTCTGGTTGCTAGTATTTCAATAAAGAGATGCAGGCGGCAAAGAAAATTTTTTTTAGAAATATATAGTTGCTCTCACTTGCATGGTCTTATGATGAAGTAGAGAAGGTATTTACCCAAGTGAACATCGTTTAAAGTAATTTGAGAAAAAGGATACATTAAGCAACCGTTAATTTATACCAGCACCACAATAGTGGAGAGGGTAGAATGCGTTTGTGCTGGTGTTTGTAACACCTTAAAATAAGGGTCCTAAGCCCACCTTTACGTATAGCGATTGACTCAGAATCACTTTCTGAGTCGAATTAACGATGTTTGTCCTGCTTGCTGGCTAGCTGTTTTGGAGATTATTTGGTAAAATTTGGTGCATAGGTTCTAATGTGGTGTAGGGTACCGTATAGTCGGTGTTGACCGGCTATACTTTCTTACTTGTTTTTTATTGTAGATCTGGAATGAAAAGGTTGGGTAAATGTTGTCGTGATTAAGATTTACCTTCAAATTAACAAAAACTTATAGGCCCGAGTGATTCCTATGAGATGAACAATAACGACCTCGAATTTATCGAAGATTTAATTTTTTAAATATCTATCAAAATATTAATTTACATTTATTCCTATTTAGCAAATTGATCTTAACTTACAATTTCATCGTAAACCGCTTTAAATTAATTATTTCTGTTTTGTTATTGTATTTTAATGTGTTTTTATTTAAAACAGCTTTCAGTCATTTTTTTAGCCCATTTTTAGCCATTTTTTACCCATTTTTTCGTAAATTTAGCCAGTTTTGGCAACACTGTTGCGTACATTTGAAAAATGTAATCTCTTGCACTATAGCGCTTAAGAGCCCTAAATCTTTTTTTCAGAACTGCAATATATGAGGGCAGGATAGAAGAAAAAAAATAAATTTTGGTTTTATGCTATCCAAATCTTGTATACCCTCCACCATGGCGCGATTTGAACAGCAATATAATTTGTGCCACGCCCACTTCCCTTATCCCGTCCACTTTTATCGGATGTTGTGTATTGACAACCAAGATGCTCGAAGCTAATTTTGGAAACTTTAGCTTTTACCGTTCTCCAGATATGCGAAAAATGAACTAGGGACTTATGGTGGAGTCATATCTCAGTGATTTACAGAACGATCTGGCTGAATTTTAATAGCAACAGAGTATATGTGTTATAAATATATAACAGTCCAGTGCCGATCATTTGTTGTGTCTTCGGTAAACCCACTTCAACAGACAGATGGACGTCGTGATTTGAACTTCTCTTCTTACAAGAATCTAGAACATATGCACTTTATAGAATCTAAGACAAATGCAATAAAAATTAAAAACTAGGTTATTCATTCGGCAAAAAAGTTTATTTTCGAATTCCTTAATTTCTGTTTTTATATTGTATTTTAAGAATGTATTGCTAGGATGAAATATATTATATGAAAAAACATTTCTAAACACAACTTTTTTGTAGCACATAGGTAACATTTTGGTTAACTTTGGTACAGAAAACGTTGTAAGATTGGACATTGGACGTTTTTGAACTCACCCAAATTTAAAAACACAAAAAATATGGTGAAATACTACAAAAAATTAGAAATTTTATTACATCGGTTAATCGGTTAAACGACTGAAATTAACCGGTTTAATAGTTAATCGAAAAAAGCCAATTTTAATTTAACCGATCAGTTTATCGGGTAGTAATTAATCGGTTAACCGATTAACGGTTAAATAAAAATTGGCTTTTTTTCTATTAACTATTAAACCGGGCAATTTCAGTCGGTTAACCGATTAGCCGATGTAATAAAATTTAAAATTTTTTGTAGTATTTAACCATATTTTTTGTGTTTTTAAATTTGGGTGAGTTCAAAAACGTTAATTGCAAAGCAATTCGCTTTTTTAAATGCATTCTACAATGCATCCATGTCCAATCATACAACGTTTTCTGTACCAAAGTTCACCAAAATTTTACCTATGTGCTCCAAAAAAGTTGTGTATAGAAATATTTTTTCATATAATATATTTCCTCCTAGCAATACATTCTTAAAATACAGTATAAAAACAGAAATTAAGGATTTCGAAAGTAAACTTTTTTGCCGAATGTTCGGTGCTGAGCTTTGTAAGGATGAGTAACATGGTGAACTGACAACAGAAGAAACTCTCAAGCAATTTTTTTAATGGAATAAACTGAAAAAACAATTAAAATTGTTAAAAATTTCAAAAATTAAAACAGGACTCTAGAGTTAAAACACGTCAAACCATCACGAAAATATGGCATTTTCGGCATCAGCACCTCCGATTTGAATGAAATTCAACACAAATGTTATATGTAATTGGACTTAAACAAAACATAATCAAAACAAAAACACATTCTTTCGGCATCCGAAATATGACGTCATAAAAATGTGAAAAATGTTTAAAAAACACAAAAGTCTCCTTACAAAAGGGGATAGAACTCTTGAACTACGCAAGATAATTTAGTTTTTTTGGTATCGCTTTAAAGGTGAAAGTGCACCCTTTAAAATGATATGCATATTGTGTTTTTTTAAGAAAAGGTCAAAGGTAAATTTTTGGGGTCTTGAGTTCAAAGGTCCATATCTAGAAAAGTATATTTTTTAAAATTCATAAAAAAATATATGTTAAGTATTATACCCTCTTCAACATTTGCAGAAAATTTAATGGTGGAGACTCGATTGGTGTCAGAGTTATATACCAGAACGTGATTCAAGTATGTTTTGTGTTCAAAAATCCTTTGTTGTTGTTGTATTTTAATTATTTTTTTCAGTATATCTGGAGAACGGCAAGAGCCAAAGTTTCCAAATTTAGTACACAAATTTTAGTTATCAATACACACCATCCCACAAAATGTGGGCGGGACTGGAGAAGTGGGCGTGGTACCTCCCGTACAAAAAATATCAAAAATTTTTTGTATCTGAACCGATTTTTCCGAGTTTTTCAGAGAATATTTCCTACTAAAGATTTCCGATCTTTTGATATATACGGCGTAACCATAGATCATATGACAGTCCAAAGATTCAGGTTTTTATACAATTTTTGATATTTCTTGTACGGGAGGTACCACGATACCAATAAAACTAAATTATCTTGCGTAGTTCAAGAGTTCTATCCCCTTTTGCAAGGAGACTTTTGAGGTTTTTTCACATTTTTCTCATCTTTTATGACGTCATATTTCGGAAGCCGAAAGAATCTGGGGTCTGAAAATTTATGTTTTGTTAAAGTCCAATAACATTCAACATTTGTGTTGAATTTCATTCAAATCGGAGGTGATGATGCCGAACGACTTAACGGTTTGACATGGATTCACTCATCTAATAACATAATGGAATATTTTATATGTTTAAAGAAATCTAGGAAAAGGACTGTGAATTAAGCTATTCTGTATTATTGCCCAGTAAAAACTTCGCCTATAAAATAATGTGTTGAGTAATCAGAAAAACATGAAGGCACTACTTACAATTCTACTGAAAGAACCAATGAATTTTACAAGGCATGTCCCAAAATGAACGCATTTAAAAGTAAGTCATTATTTTTTTACTTAAATACATCCAGAAAAAAGTAGTTATAGAAGTTGTTATACATGTAGTTATAGAAGAAAGCTACTAAATAATGAGTTTAAGAAGCTATTCGTTTTGAAAAAGTAAGCGAAGTTTTTACTGGGTGGTTGTTTTCAATTTCTCCAACATCTACGATCAGCAAAATAATATTTTCCAACAAAAAATTTATCAAAACTAAAGAAAATAGTCGCTTAAATCTTAACCATTTTAACCAAATTATTTTTCTAAAGCATTTAAAAGAAAGTCATTATTTTGTTTACACACGTACATCCAGAAAAATGGAGTTGTAGAAGTTGTTATAGAAGTAGCTATAGAAGAAGGCCACTGAATAATGAGTGAAAGAAGCTATTCATTTTGAAAAAGTAAGCGAAGTTTTTACTGGGTAGGATGTGTGTATGTATGTAACGTATGGACTCCAAAACGTCTGTGCCGATTTTGATGAAATTTTTAGGAAACCTTCAGAATATTCAGGCAGGTGACACTGTGAAGTCTGATTTTTGATTTTCGGTCTGCGGGCGGAGGGTCGTGGCAAAATCCAATTTTCATATTGCACCACCAATGACATCTATATAATTTGGACGAATTTTTCTTTAAAATGATCGCCATAGTCCAACTTAGATTTATACAAAAGAACATTTTGCCCCGCTCACTTTTTTCGAATTACATAAAATCAGAAAACGGCTCCACCGATTTGACAAATTTTTCTTTCAAATGTTGGTATTAATCCCTTTTAAGTTTTCAGCAAAATTTACCACGCCTACTTTTACGCCCACTTTTTCGATTAAGCGCATAACTTGAGAACGCCTTGACCGATTTGGACGATTTTATAAAATCATCACCATGGTCCAACTTATGGTTTTACGGAAAGAAAATTTTGCCCCGCCCACTTTAACGCCCACTTTTTTTCGATTTACCTAAAATCAGAAAACGGCTCCATCGATTTAACCAATTTTTCTTTCAAATGTTCGTATCTTTTTAACGGATTTTAAAAATCGAACGCAAACATTTTTCCTAATTTGGACAGGACAACGTCTGTCGGGTCACCTAGATTTCTTTAATCATATAAAATCTTCCATTAGAGTTCTGTTTTAATTTTTTAAAATTTGTATCACTTCTAATTGTTTCGGTTAATTCTGTTAAGAGACTGTTTGTGTTACTATCGAGAGTTTTTTCTATTGTCAGGTCATCCGACTCATCCTGCAAAGCTCAGCACAGAACAATTTGCAAAAAAATTATTTTCGAATTCCTTAGTTTCTGATTTTGTACTGTACTTAAGAATGTATTGAAGGAAATATATTGAATAAAAAATATTTTCTAACCACATACCTTTTGTATATGAGACGAAACAAATAATTAAAAACACAAAATAATAATACAAAAAATCAAAAATTTTGTTGCATCGGTTATTCGATTAATCGACTGAAATTAACCGGTTTAATCGAAAATAGCAAATTTTACATTAACCGATCAGTTAATCGAGAAGTAATTAATCTGTTAGCCGTTAATCGGTGAATGAATACCCTCATAAATACATAATCACCCCTATCGTGAATAACAAGTGGAATTTTTATTCCCATGAAATTTTCATTTCCCTCGAAGGGAAAAAAGCAATCGTGAATCTCATGTGAAAAATTGTTCACGCTATCAGTTCCAGTGAATGTAAAAAAAGAAGAAATATTAAAAAAATTAAAAATCAATTAATTTTTTGTTCAAAAATATTCAGGTATATATTTTAAAGAAAAGTTAAAATAATAAAGCAAAATATTAAGTATTAAAGGGATAGTTTGATTACAACGTTAGTTTTTTGCACTTTTTAAATTTAATGTAGTAAAATATTTTCCAAAATTCTGCCACTAAGTCAATCGAAAGTTTCACAAATCCGCAGGCAATCTACCTGTTGCTTTGCATTTTGTTGAGCAATATATCGGTTTGTGCCTTTTTAACTTTATTAACCCTTAATATTCGATATAAAAGAGGAGCGTCTAACATACATGTTCTGTTCCCTAGCAAAAATAAAGTGAGAAAATCTAAGGGAAATGTGAACAAATTACGAGGGAAAAAATTTTTCACGATAAGGGGAATTTTTTCCCGTGAACATTTTTTCACGTTATTGTTCTCCTTTGAATTACATTTTTTCATGGGAGTTGTTCATGATCGCAAATATGTGAAAAGGGAAAAATTACGAGGGAAAAATTTTTCACGATAGGGGTGAATATGTATTGTTAAAAAAATATGAATTACATTGTTATGAATTATTTTTTTGTTTGCTCGTTTTTGTTCAAGAATTGTTATGTTTTTGTTTTTTTTTTTACTAATAAACTCCAAATAATTTTTAATTTTTATTTGTTGAAATAACTTAATTTATAAAAAAAAAACTGTATTAATCGGTTAACCGATCAATTACAAAATTAACCTATTTAACCAAAACCTCGACTAATTAATCGAGCGATTAATTAAAGTAAAAGCCCAATTAAATAAATACTCTATTACATATCCATTGGCGGTAAAGGGTATAAATAAAAACTATAGCACAGAATTCTCACCATAGAACCAACTCGAACTCCTTACAAGTTCAAAATACACGCCAGTTTAATGACTGGCCTTTCGTCAATGCAGGACTGTAACAGAGAAGGTGATCCACGTTCCTTTCCTTATTTTTATCATTGCAACTGCGAAAGTAATCAGAGTGTAATGACAAATACCAAAAGTAATACATCCCTTCTAGTTATCGATAAAAAAACAGGGTCCTGTTGACATCGATACGGGTCCAGAATTGCCTGGTTATCCTAAAATCAGTGTTTGCGGTCCAACTATTGTTAGCAGTTTCAATAGTCATTAGCCGAATGTCGAGACTTAGTCCAGTAGAACCGGTAAGAAAGTGCCTAACACATCAAACTCATTAACCCGAATGCTCCCCAGCATGCAGTGCGATCCTGATTGTGAAATGTTCAGCCATCTCATTTAGAGATAAGCAACTGTACTCGTCCTCAGGGATGAGAAATTTAAGGCCATAACGGCGGTACTGCTATTAATATAAATACTCACAGTATTTGTTGAGACAGCAGATAATCTAAAAAGTCCACAGCACGGCAGTGCACGTGTTTTTAACAAAGGGGCAGACACCGCCATTGTAGCAAAAATATTTAAATTTTTTTTTTTTTAATTTGACTTAACCGTTTTTAATCTTTCATTATTGGCCGTGGCCGGGGCTCGAACCTTGGCCGGCAGGTTACCATGACATGTTTCGATCGCAACCACTCGATCTCTTCAGATGGATTTGCCGATGGATTACACTCGCAGCCATCGACGACCACGGTCAAGAATGAAAGATTATCAATTACAATTTTAATAAATTTTCATGTTGTAAAATTCCTTTTTTCATAAAAATAATTTAATGAAAATTAAATTTGATGAACTTTAGCCTAATTAAAAATATTGAAAATTTAGATTAAAAACAATAAATAGTTCAACAAAATAACCACAATAAGAATTATTGATAAGGCTGGGGCACGAGCTTTTTGCGTACATTTGTCCTTCAAGTTGTGCTGAAAAATGTCAACGGAAAAAAGAAAGACAAAAATGAAAACAAAAAATGTACTTTGGACTTCAAGAAGAATTCTTGACAAAAAGTACGGGAAAACAGAAGTAAGGAGAAAACATGTAAAATCAATTAAAATGGATGATCATTCGGGAAAGCAAATTTCGATCTACCAAAGGTTAAAATAAAATTTGGTTTAAGGATTGATGTTTGACTATTGACGTCAGCAGTCGTCGATGGCTGCGAATGTAAGACGTACTTTTTAGTTTTAAATTGTTCCAAAAAAAGTACAATTGTACCAACTTTATCAACCCTGATTAGAAAGCTAGCTACATTGACAGGCAATAAAAAAATGCTCTACATCGCATATTAACCGAAAATTATAAGATGAGAAAGCTGTCCATAAAAAAGATGCACTAGTTCAACTATTCACTATTGTGATGAACAAAATCAATGAATTATTCGCCATATTAAGCTCCTTTGGATTATTTTCAATTTGTCTACTTGAAAAAATAGCTCGGTGATAATCGAAGCTATTAAAGTGAGATAAGAGTAGATTATGACGGGATATTAAGAAATTGTATGTGTTTTCTTCGTTAGGTCTGCTTATTTTGGGACGTCCCTCGTATAAATAGCGATTTTTGAGGTAAAACTTAGATCAGATGTTTGTTTTTATAAATTTTGTAAAAACTTGCAGGGCTTAAAAACCTGCAGTCGTACCCAAAAACTGCCAAACAAAAAATGAAAATTTGTGTACAACTTTTTGCTTTTTGAGTGGGTTTGACAGGAAGCAACAGTTTTTTTGTTGGCCAATGACAAATAAATAAGTGGAAGAAATGGAAGTTTTTCTACTTTGACTGCAGTTTTATAATTTTTAAATCGCAGATTTTTTTTGCAGAAAGTTTTTTGGAGAAATTATTAAAATGTGCTTTAGCGTTTTGTTTCTCTGTAACTTTTTAACCTGCAATTTTGAGTTATTTTTTAGTTTTAGTTGGCTTTATTTACCGATTTTTAGCATTAATGTTTCTTATATAAATAGTTTTTATGTAAAATAGCAGTCAAAATTCTTATTTATTTTTTTATTTTATTTTAATATAATTTGTATACAAAAGCATATCAAGGCCGTTAGTTGTTTTATCTCTCCCGAAATTCTTCAGCTTTTAAGCGATTTTTTTACATGTTTTTTAGCGATTTTTTATCCTTTTTTTAGGGATTTTTTTGTGTGAAATTTCAGTGTAAGATATTTTTTTGTTTTATTACTGTTTTGCAAAGTAAGTTGCATAAACGTTTAAGCGTTTTTAATAATTTTTCTAAAATTCTTCGATTTTTATCTAACATATTTTTAGTTTTAGGGAAAACTGGTAATTTTGATTAAACTATTTTCCGTTATTTTCATTAACGATTATTTTTATTTTAGTAATTTTAATAAAAAATGTCGATAATTTTTTCGCATTTTTTCTGTTTCCTTAAAAATTTCACGCAATAAAACATAAAACAAAGACGTCATTTTACCTCAAAAACAGCTTATCAGATTTTTAAGGGCGCCAATATGGAAAAACAGTATCAAGTTAATTGTTGTGTTGCACAAAAGATTTAGATATTCCATAGACAGGGAACAAGACTGCCCACGAAGAGTACAATTGAAAAAGCACCACATTTAGAAACGGTAGGGCTGACAGTGAAATGATAAATTATTCTCTAAACTGATTTAATATCTAAAAAATTTGTTTAATTTTGATACATTTTTTTTTCAGTTACGTGATTCTATTGTTAATAATTATAAAGTTTTAAGAAATGTCCCCAATACAAATGCTTTGTGTCAGGAGGATTTAATTGCCTTGGAAATGTCGAAATGGAATTCGAGTATAACCAGTGAAATGAAAAATTATCTAACAAGTCAAGTAAGTTTTTATTTCATTTTGCTTAACATTTTAACTTTTTAGATCAACCT
The DNA here is from genome assembly GCA_930367215.1 of Pollenia angustigena. Lineage (NCBI taxonomy): Eukaryota > Metazoa > Arthropoda > Insecta > Diptera > Polleniidae > Pollenia > Pollenia angustigena. The sequence goes on from OV884058.1 coordinate 154,469,292, forward strand.
TTACTTTGTGAAATTCAGGAAGGTATTTGTTGTATTAAGTCGTTTCAAGAGGTTTCTCTAAAATACTCGCTTGTCGATTAAAACCCACATCAATGGAATGGAATAAAATGTTCTATATTTATAAAAACATTAAATAGTAATGCCAAGGTACATTTACACAAGGGAGACTTAATAGCGGACAGACATAAACCCTAATTGTCCAATTCGTATGTATGAGACAAAATATGTGCAGGTGTAAGTTAAATTTTATTTTTGTTTTTTTTTTTTTTTTTTGGAGACAATTTTGACAAGTCGGGTATTTTTTTAATGCTCTCCCAAATGAGTCTATTGTGTTAATTTTAATTTTTTAATTTTCATTTTTAAAGTACCTTAACTTATTTTTGTATCCACTTGCATAGAAAACAATTAGAATAGAAAGAGCGAGAGAAGAACATCCCATTTAGTTGTTCAAAGTACCTAACTCTATAATTGTGTTAGTAAGAAATGATCCAGCTGGCAACGTATTTAAGCAGAGTTGCCAATTTAGCGCCTTTGGCGCATATTTTTTCCTTAGCGCTTTTTTTAAAAAGAGCGCTAAATTAGAGCTTTTATTGATACCCAACATTTTTGTACTTTTATTTGCATACATTAAAATCAAGACACATTAAACCAAAATTTGTTTCCGTTTTGAAAATCAAAATATAAGACTAGCCCATAAAAGAACAAGACATGATAGAAACAACTTAAAACGGATTTGAATTTAGCGCAGTAGTATATTTGTTTTTCATAAATTTTTATTTAAAACGATTTTTTTTGACGGACAGTGTTACTAATAAAACTTTGCTCTTAAACATGTCATTAAGTTTTTTATTTAAATTTTATTTTGCGCTTTTTAGCGCTTTTTGATTGGAGACACGGCGCTTTTTGATTAGAAATAGTTCACAACCCTGTATTTAAGATATCTCTACGACGGGAGCAAGACAAAAAAGTCGTAAAAGACATACTGAGCAGGGTTGTCAGATCGATTTTGACCTTTTTCGCCAAATTCAATGTCAAAAATCGCCAAAATCGCCAAAGCCTTTATTTTTAACTTTTTGGCAATAATATACAGATAATATAAATTATTAAAAATATTTTTTATAAATCTTAAAAATTAAATTTGTTCCTAGTCCCTAAAATCCGCCAAAAATTTAAAAAAGTCGCCATAATATATATTCTGTTTAGTTTTTATTTAGAACAAAGTAAAAATGATTAGTGAAGATAAAAAGGAACATTGCACTATTAAATAGTTAATAGTAGTCTACAAAAAGCAGCAAAGAAAGAATTTTTGTGGTTAGTATTAAACAAATATTGGATATATGTTTGTATGTAGTTGGAGTTTTATTAAATATCTAAAACGCTAAACACTTCAGCGCCAAAACTCCCTTTTTCCTTCTTTTTTAGAATACATTGTAAGTGAATTATATTTTTTCAACGAAGGTACAAAAGAAGTGCATCATATAGTATTAACATTCATATAATTTATAACACGAAACACCGCGTCAAGAACTGAATTCTACTTCGAAGGAGAGTTTTACTAAAGTTCATTATTGAAAATACTCTTTCATCACAGGCATTACTAGTTGGATTTACCACCATATAATGAACAGCCAAAGCAAGTTCTTTAACCCTTTCAGCCCCTCTGTTGCCTATAGGTAACATTGCAATCAAACGCTTATAACTCCCGAAAATTTAATTTTTTCTTATAACGGATTTCTGTTCTTAATTAATATGCATCTTAGAAATGTGTGTGCAGAATTTAATACAATAAGCTTTGGTCGTGTTCATTTGCGAACTGTTTGTTTAAGCAGCGTATTACAAATTATTTGGAAAAAGTGTATTTTTAAAAAAAGTAAAGACATTGATATTAAAAATAAATATTTGTGTAAAAAATGCAATTTGCAATTTAAAACAGGTTAGTTAATGATATTAAGCAACAAACACACAAAAAAAGTTGTGGCTTTGTCCTCAGTATTTTTTTAAAAACCATGTTGCCTATAGGCAACATCGGTCCATTATGTTCATAATTTACATAAGAATATTTTGTTCACTAAAAATGAGTGCAAGGGGTTTGGAAAAGTAAACAATTGAAAAAAATTATAATTTTGCAGAATGTGATATATGAAGACATCGAAAATGATGCATGAAGTAGACTTTACACCCTCACCCAGAGACTGATATGGTCTATTGTGACGCCTTAGTTAGTGAAAGAATTCTAGTATGAAAGAATACGAGAAGTAAAAAATGGAAGAACAGGAAAAGAGGAAGTAGTGGAAGATAAAAAATCGGACTGCACAATCCAACAACAACCCTACTAAACAGAAAACTGCCTTACACGTGCTCAGAACCCAGGCTTCAGCCGCGCAGCCATGTCATTCCCATTACAAATCAGATTCTAGAGCCCGCATCTCGAGACATCTCCTAATTCGCGCAGGAATCTGCTTCCCAGCCACCTCAGCCTGCTGTACTGTAGCCTAGGACAGTGGCACAGAAAGTGCTTACTGTCTCCAACTCCTCTTGGTCCTCACACAACCTACATGTATCCGACAAGTCAGATCCCATTCCCACCGCCATCCTGCCTATCATACAGTGGCTTGTGATAATAGCTATCATGGTCCTGACGTAGGCCCTACTCTTGCCCAGCAGCGCCTCTGAATTTGAACTGCTTAGAACCGGTCACAGCGTCCGCGATACCCGTCAGTCAGTTTGGGTGCGCTACGGCCGGTTAGTCCCGTTTAGCGCCCATTCCCTTATTCTTCCAAAGTATAATCACATTTAAGGCCTAACCGCCTGCAAAATATCAGGACCCTCCATTTCCGAGCCTAGTTGCAGTGACCCATATTCACCAGCTCTATCATCACTAGATTCTCCATCATCACCAACTTCATCACCAACTTCATCACCGACATCGCACGCTCTTGAAAAAGATATTATGTAGCAGAACCCGTAAAAAATTAAATATATGAACAAACTATTCTCTTGGTTGAATAAGAATCAAAAGGACGATGCAGGATATGTCACACAGGCTTTCCACGTTCGAAGTGCAGAAATGAAGAAATTTTGTGCTATATCATACCTAAAATATAAAAAAATTGCAATATATAAATTATCAAATATCTTCAACATGCGTTTAAAGTTTACACATAACTGCCCAATGTTGCCTATAGGCAACATCTTATATATCCTTAACCAGGATAGGTAGAACTTTAAATTTTATTTTATTTCATATCTAGGCAAAAACGAACTTAACTAACTTGAAAAAAATTTTTTTGAACCGCTCAAAAAAATTCGGGGATGAAAGGGTTAAAATGGTACGTACCTGACGTATCCTAATAGCTATAGACTTTTGGCCAAAACTGATTTAAATAAGATGGAATATCATCCAATCACAAACGGTCATTATGTCCATTGTGTTTCATAAACATCCAAAAGTACGTTACGATCGATTAATATCTTTAATAACAACGAATTTAGTTTGTGATAATAATTTGCCACATTTTATAATAGAGAAGTGTTCGTAAACTTGAAAATAATTCATGCTTTAATAATTCTTTTTTAAATATGAAGCCTAATTTTCTCTTGGATTTTCAATATACTATTCATCAGACATTTCAACATAACATAATATAGTTTCAAATACTACTGAATATAAAAGCCTAAAGGCTCAGTTAGTCTTAACTTTCTGTTTCTGTTCTGTTCCGTGCCGTTCTGTTACGAAATTGTGGTAGTTACTTTTTATGTAGTAACTTATCAGCCATTTATGACAAATTTATTAGTTTTGCACCGTTCGTTGTTTATTTCAATAGCTTTAATGTACATGAATTTGAAGAAATTAAATTTTATGAATTTTTAAAATCAAAAAACAGTTTATTTCAATAAAAATATGTATTTTTTATTATTTATTTTGCTGTCACTTACAAATTTTTAACAATTTTTTGATTTAAACAACTGATCCGAAACAGAACAGAAAAACTAATCAATTTCATAGGTTTTTTAATAACAAAAACAAATCAGCTGATTCGTAACAGAACGGAAAGTAAAGACTAATTCTGCCTTAAAATTTCATACATAAAAATACTAGAATAAAAATAATATTATTTTTTCGTATTGAATTTAAGTCTGAGTTCATACGGCTCATGTCTTATTGACAAGATTCTTCCTTTTTCTTCTTTGAACATGAATTGGCGTTCAAATGATTCATGTCATGTTGACGACATGTTTTTTATTTTGTTTTATTTGATATTGAAAGCAAAATTAAGCAACGAATGGAAAAGCAAAACGTAAAGACAGTACATGCATCTGTGTACTCGTTTCTTTTCCCCTCGTCCCTCTCGCCTATAAAGTAGCAATCATGTCAATAAGACAAGAGCTGCATGAACACAGACTAACGAGTTTCAAAACAAAAGCATAGCTCACCAAAAATAGCCAACAAAATCGCCAACTATTTTAAAATATCGCCAAAAAATCGCCATGTCGCCAAATCGAAAATTAGGTCGCCAATCAAGTTTGAAAATCGCCACGTTTGGCGAGAAATCGCCACATCTGACAACCCTGATACTGAGTACAGCTCAAAGCCTCAAAAAGTGTAAATCATGGCGATTTTATGTTACACCGTGGCAGAAATACTACAACAATATTAAGAGGTTTTTGTATTACGCTATTAGTCTTTACGGCTCGAAATGTCAGCCATTTGTAAACCAAGCAAACCGCTCAAACCGTCAGCACTGATATAAATTTGTATTGGTGGAATCTAGAATTAAGGCAGTTTTTTCTCTTTTTCTGTTCTTCTATGGTCACACTCAAGAATGAATACCGAATTAAAAATAATAAAGTTGCAAATTTGAAAAACTAAATTTATCTAAATAAATTCTTAATTTTATTCACAGGGCTATGAAGATCTACGTGGAACAGCGAAAACACATAAAAAATACTATCCTGAAATTTTGAAAAGGGATTATAATTATTTGGTAAGATAATTTCTGAAATTCTTTATGCAAAACTTTGATTCTGAATTAAAAACCTTTCTTTTTAAAATTAACAGTTCCGCCACACCGACTCTCAACGTACCACCGAAAGTTTTAAAGCTTTTACCGAAGGTCTTTTTGGTTCTAGTAACTCTGCCGTAGCCGAAAATATTCCAGAAAAAGTTTTACTTTTGTATCCTTATGATTATTGTGAATCGTGGCAGGCCCAAAACTATAAAGATGTTGAATCGGAATGTTATAAATATCGTAATTCCGAAATTTGAAATAAAACTATAGCTGACATTTCAAAACGTTTAGGGTAAGTTTCAAAAATATTTGCGTTCATACAAATTATTTTTACTTTAATAACAACTTTAATGTCTAATAATTTTCTTAAAGTTTCACCTACACCTTGGAGTCCTCAGATGTGGAATTAATGTATGACATGTGTCGTTATGAACAGGCTTGGCAAGTGGATCGTGTAAGCGTTTGGTGTGCGGTAAGTAGAAATTTATAATATCCTAGAAACGTTTTAAAATATTTCCTTTTCAACAGGCTTTTTTTACCCAAACAAGTTACTGTTTAAGAGTATGAGGATGATATGAATTATTTCTATAAATCTGGTTATGGTTTTGAAACAAACACCCGCCTTAACTGCCGTGCTTTACAAGATATGTCCTCCCACTATAAATCTATAAATCTGGTGATGCTTTTGAAGCAAACACCCGCCTCAACTGCAGAGCTGTACAAGATATATCCTCCCACTTAAGCAGCGCAGAAGCACCAAACGTAGCTGTCTGCTTTGGCCACTTCTCTGGCGTACAAACTCTTATCTCTGCTTTAAGTATTAACAAGGATCAGGTTGCTCTTTTAGCCAATAATTATGAAAATATGACACAACGTAAATGGATGACCTCAAGTATAGATCCTTTTGCTGCCAATTTCTTGGCTGTAAATTATCAATGCGATGCTGAACCGTTGGAAAAGGAAAAAGTAATGTTCTTCCTTAATCAGTATCCTGTCGATTTGGGCTGGTGTTCAGTGGGTCTGTGCAATTGGTCAGACGTTAAGAAACGTTATAGTACAACTTTAAATGCTGATTTGCGATTCGTACTACTGTGCTGATGGAGCTGCAACAATAAGCATTTCATTGGTTTCACTTTTAATGGCTGCCATTGTGTACTTAATTAATTTTATGTAAATTTTTTTTAATTCTTCAATAACTCTTTAATTTAAAAAAGGAAAATGTTATTTAAAACGCATGCTAGTATAATTTTATCTTCTTGTATATGTTTATGTAAAATTGGAACATAATTTCAAAAACTTGACTTGTGTACAAAAAAAACCCAAAAAAATTTTGTTTTATTAAGAAGCAATAATTTCCAATAAGTTTATAAATTATTTTCTCTTTAAAATAATCATAATTTTTATATTTTGTATTAATTATTGTAATTTCAATGCTATTTCTTTATTTAATTTAACGACAATATAAATTTATTTTTAAAAAGCTTTATAATTTTAATACAATACAGTAAAATAAAATTAAATTTTAAAAACGTTTGTTGCAATTTGTTTTTTTGATTCGTGTTTTTGCTATGCTATTAGCTGCCAACTAGATAATGACGATAACACAGTTGTTAATGAATTGTGCTGGTAGTGCCGTTCTCCATATTGGTTAACGATTTTTGTGGTGAATTTTTCATTCGATTTCATATAAATTTTGTTTTATGTTTCTGTTTCAATTTATAAGATAATCGAACTTTTTTTAATCGTCGGTTTAATTTTTAACGTTTTAAATTTGTCTTTTAAAGGATAATTTTGGGAGTGGGGTTATTCAGGGTTTTGCTTGGAATTGAAAAAATGTTAAATGCACATTCAATTTGTTGCTATAAGTGATTTGTGTGTAAAATTTTTCAATAAGGACAATTTTATAGCACGGCGAATCCTTGGACCGTTTTATATAAAACTTGGAAAAAACATAAAGTTTATTAAATTCAATATGTATACAAAATTTGATCTAATTTTCTAATTTTATTACATTTTTCTATTTCATGATATTTTCGCGTCGTAATCTTGCACCGCAATTTAATATTTGGTTATCTTTTATCAAATAAAAAATGCGTGCAAAATATTAAATATTATTCTATTTAGTCTTCGACCATTTAACGAAACATAACCTCTGTTCCACATGCATAACGAAACTATCCGAACTTGCAAAACGTTGCCCAAAATCGTTCGAGATAACAATCCTTTGTGCAATTAAGAGAGTATTTTTTTTTTTTTGGATTTTCTGGACAACTATGCACATCACTTTTATTTGGTTAAGTTCGGACAAGAATTCAACAATCAGCATCGACGACTGCTGACGTCATTAGTCAAACATCAATCCTTAAACCAAATTGTATTTAACCTTTGGTCGTCGATGGCTGCGAGTGTTAAACGGCAAGCCCTCTGAGGAGATTGAGTGGTTGCAATCGAAACATGTCAGGGTAACCTGTCCGTAAAAACGCCTGGGTTCGAGCCCAGGTTGAGTCAAGAATGAAAAATTATCAGTAAATTTTAATTAATTTTCATGTTGTAAAATTCCTTTCTTCATAAAAATAATTTAATGAAAATTAAATTGGAGGAACTTAAGCCTAATTAAAAATATTAAAAAAAAAAAAAAAAAAATAATAAATAAAATATATGTTTATTCGTAATTATTATTCGCAATTTTTATCGAGTAAAAGTTATAACTATTAAGTCCTTGATAAAATCCTTAGAAAATAAATTTTTTTTATGGTTATTTTGGCTCTAGCTTTTATAGTTTTCAAGAAAGTCGCATTTAAAGTTTTCCATATAAAAATCTTTAGGAAGTCAATTTTTATATGAAAATAGAAGTGATCACAGATTTTGCTTATTTTGGCTCTAGCTCTTATAGTTTTCAAGAAAGTCGCATTTAAAGTTTTCCATATACAAATCTTAAGGTTCGGTTTGTGCTTTGTTGTGATACAGACGTGTATTTTAGCCCCGCATACAATTTGAACTATTAATTAATCACATTTGATTTGTAATCTAAGCAGCGAATGGACGCTTAAAAAAAAAACAAAATAATATATTTTGTTAATTTAATTATTTAACATAAAAGTGAACAATTTAAAACGATCAAATAAAATAAAATAAATCAGTAAAAATATATATGTACGTATGAATGTTCATACATGTGTATACATATTCTGAAAAAAAACATTTAAATTCTGGTTTTTCTTTTGTTGTTGTAAAATACAATAAATAATAAAAATATTAAAGCAAAGCAAAACGGTGAAAAACAAAAACAACTCTTTGCATGAGTACAAACAGTGAAACAACACTAAGACAAAATGAAAGAAACGTTTACGTTTAAGTTAATGCAAATGAAAATAATGCAGAAATAAATAAAACAAAACAGAACAATATTAACTACTTAACGGCTAAGCCAATTACTCGAACACGTTCCCTCTCACCCTCGGTATTTACACAAACGGTGGATAGTGACTCATTAAAAAAACTACAACAAGATTTGGTGACAAGTGTTGCCAGGCCAGCAAGTATTGCCGTGACGTCAAAAACAAATTTAGTGGGCAATGATACCATGAACTTAAACACAAATGCAATGGAAAACCCCCCTGTAAAAAGTTGTCAAAAGCCTACAGTACAAGTTGGTATGGACAGGTACATAACAGTGCTTAAACGGGGACGCAGCCCTACCTCTGCAGCAGTTGCTTCGGCCTCAAAAGTACCATCTTTTGATAAAAGAAATACACAAAATCGTTTTGCGATTCTGGAGGATGAATCCTCTGAAGCACCAAACGTCATTAAATCGTCTAAGCCACCCCCGATATACCTTAGAGAGCAAAACTCTAATGAGTTAATAAAAAGTTTAATTTCGGTGATAGGTGAAAATTCCTTTTATGTAGCTGCAATAAAGCGCGGTATCATTATGTGAGGCTTGACTCAACTTGTAATTTATAGAAAAAGAAAATAAAATTTAAAATTTAGTTAGCCAGGAAATTTCTTTATTAAAAACATTGATATTTTTTTTCTTATTAATAAAAAAATATATAAAAAAGTAAGTCCTAAATAATTTTGTGGAAAAAAAAAAAAAAAAAAATTTTTTGGCTGTTACAAGGGAAAATTGATTGGGGAATTTGAACCAAACTAGGAAATAATTTATGATTATTGTAGGAGTACTAGAAGAAGGAAAAGGTAAGAAATCCAAATGAAGTTATAACTAAGCCATCTAATTCTTTATTTTGTTTGTTAGTTATTAAAAGGACTTGATACAAGTTTGTTTGGTGTTGTACCACAACCCTCCGGGGACCATTGCCAAATAGTTAAGAGTTAATTTCAATACCTTTAAGAACTCCGACAGGGAATGATAAAATAAATTAGTTTTGAGCTTAAAATATACCTGATTTTACCCTTAAATAAGCATAACAAATAGAACATTTAATTTCCGCAAATCATCCCAAATAGATATAAACTTTTTTTTTTGAAACAATATCTAACGAAAATTACCTGCAAAATACGAAGCATTAATTTATCATTCATTGTTTCCCTAACTTATTTGCTAATAACTGTTTTTTTTAAGAAAATTTTCATGTTAAATTCAAGCATATTATACGTTAACATTTTATTTAGACACTAACATATCACATACTTAGATTCAGATACACAAATTTATTTTTGGGTGTAAATTAAAAAAAAAAATACTTAACCAAAACCATAAAAACTTCTTCGAAGATCAGGCCTGTCGTCGTTGGAGGAAAAGTTATGGTAAGTCATAATTAAATTTAAAAAAAAAAATAAATAAAAACCAAAATATAATATTATATATAAAAAAAACACTCAATTTCAATTTAAAAAAAAAACCCACCCTTAAAATATTTACATTTACTCAAGAGTTCATTTAGTTGTTTTGTTTTTACTCTAAATATGGATTTTTAGATTAGAGTCAAATATTTTCTTTCGTTCTTTTGTTTTATTTTTATACAATGATTTTGAGTAAGTGTATTTATATAATTACATTATTCCGTAAAATACATCTAACACTTTTATTACAAGTTAATTTTAATAATTTGATTATTTTAATAAAATTTTGTTAAATTTAATTAACATGATTAATTGAATTTTTTTTATTATAATCATGAAAGGTTAAGGGTGTAAACTAGGTGGTACATTTCGGGCTATTCATTTTAAAATTTAACAGAATAGCATTGGTAGGGAGGGTGAAGAACAATGGAGAGATGGCAACATCTAAATCTCTTCGCTTTGTTTCAATTCGGGTTTATTTAGTTTTTTTTCGTGTAATTTAATTTATTTTGTCGATTTTGGAAGCTACCTACACTTAAATTGTAATAGATCTTAATTTGAATTGTTAGTGACAAGAACCTATCCCAATATCCCTGAGCACGGCCGGAAAATCAGGTAGCAGTCTCTACAGTTCAAAACTTTAATGGTTGGTCCGTTACATAAATTTAATGGCGCCCAACGTGGGGCTGATGTTTGTGCGGTTCAACACGGAATAAAGTGTTGGAACTGTGACAAATTGGGTCACACCTATTTAGACTGCATGGAAATTAGGAGAGTTTTTTGTTACGGTTGTGGTGTCAAGGACACTTACAAGCCAACTTGCCCAAATTGTAATCGGAAAAGTAAGGGAAACGGACAACGGGATGTCCGGTTGAAATAACTCGGACATCCAAGGACATTCGACTCGAATCGGATAAAAACGACATAACCTATGACAACATAAACATTACTGGCAATGACTTTTTGAAGGAAGAGAATATTAAAACTGCACATCCCCTAAGAAGACCATACCACATACGTTTATTAGAATACGAAAAGGCGCGTGCTAAAATTTTTGGTCAAGTAAATTCTATTAGTAGATCGTCAAAACGTATTCGAAATTACTATCGTAAATTAAAATCTTTTCGTACGTGTGTCATTTCATCTATAGTTAACAGGTATAACGACAGTAGGCCATACGTTAATATAAAAATTGGGGAATCATCTTATTTAGCTTTATTAGATAGCGGAGCTAATAAAAGTGTAATAGGCGGTGACTTAGCTTCCATTGTTCAGACCAATAAGGCGTATAAGAGATGTGTAGGTAATGTACGAACAGCGGACGGAAACCGACAGGACATATCAGGTACTGTGACGTTAGAAACTTCGTTTAAAGGACAGTCTAAATTATTTGAGTTTTTGGTAGTACCATCAATTCAACATAATATTATTTGTGGTTTTGATTTTTGGAAGACTTTTGGACTCAGGATAGTTGTGAATGACATATCTGAGATTGACTGCACGGTGATAGACTCAGACCCAGATAAATTACAACTGACTAACGGCCAACAGGAACACTTAGACAAAATAATAGCTGCATTTCCGAATTCCGATGTAGAGGGACTAGGATGTACTTCTTTAATTGAACATTTTATAGACACCGGTAATGCCAAACCCATTAAACAAAGATACTATCCTATCTCACCAGCTGTTGAAAGACAATTAACTAGTGAGATAGATAGAATGATTTCACTTGGCGTAATCGAAGAAGCACCTAGCTCTCCGTGGTCTTCACCGATAGTAACGGTAGTTAAACCTGACAAAGTGAGAATGTGTGTGGACAGTAGGAAGTTAAATTCTGTGACAATAAAAGACGCGTACCCGATACCGAACATTGACGGACTTATTGCAAGGCTACCTCCAGTTTATTGCATTTCAAAAATTGATTTGAAAGAAGCCTTTTGGCAAATTAAACTGGAGGAAAGTTCAAAACAAAAGACAGCTTTCACGGTCCCTAATCGGCCATTATATCAATTTTCACGTATGCCGTTTGGATTGTGCAATGCACCGCAAACGTTGTGCAGACTGATGGACATGGTAATTCCATTTCACTTAAAGACTCACGTATTTGTTTATTTGGACGATTTATTAATTGTTTCTCAAAATTTTGAGGAACACATGACTCACTTATTAGAGGTGGCAAGCCAACTTAGAAAGGCAGGTTTAACTATTAACGTGAAGAAGAGCAAATTTGCATTAAACAAAGTTAAGTATCTCGGTTATGTGGTTGGAAATGGGACTTTACAGGTAGACGATGACAAGGTAAGGGCCATACGCGACTTCCCGGTACCGAAATCTATCAGACATTTAAGACGGTTTTTAGGAATGACAGGATGGTATAGACGATTTATTCAAAATTACTCTGGTTTAACATTTTCTCTTACAGAACTTTTGACAAAGAAGAAGAATTTTGCTTGGACGGATGCTGCTCAAATAGCTTTCGACGAACTTAAAATTAGACTTACAACGGCACCACTATTAATTCACCCAAACTACGAAAGGCCATTTATTCTGCAGTGCGATGCGAGTACTTATGGGGTGGGTGCAGTGTTAGCGCAAGAAGACATCGACGGGACTGAAAGACCAATTGCTTACATGTCTCACAAGCTGAATAAGGCGCAAAAGAATTATACAATAACAGAGTTGGAATGTTTAGCCGTGGTTATCGCTATAAAGAAATTTCGTTCATATATCGAGGGACAAGAATTTAAGGTAATCACAGACCATGCGAGTTTAAAATGGTTGATGAGTCAAAGGGACTTGTCAGGTCGTCTTGCTAGATGGTCTTTAAAACTGCAAGGATTTCATTTCACAATTGAACATCGCAGCGGGAAGGAAAATATAGTTCCAGATACGTTGTCGCGTGTGCATGAAGGAGAAGATTTTGTAAACTCTATTGATCTGGAGGTAATTCCGACAATAGATCTTAAATCTAAATATTTCGATTCCGATGAGTATACTAAACTTCGGGAGGAGTTTAAAAACTCTAAGCTACCAGATTATAAAATAATTGATGAATATATTTACAAACGGACCGAGTTTACTTCCGGTACAATTGACGAATCCGAATCATGGAAATTATTCGTTCCTTCCGAATTGAGATATAGTATATTACATTCAGCCCACGATATACCCACATCTTCACACGGTGGTATAGCTAAAACGCTAGAGCGTATAAGACGTTATTTCTTTTGGCCTAGGATGGTTTTGGACGTTAGGGAATATATTAAAAATTGCGATTTATGTAAGACTTCAAAGACGCCTACTACTATACTGAAACCACCCCTGGGACAAATGGTAAAGACGGACAGACCATTCCAAAGGATTTACATTGATTTGATTGGACCACTACCAAGAACGAAACAGGGAAACATAGGAATATTAATTTTACTGGATCATTTTTCGAAGTTTACATTTTTAAAAGCTATAAAAAAGTTTGATTCGAAATTGATAGTGGAATATCTTCGAAACGAAATTTTTCATTGCTACGGAGTTCCTGAGATAATATTATCGGATAATGGGACACAATTTAAAAGTAAATTATTTGAACAGTTTTTACAGAAACATGGTGTACAACACATGCTGACAGCAGTTTATAGCCCACAAGCCAACGCGAGTGAACGCGTGAATAGATCTATAAACGAAGCTCTTCGTTCGTTTGTTAGAAAAGATCAACGTGTCTGGGACATTTATTTAAGTAGTATAAATTGTGCACTACGAAATACAATTCATCAAACTATAGGGAGAACACCGTATCAAATCGTTTTTGGACAGACTATGATAACACATGGACAGGACTATGACCTTTTGAAGCGACTTAATATTTTAGCGGACACGGATAATCAGATTGAGCGGCAAGATGAGTTTACTATACTCAGAGATTCAATAAGAAAAGATATGGAGAAAGCTTACTCTAAGAACTTGAGAATTTATAATTTGCGGACTAGAAATAGGGACTTTTCCATTGGCCAAGAAGTGATACGTCGCAACTTTGCTCAAAGTTCAAAAGTTAGTTACTTCAATGCAAAGCTGGCACCTGTGGGTGTAAAGGCGAAAGTCATTCGCAAATTAGGTCATGTCAATTATGAACTTCAAGATATTGGAACGGATACAAAGGGAATTTATCACGCTAAGGATATTTGGATTTAGTCTACTTCAATGAATTTGCAGCCTTTACAGATCCAGTTTATTGAGATAAATCTCAAAAACTGTATCAGTTTTGTGAGGCTTGACTCAACTTGTAATTTATAGAAAAAGAAAATAAAATTTAAAATTTAGTTAGCCAGGAAATTTCTTTATTAAAAACATTGATATTTTTTTTCTTATTAATAAAAAAATATATAAAAAAGTAAGTCCTAAATAATTTTGTGGAAAAAAAAAAAAAAAAAATTTTTTGGCTGTTACAAGGGAAAATTGATTGGGGAATTTGAACCAAACTAGGAAATAATTTATGATTATTGTAGGAGTACTAGAAGAAGGAAAAGGTAAGAAATCCAAATGAAGTTATAACTAAGCCATCTAATTCTTTATTTTGTTTGTTAGTCATTAAAAGGACTTGATACAAGTTTGTTTGGTGTTGTACCACAACCCTCCGGGGACCATTGCCAAATAGTTAAGAGTTAATTTCAATACCTTTAAGAACTCCGACAGGGAATGATAAAATAAATTAGTTTTGAGCTTAAAATATACCTGATTTTACCCTTAAATAAGCATAACAAATAGAACATTTAATTTCCGCAAATCATCCCAAATAGATATAAACTTTTTTTTTTGAAACAATATCTAACGAAAATTACCTGCAAAATACGAAGCATTAATTTATCATTCATTGTTTCCCTAACTTATTTGCTAATAACTGTTTTTTTTAAGAAAATTTTCATGTTAAATTCAAGCATATTATACTTTAACATTTTATTTAGACACTAACATATCACATACTTAGATTCAGATACACAAATTTATTTTTGGGTGTAAATTAAAAAAAAAAATACTTAACCAAAACCATAAAAACTTCTTCGAAGATCAGGCCTGTCGTCGTTGGAGGAAAAGTTATGGTAAGTCATAATTAAATTTAAAAAAAAAAAATAAATAAAAACCAAAATATAATATTATATATAAAAAAAACACTCAATTTCAATTTAAAAAAAAACCCACCCTTAAAATATTTACATTTACTCAAGAGTTCATTTAGTTGTTTTGTTTTTACTCTAAATATGGATTTTTAGATTAGAGTCAAATATTTTCTTTCGTTCTTTTGTTTTATTTTTATACAATGATTTTGAGTAAGTGTATTTATATAATTACATTATTCCGTAAAATACATCTAACACTTTTATTACAAGTTAATTTTAATAATTTGATTATTTTAATAAAATTTTGTTAAATTTAATTAACATGATTAATTGAATTTTTTTTATTATAATCATGAAAGGTTAAGGGTGTAAACTAGGTGGTACATTTCGGGCTATTCATTTTAAAATTTAACAGAATAGCATTGGTAGGGAGGGTGAAGAACAATGAAGAGATGGCAACATCTAAATCTCTTCGCTTTGTTTCAATTCGGGTTTATTTAGTTTTTTTTCGTGTAATTTAATTTATTTTGTCGATTTTGGAAGCTACCTACACTTAAATTGTAATAGATCTTAATTTGAATTGTTAGTGACAAGAACCTATCCCAATATCCCTGAGCACGGCCGGAAAATCAGGTAGCAGTCTCTACAGTTCAAAACTTTAATGGTTGGTCCGTTACAATTAACGAGACTAAAATACAGGTGAATCACGAGGATGATTTTCGAAAGGTAATTACAAGTTTTGAGACTCTGAATAAAAACTTTTATACGTATCAACTGAAGAGCAGTAAAGGTCTTCAGGTAGTAATCAAGGGCATAGACTCATGCGTAGACCCAGGGGAAATTAAAGCTTTTTTGGAAGAGAAGGGCTTTAAAATCAAAAACGTAACAAATATCAAAAATAGGGAAAAAAATCCCCAACCACTATTTCGAGTGGAGCTTGAACCCGGCGACGTTAAGCTCAAAAAAAATGAAACGCATCCAATTTATAATTTGAAATATATTCTGTACAGAAGGGTAACTATTGAGGAGCCGCACAAAAGAAATGGTCCTGTTCAATGTCTAAACTGCCAGGAATTTGGCCATACTAAGGCATACTGCTACTTACCCCCTGTTTGCGTAGTATGTGGTGAATTACATGGAACAGTTCTTTGCGACAAGTCTAAAACCGACCCCAACGTAAAAAAATGTAGCAACTGTGGCGGTAATCACACTGCCAATTATAGAGGATGCCCTGTATATAATATCGTCAAGCAGACGGTTGGACCAAAAACAAATACCCCTCAAATGCAGGTAACAAATCAGGTAAACACAAATGCAATTCAAGCCCCCCAGCCTAGTAATAACAGAACCTCTTACGCTAACGTCCTAAAATCAAACCATGAGCCAATGCAAGGTGCCTCGCCAAGTAATGACGAAACTCCAGTTTCTAATTTAAGTCGTTTAGAAAAAACCATGGAAACATTAGTGCAAACGGTAAATAATTTTACTAACACAATGGGTAATATGATGCAGGAAATGCTTAGAATGCAATCGATGTTTTTGCAAGCTGTACTTAACAAACCATGGACTGTTTAAAAATTTGTTTTTGGAACGCAAACGGCATCCGCCAACATAAAAATGAATTAGAATACTTTTTTTTTGGCTCTAGCTCTTACAGTTTTCAAGAAAAACGCATTTAAAGTTTTCCATATAAAAATCCTTAGAAAATCAATTTTTATATGAAAATAGAAGTGATCACAGATTTTGCTTATTTTGGCTCTAGCTCTTATAGTTTTCAAGAAAAACGCATTTAAAGTTTTCCATATAAAAATCCTTAGAAAATAAATTTTTATATGAAAATAGAAGTGATCACAGATTTTGCTTATTTTGGCTCTAGCTCTTTATAGTTTTCAAGAAAATCGCATTTAAAGTTTTCCATATAAAAATCCTTAGAAAATCAATTATTATATGAAAATAGAAGTGATCACAGATTTTGCTTATTTTGGCTCTAGCTCTTACAGTTTTCAAGAAAAACGCATTTAAAGTTTTCCATATAAAAATCCTTAGAAAATCAATTTTTATATGAAAATAGAAGTGATCACAGATTTTGCTTATTTTGGCTCTAGCTCTTAAAGTTTTCAAGAAAAACGCATTTAAAGTTTTCCATATAAAAATCCCTAGAAAGTTTATTTTTATATGAAAATAGAAGTGATCACAGATTTTGCTTATTTTGGCTCTAGCTCTTACAGTTTTCAAGAAAAACGCATTTAAAGTTTTCCATATAAAAATCCTTAGAAAATCAATTTTTATATGAAAATAGAAGTGATCACAGATTTTGCTTATTTTGGCTCTAGCTCTTATAGTTTTCAAGAAAAACGCATTTAAAGTTTTCCATATAAAAATCCTTAGAAAATAAATTTTTATATGAAAATAGAAGTGATCACAGATTTTGCTTATTTTGGCTCTAGCTCTTTATAGTTTTCAAGAAAATCGCATTTAAAGTTTTCCATATAAAAATCCTTAGAAAATCAATTATTATATGAAAATAGAAGTGATCACAGATTTTGCTTATTTTGGCTCTAGCTCTTATAGTTTTCAAGAAAAACTCATTTAAAGTTTTCCATATAAAAATCCTTAGAAAATCAATTTTTATATGAAAATAGAAGTGATCACAGATTTTGCTTATTTTGGCTCTAGCTCTTATTGTTTTCAAGAAAAACTCATTTAAAGTTTTCCATATAAAAATCCTTAGAAAATCAATTTTTATATGAAAATAGAAGTGATCACAGATTTTGCTTATTTTGGCTCTAGCTCTTATAGTTTTCAAGAAAAACTCATTTAAAGTTTTCCATATAAAAATCCTTAGAAAATAAATTTTTATATGAAAATAGAAGTGATCACAGATTTTGCTTATTTTGGCTCTAGCTCTTATAGTTTTCAAGAAAAACTCATTTAAAGTTTTCCATATAAAAATCCTTAGAAAATCAATTTTTATATGAAAATAGAAGTGATCACAGATTTTGCTTATTTTGGCTCTAGCTCTTATAGTTTTCAAGAAAAACTCATTTAAAGTTTTCCATATAAAAATCCTTAGAAAATAAATTTTTATATGAAAATAGAAGTGATCACAGATTTTGCTTATTTTGGCTCTAGCTCTTATAGTTTTCAAGAAAAACTCATTTAAAGTTTTCCATATAAAAATCCTTAGAAAATCAATTATTATATGAAAATAGAAGTGATCACAGATTTTGCTTATTTTGGCTCTAGCTCTTATAGTTTTCAAGAAAAACTCATTTAAAGTTTTCCATATAAAAATCCTTAGAAAATAAATTTTTATATGAAAATAGAAGTGATCACAGATTTTGCTTATTTTGGCTCTAGCTCTTATAGTTTTCAAGAAAAACTCATTTAAAGTTTTCCATATAAAAATCCTTAGAAAATCAATTTTTATATGAAAATAGAAGTGATCACAGATTTTGCTTATTTTGGCTCTAGCTCTTATAGTTCTCAAGAAAAACGCATTTAATGTTTTCCATATAAAAATCCTTAGGAAGTCAATTTTTATATGAAAATAGAAGTGATCCCAGATTTTGCTTATTTTGGCTCTAGCTCTTATAGTTTTCAAGAAAAACGCATTTAAAGTTTTTCATATAAAAATCCTTAGAAAATCCATTTTTATATGAAAATAGAAGTGATCACAGATTTTGCTTATTTTGGCTCTAGCTCTTAAAGTTTTCAAGAAAAACGCATTTAAAGTTTTCCATATAAAAATCCTTAGAAGATCAATTTTTATATGAAAATAGAAGTGATCACAGATTTTGCTTATTTTGGCTCTAGCTCTTATAGTTTTCAAGAAAAACGCATTTAAAGTTTTCCATATAAAAATCCTTAGAAAATCAATTTTTATATGAAAATAGAAGTGATCACAGATTTTGCTTATTTTGGCTCAAGCTCTTATAGTTTTCTAGAAAAACGCATTTAAAGTTTTCCATATAAAAATCCTTAGAAAATCAATTTTTATATGAAAATAGAAGTGATCACAGATTTTGCTTATTTTGGCTCTAGCTCTTATAGTTTTCAAGAAAAACGCATTTAAAGTTTTCCATATAAAAATCCTTAGAAAATCAATTTTTATATGAAAATAGAAGTGATCACAGATTTTGCTTATTTTGGCTCTAGCTCTTATAGTTTTCAAGAAAGTCGCATTTAAAGTTTTCCATATAAAAATCCTTAGAAAATCAATTTTTATATGAAAATAGAAGTGATCACAGATTTTGCTTATTTTGGCTCTAGCTCTTATAGTTTTCAAGAAAAACGCATTTAAAGTTTTCCATATTAAAATCTTTAGGAAGTCAATTTTTATATGAAAATAGAAGTGATCACAGATTTTGCTTATTTTGGCTCTAGCTCTTATAGTTTTCAAGAAAATCGCATTTAGAGTTTTCCATATAAAAATCCTTAGGAAGTCAATTTTTATATGAATATAGAAGTGATCACAGATTTTGCTTATTTTGGCTCTAGCTCTTATAGTTTTCAAAAAAACGCATTTAAAGTTTTCCATATAAAAATTCTTAGAAAATCAATTTTTATATGAAAATAGAAGTGATCACAGATTTTGCTTATTTTGGCTCTAGCTCTTATAGTTTTCAAGAAAAACGCATTTAAAGTTTTCCATATTAAAATCTTTAGGAAGTCAATTTTTATATGAAAATAGAAGTGATCACAGATTTTGCTTATTTTGGCTCTAGCTCTTATAGTTTTCAAGAAAATCGCATTTAAAGTTTTCCATATAAAAATCCTTAGGAAGTCAATTTTTATATGAATATAGAAGTGATCACAGATTTTGCTTATTTTGGCTCTAGCTCTTATAGTTTTCAAAAAAACGCATTTAAAGTTTTCCATATAAAAATCCTTAGGAAGTCAATTTTTATATGAAAATAGAAGTGATCACAGATTTTGCTTATTTTGGCTCTAGCTGTTATAGTTTTTAAGAAAAACGCATTTAAAGTTTTCCATATAAAAATCAATTTTTAGATGAAAATAAAAGTGATCACAGATTTTGCTTATTTTGGCTCCAGCACTTATAGTTTTCAAGAAAAACGCATTTTAAGTTTTCCATATAAAAATCCTTAGGAAGTCAATTTTTATATGAAAATAGAAGTGATCACAGATTTTGCTTATTTTGGCTCTAGCTGTTATAGTTTTTAAGAAAAACGCATTTAAAGTTTTCCATATAAAAATCAATTTTTAGATGAAAATAAAAGTGATCACAGATTTTGCTTATTTTGGCCTTGCTCTTATAGTTTTCAAATTCAAAAAAGTTCCCAACACATAACAATTAAATTTTCGATTTAATAATGGTATTTTTTGAATTTAGCGTCTACCTCTGTTAGATCACGAGATATAATGTTGCTGATTTTACCCATTTCTAGCCCCTTTTGAATTTAATTTCCAATAGTCTCTATTTTTTTTATTGACACAGTGGGAGGGGAGTCTACATACAAAATTTCAAGTGTCTGGCTTAAGTTGTTTGGGCTGGGCGATGATCATAAAGTCAGTCACGCTAATCTTATACAAATATAGGAAATTACTAAAAATGATCTGGTGGCAGGTGGTGGCAGCTGAAATGTATAGTACTTACTTTTGATACTCAACAGTACTAGATATAATTATCATTTAACCTCCCCTAGCCCCACTTTTTTGTTATGGTCTCTGGCAATTTGGCTTATTTTAGGTTTTATTAATTTTTAAAGTAACTCACAATCACTTCACTTATCCAAAAAATAACGCGCACAAAATCACAATTCTCATATGGAATGATTAACTAGTAAAACGGTTTAAACCTAACGTGCTTATTTTCAAAGAATCCTTAAAAGAAAAAATCATAGCTTAGTTTACCAATCAAGCATACATTTGCAGATTGAAAACGTTTTAAAGAAGAATTTGTCTTCTGAGTCATTGAAATTCGAAAACTAACAAAGTATTTTATTTAACAAAAAGCTAAAGTTTCTCAACAAATTTCAAATTTGCAATGACAAATGTATTTGATTCTGGTGGTGTGTGTACTACAGCATTAATACAACTACACTCACAATATTATTACAGTAACGGACTGTAGTTTATATTCCGTTCAGTCATTTTTAAATAAATAAACATTTAAAATTCCAAGCAAATTTATTTTTAACTGATTCTAACAGTTATTCAAAAAACTAAGTGCATATTAAAACGGATTTTCAGTTGCAGTTAATATTGTCAGTTGATTGAGTTAAATTCTTCTTTATGTTAAATAAAATAAAAATGTAATTTAAAGCAACGAAAAGTTCATTTAATTTTTACTGTCAAAAATTCAACCGCGAATTCCGTAAAACCAAATGAATTTTCAGTTATCTTTTATAAATTAATTGTCAAAAAATTAACTACATATTCCGTAAATACAAATACAAATGCAGTTATTTTATAAAATTTTACTGTCAAAAATTCAACACCATATTCAGTAAAAACAATTAAATATTTAGTTATTTTATATAATTTTACTACCAAAAATTTATTTTTACTTATCTATAAAAATTGAATTG
This sequence comes from Pollenia angustigena, assembly GCA_930367215.1. NCBI lineage: Eukaryota > Metazoa > Arthropoda > Insecta > Diptera > Polleniidae > Pollenia > Pollenia angustigena. The sequence goes on from OV884058.1 coordinate 154,490,769, forward strand.
CTTGTTTTGTGTAAGCAATTCCCATTTTCTATTTGGTAAAATAATTTAGTTAAATACATCAAATTTTAAAAGTAAAATAATGGCGAAGCCATATCGGTCATGCTGCTGGTGTCTTATAATTGAGAGTTCTTCTGTAAACAACGTGGTCAGTACAACAAAAGTAAAACAAACGTGGGTAACAGGGTAAGTAAATAATAATATTCCCCCTCTCTCGCTTATAAGAAAAACAAGCGGAAGGTGTCTGTCTGGTATTTTTTAGAAATTCGGTAAACGAAAATTACTGAATTTAATAAAATAACTGAATATTTAATTGTTTTTACTGGACATGGTGTTGAATTTTTGACAGTAAAATTTTACAAAATAACTGAATACTTATTTGATTTTACGGAATATGGTGTTGAATTTTTTACCGTAAAAATTAAATGAACTTTTTGTTAAAAATAAATGAAAAATAAGTAGACCGGTTTGTAATGGAACTTTCATTTATTTTATATTACAATTTCAGTTAATTTTACGTACAGAACATTGTGAGTGTAATAACTAATTAACAAGTTATAAATAATGTTCTAATTTAAATAAGTTTAATTTTTAGTATTTCTAATAAAAAAATTTATAAAATGCAAAAAAAGAGTATTTTGATAGTTGTTGAAAATGTTGACCTTTGACCTCATTATGGCACGGATTGACACCATCCGATTAGCCTGAACATTTTCTACATAAATTTTAGCACAGTCGTTTACGACAAAGACAACCGTAATTAGGCGGATTAATGCGTTTTTATAGCCAAATTTAGTTAAAATATTTGCTCAATATTTAGCAATATTAGGCAGTTAAGAGCTTGCAACACTACTGACTTTAAAATGTTAATCGATCTCATAGCACCGATAATTGTGTGTTAAAATAAATAAATAAAAATCAACCTTAAATTTATATAATTAATAGAAATATATGATGGTAATCTAGAAATGTATTCAAAATATTTTAAAAGCTTGTTTGGTTTGTTTTTAAGATTTGCCCTTTTTCAATTTTCATATGCAAATCCTTTCCTTTTTAAAGGTAATCAACTTTTTTGACAACTCTCATAATATTAACGAGCAATAAATGCCTTAATATTTCCCTGAAACGTGTTGTATTATTATTTTAAGACATAAAAACCTTGTTGTGATGTTGGTTTGTGCAGCCCTTTACTTTAATATTTCCAAACAGCTTGAAAGTGTTATAGTAGAATACATCGCTCATTTGCAGCAATGTCGTCATAACTCAAAAAAATACATTTCAAAATAAACGTGTCTAAAGTTTCTGATTTGCTTGCACCACTTAGATAAATTAACGACTTATTGTCTTCAAACGGGGAAAGTTAAGATTTCATACACAATATAAAGAAGAACATTGCATCACTAACTCCAAAATTTATTAATTTTTTCGGTTGTGACAAATGGGCGAAATATCATTAAATATACTATCTGGCTGATATAAAATCATATTTTGTGCACGTTCACACTGAAAATAATCCCATAATACATTAACCGAAATAAATCTTTGTAGCTACAATATTTATATCTACACGACAATAGAGAAGAGGGTGTTATTTCATGGCGCTATTTTTAGCCATAGTGAGCTAAATTGATACAAATTTCTCCACAATCTACTGTTGGACCAAATTTCTCCACAATATCTGCATTTGCCTTAAGCCATGCATATTGAAATAATTAACCAGAGCTGGCTTTATCTGAACAAAATTTAGTGGTGCGATTTGTATTGTCCCAAACCTATGACAAACCCAAATTAATACAATAGTCTATTCGTTTCGGTTTTAGACGTACTAATCAATTTTCATGAAATTTGTCAGTTGGATTTCTTATGAAACCATTTAAGACAAAATTTTACCACACTAGCAGTACTTGTTACGTTTTTCGGCGTACTAAAGTGTTTTCCGAGGGTAAGTTTTATATGGACCGATCTTCTCTATCTTAAAGACCGATTTTTCTGAAAAACTTGGTAGTGTGATTTACAGTGTTTTCCGATAATATATGGGCATATGCTCTGTTATGGACCGATCTTCATTTGGCAGTGTGATAACTGTTTATATAAAACGCGCTTGTGAAAAATTTAAGAACAATCGGTTCATTATGTTACCAACTTTTTTGTAGCAGAATCATAAATTTTTTAGGTTGGTTGTTCCACATTCGGATTCTTAACACTCATCTTACTGAGCCGATTTTGCTGAATTTCAATCTTAACTGCTTAGGATAACTTGATACAATTTGCCACTTAAATTGTTCTTTTCTTTTGAGTTCTTCGAAAGTGAGCCCGTTGAACTGATGGAGGGACATATGACTAAATCGACTTAGAATAACTTAAGGACCAAAAATATTGCTACGAGACTAGATTTATCTTTGAACTATTTGTAGTTTTATTTATAAGTTATCTTTTAAATTGTGATTTATGTCGTATTGGTTTCAATTGCTAGACTTTAGATTTAATTGTAGCAGATTTTGTTAGTCGTGCTCAATTCCCAATTGTTATTATTGATAAAAAAAAAACAGAAATTTATTGTTGAAGGGATAAGCTTTTCCAATGCGCATTTCACTGGTTGCTTAGGCCAGATCTTCAGGACACTTCATCCAAAGATTTTAGAAAAGACAAAATCAAGTAAAACTGTTAAGCGAATAAGAATTAAATATAAGCCAAAGTCTTACTTGTAACCATGTCAAAGTGTTTAAACTTGCATTTAAACAATAAAAAAAAAACAAGTAAAAAAATGAATTTATTGAATAAAACAAAAACCAGTAAAATTGAAAAATATTGAATTGAAGAAAAAAAAAACCATCTGTAGAATGTAATGTAAACTAAATAGAAAACTAAAAATGAAATGTAAAACATGAAACTATACAGTGTCAACCCTAAATAATATAAATTTCATTTATAGTTTAAAATGTACTGAATTAAAAAAAAAAAAAAATAACGTCAATTTATTGTAAAGAAGAAAAAAATGTTTAGTACTTACGGAATCATTCCAAGCCGGTTCGGCTTTTTTATAAATCGAAGACGGTTTTGAAGGAAAGTGTTTAATTTAAAATACTTACACCCAATTTTCATGATGATTTTTTCCCCTATTTTTGAAACATGTCTTTTTTAGTTTGAAAGCGAGCGGGGGAGAGAAGTAAGCAGGGTAGAAAAAAAGACATGAATCGTATTTTCTGTGTTTTTTTTTGACATTCCTCTTTGCATTTAATATTGTTTTTTAATTTATGTTGTATTTTTATTTCAAAATTACAATTGCTTATTAAAATATAAAAAAATAAACAAATTTAATTCAAAAAAATTCAATACATACATACATACATCATACATTTATAAGGAAAATAAAAAAAAATCAAACAAAATAAGAAACATTGTGAAAATTGAACATGTCTTTGGAAGTTTCTTTAAAAAAGAACTACAAAAAAGACATGTCTTTTAAATCATCGTGAAAATTAGGTGTTACTTATTCCTCAGCAACAGAGCCAAAAGGTTGCAATTTTATAACCTATTTACCCTAAACCTACATTTATTTTTGAACTTGAGTTTAACTTGTTATACCTAATACCTGAACTATTTAAATAAATAAACACATCATCCACTCAAACATACATAAACTAGTGTTCGTTAATTTAGCTGCATTGGACAGAGAGCCCACAAATCAAAAGGTAACTTAACCCAATTGCCAGCAATAAATTTACTTTGCTTAAAAGAAATAACTAATTGTTCTCATTTACTTATTTCTTTTACCCTCAAATCCCACAATTATAATCGCTCACATGAGTGATTATAATTCCAATCTTCCTTACAAGATCCTCCAAAGTTTCAATACCCTGCAACTCTGTAGCTTAAAGTGAAGATTGATTAGGAATTCTGTGTGACCAAGGGACACAGAATTACACAAAGTTTTAACAAAACAGTTTCACTTGTTTAATATCTTTGACTTTCTAAAATCTTTTAAAATTTATGATCGACTTGAAATGCAATCAAAACATTTATGAATGGAACTCGACTTCAATTTCTTGAGATAACAAGCTCACCAAACTTACTCTTCAATAAATCGATTGTAACGTGTTCTGTGTGGCTTCTGGCACCGCCCTGTTGAAACCACATATCGTCCAAGTCCATGTTTTCCAATACGGGCCAAAAATAATCGGTAATCATGGCGCGATCACCATTAACAGTAACGTGACGATCGTAATTGTCGACGAAAAAATATGCCACAATGACGCAACCTGCATGAAAACCGTACCAAACAGTTATTTTTTGTGGAAGAAGTGAAGATTCATGGAGCACATGTTGATTTATACCAAACCAATAACGCATATTTTTCTAATTGACGAACCCATTCTGCCAAAAACTTAGCTTCGTCACTGAAGATGATTTTGCGATGAAATTCGCCATAAAGTGGTCTTGGCGATGCCCAGTTCTTGAGAAATATTAAAAATATTTCCTAAGTTCAAAAGATTTTGTTTTTCGTGCTTAATTCCCAGTTTTTATTCTTGACAAAAACACTTGAAATTTATTGTTGATGGGATAAGCTATTCCTATGCATTTCACTGGTTGCTTAGGCCAGATCATCAGGAAACTTCATCCATAAAGATTTTAGAAAAACTAAAGATATTAAACCAAATAAAACTGTTAAACGTATAAGAATTGTAGCAACAGTTCTACTTGTAATAATATCAAAGCTTAAACAAAACACATCAACAATAAACTACAGTGGGTTTATCTCATCTTACATTCCCCACTACAATTAGTTGAAATCCTCTCAACATTAATTGTAGTTGTAAGTAGGTTAAGAAAAACAAAATAAAAACAACATATAGATAGGAATAGCTTATCCCATCAACAATAAATTTCAAGTGTTTTTGTCAAGAATAAAAACTGGGAATTAAGCACGAATAACAAAATCTTTTGAAATTAAAATTTTGTATTCCCAAAAATTGAAATTACTTTTTAATATTTCCTAAGTTTTAAAAATTTTTCGTATTTTGTTTGCAAAAATTTCATAGTTCTGTACAATGTTTAATGCATTGTACACTATTTTTTTTTGAACATTTCAGGCAGAGATTTTTTCGGTTTACCTACTCACAACTAAAAGAACACACAACAAATTTGCTATAAATATTTTACATTCATTCAAAATAAGTAATTCATAAAGACAAATTAACAAATTTATTCTGGTAACCGTTTACATACATACATCCATGATTAAGAACATTGTACAGTAAATAAGGTAACCCCGGTAGCCCAACTGAATATTGTTAACGAACCTAACATAATGCCACAGCTGGGTTACAATTTTGTTTGTTTACAAATAAGTGTATTTATTTTTGCTAGAAAAACCCATACTTTTTGACACTCTATAAGGTTTTACTAACAACAAAATACATTACCTTGTTGTACTTGTTGTAGAACTAGGGTTACCTTATTAATTGTACCATGATTACAAGCATTAATGTGGCTATACCGAAGTTGAGAATATTAAATTAACAACATAACACAATACGAAAGATGATTAAATGAATATGACATTTTAACAAAGTCATGCTGGTAGACTGTTTTATACTAATGAAGAGTTTGGTGAGTTGTTAAAAACTCATGATTTTCAGTTCAAAAAGTGAATAAGCTAATGGGTTTTGAGGTTTCTGTATAAATAATTTTTAAGGAAATGAATGGCGGTTTAATTGAAATAGTTACGCAGAAAGTATTTTAATTAACTTCCTTAGCGTGGATGTAGGGTTTGCAGTGCCGAATTAAAGAATACCGAAATTACCAACATGCAAAACTTTTTTTTCAAAATTCAAAACAAAAGAATTTTCCACAATTTCTTTTTCAGTTTTCTATAAATTAATTTTTTTAATGAGCCACAATGACATTGAAATGTATGTACAATGTACATTCATTGTTAGGAACACCAAGAAATAAAATGAACACAGCTATTATAAATGAATATAATAGCAATGTATGTTCATTTACTAAACAGTTTTATAAATTTTTTAACAATTTTTAATCCAAATTTTTTAATATTTTTAACTTAAGCCTAAGTTCATGAAATTTAATTTTTCATTAAATTATTTTTATGAAGAAAGGAATTTTACAACATGAAAATTAATTAAAATTGTTATTGATTGTATAAGTAATTATAATTGTTATAAGTAAATCAACAATTCAATGTTAAAAGTAAATTTACAAGAACTAATTGTTAAAATGTTTTAACAATTTTTAGTAAATGAACACAGCTAATATCTTACTAATGGCTAATTTCACTAGTTCTATTTAAAAAGTATAAATTTATTTTTAAAATTCGTTTTTCATGTCAAATAAAAATAAATTTATGTGTGTATGTATATGAAAAACTATGGTTAAAATGGCCATAAGGGTACATGCAAAATGTTTACCTGGTTTACATCAACTAATGACAAGCTATAATGAGCATAATTCCCAAGGCTTTTAATGGTACGAACTTTGTGATCAATAAAGAAAACTCATTTGAGTACAGATCAGCTTGTAAAATGTTTGCGCTTTAGTCCTCGTCAATATTATTACACATTTGTGTTTGATAATGAAAGGGGAATACGAATGGAAAAGTATACTCAGAATGTACTAATAAAGTGACTGTTTGCAGTGATTTTCTTCGTGTGTGACGTTTGTCGTCATTTTTTTTGTTTATTTACTTTTTTTATAAGGCATTTTGACACTTGCCGTCTCAATTCTAGCAACAAAATGCCTGTTGTTTTTTTTATTGTTTCATTGTTGTAGCACTGAGGTCACTTTGTTAATACATTTTGAGTATACTTTGTTTCATTTATCGGTGATTTTTTAGCTATAATCTTTTTGGCAACACTGGTTTAAACAGCTGACGCACGTTTCATGTTTTGTTTCACTGTCAAACATCTTCAGTTTGGTCTATAATTTAACCATATATCGTCTTACAAACGAACAACGCTTGCAAATTATTGAATTTTATTATCAAAATGCGTGCTCTGTTAAGAAACTTCATCGCGCGCTTCTTGTGTTCAGCGACGAAGCTCATTTTTGGCTCAATGGGTACGTAAATAAGCAGAATTGTAGATTTTGGAGTGAAGATCAGCCAGAAGCATTGCAAGAGCTACCAATGCATCCCGAAAAAGTCACAGTTTGGTGCGGTTTATGGGCTGGTGGCATCATTGGACCGTACCTACATCTTCTTAGATGATGCGAATCGTAAGGTAACTGTGAATGGTGAGCGCTACCGTGAGATGATATCCAACTTTTTATTGCCCAAAATGCAAGACCGTGACTTGCATGACATGCGGTTTTCACAAGACGGTGCCACATGCCACACAGCGCGCTTAAGAATGGACTTATTGAGAGGCGAGTTCAGTGAACATTTTATTTCACGTTCGGGACCGGTCAATTGGCCGCCTAGATCGTGCGATTTAACGCCTTTAGATTATTTTTTGTGGGGCTATGTTAAAGCTCATGTCTATACACACATGTCCGCTTCATTTGACGCATTGGAAGACAACATTGAAGCATATATTCATGAGATACCGGCCGAAATGTTGGAAAGAGTATGCCAAAATTGGAAGCGGATGGACCATTGGAGGCGCAGTCGCGGTCAACAAATAATGAAATAATCTTCAAACATTAAATTATATGGACCGTACTATCGATTCAAATAAAGATTTCATGCATTTTTCTGAATTTGATGTGTTTTTTTTAAACTTTCCCATAGCTCTTACAAAATCACCCATTGCAAGCAGTTTTTGTGAGTTGGTTATCGAAAGAAAGAGAAAGAGGCGTACAAATACATATGTAGATTAAATGCTGCAAAACAAAAGATTTATTCTATGGAAACGAATGCAGTTTAAAAAGAGAATTAAAGAAAATTTCTGCAGCAAATGTTGCATAATATGAACAAGAAGAAATTAAACGAATTGTTTGCTGCAATGTTCTCAGATAGCTGGTAATCATGGCTTTGTAAAAGTTATTAACGTTCTTGCCTGCCTCAACTTTAAAAAAGTTGGGACCAAATATCAGTGATGGCAACAAGTCCTTTTCGAGCTACATTTAGCTCTTAATAAGTACCTGAAATGAGATAAGAAAGTTTTTTTGCCCTTCACCATATATAACTTTGTCATTCTGTTTGTTATCCATTTTTTGGTTTTAAAAGTTAAGTTCAATAAAACACATATATATATATATATATATATATATATGATTTTGATGAAACTTTAATTTCAGTACTAGTTGTTAAGCCTGATCATGCCAGGCAGGAAGAAAAATAACTTTAAGTTAAGCCCCAACGTCAGTATCATATGCTTGGCAATTCTTAGCTTCATTGGTCTTTAGGGGGCTTCAAAATTAGCTGAAATGTAAAATAACACAATTGTGTTACTCCCCTTTTCCTCTCAATTCTCCACCCATACTCCAAAAATCTTATATCCTACTACTTTAGGCTATGCTCCATTGTGGACTATAACATAAGCTAAAAAGTAAAGAAATTGGGTTTTGCCACCCATATTTTTCCTCTTAATTCTTCGCCCACAGGCTTTTTCAGCTTTATAGCCCTTCATTGGGCTTTAAAAAGTTCTGGATAGACAAAAAAGAGGAACACACAAGAAAGGAAGTTATATATTAATATTGATAGCACTGCCGAACAGTCATTTTGCGGCCTGGGACTAAATTTAATAATTTGCGGTGGCTGATTTCAAATCAAATCTCCATTTTTCTCTATCAGCTCGACTTTTGGAGATATACCGTTATTTCCTTAATTAAGGCACTTTCATTACATATATTGGAATAACTTGAAAATGGTTCCGAAACTCGGCAAATATATTATCTAAAAGCCCTGCTTACATTGTTTTTAAATTTGTCCAGTAGTTTCAGAGATATCGCTGAAGTTTTGAAAACAAAATAAAATTAAAAAAAAAATTTTTTTTGTTCTTTAAAAATTAATAAAAAAAAGGCGACAAAAATCACAGTTTTGGTCTAGAAATATTTGGTTAAACATATTTCGAATGAAATGAGCTTTATTTCATTGCAATCGCTTCACAACATTTGAATTTGTTCACAATTTACTGAGAAAACTGAATTGATTAAAACCAAGCTTCGAAGTTCAAGGCCGCATCAAAATAGATCAATTTTGTTCCCTTGTGTAATGTTTGTACCTGGCCACAACGTACGAAATACAAAATCATTTAAATGTCCGCCTCTAGAATGGTTGCAGCAGTCGATAGTTTTGAGGTAGTTTTCGACCCCTTTTTCGCACATTTTAGGCAGAATCTCGGCGATTGCTTGACGAACGTTGGTTTTCAAAAGCTCCAATGTTAGGGAATTATCCGTGTAAGCACACAAGAACGCATAACGACGATCTTTGGCTTAGCCTTATAGAAAAGTCTAATGGTGTCAAATCGCAAGATCATGTTGGTCAATCGCCAAAACGTAAAATTAAGCGTTCTGGAATCGTTCCGTACTTTAAAGCCCAAATCGGCCTTGTTGTATGGTTCGTGCCACCATGTTATTGAAACTATAGTTCAGTTCATAACCTTCGATTGCAGACATCAAAGTCGGTTATCAATTGGCCATAGAGCTCTGAAGCGTTTAATTTACAATCCTGATTATCCCGAACACTTTCTTCAACAGGAGCCCGCGCATTGCAAAGATGTATACAACTGACCGCATCTGAAACTTTTCCAGTCTCTTAAAATTCCTTTATAATCTTGCTAGTTCCTAACATAGTTTGTCGGTTGTAATGACTGTAAAACCCCGTTATGCCCGAAGAGTATGCCATTTTTAAACCACCAGTTTTGTTGAAGGTTTTAACTATTTGTACGCATTCTTCGATTGCTATTTGATCCATATTCACTATGCAGCTGACAGCCTTGCTAGACCGACGGTTTAAAAACCATTTAATGGATAACCCTGTATGAATTTAAGTGAAAGTATGGTGGTACTGTTAAGGGAATAAGTGTCTCTGGGAGTACAAAAAAACGTTCTCAAAATAAAATTGATTATATTTGACGACGTCTTTCTACGGCAAATTTGTGTGTCAAATTGTATAGAAAAAGTGGTGTCGACGCAATTCGGCTTGAACACTTAAACATAATTCTGAAATAATCAGGCTTGTTCTGAAAATCACGTGCTTTCAAATCCTGTGCCAAGGCGGATTAAGAAGAAGGTGAGGTCAACTCTACAACAACACTGCTTCTGTCGTCGGATTGTCAAAAAAAAATGTTTAGTAAAAAAAGGTTTGTTTACATAAAAAACTAGTTTGCATATAAAACCACAAAAAAACACCATAGGCTGACTTGACGCCACCTTCTAGTGAATTCGCCTTGCCCTGTGCATTTAAAATCATGCGTATGATATTTTGGTGTTCCGTTTTTTTTGTAATTCGGTGTGCTTTCTGTCATTGAAAATCACATCGAAAAATACGAAAGCGCAACTCCACAATATCACACGTTTGATTATAAAAAGCACAGGCGACTTGAATATAAGTAATTTTTAGAACAGGCCTGATTACCCTTTGAACATTATGTAAGTTTATGATGAGAATTCTTTTTTAAATAACTTTTTCGTTTAAATATATTTAATTCTCTTTCGTTTATCGACAAATCTATCCTTGATACTTTTCTAACTTCAAGTTGATGTAGTTATATTTTTGGCTAGAATTTCAAAATTTTTGAAACCAATTTGCGACCATTTTCGAAAGTTTTAAACTCATCTGGGCACAGCCAATGTGTATCAATATGTTCTATTCATATAACATACAATTTTTGTGTTTTGTATTTTAGTTTCAAAAATATGGCCACCCTAAGCATAGGCGAATAGCCAAGTGTCTCCTATAATACAAAAACTTGTTGCAGATCTATATCTATAGGATCTTATTAAAGGAACCAACTAATTTAGTAACGTTAATTTCTATTTCTTTTTTTTTTTTATTTATGCAAAACTTGCCTCCCTATAAAAATGTACTAGATTATAATTAAAATTATACATTAGATACATGATGGAATATCTTAATTGCTTTCGGCTCTTTAAGATTTTGTATTTAGTTAATGTTGTAAATACAGTAACAAAATATATTCTAACTTTATTCACTGAGCAATAGGAAGGTAAACGTTCAGTCCTTTGTAGTGAAACTGACCAGAGTCTCTGGGGGCAATCTAGCTCCCAACCCACGAACTGCTGGACCAGCCCCCTACCAACTAAATTAACGTTTTTTTTTTGCAAAATCAAAGTGAGTAAGAAGGAGTAAAAGTGCTATATTCGACTATGCCGAATATTATATGCACTTCTCCATGGTTGGAAAAGGGTTGACCTCAATTTTATCAACTTAGCTTGTTTTCTATTGTACCAATACCATATACTCGTATGGGCGCTAGGTGATATAATAGGAAGATTTCGATGATATTGAAAATCAAACATATGTCATACAATGAGTATATTTGCGCTTAATTTTATCAAGCTAACTTGTTTTGCGTGTACCCTAAAACTCTTAACGCAGCAGAAACTTGCATGGCGGCCAAGTCAAATAATGCACTGATTTAAGTATTGAATACCTGTTATGTTTAAAAAATATATGAGCCAAATTTGATCCTCCTAGCTTACAAGGAATGGGTGCTACTGTGCTGAAACCATTGTTTCGGGGAAAAAAGGCAGTTATTTGCATATGGGCATTTTCATTTTGACGTGTTGTGATATTTGTACCACAAAATTTAAAAAAATTAAATGAAGAATTCAAATTTGTAAAAAGGGTTTTTATATATACAAAGTAATGAAGTAGCACTATATTCAGAAAAAAAAGTTACAACAATCGACGCTAAGGATTTGCAAATATGTATAAGCAAAAATATGCGCTGGCGTGACGTTAAAAAAAAGGAAGTGTATTTTGACTTGCATTACAAAACTGAATAAGACTGCAAATTGAGCAAGACGTTTTGTACAAAAGCTTTTTTAGTAAGATTTTGACTTATACAGATTATTTTTCAAGCTACTTGTTGGTTTTTTTTTAAGCTTTGATATTGTTACGAGTAAGACTTAGAGTGTTTATAACTCTTATTCGCTTTAGGGTTTTATTTGTTTAATACTTTTGGCTTTTCTAAAATCTTTGGAAAAGGTTTCCTGATGAGCTGGTCTTAGCAACCGGCGAAATGCGCATAGAAGCTAGCTTTCCGTCAACAATAAATTTCGGTGTATTTATCAAATATGAAAAACTGGGAATTAAGCACGTCATACGGAAATCGTATTAATAAAAAACTTTGTATTCCCGAAAATAACTTTGATATAAAAAAGTAAACTATAAATTTAAAATTGTTTGAGAAACAATTAAAATTACTTCTTGCGTTACGTGACAGAAAGTAGACTTTGCGCTGGAACTGCCAATATAACAAGGTAATTTATGGACCGATTTTGTCCATTGTCACTGTCAGTATTCTACTTAATTTGTTAAGGAAACCAATTAAGTTCATAAATTATAAGAGGAATTTGAATAATTAAGGTTTATTGGTCAACATTTGAGATTTATTAGTACAAACTAGAGGCAAAAGTGGCTTTCTGCTCATATCTCAGCCATTTGTGAACCGACCCGGCTAAATATCAATAGCAAATCGAGCCCTAGCCGCGAAAATAACGTAAGCGACATCATTTTCAATTTTCGTTTTTTTTTTTAAATAAATTATTGTATTAGCAACACTTGCATCATCTCTACCGTTACGATTTTATAGCAAGAACAATGTTATCGTAAGCGACAAATTAAATACAAAATTTATATGAAAAGAATCTCCCCTTTAAAATTGGATTTTTGGCGTTTTTCGTTATTTTCGCGGTTAGGGCTCGAAGTAATTTCGGACTTTGTGTGATGTTTATATATAACAACTTAGTCCCCATCATTTCTTGCGTATTCGTAAAACCAATTTTACTGGACTCACGGACAGACGGACGTCGTTGATTCAACTTCGCTATTCATAACTAACCGTTTCACTATCCATCAACTTGGTAAGAACAGCATGTCGCACATGAAATCTACTCGTGTAGACTGTTCATGTTCATGTTTCGTCCATGTGCTGCCATCGTTGCCTTAACATTCGTCTTAACATCCATGTGCACCATACAAAGCATTTTCTATAAAAAACCGAATGCCACAACAATAAAAATTGTGGTCAATCAAAACATGAACATCAACACGTATTCGCCACATACAATAACGTAAACTAATTAATACCGTTGCTCTGCCGGCGTTATGGTCATGTCATGTCCAAATCAAGACACATGAAGACGTATATATGTATATATATATACACTTTATAGGGTCTTAAATCAATATTGTAGAAATAACAAACGGAACGATAAACTTAATATATCCTTCCCATCTGTGGTGAAGGGTATGCAAATATTAAGAAGTGTCGTAATTTATAAAGGCCAGTAAGACAGGCTTGCCGTATGAGAACCCCTGCATGTTTTTCTTTTACCTTTGTATCATTGTTTTTATTTTTTTTTTTATTTCATTACGTTTGAGACTCAAACACAACTTTCTTTTATACACATTAATAAATAACTTGCAAAATAAGTAGAATAAATGAGGAAAATTATTATTAATCTCAATATTTTTCATGTTCATACTGTAGAAAATTATTTTTAAGATAAAAATCTTACGCATGAATAAACTTAAATTATGAGCATCAAACAAAAAGTGCTTATGTGAGTGTTCTAAGAGTCGGCTTTGTAGAATTTTGGATTCATACTACTCCTCACTGCTTATACCCTGCAAAATTTTCTCAAAATTTTTAACACTTGATTTAGTCGTGTGCTTGAAAACAGAAATCAGAAACATACATACATGCATATATACAGGGTGGCCGAAAATGACACTTAAGACATAATTAGAAAATATTTTTTTTTATTATAAATACAGTATATAATTGGGGAATTTTTTTCAATTAATTTGAAAATTCTTATTCCTTAAGTGATGTTAAATTTCTGCTTCACACTTACGTGCTTTTTTAACATATTTTCCACAACTAATAAGATTTTGTATATCGTGCTTAGTTCCCAATATTTTATTCTTAATAAATACACTAAAATTTATTGTTGGAGGATAAGATAGTTTCTATTCGCATTTCACTGGTTGCTTAGATCATCGGGAAACATTTGCCCAACAATTTTAAGAAACGCCAAAGATATTAGCAAAGGAAACTGCAGAGTGAATGAGAATAGCAAACACTCAAAATGGTCTTATATGCAACGATATCAAAGCTTTAACCCATATTGTCCCAATGTTCGATTTTTCGAACAGTAAATTTTACCCGTTTTTGTAATTTTTTTACTCTTTTTAGGTAAGAGAAAGAACTAATTTTTTTAAACAATTATATATTGTAAGAGGATAGCTACAAATATAAAAATAAAAGTTCTTTTACACTTCACCCCTCCCTTGTATAACAAGGGGGAAGAAAGAACATTAACTTTAGCATAATTTTAAAAACTGAAAACTTTGTATAAAATATAAAAAAATTAAAAAAGTGAAAATGCAGTTCCATTGAATAACGATTAAACTTTCAACAACAGCAAAAACATTTCCATGTTTTTCAATTGTGTTTTTGTTATTTGACTTTAAAAAGCAGTGTTCGATTTTTCGAACACTGGGCACTATTTAGCACTTTTGTTTTTTCTCCAAAAGGCTTACTAATGGTGTTTTCTTTTCTACAAAAAATGTGACATTTTGTTTAAAAAAATGCAATTTGGCGTATGTTTCTTAAACATTTTGCTCCCGAAAGGGTGGCTTGTTTTATTCTTAAAAACTCACCCTTTTTTGGAAGCAATATTTTTATGAAACAGACACCAAATTGCATTTTTTTTAATAAAATGTCACACTTTTTTGTAGAAAAGAAAACACCATAAATAATCGCATATTACCATTTTTCACGCATTTGAATAAACGGAAATAAATTTATTCTGTTTTTGCTAAACAATAAAAAGTGAGAAAGGTTTTTCGTGCGATTCGAGGAACTTTCGGTGCGCATAATCGGCCTAATCATTGGTCCAAATTTTTTTTAAAATTGAGTAAAATCAGCATGTTACCGTCAATGGTAACCTCACACCATACTATTTGTTGTTGTTAGGACCAGCACTCAGAGGATAACCCCTTCTAATGCATTGCATTGAAATTGAACTAGGAAAGTAGGTTATGGAAAGGAGAAAAGAGATAGTAGTGCCTGTGAACATTCGACTTGAATTTCTTCATGTTGACAGTGAGAAGGAAGACTTCAGCAGGAAGGTTATTCCACATACGAGCAGTCCGTCCAAAAAACGAATTTTCCCTGTAATGCATTGTACCATTTACCGGCCAATCGACCTCAAAAGAATGGGCTCTTGAGAAAAAACAAACATGTTCTGAAGCATAGCACCAACATCGGATACGCTTGGCCTATAATCAAATGATTACGAATGGCAAAGGTTGCTGTCATTTGCAAAAGAGTAGATAGGGTTGGAAGTTTGACATAGGAGGTCATTTAGAAAAATAAGAAATAGAAATAGTTGGAGAAAGAACGGAGCCTTGCGGCACCCCTGAATTAATTTTGAACTCGTTTGACGAAAGCCTATCTAAAACAACTCGTATAGTGCGACCTCTGATAAAACTCAATATAAATCGAGAGAAATTATCACTGACACCAAATGCAATAAGTTTTGACAAAAGTGCACCATATACTGGCTCTGTCAAACGCCTTGAAAATATCTTAAGCAATTACATTACCTCCGCAAAATGGTAAATTGAACAGCACCAGTATAGCAACTTGAAAATCAAGCGCATGGTTTTGGTGAGTTCTGGTTTTAACAAGACGTGCCATACATTTTAGTGAGCACATAATTTTATGTTTTCTGTGGTAAATTTGCCACCTAGTTCTTGCGATATCACACCTTAGATCATTTTCTCTGGGGATATGTAATGACTGTCTGTCTCTGACTCGGAGATACCAGTTGCTATGCCCGAATGAATCACCCGACATTGGACCTTACGAATGGACCAACTCAGACGAAGTCATGGCCAACATTTCCATGATATAATTTTCATACAGTTAATGCCATAAATTATTCTTTCAAATTTATGTGTTTTATTTTACATTATAATTTAAACTTCACGATTGTTTATTATCAATGCTCATCCCGGTCCTGTGCGATTCAGATAATCGAGGTTCAACTGTATATTTTTAATTTTAATAAATGCCTTGTTCTATTTTTCTTTAATAAAATAAAATTAATTAGTTTCAGTTTATAAAAAATTTAGGTTTTCTATATTTACAATCTATAGGAGCAAAAAAACAAAAATGCTAAGTAGTGCCCAATGTTCGAATAATCGAACACTATTTTTCTCAAAAACAAAAAATCTAAAAAAAATTTGGACTTCAGATTCGTGTTTTCCAGTCCCAAATTATCTATTAACAACCAAGTTTTATAAAGTTACTCGAAAAAAAAAATCGCTGGGACGAAATGGGTTAAAAACAAAATACCAACAATAAACAGTGAGTTACATTCCCAAGCATTCCATAACTTTTCGCAAAATTTCGAGTGTAATTATTTTTGTTCGATTGTAAGTTATTCCTACTTAATTTCCCAAGTCTTCGTAAAAAAATGCTGAAAAACAAAGAGAAAAAAAGTTTTAAAAAATTCAAAACCATTCGGAAATTTTCGGTCACCCTGTTTAAGCAAAACCTATTTAATTAAAAAGTTAAAAAACCCGACTGCAAAAAGAACATTTCATAAAAAAACCGCCACAAGATTGATAGATAACAAAGGTTCACGAATTTTTTACTTTTTGCCATAACCTCAAAAATAATATGTATTCTAGGATGAATTGGGGTTGTTGAACACGAATAAAGCATTAATTTATTTTCTTTTAAGAAACTTCTTTAGCATATTCGCGAAATTGAAAAAGCTTTAACATTTGTGGAAAATCTTGGTGAAACCTTTCTCCTTGTTCGTCACTCTCAGCTCCTGAAATTGGACTAAATTAGTCTAAATGATTGTAAAGAAAATGCAATTTCAATGACATGTGAGCTTCTGTAATTACAAGATGAGAACCAAGATGATCTTTACTAGACGTAAGAAACAAACGCGGACCATTATTTGCTCGTAGCCAGCATTCGTTTAAAAATCTCTGCTGTCTAAGAAAACAAATCCTATTATCCAGGGAAACTTTGCTAGTGATCTACAAAATTATTCTTTTGATCTTGTTCGAAACATGTTCACCGACTGGACGCAATTAAGCAATATTGGATATAGCGTTAGTGGCCAAAAAAATGTATGTCAAATGCAACGTGAAATTTGATATTTGAAAGGAATGGCATAACGAAGGAGAACAATAATGCACAACAATGTGGAAGACCGCAAAGTTACGAAATCTGCCAGAAAAGATAAACGTCATGGGTTCAATAACATAGCAAGGAAGGCGCAAGAAGCTGTCGCTACAAATCAAATAAAGGATTTGTATAAATTCGCTCAAGAATTAGCAGACAAGCAAACGTTGACTTACAAGCCATTATGGATGAAGGGCAGATTACTACTACTTCAAAGGAGGACCTGATTATATTTCCGCGGAGCTGTTAGTGGCTGATTACATCATGAGTTCCTAATTAAGCCAATCAGTAATAGAAAACTTCTGGATCTCCGAATCGCTACCAAGTGCTATGACAGTAGTTATTATTATCAAGATCACAGATTGGGAATTTATCGGATTATGAGAAATGTAGAACCTCGCTCGGGATCTAATAAAGTTCGAAGGTCACCTGAGCCTAGCAGGCTTTTTTTGACACTTGGATGCAATTGTAGTATATGCATACTGTAGTATTCATATAAATGCATGAATACTAAGCAATACCACGACTTTGTTCTACAGTTATTTGAAACTGCACAATTGACATTGAACCACATAAATGTAAATGGTAAATTATAAACAAACAAAACAATTATTTGAAACTGCACAATTGACATTGAACCACATATGGTAAATTGTAAACAAACAAAACAATTAAATGTGTATGTCCAAAAAACCCAAAATAAAATAACTAAAAAGGTTTCTTGTTACAATTGTTTTGTATACTTGCGATACGTTTATGACGGCATCATAAAACGTTTGGGTGTATGTCTGTTTGACATCTTGACCACCCGGAAAAGTACTTGAAACATGTGTGTCACTAAAATGTGCAACTAGGTCGTGGGATGTGCTGCTGTAGCATTTTAGGTAATATAATTCTAAGACTATAATTTAGTATATAAGATAGTGTAAATATTTTTGTAAAATTAGTATTAGTGTTAATATCAAAGTGAGTGGGATAACCAAGAGCAGAAAGTAAATAAAATTAAGAAAACCCAAACAAAAAAACTGCTTTTTATTCCTCACACCAAACCTACCATATGGCGATCCTTGGAAAAAACTTGGAACATTGGTGGAAGTCCTAGTTCAAAGCCAGAACTAGAAGGAGAAGACAAGCCAAGTCTCTTCTCTCAACAGTAGTACCAGCTTAGGAGTACTAACCTAGCAAAGGTAGCAAAACTTTGTTCATCAACATCAACTTTAACAGCGAATTTCATTCATCATCAACATCCGTAACAAAAAAAAAAAGGAAAAAAAAGAAGGAGGAAATATTTTATCTCATCAGCATTAACTATAGCAGCGAATGGTATTCTTCATCAACAACGGCAACGAAGAGAAGTAAGCAACAATAAACATATATAACTAGAGAACGCAACAAGCATATGTAAGTCGTCTAAAGAAAAATTTTTTTTAAAAAAAAAAAAAAAAAACAACCTATAAAGTGGAGGTAGTTAATTTTATACAGTGCAGAAGAAGAAATATACACACACAAAACAAAAAAAAAAAAAACACAAAAGATATAGAAATAGTGTTTAAAAGAAAAGTGTTCAAAAAAAAAAAAAAAAAGTTTTAGATCAAATGGGGAATGCTCAGAATAAAATTAAAGAGGTCGTAACAGCAACAGCTAATGCACCTCCTGCCATTAGCATCAGTATTGAATTAGCAATTTTAATATGCATTTTATTCACTTTTAACGTACTGATTAAATATGTAAAAAATTATGTGAAGAAGCAAATTAATAGAGTCATGGTAAAAACTAATATAAATAATATTGCATAACTATTAAACATAGAAAGCTATTACAAAGAAAAAAAAAATAATGTTATCCAATAAATAGAATATTTTAAAATTATATAAAACATAAGGTATTATATAAACCCAAAAATGATATATCACTTATAAACTTTTTTTTAAAAAAAAAAAAAATCATCTCACATCTTCATGAATGGTATATTGCTGTAGTGATCTTTGATGGATAGTATATATAAACAGGTAGAAACATTAATATCAAACGCCAGAAAATCAATAGGCAAAGTTTATACAGCGGACACCTTGGTCGCAAAACGAAAAGAGGTGGAAAGATTAGAATTACAAACCATAGAAATATTGGAAGATCCGAAAATATCGAAAGTAGATAGGGATAGGAATATAGAAAGATTTGGCAAATTAAAGGGTGAAGCGTTAGAAATTCTTAGGTTACACGAACAAAGGGATCAACAATCATCATCGCAACAAGCGCGTGATATTAGTTCAAGGGAAACAGGTGACGTAGATAACACGATGACAGACAACGTACTTAACACGACCGAATTGGCAGCTATTTCCAAGCTTATACCAATATTTAACGGTGCAAAAGGGGAACTTGAGATCTTTTTGGCAAATCTAGAGATAGTACAGGAAACCATTGTACCTGAAAAACATACTGCATTCTTCAACTTTATATATAAAACAAAACTAACCTCGAAAGTACAGAATAAGATTAGACAAATAGCCGTACCAATTGATATTGCAACATTAAGAAATTCACTAAAACGGGCCTATGGAATAAAGAAATCTCCTAACGTCATTTTGAACGAATTGACAACCATAGTCCAAACAGAGTCAATACGAAAATTTGCAGATCAAATAGAAACCCTGATGATGGAACTAAACGAGCTACAAACGGAGGCTCTTGGCGAAGCGAGCAGGGAAATAATTAGCAACACGAATGCTATAATAGCTTTCAACTCGTTCAAAAACGGATTAAAGAACAGGGAAGTAGTCCGAACGATTGAGGCCAGCAGGAAGAAAACACTTCACGAAGCCATAGAGATAGCATTGGAGACATCAGCGGACATCAGACAGAGCCAAATTATGTTCCAGACAGCAAGGTCGAGGGGTCCAGACAACAACAATAGAAATACCAATGATAACAGAAACGGTAGACGCAACAGCTACAACAGTAACTTCAATAACAATGCCAACGAAAGCAGGAACAGTGTTAACAGCAGATGTGGAAGTTGCGGCGGAAAGCATGGTGATAGATGCTATGCTCAAGGAAAAACTTGCGACAAGTGTGGGAAGCCTAACCACTTTGCGAAGGTATGCAGATCAGGAAACAATAGCAATGCTCAGAATAATGGAAATAGTAGGCGTAGAAATAATAATTATGACAATGGAAATGGTAACAGAAGTCGTAGGGTACATCACGTTCAGGAACAGGGAAACTCCCAAGATCCGGAAGTCTTAAGGTACCAAGACTCTCCGGACCAAAACTAGTAGAATTACACAAAATTTACAATATTTCATCCGATTTAAAGAATTATATAAAATTGAATATTCAAGGTACAAACAGTGTAATGACATTTTTAATAGACACAGGGGCTGATGTGTCACTGTGCAAGGAAAATACTGTTCGAAATTACGAGGAAGATCCGGATGATTATTGTTTATTAACTGGAATCTCTAAGGACAAAATAAGGTCTTTGGGATCCACTATTGTGAAGATACCAATTGGAGAAACTGTTGTTAACCACAAAATACAACTCGTGGATTATGATTTTCCAATTGCTACTGATGGAATACTGGGTAGGGATTTCCTCTGCAAGTATAATTGTAATATTGACTATGAGAAATACATACTAACGGTTAATGCGGGAAGTGAATCGGTCATATTTCCAATACATGATAGGACTTATGGCATAAGTTGGGTGAAAATTCCACCAAGAAGCGAAGTTATTCTTCCTTTTAAACTGGATTTAGAAGAGGACGGAGTAGTTTGTAGTCGTGAAATTGCTCACGGCATATTCTTAGCGAATTCGATTGTTCCTAAAACGGGTAATCAACATATAAGATTACTGAATGTATTGGATAAAACAACGGTAGTTAGAAATCTCAAAGTCGATACAATTCCATTAAGGAACTACGATATCTATAGAACAGGTACGCGGAAGGGATTACATTCTGAACAACGATTCCAAAAATTAATGAGTGAACTTAACATAGATAGCGAAGATGAGAACGCGAAACGGGAATTAATTGATATACTTAAAGAATATCAATCTATTTTTCATTTAGATGGAGAGCATTTGACAACTAACAACTTCTATTCTCAGACAATCCAATTGAACGAAAACAGTCCAGTCTACATAAAAAATTATCGGTTGCCGCAGGCACAAACTGAGGAAATTCACAATCAAGTGAAGGGTTTATTGAGAGAGGGAATAATAGAACCGTCCGTGAGTCCATATAATGCTCCATTGCTTTTGGTACCGAAAAAGGGCCAAACCGATTTAAAAAAATGGCGTCTAGTAGTTGATTTTAGGAAATTGAATGACAAAATAGTCAATGATAAATTCCCACTAACAAGGCTAGATGACATTTTGGACAAATTAGGTAGGGCGAGGTATTTTTCGACTCTGGATATGACAAGTTCATTCCACCAAATTGAACTTGAACCTGATTCAAGACCTTTTACAGCCTTTTCGACCCTAGATGGTCATTACCAGTATACACGGCTACCATTTGGTCTTAAGATTTCTTCTAACAGTTTTCAACGTATGTTGACCATTGCTCTATCTGGATTGGAATCAGAGGCATTTTTATATGTTGATGATATTATTGTCTTTGGATGTAGTTTGAAACACCATAATCGGAATTTGGTTAACGTGTTTGATAGACTCGCGAGATATAACTTGAAATTGAACGCGGGCAAGTGTTGTTTTTTAAAACCTGAGGTGGTATATTTAGGTCATCTGATAACTTCAAATGGTATAAAACCCGACCCAGGTAAATTTGAGGCCATTACTAAATATCCCATTCCAAAAAACGCGGATGATGTCAGGCGTTTTGTAGCATTCTGTAATTACTACAGACGGTTCATAAAAAATTTTGCGGATATTGCAAGTTGTCTGAATAATCTTTTAAAGAAAAATGTTAAATTTGAATGGACGGAGGAATGTCAAGTAGCTTTTGAGAAGTTGAAGGCAAATTTGATTAGTCCACCCATTCTACAATATCCTAATTTTGAAAAACCATTTGTATTAACCACAGACGCATCTGATTTTGCGCTTGGGGCAGTTTTATCTCAAGGTACGATAGGTGAAGATCTACCTATATCATACGCAAGTAAGTCACTCAACAGATATGAAAAGAACAAGCCGGTCATAGAAAAAGAATTGTTAGCCATACATTGGGGCATACAATTCTTCAGGCCATACCTATACGGAAGAAAATTTACCGTGGTTACAGACCATCGACCATTAATATCGTTGTTTTCGCACAAAAATCCAAGTTCTAAGTTAACTCGGATACGACTAGAATTATCAGATTACGACTTTAACATAGTATATAAAAAAGGAGCAAATAATACGAATGCGGATGCATTGTCCAGAATTCAGATAGATTCTGAGACATTAAAGGAAATGATACCTCACGAAATAGACGAAACGGTAAGGAAAACGCTGGTGATAACAAGGGGAATGAGTAAAAAGACGCAAGAAAAAGAAAGCAGAACAGAAAAACAGAATGAGAGAGGTAAGAAGGGTAGAGAAATTGATGCAACCGAAGAGAACTGCAATTCTCATAATGAGCCTGATCAACTCAATATGTGGGAATGCACATCTTTCAACGACATCAAGCGCGCGAAAAGAATAAAATTTATGTTAGAGGAAGACCTAGGCACAAGAATAAAAATTACAGACCAAAAGAGTCTAAATGAGATACAGGTGAGATGTAGCGATAATTCACATTATTTCGATAATGTACTGAAGAAACTACTGTCAACACTGGAAGAATTGAAATACAAAATTTATGCACTGAATAGGAGTGATAACGTATTTAATATGATAACCCATGAGGTTTTGAAAGAAAAAGTAAATAAACTTAAAGTTAAAGACGTCACAATACTGTTATACAACGACCCCCAAAGGATAACGAATGTAGAAAAACAAAAAGGATTGATAAAATTATATCACGACACACCAAGCGGAGGACATTTCGGAGTTAGAAAAACTTTGTTAAAATTAAAACAAAAATACATATGGAAAAACATGTACAAGATGGTTAAAAAACATGTATCAACGTGTGATCTTTGCCAAAGAAACAAGCAAGTAAGACACACTAGGGAACCATTCTGCATAACGGATACACCAACACAGAGTTTTGAGACGATTGTAATCGACACAGTTGGGCCATTACGTCCTTCTGGAGATTATAGGTACATATTGACCATGCAGTGCGAACTGACGAAGTATGTTATAGCGGCTCCCATGGAAACAAAAGAAGCCGTATCTATAGCAAAGACCTTAGTTGAAAATTTGATATTGAAATACGGTTTATTTAGAACACTGAAATCGGACAGGGGAACGGAGTTTGCTAATGAATTACTTAAAGAAATCTGTGGATTATTGAAGATAGAACAAAAATTTTCCACACCCTATCATCACGAGACTCTAGGTACCGTTGAAAGGAACCATCGTGTTTTAAATGAGTATTTCCTATCTTTTGTAGGTGAAGGTGAATGGCATTCATGGATACCATACTATACTTTTGCATACAATATTACTCCTCATGTAGACACTGGATACTCTCCTTTTGAATTGATATTTGGGAAATTACCTAGTTTACCAGGCGACCAGATTACGAATTGCGATAGGGTGTATAATCTTGATAATTACGCGAATGAACTAAAGATTAGATTAAAAAACTCTTTAGAAAACGCTAGAAAATTAATAAAGATAGTCAAGGATAAAAGAATGTTAGATTCACATAACAATGCTAATAGAATAGAATTGGAAGTAGGCGACTGGGTCTTGGTAAGGTTGGAAAGTAGGAAGAAAAATGAATCGCCTTACCATGGTCCATACGAAATAGTAGATATAGATGATCTAAATGTGTACATAAAAATTAAAAATAATATTAAAGCTTATCATAAAAATTTATTAAAGAAATATAATACAAAATAAGCAAAATTAATTATATAATACATAATATCTAAAATTAATACAAAAAAAAAAAAAATAGTATATAAAATTGTAGTGTTAATGACTTTCAAAAAAAAAAAAAAAAAAACAAAACAAAAAGAAATAAATTTTTTTTTATGTAACCAACCAGACATGCATTTATATTTGTAGTAATCATCCAATTTCAAAGTTTTTTGAAGAAATTGTACGATTCCTCTTAAGGGCGATGGTGTAGTATATGCATACTGTAGTATTCATATAAATGCATGAATACTAAGCAATACCACGACTTTGTTCTACAGTTATTTGAAACTGCACAATTGACATTGAACCACATAAATGTAAATGGTAAATTATAAACAAACAAAACAATTATTTGAAACTGCACAATTGACATTGAACCACATATGGTAAATTGTAAACAAACAAAACAATTAAATGTGTATGTCCAAAAAACCCAAAATAAAATAACTAAAAAGGTTTCTTGTTACAATTGTTTTGTATACTTGCGATACGTTTATGACGGCATCATAAAACGTTTGGGTGTATGTCTGTTTGACATCTTGACCACCCGGAAAAGTACTTGAAACATGTGTGTCACTAAAATGTGCAACTAGGTCGTGGGATGTGCTGCTGTAGCATTTTAGGTAATATAATTCTAAGACTATAATTTAGTATATAAGATAGTGTAAATATTTTTGTAAAATTAGTATTAGTGTTAATATCAAAGTGAGTGGGATAACCAAGAGCAGAAAGTAAATAAAATTAAGAAAACCCAAACAAAAAAACTGCTTTTTATTCC
This sequence comes from Pollenia angustigena, assembly GCA_930367215.1. Classification (NCBI taxonomy): domain Eukaryota; kingdom Metazoa; phylum Arthropoda; class Insecta; order Diptera; family Polleniidae; genus Pollenia; species Pollenia angustigena. The sequence continues at coordinate 154,515,889 of OV884058.1, forward strand.
TCACACCAAACCTACCATACAATTAATTAGCGGTTACATTGGTGATGGCTAACAAATAACAATTAGGACAAGAAAGAAATTTCGACAAAAAAGATTCAATACAAAAAAATATGTTGCGATTTGGTGTGCCTCGGAATGAAAGGGAGTCCTAAGGAAGATAATAAGCTTAAAAAAAGTTTTGTATTCTAACGCAACCTTTAGGATATTGCACGAAAGACAACTAAGCGATAGAGTAAACATACAAACAGAATTGGCAGGTTTGCATCCTCTCACCACTGAATTTTATTATAATATTGGCTGCTGCTTTGAATAATGCATTGAAAAATGCAAGCGGAATACAATGGGGCTTATAGGGAAAACTAGCTTACTAGCGATTTCGCAGATGACATCTGGCTACTCAATTATAGCAGTTCACACATGCTTCAAAGCTAAATGCCATCAATCAGTATACAAACAGAGCAGGGCCCTGTTTCTTAAAACTACAAGTTACAAATCTACAAGTAAATAAAATATGTTTAAAACAAAAACCAACATTTTAAAATTGTTGTATTTTACTTGTAGATTTGTAACTTGTAGTTTTGAGAAACATGGCCCTGGTATAAAAATAAATGTGAAGAAAACAAAAAAATAATGTTTTTTAACAGCACTCCTTCCTAGAACCTAAGTATAAGCGGCTGTTTAATATAACCCGTGATCTGACATTGTTCGGCCAAGGAAGATATTTTACACCGAGTCAAGAAAGAAAGTGCAGTGTATGGGGCTCTGAACAAAGTGTAGAGATCGAATTATATATCTAAACAAACAATATCGAGAATTCTAAACTTCAATGCTAAATCCAGCCTCCTTTATAGCTTCGAAACCTGGAACGCAGCAAGAACCGAAATTAGGACCCTCCAGTCTTTGCAAACAGATGTTTACGAAGAATAATATGGATTTTCTGGCCAAATATACTTTCAATTGAAGAGCTGTGAAAGCTCATAAAACAGATACTATTGCGGCATGAAAAAGGTGAACGAAGTGGAAATGGATAGGCTATACGAAACGTAAACTAGGGGATACCACCAGGCAAGCATTAGAGTCAAATACGCAAGAAAGCCGTAGTAGACGAAGAGTTGAAGGTGTAGGGTCATTGCTGAAATGAAGTTTCTTCTCAAAAAATATTTGGCAGACGAGACATTTTCGTTTTTTATTATCAAATTGGATATTCTTTGAAAAGGTTAAATACCAACGTGGTGAGATGCTTAATGGACACAAAGAACCTGTTTTGAAAAGAAGAAGTAAATAAACTATAGTTTATAATTTTTTTTAATTACAGAAAGATTTCTAGTGTTAAGTCAATTTACGTTTTCCCTTATGAAGTAATCAACTTAAAATGATGAAAATTTATTTCAACGCTATTTTAAGTGCTGAAAGACCATTGTGCCCTTCGTTGTTGAATCTGTTGGCCCTTAAAAATCGTCTCAAATGTATGTTATCCATATCCTAGGCGTCCGATTTAAATTGCAATTAGGTAATATTCCTACGAGAGCTCCAAATTGACTGAAAATCTGTCTAAGAAGGTATACACAAGTTTTTCTAAAAACTCGAAACGGCGGAATTGTAATAGCGTAATGAGCACATAAAAGTTGTAGTGAGATAAAGTCTAAGGCGGTCATGGATGATACTACTTCTCTGAGTTAAATAGGGAAACCATGCAGGGTCTGCGAGATGTACAATAAGATATCTGAACATCTGCTCTGTAATAGTCCTGCCTTATAGAATCATAGGCAAAAATTTCTTGGGGAAACCATTATAGATCCAACCGAGAATAATGCTCTATCTCTTAGCAGAATAATTAGCTTTGTATGTGGCCTGAATCTGTCATGATAAAATTCGGCTGCAATTTAATCAAGACACAAAAGATCCAATTGGTCACAATGGTAAAATTGAGTGCATCTACCAATTAACAAGAGTACCTGTCCTGTCGCCCAAATCTCATTGTGCATCTTAACCACTGGGTAGCAAACAACACGCCCGAAGTGTGAGAGCAACAACACATACAGATAGCAATTTAAGTGTATTATCCTGCTTTTGGCCAAAATGCTAGCAGCTTTTGTTGAGCAGCAACAGTGCCTAGGCATAGTCCTCCCTTAGACAGAGTTCTCTTCTACAAGTAGTAAAGAATTAGCGCTTAAGTGGGATTTTCAAGAATATGTCTTCCCGCGGCATTGGGCTTAAGCCACGTGACCCCCGAAAGAATCGTGTCAGCGGAGAGGCGAAACTTCCGCAAATTCAATCATCCTGAAAGACAGGAAGCAATTGCCGCAAGAAGAATACTAACATAAGCCTCACCCAATAGTCAATCCGGTGCTGTGTCACTGGGGGCTATTAACTAACGTTATACCAGATAAGATCTATGATCAACTCGTACAGATTGTAACAATTGACAAATTTTGAACTTCGTTGGCGACAAAGAGTGACATTTATTTAATTACAAAATACCTTGAGTTTGCCCATGTTAAGTCCCATCTTACATTACATATCATTTATCCAAAATAAATAGTCCTTGTGGAGTATTTTAAGTAGAAAATGTCTTTAAAAAATTTAAAAAAAAAACCTGCCATAAATTTAAAAAGTGTAAGAATATTATAGTTCAAGGACAAACACATACAAATGTTAAGTAATGGGATATTACATTTTGTTAATAAATGTATCTGTATCTGTAATAAATATGTATTGATAGCTGAATGTTTCTGTGTTCGTTGATTTTGGGCATTAAGGCATGAAATACAGAAAACTATTTACTTCTCTCAGCTGCTTTCCGAAAGCTACTGTTTATGTTTATTTAAATACTAACGCAAGTGTATACAAGCAAATGTATAGGGTGGCGCATAAGTAGCGTTAATTTTCAAATATATAACTTTTTTCTTTCTAATTTTATGTATTGTTTTAAGAGTTTTTAAATTTTAATGTATAGGGTGGCGCATAAGTAGCGTTAATTTTCAAATATATAACTTTTTTCTTTCTTATTTTATGTAACGTTTTAAGAGTTTTTAAATTTTATTTATTAACTTGGACCAGCCAAACAAAAGCAACTAATAATTAATCTATTTGAAAATGTTCTGAAGATAATATCTTTTAAATGGTGCCCATTGTTCACTTCGACCTGACGCACAGTGCTTTGGCCCATAGACATAAATAAAAAAAAAAAACAAGTCTTATATTGTACTTAAAAATATACAGATCGATAGATAACAAAATAATTAAAATGAATTTTGAAGAAATTTTAAGATTTAACTCTTTTTGGCGGCGCTAGATGGCGCCAAAATTTTGAGAATTTAAAGTAAAAATGGCTAAACAACTACTTGAGTTTTACATGCTTCAGGAAAACTGTTGTAAAACTGTTGTTTTTTAAAGCACGAAATTGAAATTTTTTCTGTGGTAGTTTACTATATTTAGAACTAACTGTAAAAAAATTTTATTGAATTATTTTCTCATAAGTGTTTTTTTATTGGTTTGAAAAATGCTTATTATTTACTTAAGCTCTAAAAATTTCTTAGCTTTGATGGAATATTAAAAAAAAGAAAAATACCGTCTATGTGTTTTTTTCTGATTTCGAATATTTAAACTGTTTTCTAATAACTCCAAGAAAAACAATTGAAAAAATTTTACCACAACTTGAAAAAAAAAGATTTTTCAAAATGGCTATTTTCATGATTTTTGCTCAAATTTTCATAGTTTTCAGGAGTTTGAAAGACAATAAACTACAAATTCTGTGAAATATAAATTCAAACTAATACCGTTCAATATAAAACAACAAAAATCAAAATATGTAGAAAAAATTGTTTGTGTTTGTCTGCATTTTACGGTATAAGAGGGCGCTGAAATCACAAATGCCCTTGGTTTTTTATTGTTTCAAGAAAATAATTGTAAAAAATTCATTTTCTGGATTACGAGATTGAAATTGTTTCTGTACCTGCTAACTATATTCTAAACCAACTACAAAATTTCTTAACTTTGATGGAATATTAAAAAAAAAGAAAAATAACGTCTGAGGGTTTTTTTCTAATTTCGAATATTTAGACTGTTTTCTAATAACAACAAGAAAAACAATTTAAAAAAATTTTACCACAACTTGAAAAAAATGTATTTAAAAAAATGCTATTTTCGTGATTTTCATAGATTGAATTAGTTAAAAAAAATAAACTAGGAACATTATAAGAAATATTAAGGTATTAAAGTAGCTTTATGTAATTATAATGAAACGTAACTAATAACTAAAATAAACCAACCACAAAATCGTGGGAAAAACAAGACTGGCCCATACGAGAAAAACGTCACGAAGAGACACTCATAAAGATTTAATGACTCATTTAATACATTCCTCAGATCCATTGTTGTCTTCAAAAAGGAATCCAAAGACTAAAAAAAATATATTTTTTGAAGAAATTGAGAAATATAGACTGAGAGAAAATGTTGATGAACCAGTTAAAGATGACGAAACAAATGTTTCGTTGTGCGGCAATATTTTTTTCGAAGAATCCAGTACTGAAGATGATTTATTGTAATTGAAAAATATGAACATATGTAAATAATAAATAAATTAGTTTAAAGAAAATAAATTAGGAATATAATAAGAAATAATTCCAAATAATTCGTTAGACCGGCTCAGAATCACTTTCTGAGTCGATCTAACGATGTCCGTCCGGCCGTTTGTCCCAGAGGCTCTGACTGGTACAAGGACCAAGCCTATTGAAAATGGAACGAATCGGTCCATAATTTTACAAAAACCATCTTATTACATCGGCAAGATTAAATTTGGTCCAAACCAAACTAATATTATTGCAATCAAAATCAGCTTATCAAATTTTGGAATCTTTCTATTTTTGAACATAGCTCCCATACAAATCATTCTCCCGAAAATAGCTTTTAATGCCAGCTTCCTTAAAAATATTAGTACAGTAGTTTTGACTTAACTGCCTTTTGTTTACGTGCACTTTTGACTTAACTGCACAAAATTGATAATTTTTGGAATTATTCTTTATAATTCCATACAAATTCCTTTTTTAAGTGCACTTTCTGTACCTGCACATTTAAGATAAATGCACAAAATTTTTAGCATTTTAAAATTATTTTCATACAAAAAATCAAAGTTAGCTGCACTTTGACTTCACTGCCCAGAATTAATATTTTCTGGAATTATTCTGCAAATACCTTTTTTACGTGCTTTTTGTATACCTGCACATTTTTCATATTTTTGCACAGCTTTAAAATATTTTCATACAAAACATCACAGATAGCTGCACATATAAAAATATATTGTGGCCACTTTTTCACATAAATATCCAATTAAAGCTGTTTATAAAAACATAAGTCGCAATTATTTTGTTTTTTTTTTTTCCATAAATGTTTACGTTCTTTGTGAATTCTCATTGTTTTTGATAATGTTTCTTTTATATTAAATAAACATACATACATGTATATAATTATCTGTTATTTCCCAGCTAGCATAGACTGTTTGTTAGACGATTATGTTTAATATACAACTCCTAAAAGAATCTTCTGATGATTATCTGACTCGTCTTTAAATCTTGGAATGAACCTCTTGGGACTCTCTGTAAGAGTCGTATAACAATTACTGAGCTACCTAAATAAGACCGTTTTTGAAGTATGAATTTGCTATTGCCAATACAATTTTAATAAAATAAACCGGCCTAAGGATCTGTTAAAAAGGATTTGCCGACAGGATGGTGTTGATTTCGCGACCGTAAGGTATGTTTTATGGAAATTGTATGAAAATTAGAAGTTTTGACATGAAAAATACGCTTGATGCCCTTATTTAGTTAGCTCCTTCATACGGCTGAGCATTTCACAGGTTCTAAAATAATACCTACATGAGTCTTATACGACTCTTGGCATGCTTTTTGAAAGACTCGTTAGACAATCTCTACATACATCATAAACGATTTCCTTTACGATTAATATAAGCGTTTTTCGCTGCGTTATGGAAGAAGCTCTCATAGGTATCAGCACGTGTAACAGTTTCTCCCGTGCAAGGAATTGTCGTCAATTAAAAAATTAGCTCGTCGACTATCAAAACCACTCTTTGTGAGATTCCCAGTAGACCCCTTGACGATTGAAAATGCTAGCTGGGTTGAATAACATTTTTACAAAATATAAATTTATGTATTAATAAAATAATTTTTTTATTCTACTTTTAAATCAAACACTTTGCTTTAGCTGCACTTTTGTGCAAGTAACAACAATTGTGTACCTGCACATTAAGGCAGGTAAATGCATTTAGGATAACTGCATTTTTGATTTAGCTGCACAAAAAATCGTGCAAAGGAGATTGTGCAGCTAAATCAAAACTACTGTATTTACATACAAATTGGCGTCAATGACTTTTACGATAGCTACTATGTCATGACAAAATGTTGTCCAGGTAGGTCCAAAATAAACCAAAGGCTCCATATAAACCCTCATCCAAAAAACTCATATATGTAGCTGAAGATATCAAAATAATATTCGGCAGAAAGAACTTTTAAACGAATCTTAACCTCATAACATAATTTTGTTCTGACGGGTTCATGATTGCCCAAATAGATTACACTCTAGGAAATTTGATTACACTCTTGGAAATTTGTTTTAAAATACTATGATATAGGGTATTACATGGTCGGGCTTGACCGAATTTACTTGTTATTTTTGCAAGAGCATTTTAAGCGTTTTTATCTCATTTTTCATTAAATTATGTTTTTGTATTTTTCACATTAATAATCCGATTCTACAAAATATCAATTTTCATACCAAATTTTATTACGATTGGATAATTTTTGTAAGTGTTAAAGCATTTTTAAGAAAAAGGATATATGGCAGGACCTTGAGTCCTTGTTCAGATTTAAATGAAAATTTACACACACGTTGCTAGTTGTGTGTGTATCAGCATGACCATTCTTTGTAGTTTTGTGGGCATTATTGAAGCTAAAATTAAATTTTTCCATTTCAGGACACATGGGAGGTAGGCGTGTCCTTGGACCGATTTCTCCAAAAATTCATATTTTTCTTAACTAAGCTTTTTTATGCTAGTGTACACAATTTCAAAAATTTCTGACAACTCCTTCTATTTATGTCCCTTCGTTATATGGGGACAAAGCACTGTGTGACGTGCTCTGTCCAGAGTATTTTCCATAACTTTTCTTAGAATTTCAGGTCCCAGAGCCCTCGTTTCTTCTCGGATATTTGCCTGAAGCTGTTGGATGGTGGAGGCGTATAAAAATAAGCCAAGAATTTTTATACGCCTCCAAATAACACCAAAGAAAAAATCGACGGACATAAAATCGGGCGAACGTTGGGGTTAGTTAAATCCGAAAAACGGGATATTAATTGTCAAAGTTATTTTTGGGAATACAAAATTTGAAAATTAAGGAGGTTGCACAACATATGTTCGCGTAACTCAAAAACGCTTTAGCTTAGTGAAAAACTAAAAAAACCAAAATTCCGTAATAAAATTTGCTTTAAGAAAGGTAAAACCTTTTTCTTATATGCGCAGTCGTTTTAGCAACATAATTTTTTTTTTTTTTCTGGAAAAAAAAATCATTTTTTTATTAAAATTTCGGAATTTTTGTTGTTAAAAATGCATAAAAATGCAGCTATGCTTCTAATTGTATGCAGACATATAAAAAACAACATTGCAAACAAAACAAGCTATAAATGATTAAAATCTGTAAACAACTTTTGATTTTATGTATTCCATTACCAACTCAACAGGTTCAACTGGAACCAGTTCCACTAGAATACTTTTTAAATTAAAGAAATAAATAAGTGTAAATTTTTAAATGTTTATTTTCTTTTTTATTTAAATAACAATAACGACAAAAACATAGTTTTTGCTTAAATAACAATAAAAGTTAATTATATCTACTATTTATTCGGTTGGAAAATTGCCTCCAAATATTCCATACTTGGTTTTGTATTACCTCTGTCCTGTAGCATCCCTTTTGCTTCTTCATCTAAACCCCGATGTTCTACATTCCGTTGACTTCGAATGCTAGAGATGATCTCCTAGTGGTACTAAATGATCCATAATGACATCCTCTGCATGATAAAGGATTTTATGAACCGTTGCAGACATATTTCTCCATGAATAATTGGTAGTATATATTCGTGCTGTTTCTTTGGCATAATCCCCAAATTTTCTATAATCAATTTGTTCATTGCATGCAAGTACATCAATGATTGTTTTAAATCTTGATACAAGACTTATATCAACACCTGTTATTTCAGATGCTTTTTTGGGATCAGAAAAGAGCCTTCTTGCTGTATTCCCATCATTCGTATTGCCTGATCCTTGTTTTAGTTGGTCTATAATCAACCCACATTTGCGAAAATCATCCTGAACATGCTTCTTTTTTATGCTTCTTTAACACAAAAACCCAAATCATAACTGATTTTTAGTATGTGCTCCATAATTCGTATTCTTGTATGTAGCGGCGGTAATACAAATTCATATGCATTAGTATTATCTAATGATTTTTCCGGGACTTGGTTTAATTTGCTTAATTTTGCAGTTTCGATCATATTTCAGTGCTGCAGGAATATAAATTGAGTTTTCCTTCAATGCAACTTAAAACATCTTCCTCCTTTTTATTTTTTAAATACCCTTCGGATAATTCTTTATAGCTGAAGCTCTCCATTTTTATAGATATTTAAAAATTAGGTTGTTATTGCTTAGATATATTTTAACAGCTAAGATTTTATGCGAATAACACTGGCTTTTAGACATAGCTTGCGTTATACTGTGTTCCTAGGTAGCATAATAAGTTAAAATAAAAAACTAAAATGGGCTAAAGTAGGATACGCTTAAAATCCTACAGGTATTGGTAATTATATAATATAAAATACCTAGCACCACTTGGCTTGGTTCACTTATATTTCAGTCATATGATTAGGTAAAATAAAAAGAGCAAAAGAAATGTTGCGAATAATCTTACACAAATTAAAAAAGTGTTCTATAGGCTGCTCCAAACAGGTACAAAAGTGCATTTGGGTTTAAAGTGGATAATATCACCTTCCTACAGCAAGTAAAATCTCTCTAACCCCTTTTGACCCTCATAAATTCTATACTTCTGAACTTCAATTTGACTAAAATATAGAACCTGAAAAAAATATTTAATAACACAGCAGGTATAATCGGTACAGTAATACAACATAACATTGTTTAAAGACTGCTTTACTACCAATATAAAAAGTGTTGAACCCACTGTGATAACAGTTTGACATAAAACATAATCCATCCCGATTAAAAAACTAGAAAAATCGTTATAAAATCAAGCCAAAAAATCCGTTTTATCTGAATATCTCTAAAGGCAAAGGAGATAACCTAAACATTTAAGCATATTTTTTGTAACTCAGCTTAAGCTTAATTTTTTTTGCAATCCATAAATATATTTTTGGTGAATTTTTTAAAAGATTGAATTTCCGACGTTACCAATTTTAGAGGTCCGCAAGTCACTCTCCCGACCCTCCATGAACCCGTGTTCTTTCAATTCAACTTAAAAGCTACCCGGCCATGACAGTTTAAAATTTCATTCAAATATGTTCAGCCGTACATAAGAAGCAAAATAATTTTTCAAAACAAAACGTTCGTAAACCATTGTGTTATATTTCAGTCATATGAGCAGCTTAAATAAAAATAGCAAAAAAAAATGTTGAGAGTGATTTCATTAAAATGAAAAAAGTGTTCAACAGACAGTTCCAAACAGTTGCACAATTGTATATGGGGTTAAAGAGGACACTTTCAGCTTTCTGATGGTACTAAAATCTCTTTAACTTATTTTGACCCTAACAAGTTCTACTCCTCTAAAATTCGAATTTAACTAAAATATAGAACCTGTGGAAACATTTAATAACACATCAGGTATAAATGATACAGTGATGTAATGAACCACTTCTTAAAGACTACTATCCCACTAATATAATAAAAAAAATGTCGATCAATTATTGATAACGGTTTGCGAGATATCAGAATTAAGTTCTGATCAAATTTACAAAAATTAATTTTTTTCTTAAACAGCATAAAATATTTGTTTCCAGCAGCATGCCACAGCCACAGTTACCAATATTTTAATCTAGTTTTTTGGATACCTTAGTTCTAATATGTTTGCTATCGAATGGCATTAACATTTTTGAAATCGGCGATGACAAAAAATTGGACTTTTGGCCGATGAAATTCAATTTTCAGCCACAGTGCGCCTGCATGAAAACTCTGACAACATATAAAAAAAAACTTGAGTTACACCCAAATACACTAGAGCGCGATACCTTTATCTTTAAAGGCCACATTGGCTGAGAAGGAGAGCACTCTTGCTCTCAACCGAACACGAGAGACGTAAGACAACCAAAGAAGCAACCGTTGAGCCTAAATTTATGTCTTGCATTGACCGGGTTTACTATAGACAATATTAGTTTTTAAGGTTTTAATACTAATTGGAAGTTCAGTTTACAATTGAAGATTTAATAAATAAATTAAAAGGAAAAAATTTCTGGTAAATCGAATGGTAACTTTCAAAATAAATGTTCTGTGCTGACTGAGTCTTTTATTCATAAATTTCGCAAGTTTTTCAAATATTATTAACTTATTTAATCATAATGTTACTTTTGCGCCGCCTTGTAGAAAGCACAATGTACTGCATTTGTATACAATCATTGTCTGTATCTTTTGTTACCGTTATACTCGTCATAAATACAAGTTCGACACTCACACAAGCCCTTATTGATATGAACTCAGCGTTAACTAGAATGAGTAAAGAGGCCTAATAGAAGGCCTTAATTAGCAGTCACAAGCAGTCAGAAGCCCTTCTCGCCGCATTCCATACTTATTTACTTTTTACACAGGCTGTCATTGGGCGCAAGGCCTTCCACACTTCCTTTAAAAACAACTTCGATCCCTTCCCAAATAAGGGAGTAAGGAAGGTCACCAAAATTAAAAAGTAAATAAAACTGAACACCTTCCTTTCTCCCTTCTCAAAGAAGGGAGTAGCGAATGTGTACTGAATATTTCAGAAGGTCTTTTAAAAAGAAGTTTATACCTTCTAGAAGGCATACTTCTGAAGTTAGGATATCATGCGAAGCGAATCTTTTAGAAAGGAGTATAGAGGCCTTCAAAAAGGCCTGCCACTTGCGGTCCTTTCAATATTTACCGCGGGGAATGTTTTCACTCTACAATTATTTTGTTATTTCATCTGAGAAATAATAGTGCGTATGTGAGTAAAAACATTTTTAATACGCATACATGTATGTATGTTTGTATAGGTATGTTTGCAATTCTTCCTAAAGAGCATTTTCCATTAACATTTACTGCCAAAGGTAATAATTAAAAACATAATACATACAAACTGCCTACCTGAAATGTGTGAAAGTACGAGTACGATAACATCTAGTCACCCAGCTATTCATTACATCCATCACACATCGTTGCGTTCCTCAAATGTGTAATTTTTTTTTTTTCGCTTCATTAATATACAGAATCAGATTTTGTTATTTACAGCTTAAATTTGTTAAAAAAGTCTATACACTTTTTCAGAACACAAAATATAATTTCGGTAAAACTAATTACTTTTAGGTGTTTACTTTTATTGATTTTTTCATAACATTGTTAGAGTATTTTAGTGAATTTTATATTTAAGATTAAAAAAAAAAAAAATATTAACAGTCTAATTCATAAACACTTCATTGCAGCTTTATAAGTCTTTAATAAGCAAAAGTCGAAAAAACAGTATTTATAAATGTTTAATAGCCTATTAAACGTTTAATAAACGTTTCATAAATTTGAAATATTTATTGTAGCCTTTGCCCTACTTTAAGCGTTTAATAAACTGATATTTCAATGTTTGTTAAAATAAAATTTTAATAATTTCATGAAAAATTAAACATTTTTGTCTTCTTATTTATTTTAATAAAAAAGTTGAATACGCATAAAATTTTTTTTTCTTGAAAAACGATAACTAATGTTTGAATTAATTTGAAATATAAGCAGCTTGATGGATTTTTTTGTAAAAAATAACGTGGGTCGCGAGATACTTATGTATGTTCCCTGTTAAAACTTAAATTCGTTATAAGTTTTTGCATAAAATATAAAAATCTATTAAGATTTATTTCAAATAATGTAAACCTCTTTTTTACCATTCATTACACTTATATTTTACAATGTCTTTCAAATAGGTATAGATAGTATTTGTTAAGGTAAACACAAAGTAGAAACCACATAGTATATCGTCTGTTGGTTACTGGTTTAACTTTTGCATCGAAAATTTGATTCATAGCACAAAAAGTGACAAAAGAAGCAAAACAATGAGAACTATAAAATTAAGGATATCAGGAAATGCTTGAGCTAGATATCTCTAAATATATTCGAGACATCAAAAAAAGTATTAAATGTTAAAAAAGGGTGTTACTATTATTATATAGAATTGATTTAAAACTAAATTTTTGCAAAAATGTGCCTGCCAGAAATTTAAAAACTAATTTTAGCAATTACCAAAAAAGCGATAATAACAAATTAAATTTAAGTTAAAAAAACAATTCGTAGATTTAAGATGATGCAGCCGATCTTCATGGGCTCTCTAAAGCAACAGTGTGTAGTATTTCAGCCAGAGTGGCTCGTGCCTTAGGGCAATAGAAAAATTAAAATGCCTTCATCTCTTATAGAGGAAGCAATCCTAATGACAGAATTTAAGACATTTAAAAATTTCCCAAACTTTATTAGTACGCACATACAATTCAAAAAAAAAAAAAAAAACGGAGCAAATTTTGCCCAATATTATATAAACAGAATGTTCAGGTAAATGAAAACATTTGAACTTAAATTTATATAAAATATATATGTGGCTAAAAATGTTTTGTTAAAACCTAGGAGGTCTTATTTTCAAAACATCTGGTTAAAATTGGTTAAATTATTCATTAAACATAACGCTGTATAATCTCTTTTGGAACATACAGAGTTAAAGCAGTAAAAATTTGATATTGAAATATGATTTACACATTTCGCTTCTATTTCAATAGTATATGTATTTTATTAACAAAAAAACATAAATTTAATACAAATATAACGTTTTAAAAAGCAGAAATTCATTTTAAATTGAAAACAAAACAGAAATTAACTTAAAATTCGTTCGTTGTATGATATTTTTATTTACTCGTATCGTTTCTTCCCTAGTTGTATGCATCACTATTACAAAAATTACAATTAAAATATCATGATGTTGCCAACATAATAATACAAAAGTAATATAACCCTACAAGAAGACTACCGGTCATTTTACTAGTTATATGACCGGTAGTGTTGACCAATATATTGGTTAAAGTTTCTATTAGTTTATTAAGAGCAAAATGAAAAAACTAACCGAAACTCTTGTGTACATCAGAGAACCTCAAAATTCAATTGAAAAAAAATCGCATTTAATTAACAGCAACAAATACACTCGCTTGCGGTCATACAATGAAATTTCCTCAACCGCAAATATTCGCTGCTGGTTTGCAGTCATTCAAATAACGCACATCGTGCTTTGTTATTTATACAATCGTTAGCTTCGTTTTTTAATAAAGATGTTTTTGTGTTCGGTTCGAAAATTATTGTTTTGGTACAGAAAAAAAAATACAAACAAAAGAGCCAGAAATCAAGCAATCTTACTCATGGATTTATTCAGCATTAATTATGTAGTACAAGAAATAAAATTGAAATCAAACTAAACACACATACATATGTAGGTACACACAATTTCCATAGAAACAGACTTTTTTTTCATTTTAAAAAGTACAGTAGTAGTAGTAGTAGGTATGTACAATGTATTTTTGTTATTGTTGTTTTTATTGTTGTTAACTTGGAAAAAGCGTCTCATCGAGTGGTTTATTGTTGTTGTTAATGTAAACAAAAGTATAAGAATGTGTTCTTTTGAATTTACTCAGTTGTGTTATATTGCGTAAGCAACAAAAATGCAAATAAAGCACTTTCAATAAAAAACGAATAAATGCAAAAATAAAATGTGTACGAAAGGATGTAAAAATTACCAACGTTGAACTTTGTTTTGCATGTATAGAGTTATTGTAAATTTTAGCGTATGAATAAATGCACAAACATAGTGAATTTTGAGGTTCTCTGGTGTACATGTGGTTTTGCCTCTCTTTCTAACTAATGAATTCCACTCGACTGCGGAACATATATCTATACTGCTTACTCTGCTGCTTTTTATTAGTGAATCATAACCAAAATAGTGGTTAATGCTAACTAGTTAGCCATAACGTAAATATTGGTTAGCACTAACTAGTTATTTATAACGTAAAAATTGGTTAATACTAACCTTTATAAACAAATACTTTTTTTTAATTTTCATTTTAAATTAAATATTTTTATTAAAAAAAATTAAATGGAATTTCATTAATACATTACAGTCAGTAAAGTAAATACCACGTACCATTATTTCTGTGGCTGCTCTTTGAGGTTCCACTTCTTGCATGAGTCTGGAAATGTAGGTAAACATAAATATTTCCAATCAATTAATCGTAGATCTTAAAAAGACATTTTATTTTGTTAACAATTTGTGGCAAAAAATTATATACATACTTGAAAAGCCATCAGGATTTTGAATAATTCTTTTCGTACCTTTATTATCATCACCAAATCATAAACGATTATCCTGGCCAAAGCCACCACCTGAATGATCGCTACCTGTTAAACGAGCACTCCTTTCAAAAAGACCTTTTCCCACATGACCTCTGTTGTTTCCTGATAATCCAGCACCGCGTTCTCTGAAGCCGCCATCAATTTATTATTACAAGCATTCTGATTACAGATTTTTTTCGGTGTCACTTTTTTTATCTCACTACTTAAGTCACAAATTATAAATTTTATTAAATTGATTTTTTTCTTTAATACCAATCGCAAATATTAAATTTAAGAAATTCACAAATTTTTACACGCTTATGACAAAAATGTATTAAAATATTGGCATTATTTGGGAAATGTTAGTTGTACCATTCTTACATATATGTTAGAGTGGAACAACTAATCTAAAATTGTTGCAAGTGTGTTAGTAATTATTTAAGTTTTGGTTATGCATTTCTTGTAGGGTAAACGATTAATTGTTAATCCACTCCTATTAAGCGTTTATAAGTTAGATTTGTTATTAATGGTTTATAAAACAAAAAGTGTTTGATAACTATTGTATTCATTAAAGCTGAAACAAGAAATTTTTATGAATTAGACCGTAAAAGTTTTAGGGAACTAATTATTATACAGTTAAGTTTATTTCAAAATTTTTAATTAACATTAAGGTTAAAGATATTTTATATATTAATATATGTAAATCTTTAGATCAACCTAAAATAAAAAATGTATATTGGAAGTAAAAAAATGTTCTCGCTATTTTTGTTCTCTATATTTTATATATTAAGCAGCGAAAGCAGAGACTTTTAAAAAAATTTGTTTTTGCCTAGACTTGAAATGATAAATTCTTTTTAAAATTATGTTATGGCAGACTAGGGTTGAAACGATACCTCTAAGGTATCGATACTTTTACTCGATGTGGTATCGCTCGTAAAGTATCGATACCTACTTAGAATCGAAAAAAAAGTATCGATACTTAGTTACTTGTATCGGTTTGCATGATAAAAGAATAGAAAGCAGCATTTAAAAACGTTCTTATTAGTGTTTTATTACTATACAATAAAATAAGAACTTCGACCTATTAGAATTTTTGTGCAAAACGATAAGTGTAAAGATTGAGACCACTTTTAGTTACCACCTAGTACCAATTACCTTTCGAAAAATCTTTTTTATCTTAGGAAACAAAATTTTATAGAACGTTCAGGATAACAACCTTCATTCACCTTTTATTCCAGAAATCGACAATGTCACCATGAATTTATCTTAAATGTAAATATGTATTTTATTTCCTTTCAATAATTTCTCAAGCTCAAAGTCCGTTTTATATAAAGAATATTTATTTAAAATTTATTCAATATTTCTCAATGGATAGCTTCTTCAGGGATTTTTTGGTTTTTTTATATTTCAAACAAATTTTTTAAAAAAAGGAAATAATATTAAGAAGGTCGAAGAAATTAAGCTAAATAATGTATGTATTTTATTTTAAATTGATAAATATATAATAAAGGGTGGTAAAACCATAATCCCTTAATGTCAAGGTTTTTGCGCAACTTAAGTTGACCTATTTTAATTTCAGCGAACCGGGTCTGTAGGAAATGAGAAAATATATGTGCTTGCTCCCCAGTTAGTTCTGCGGCTGGCGGCGTCTTCGAAAGGGAGGTCGGCCAAGCAATTATCGTGAATTGTGTTCGCTATCGCGAACATTAATATTGGATTTTTACTAAGCCCAAAATTTCGGGATTTTTATATCAAACCCCGGACTACGGGACTTAAATTTTTAGAATAATCAGGTTTTCGGTATTCGGGATTGGCATACCTAGTGTTTACTGGTCAAACGGTTTCTTGATACCGTTACTGCTGCTCCAGCTTTGGAAAATAATCAAAAATTTAAGATTAATTTCAATACCAAAGTTAAACGATTACTTTTGACCGATACCGAGTATTTTTTTACCGATACTACTTGGTACTCGATTGCTAAGTATCGATTACAAAAATACTTGGTACTTATATAAAAGTATCGAATATGTACTTGTATTTACTCGTATCGTTTCATCCCTATCACAGACCTCATGGTTCTACAATAGTGGTGCACAAAACAAAACAAAGAAGCTGCAAAATACCAAGTAAAAATTTTGAGTAATTTAAAAGAGCTTAAACTTTGTTGAAATCATCGTTGCTACATTCCGTATAATAGTTAGTTTGTTAAGTATTCATTCACTTAACTTTCTTGGTCTTATTCTGGCGTATAAATGTGCGCTTACATTTTAAATGGTACCGTTAGTGCTCCGCGAAATAAGAAAACTTTTCATTGGGATGGTGGTCAGATTCGTTATTGAAAATTTTATAAGATTGGAACAAGCAGTCACAGAGGATACATGTAAGTAATTTGGTAACCAAGGAAAACTATGCGGTTGAGGATGAACCAAATGTTGCATTAACTTCTAAAAGAAAACAAAAGCTGGCCATAAATCAGAAATTTTGGAACCGAAACGTGCGACAAAGAAAACAGCAGGCAAGGAAAAGTTATACAAGCTCTCTAATAAAGACGTAGCACGAAAAGAAATTTTGAATGAACGAAACTGTATTAAGAGCTGTAAATATAACTATCAAAAAGTTGTTTCACAAATCGAACGTTTGGAAATCTTTAGGGATTTTTACTTGTTAGATCAAGACGAAAAGTCAAATTTTAAAATCAACTAAGAGATTAAAGTATTCGAAAAGGAATAAATTGAAAATTTCGCGACGAAACAACTTTTTTAGCTACTTTGCAGAATTGCCTAGAAATATGATTCGCGTTTGTAAGCCACTTCGTCTTGGAACTTTTTTGGTTTTCCAAAAATTAGCTTAAAGTGCCCACGAAAATAAAAATAATTTAACTGGCGTAGCTAATAAATGTAATAAGGGGCTGAAATTCGTAAAATAAATTTCTAAAGATGAGGTTCCTGAACTAAAAACACATATTATTTCATTTCCAGGAATAGAGGCCTAACCAAAATGTGCATACCGTGACTTAAGCAACTGTGCAAATACATTTCAATCGAATGTGTCAAACTATATTGAACTTAAGAAAACTTTTTGTAAAGTTTTGAGAAATTGTCATTTGCTAAAGCAAAGTGTGAAACTGATCGCACATTCCGTTCGGAATAAATGTTTTTTATTTTGTTTTTTTTTTAATGCATTTGAAAGGCTTTTCGTTAATTTTTTACAGAAGCTTAAGCTTGTTATTCAATAGTGGGATTCGTTAACTTTTACCAATAACAACAGTTTGTATAATTGTCAACCAGTTCTGTTGTTTGCACTAACGATATGCTACTCTGTAAATTGTTCTTAACAACATAAATGAAAATCAATGTCAAGTGGCACCATAATGGCAAAATAACAGAGAGAAATGAAAAAAAAAAACAACACATCAAATTATTAATACCAGTGCTCGAAAATAAAAACTTATAATCGCTTCTTAGTGTTCGGTTCGGTAGATTTGTAGAAAACACAAACGCTAAAAGTGGTTGTGTAGTAAATCATCAAAAAAAAATAATGTTTCCCTGTTTGTCATCTTTCGAACACAAAAATAATACTGTTCTTATCGAACTCAACAAAGGAAGAGAACATTTAATTCCGTCCGGTTTTTTTTTTTACAAAACCACAAACTTCATTGTGTTCGGTTCAGCTCATTAGTGTTCGTCCGTTTCTGTTGTGCTTAGCGCTCTTTTTGGCTGGTATAAGAAACAAAAATTTTTTACAAAAACAAAATACTCATACGAAAAAGTAAATAAAGCAAGATAATAATTTTACAAAAACGAAACATATACACAATACATACAAAAGCTGTGCTGCGGTTTGGTCATTTCATTATCAATGTAAAAAAAAGAAACATTAAAGAACATTAAAATATAATGTTTGTCTGCAGTATAACTACAATTGTTCTGTTTTTTAACGAAGAACAGAATATTTTAAAATCTTCGGCACTTTCTTGATAGTGTCGAACAGTATTAAGGGTTGTGTTCGTCTACACAAACATACAAAAAATAGATATTGTTCCTGGGTGTGCGAGCCGAAGGCTAGTTAATGTTCTGTTTATTTGCGAACAGGGTATTCAGTTTTTTAAATTTTTTTTTGATTGCAAAAAAAGGAAAAATTTGTGGGATGCGGTTCAGGATTTTGTGTTTGTAGCCACTGATGAAGTTGCTGTATTAAGCAGCAACATATTGTCACATTGTTTTTGTTATTGAAATGGCTATTGTTTGAAGATGAGGGAAATAAATTGCTTATGAAATTTAATTTAGAATATTAAATGTGCATCCTTGACGTCAGTGCGAAAGAGGGATTTTCGTTTTGATTAAAACAATTTTCTAATTAAAAAATTACATAAAAATTGTGCTTATAAGTAGATCTTTATTAAGAAACATGCTAATTTTTTTGCAAAAAGGGGGCACAAAAAATATATCTAAAATTGGAAAAAATGTTTAAAAAAAAGTAGTGAGAACCCAGTAGAGAATTTGCCTACAAAATAGTGTGTTGAATAATCAGAAAAAAACAAAAATACTACTTACAAATTTACTGAAAGAACTAAAGAATTTTTGAAAGTAAAAAAGAATAATACATAATAACAAGAGCAAAATGCAAAGAAAAACACCAAAAAAAAAAGAAAAACAGATTTCGTGGCGTTTTTTTCACCCTTCTTTCTTCTCTACCCTGCCCCTCATTGTCATGATGTGCAGTCATTTAGTTTTAGTACCAGTTGCAAAGCCGCTTGCATTTTTTTTATCCAAAGTGTAATAATTGAATTGAACTTTAATTGTAACCAACACAAACCATTTTGATTTATAACTATAAGTTCATCTCGTGAATCTCGCGGTTATCTCATAACCATTTTGTGAACTAGGAATTTATTGTTACATAGTAAATGGAAGAAAAGAATTAAAAACACTGACAATCTAGCTTTTTAATACATTTTAATAGAGTAACCATAAAAAGGTGAGCATACCAGTTCTTTATTTTAAGATTTAACCGTTAAATCACTCTTGACTATGCACTAGAGACACAATTTTCTATCCGCAAGTTTGCATACTTTTGATATTGTTGAGACCCGCTTGACATGAGATTCGAAAAAAGCGAACATTCACCACTGCGAAGAATGAGCGAAACAAAAATGTTCGCTAAGAGTTCGAAAATTTAAGATAAAAGTGAAAGTTCGCATTAACGATGTTTTTGCGAGGATTTGGCGAACTTAAATTTGAGTTCGAACTTTATGCAATGCATGGTTTATAAAGTGAGTGCTTAAATACACGCAAGCTTTGTATGGTTTGTGCCGGTTTACATACGTCAAGTTTGACTCGCCAAGTCTTGGGTTTTCAGGAGAGAAGGAAAAATAAATGGAATTATCTTTTCCCTTCTTTCCTAAAAGCTCAAGACTTGACGAGTTAAAATTGACGTGTGTGAACCGGCACTTTGTTGTTGATCAAAAAAGGGATAAATACATCATAAACGTTACGTAAATCAGGACTATGATTAAAAACGAACTGTGGCGTCATAGCAAAGTAGTCTGATATTGGATATGTGTGAAAAACCACACACGAGGACAACTAACGCAATTTTTTTTTAGGGTGATTTAAGGGTTTAACAACATGACCTGCTTAATCCCATTTTACTTCCAATAACCTAAATTTATAACTAATCCTAAACGAGTAATTATCATTAAATCTCTCTATAGATTTACCCCTTTAAAATTCAGCCCCGGAAGGCTAGCTAGTAGTGAGCTAGTCTATCATCCTAAGGTTTGCGGGTTCGATTCCCACCAGAGACTCTGGTTTCTTTCCAGCAGAAAAGCGTCAAGCTTCGCGGGGATTAGCATAAGGAATTATAAATAAAAAATAAAAAAACATTAAAGAGATTTTTCAATATTTTTATCCTCATTATTATACAGACTTTTAAAATCTTGGTTTTTTTTGTTTTTTCACAAATTCAATTTGGTTAAATACTGTCCATATTTTTAATAGAACAATAAATGGCTTGCCTTATTCCTATTACCTAAACAAGTTTTACTCACCTCGTTTACAATTTGATATAAATAACACACCCACACCGGATGCAACGGTTTATAATGATTTCCAAACGTATACATATACCAAATGATTCGTTTGCTGCTTGTTGAAGCATTCAGACGTGTGTTAAAAGTCAGCTGATAACTTTCTATAAAATACAGAACAAGTTTAATTAAAATATATTAAAGAAAAGCAATAAAAACATTCTAAATGGCTTCAAAGCGGAAAAAATTCTGGGGAAATAACCCAAAATTTAAAACGCCAAAAAATTCTGCAAATAACAGATTTCAACTGTTCTCTGACATGGAAGACGAAGATGCCTCAAGTGTAGACAACAATGTGGTTAAAGAGCATGTGACTAGAATTCCACCAATAACAGTGGACAAAAGCTATGGATTTACCGAGGTGTTCAAGCTTATAGAAGAAAGCTGTAAGTTTCAAAGAATGTCGATTGGAACTAAAATAATTGCTAATACCATGCTTGATTATAACAAAATTATCGAAAGATTAAGAGGAAAAAATATAAAATGTTTCACACATCCGATAAAAGACGACAAAAAGTTCAAGCTTATGTTGTTTGGTTTGCCACGCCTGGGTGCTACAGCAATTGAGGAGGAGTTCAAAAACTCATTCAATATTGAACCAGCCAACATAAAGGAAATTTTCACTTCAAGATCAAACCCGGATGATGCTTTGTTTATGCTAGAGTTCAACCGCGACCAGCTAACTAAGAAAGAGGTTTTTAAGATAAAATACATTTGTGGTATTGTTGTTCACTGGAGGAATCCAATTCGTCGCTCAAAAGGCCCTACACAATGCTCCAAGTGTGCCATGTATGGACATGGATCTGCAAATTGCTTTAGATCAGCTGTGTGTTTAGGATGTGGTGGTTTACATGACTACTCGACTTGTCAACTTAATAAAACACTGACAAATGGTCTTGTAATTAATAAATGTTTTAACTGCATAAAAAGAAATCTAAAAAATGTAAATCATCGCGCAGATGACCCACAGTGCCCTGCCAGAAAAGAATACTTAGAGATTCGGAAGAAAGTAACAACCAAAAGACAACCAACGAGTTCGAGACGAAGGAGCGATATAGAAATTTATTCGTCAAATGAAGAATTATACGAAGGGAGAACTGAAATTACATGCAGCCGGAAGAAACAAGGTAAAAGTATAAATAAGGTTTCATATGCTGAGGTAGCTGGCTCAAGCAATAAAAATGTAGAAAGTGAGTCACTGACAAATGAACAAATATTAGATATTTACCTAGAGGTCGTAGATGCTCTAGAAAAATGCAAGACAAAATATGATAAATTAAGAGTGCTTGCTAACATGCTTAGGCATGTTATATAAAAAACTTTATGTTACAATGGATAGATTACACCTAATGCATTGGAACGCCCAGGGTATAACTACCCCTGCTGCTATTATAGAATTGGAACAAGTTTTGATTCAAAAACGAATAGATATTGTTTTCTTAAATGAAACATTTCTTAAACCACAACACAAACTCAAACTTAAAGGTTTTAAGGTCTATAGAGAAGATCGCAAGTCACACGGTGGGGGTGTTTTAGTTGCAATTAGAAATTCTATCCCACACAAACGTATTTCAACATTTCCGACAACTATAATAGAAAATGTATCTATAATAAATATAATAAACAATAGACCAATTAGATTTTCCTCTATTTATTGTCCCAGATACACAGATAAATTCTTAGAAGATCTTAATATTATAACGCGATCTACAATAGACTATTTTATTTTTGGTGACCTAAATGCCCATCACACGAGTTGGAATTGTCATCAAAATAATACAGCTGGTAACAGTCTATATAATCACCATCTTAATTGTGATTATTACATTTATTCTCCAAATGCCTATACTAGGTTTAGTCAAAACGCTATACCAACACAACCTTCTGTCGTAGATATTTTACTTTCGAATTTTAGTTTACAGTTTTCGCCACTTCAAACCCATCCTGGACTGCTCTGTTCAGATCACAATCCAATTACGTGTAAAGTAATAGGTTTTTCTACAGAAAACACTGTCCAAATACCCCAATATAAGTTGGCAAACTGGAAAGAAATACGTAAGTGGGTAGATTCTGAAATTAGAAATAATAATTTGCAATCTGCTGTATTAACAAAAACAAACATAGAACAAGTTTTATCAAAAATCACCTTCATAGTACAAGAAGCCTCGAAAAAAATACCGGTAATCAAAAAATGTTGTTGGCAAAGAAAGCTATCAAAACAAACTTTGTTCTTAATCGGTCAGAGAAATCGTTTTAAACGAAAATTTCAAAGAAGTAGTGATGCAGCAGAAAGAAACCTCATGTTGTGTCTAGTAAAACAGCTGACTACACTTATAAACAAGAACATAAGCATGGACAGAAATAACAGCTGGAACAATTTCATAAAGAAGTTGCCAACAGGTAGCAAAAAATTTTGGAAACTTTCAAAAGCAATTAAAGGAAAAAAT
This sequence comes from Pollenia angustigena, assembly GCA_930367215.1. Taxonomy (NCBI): domain Eukaryota; kingdom Metazoa; phylum Arthropoda; class Insecta; order Diptera; family Polleniidae; genus Pollenia; species Pollenia angustigena. The sequence continues at coordinate 154,539,062 of OV884058.1, forward strand.
GAGCCTTTAAGCTACTTAACAGTAGATGGCGCTCAGGTATTTAGTGGTAAAGAAAAAGCAGAAATTATTGGTAACGTTTTTGAAAATGTTCATAAACTTACGTATAATATGTCGTCTACAAAAGACAATGCTGTTAAATAACATATTGATTGGTTAAAAAATCGAGATCTATCTGACCGTATAATGCAGAATATAACCAAGGAAGAAGTAAAGCTGTTTATTAAATCGTTAAAAAACTCCAAAGCTCCAGGCTTAGATGGTATAAATGCGATAATGTTAAAAAATATGACTGAAAACTTTTTCATCGTTATCACAAAAATTTTTAATCGGTGCCTTTCCTCGGGATACTTTCCAAAACAATTTAAAAAAGCAAAAGTCGTACCAATATTAAAACCAAAAAAAGACGCAAGATCACCAAATAGTTACCGTCCAATAAGTATGTTAAGCTGTCTCGATAAAGTATTTGAAAAAATAATTTTAAGCAGGCTAAATAATTTTACTGAAAATAACAACATAATACAAAAAGAGCAATTTGGATTTCGTAAGGAGCATTCAACTATACATCAAATAGAGCGAATGGTTAAATTTATATCAACCAATAAAAACCAGCGTAAAAGCACAGGTGTAGTACTACTGGATATAGAAAAAGCGTTTGACTCCGTGTGGCATAATGGCTTAATTTATAAACTAAATAAATTTAGCTACCCAATTTACTTACAAAAAATAATTCAAAGTTTTTTATACGACAGATCATTTGTTGTAGTCGTTGACAATGAATTTTCCACTAACAAAAACATATTTGCAGGGCTACCCCAAGGATCGGTATTATCTCCTCTATTGTATTCCATATATATATCGGACCTTAAAATACTAAAAGATCAATCAGTTGCACTGTACGCAGACGACACAGCAATAATAACAACGGGTAAAGTTTCTAATGCAATAGTCAAAAAAATGGAAAAAGGTATCTTGCACACTCAGAAGTTTTTTACTAAATGGAAAATTAAAATAAACGGAACAAAAACTCAAGCCATAATCTTTCCATTCAACAAGTCACCTAAAAGAATTGCTACTCTTCCTTTATCTCTTGATGGAACAATAATTCCTTTAAATGAAACAATAAAATACCTAGGAATTTTTTTAGATAAAAAATTAACATTTAAACATCATGTTTTTCAAACGTGTGATAAAGCTATACGATTCGGCAGAGCCCTATTTCCACTGCTAAACCGTAGGTCATCGCTAAATTATAAAAACAAAACACTACTATACAAAATGTGCATTATGACCTATGGATGCCAAGTGTGGTTAAAAAGGTGCGCAAAAACCTACATTAATATACTTCAAGTAATACAAAATAAGAACTTAAACTTAATATAACTTACCTAGGAGATTTTCTACTAATAGACTTCATTGAAACTAAAACCAGGATCTGTTTACAACAGTAATTAATAATATTGCACAAAGATTTGAAGATCGAAACAGGTCTTCAAATTTTGATTTAGTAAGAAATTTAGAAGATTAACACCTTCTTCAACTTCATCACACGAAGCTGATAGAAGCGTTAACAAAAAATTTCTTTACATTTATAAAAGGTTTTTATCTATCTTTTTTCCTTATATTGTAAATAATTTCTGAAGTATTAATATACATTACCCAAAAAAAAAAAGTTTAATTTTTGTTGCAATACTTTTTAGTAAATACTCAAACAATGTATATATGAATATTCTTTATATTTTTAATTGTAATGATGATAGTATACTAAAATAAAAAAAAAAAAAAAAAAAAACATATACCAAATACCTGGAGCAGGAAATATAACCGTAAACATGTCATAGATGGCCATACCTGAAATTATAAGAAATGGGTATGAAACAATTTTACTCATCTTACTATGATTTTCAATAACAATTAAAAAAAATATAGAAAGAATTACTTTGAAAAACTTTCTCTAAGCTATTTTTTGTTTTTCGTACTTCCAATAGAGAAATGTTGGCTTAATTAGGATATCCACCTAGACTTTCTCTACTATCACTTCAATGTTCATAAATTTAAAAAAGATGGCAATTTTTGATTGAGGTAGTAAATCTGTAATAAAAATTATGCACTATATGATAGAAACAGCGTCTAAAAGACCCATTATTAGGTCTTATGTTGTCATAAGGCTTAGAACAAAAACTAACTAATCCAACTAACCCTTGGTAGGACTTAAAACAACTGCCGCTACCTAATACCTGAAAGATTTACTGGCATGCTTAAAATCTTTTTCTTTGTAAATGAGTTTTCCATTCAGTTAAACATACAATTTTGCCAGAGACTGCGGTCGTGAAATAAATTCAATTTTATTTTGAGAACATTTATTTTAGTGCTCCTACGTAAAGATACTTAAGGCTCAGTTAGCCGGGAGTAAGAGTAACTTAACCTTGCCGTAAACCAGTAAAGCCAATCTTTTTCTTATAGATTGAGACGTAACATCTTACGGCTACCTATAATCGTTCCTATTGCTTTACATACAACAAAATGAAGCAGCTGATTTGCAACGTTACTGTTACTCCCGGCTAACTGAGCCTTTGTTCTTTTAAAAGTGCTACCATACATTCAATTTTATACATTTTGACGACAAATAAAAATAAGAACTAAAGAAAAAGACAGCAATGATAGAGAATTTGAAGTTACTGCTGACATTTGAATATGGCCTTTAGAATTTTTGCCTGAAGTTGAAGACTCAAACAACGGCCATCTGATCCCCCGAGATTATTGAAACTTTGTTCTTACAAAGTTTGAATTTAATGCTCAAAACGAAAATTTAAGCAGTCATGCACTGACAATCGCACGATTTGAAATCGCAAAACGATAGTTTTATTTTATGGTGTTCGGAAACTGGTGAATGATGCTTGAGATCTACCATAGTTTATATTTCCTTTGAACATTCTATTGTAATTTGAAGTTGGCAAATTTCATGTCAAATTTCCGATTTCCAAAACATGCCCGAATGTTATTTAAATTTTTATTGATTGCAAAAAAAGGAAAAATGTAAAATTGCACTCATTTTGAAGTGAGCAGTACATATTTGTCTTGTCAAAAAAAAAAAAAAAAGTAAAACAACCTGTCAATCAAATGTTAAATATTTATATTTTTCAAGGGCTGTAGGAAATATCGCCCAAAGAAAAATCGCCCAAAAAAAAAAATGAAAAATCGCCCAAAAAAATTGCATGTAAAATTGGGCCTGATTTCATATGAAAAATGGCCCAAAATTTTTCGGCTATTTTTCGTTATTGTTGGGTGATTTTTCGTTTTTTAAATTTGGGTGATTTTTCATATGAAAAATAGCCCTTTTTTTTGGGCCATTTTTCATTTTTAAAATTCTACCATAATCTTACATAGCAGAGAAAACCGTGTTTTATTATGGTTGCAAACAACAAAACTATTTTTCAAGAAACTAATTTAACCATAATATGGTTGTCGGCGACAATGATTTGGTTAAATTAAACATAATATGTGTAGAATTTTTTTAAAAATGGTTTTGTAGCTTTTTCTCTGGGTGTATATATTAAATATATATATATGTATATCGAAAATAAGGATTTTCTCTTCTATGGTATAACAAATACTGGCTTCGCTAACTAAAGCTTCTCTGTATAGCCGGCCTTCGGCCGGGCGCAAGGATTATCTCCTCTATGGTATAACAAAGACCGGCTTCGCTAACTAAAGCTCTCTGTATAGCCGGCCTTCGGCCGGGCGCAAAGATTTTCTCCTCTATGGAATAACAAACACCGGCTTCGCTAACTAAAGCTTCTCTGCGTAGTCGGCCTTGTTCGAAAACAAGGCAGTTTTTCGAAGCTTTACTTAGCGAAACCGGTTTTTGTTAGACCATAAAGGAGAAAATCCTTGCGCCCGGCCGAAGGCCGGCTATACAGAGAAGCTGTAGTTAGCGAAGCCGGTCTTTGCTATACCATAGAGGAGAAAATCCATGCGCCCGGCCGAAGGCCGGCGATACAGAGAAGCTTTAGTTAGCGAAGCCAGTATTTGTTATACCATAGAAGATGAAATCCTTATTTTGGATATATATATTTAATATATACACCCGGAGTAAAAGCTATAAAAATATTTTATCCATATTATGTTTAATTTAACCAAATCATTGTCACCGACAACCATATTATGGTTAAATTAGTATCTTTAAGGAAATCACTTGAAATTTCAACGGTATTTTTAAAAAAAATTTACACATTTTTGATTATAAGTTAAGTTGCGGACGTTATGACACTTTGCAAAGTGTCATAACGACCACGGACGTTATGACAATTCTTCGATGGACATTATGACACTTTTAAAAGTGTCATAAAGTCCAAGGACACTACGACACTGGACGTTATGACATGTCACCTAAATTTATATGAATAATAAACACTTTTTTGCAAATTGAGTAATTTTTTTTTGGGAAAAAATTTGTTTTTGCTTTTTGGGTCATTTTTCATTTTCTTTTTGGGCCCTTTTTCGTTTTTTTTTGGCCAAAATTTCATATTTACCTTTTTGGGTCATTTTTCATGTTCGCTTGGGCGATTCTTCATTTGGGCGATTTTTCATTTTTTTTTTTGGGCCATTTTTCTTTGGGCGATATTTCCTACAGCCTTTTTCAAGATGCCTAACGAAAGTGCAAAAGTAATTTAAATAATTATCGTATTAATACGTCGTTAATGGAAAAAGATGATATATAAGAAAATAATGGTAAATAGATAATGCTTTCAAAATTGCAATGTTGCAACTTTTAAAACTGTTTTTTTTACAGGTTGTTTAAACTGCAACTTTGAATGTAAAACTTTTTCCTTGCGTTTGTTGTAATGAAAAGTTGCTTTTTCCATTTTTGCAATTAAAAAAATCCAAACTTAATACACCCAATTTTTTTTTTTTTTTATTTTACAACAAAAATCCATTGGTGTTTTGAAAGTTCGGTAACAATGATTACTAAAATACGTATGGTGATCATATTTTCGAAATCAATATACAGAACAGTAGTTTAAGTACGCATATTTCGACGTATTTATAATCTTCAAAATATCAAGGATAAACTGAAGTAGCATTGATAAAATAATACGCACGGATCTTGAATAATATCATCAAATTTGTTGGTTGTTAAGGCGTTGCTGTGCAAAGGCAACCACGCATTAACTCTGTAAAAGTTAAACCAAATTATTTGTAAGATTATTGCTAAGAAATGTCGACAATGTAGAATGTCATTGTCAAAGTTTTTTGTTTTAAAAAGTTATTGATTTCAAACAAAAAAGAAAAAGAAAAAACAACGCTATAAACTTAAAGTTAGATGCGTATTAAAAAGAGATTTGTCAAAATGCAATAAATAATATTAACGGTTTGAGAACGTGATATTTGAAAATTACACAGAAAAACTTCTCGCCAATTTTTATTACAATTAAACCATTAATCAGAAATAACATAAGTTTTAATTAAAAATGTTATCAAGTGAATAAAACGTTAGTGATTTACCTCGGAGTGGAAGAAGCTCGAAGCCAAGATAACAACGGAAGAGTTCAGGAAAGCGTAAATGAGAACCCTGAAAAATCGACTCGTAAACGTGTCTCTTAGCTTTAAGTATCCACAACATCACTGCGGAGAATAAAGGCTCAGTTAGCCGGGAGTAACAATAACTTAACCTTACCGTAAAAAATTAAGACCAATCTATTTCTTACAGACTGAGACGTTACATTTTACTGCTAATTATAATCGTTCTAATGGCTTTACATACAAAAAATTAAGCAGCTGCTTTGCAACGTTACTGTTACTCCCGGAGCCTTAATGAAAAAAAAAATATTGATGTTTCCGTACATGATGAAATGTTCCCGCATGACTAACGCAACCCGCTTAAGATATTGAGAACATTTAAGCGATGTTCAAAGACTTATTGCCCACCCTGTACTAAATATCGTAAGCTACGAATCATTCTCATCTTTCTGGAAATAAATGGATTCCGTACCACTGTTGGGATCTGACAATTTTTAAATTGTACCGTCTCAAAGGCAACATTGTACCATATTGACATAAATTGTACCAAAATTTCGCCTTAAAATAAAAAATCGTACACAGTAATTACTAACCCTTTCTTATTCAATAAAAATACAATTATTACTTTAGTACGCTTTTACATTAAGGAAAAAAGTCGTTAAGAAAACCCCTCTAACGATGCTTCTGTTTAAATTCTTAATTAATATTTTAATCGAATTAAAATGTGTTTATTCCACATCAAATATTATTATTCGTGTTCAAAAATTAACAAAATGTTAACATTTTTAATAAATAAAGAAGATAAACGTGATGTGACTGTGTTTAAAATATTTTCACACTTCATATAAAGGGTGGTTAAATTTCAAGGGCCGATGTTGGTTTTGAATAAAACACAAACTATTTAGGAAATTATTGTAATTTTATTTTATTATGATATATTGGTATTATTCAATTATGTATGGCACACCTCCATCCGATGGTCCAAATTTTCGATGACCCTGAGGCATAATGGAGGTTCTATGCCGTTAATGTGCCGAATTATCTCATCCTTTAGCTCTTGAATTGTTGTTGGCTTATCGACGTACACATTTTCTTTCAAATAACCCCAAAGAAAAAAGTCCAACGGTGTCAAATCACATGATCTTGGCGGCCAATTGACATCGCCATTACGTGAGATAACACGGCCATTGAATTTGTTGCGCAAAAGAGCCATTGTTTCGTTAGCTGTGTGGCAAGTGGCACCGTCCTGCTGAAACCACATATCGTCCACATCCATATCTTCCAATTCGGGCCATAAAAAGTTCGTTATCATCTCACGATAGCGAACACCATTCACAGTAACTGCCTGACCGGCCTCATTTTGGAAAAAATACGGCCCGATGATGCCGCCAGCCCATAAACCGCACCAAACAGTCACTCTTTGTGGGTGCATTGGTTTTTCGACAATCACTCTTGGATTCTCATTCGCCCAAATGCGGCAATTCTGTTTATTGACGAATCCACTGAGGTGAAAATGTGCCTCATTACTGAAGATGATTTTGTTGGAAAATTGATCGTCCACTGTTGCCATTTCTTGCCACCATTCTGCCCATTCACGACGTTTGGAATGGTCAAGAGGCTTTAGTTCTTGAGCCAATTGCACCTTGTAAGCGTGTAAATGCAAGTCTTTATGCATAATGTTCATCAACGACGAGCGTGAGAGGTGCAATTGTTGGGCACGACGACGAGTTGAGGTGGACGGCTCTTCAGCTACACTATCGCGAACAGCAGCAATATTTCCTGCAGTACGAGCTGTACGAGCATGCACTGGTGTTCTCACATCTTCTACAGACCCGGTTTGCTCGAATTTTTCCACGATTTTTGCGATTGTACGCACATTTGGACGGTCAAATTGACCAAAAAAATCACGAAGTGCACGATATGCATTTTGATTTGAACGCCCATTTTCATAATAAGTCTGGATAACTTTAACACGTTGTTGGATTGTGTATCTCTCCATGGTTCAAATTGAGTGAGTCTGAAATAGAGAAATGTCAAATAAAATTCGGAAAAAAACTTGGTGTTTAGGTGTGGTTCACATTCAACATCGGCCCTTACAATTTAACCACCCTTTATGATTAGTGTTTTTCATACGGGACATCGCAAGACAAAAATCTCGGGATCTCGCACAATTTACGAGAAAAAACTCATTGGGAAATTTGTGCGGGAATTCCCGGGCTTTTTTTATTTGATTATGACAACTTTACTGTAGATATAGTTGTAAATAAGCAACGCAAAGAAATAAGGCAAATTCGTTAAGTGAGGCAATTTTTAATAAAAAGGAGGTGACCCAGATTTATGTTATAAAAACGAAAAAAGTTATTCCCACTTGCTTTTAGAACAGAACAGCTGCATAAACATTTTTTGGATTAGATTCTAAAAATGCAGTAAATAATATTCTTAAAAGAGATGATGAGAAAAGTGAAAAAATTTGAATGCAACAATTAATAAAGAAAGCGCTGATTCGATTCAAAGAAAAATATTTTTTTTTTTTAAAAAGTGGTAAGAAAACGGAATGTCTACAGAAATGTTATAATGTTCGTTTGGCTATAAAGGGAAACATGTGTTCACATTGACCGCAATCTTTTTAATTAGTATTAGAAAAAGGCTTTCAAACGATTCTGTTAATGCTTATTCTGTACAAAAATCCTATTTTCGAAAAAATATTTTGTTAAAATGCTGTTGGATTTGCATATAAAAATCTCATTTGTTTTTCTGTTCATATAAATTACATAAATTTTTATAAATAATTTGCACCGTTTTATGTTAAGCGGAAATACTCGGGAAAATGAAAAATAAATCCCACCTTCCCGAGAAACAACAAAGTCCGGGGAAAAAACTCTATATATGACAGACGTTAAACTTTTTGATCTCGCAGAAGGATTACACGAGACTTTTGTTATTAATTCAATTAAAAAATTTTGTAAAAGTAATAAATTTAAATTTTTGTTAAAGGATTTTACAGTTTTTTCCTAAATTAAATGATTTTTTTTCTAACATTGAAAATAATGATTTGATTTCAACAAAGTTTTATCCTTAAGGCAAGAGTAGAGCTAAACAATGTTTATGTTTGCAGGCTACCATATTATGGTTAAATATGATATTATCATTGTATGGTTAGATCATACCGTAATATGGCTAAAACTAACAAACAAATTTCCCGATATCAGCCATAATATTGTAAAAATTACCAATTATTTGTTAAAAATTAATCAAATTTTGTATAATAATAACCATAATAATGGTCAAAATTATTTATATTTTGTTCAAAATTAACCAGAATATGGTCAAAAATTTCCAGAAATTGGACAAAATAACCATATTATACTCAGAATTAACAACACTATGGTTAAAGTTAAGCAACTTATGAGTGTTTATTTTATCCATTTTTTCAACTTGCTTATCATTTTTCAGCCTTTGATACGCCTAAAGCCGTAGCTTTACAATTTTGTGATGTACGGTCCATAATTTACCTTAGATCTCATATTTAGCAGCCTTCTGAAATTCACTGCAAATGCTAAAACTTATTTTACCGCTGTATTTAAATTTAATAAAATATATATTGTTTTTTAATACTAGAAATCACTCCGCAGAATTTTGAGATGATTGGTTCATAACTTACCATGGCTCTAATAAAAATCCCCCTCCTGAAAATCCGTATCATGATATTTTACTCAAGCTATTTAAAATTGCTAAAAATAGCATAAAACTTTCTGATTGTTTAAACCGCAGCCAATTTGAATGCTGATGTCTGTTTTTTAAAAGATACATTAATAATATCATATATAATATTATAAAGATCCCACTCCTAAAATATTCGAACTGTAGGTGGAGGGTAACAAAGATTCGGCACAGCCGAATATAGTACTCTAACTTGTTTCATTCAATATGTTTTTTTTGACAGGTCGTTATACCATGTATCGATACTAGGGAATGGTAAATCGATTTCGATTCCAATCGAAAATCGATTTTGTGGTAAAAAAAATCGATTTTTTGCAATCGAATTTACGTATGCGATTTAATACTGAAATCGATTATTGTGCTTTTAAAATCGATTTTTTTATTTTTATCAAAATTTTGTAAATTTTAAATTTTAATCTTAAATAATCGATAAATTATGGGCATGCACAATAAAACTTGAAATGTTTCCCTGGTTTAAAGTAAACAAACCGTTGTAGTTTAACGTATTTACCTATAAGTACCCTTGGTATACTTCCAACTTTAATATAGGTCCTCTTGTTCTTCAGAAATTGAAGTCATCAATGGACATTGAACAAAACATTCCTAGCTAAACTTATCGCACCAAACCAAACACTAAAAGTGAGCTTTGTGAAAATCAACATATTATAGAAGCACAACAGGTGAATTAAACCATGACATTCCTGTGGAAATACGCTAATATTCAAACAGACCAGTGCGTAAGCGATATTAAAATCTAGTTATCAGCAGAGTGAAAAAAAAGTATGTAATTTATACTAACAAATACAAAATTATAAGGCAATAAATCTGCATCTTTCCGACATGCAAACGTTTCTTTTCTAAAACTTACTTAATAGTAACTTAGCAAAGAAACAGTCGCCACCGAACAAGAGCTATTGTCATAATCATTTGAAATACTATCCATACACTCAGGCCTGTAACAGAAATCAATTACGATCGAAAGTGATTTTGTTTAATGAGAAGCAAGATACGAAATCACTTCCAGTCTCGATCGGAATTGATTTCTGTGACAGGACTGACTCACTACACAAGAACACAATTTTAACATGCGAAATATTGCAATTGTTCCTGTAAACGTCATCTAAAAATTAACACATTTTCACTTTTTGCAGGAAAGTTATAAACAGTAGTAATATCTGTCCACTGTAAAAATCTTAATTCAATTTCTCTAGTATTTTGCCAAAACAAAAAAATGCAGGTGTATCCCCCTTTGTGATATAAGGTTGCAAATTTATTTTAAACGATTATGAAATCGATTTTAAAATCGATTTTGAGGCTCGACTAACCGATTTCAAAAACCGAAATAAAAAAAGTCGGTCGAAAAATCGAAAATCGATTTTTGAATCCATTTACCATTCCCTAATCGATACCTTAATCCGCAATTTTGAGCTTTAAAATCTGAAAGAAACATTTTGTTACAATTATGATTTAAGGCAACTGCGTAGAAAACTCCTTCTATATTGTTTCATTACAGTCCCAAAACATACTGGTTTTCTACCTTCTGCCTCATAATAAATCATTAATAACGAAACTTTTGTCTCAACCTTAGTTGTTTAGTTACTGCTACAGAATCTGCTTCCATTGGCTATCAGGGCCAATAAACATAAGTGGTAATTTATCATTTGTGAAATATTTAGTTTTACTTACTACCATCAAATAGGCAACACCATTACCATTATGTAATGGTGTTTTCTTTTCTACAAAAAATGTAACATTTTATTTAAAAAAAATGCAATTTTGTGTCTGTTTCTTAAAAATTTTGCTCCCGAAAAGGGTGTCTTGTTGTAATCTAAAAAAACTCACCCTTTTCGGGAGCAAACTTTTTAAGAAACAGACAACAAATTGCATTTTTTTAAATAAAATGTCACATTTTTTGTAGAAAAGAAAACACCATTAAGCTGTCGTTAACGTAGATACTTACCACAATTTAAAGTCGCGTTGTAAGCCAAAACAAGTTAGAAAGTTTAATCGATCAAGCCCGACTATATGGCAATCGTGAACCCGTCAGAACAAAATTATCTTATGGGGTTAAAATTCATGTAAATGTTAGTTGTGCCGAATATCATCTTAAAGGTATTTCATTAAGCGCTTCCTATCTTTAAATTTAAATAAAACAAAGTGTGAGTGAGGTATCATCGAAAATTCTTAATCATTTGAAAGACCTAATTATGTCATTATGTGTGAAATATAACATCGTTCAAATGTCCGCCACGGTTTCTGTGGGTGGAGCGCATCCGAAATGTCTAGTTTCCCTGACTCTGGCGCAGGAATAAGGCTTAATATTACCGATGGCATGGGTTATGTTGGCTTTGAGGACCGCTGTGGCTTGTGGCTAATTGTCACACACCTGTGAACTCCACAAGAAAACGTCACTGTTTGGTGTGGATTGTGGACTGGCGGCGTCATCGGTATATATTTCTTTGAGAAGGACGCTGGCCAGGCCATCACTGTCAAAGCCGAGCTCTATTGGTCGATTATTACCAACTTCTTTTACCCTGAATTGGATTGTCTTCCAATGCGTCAATTGAAGCAGGCATGTGTGTATAGACATGAGCTTTAACATAGCCTCACAAAAAAAAGTTTAAAGGCGTTAAATCGCACGATCTAGGCGGTCAATTGACCGGTCCCGAAAGTGAAATAAAATGTTCACCGAACTCGCCTCTCAATAAGTCCATTGTTAAGCGTGCTGTGGCATGTGGCACCGTCATGCAAGTCAAGCTCTTGCATTTTGGGCGAAATAAAGTTGGATATCATCTCACGGTAGCGTTCACCATTCACAGTTACGTTACGATTCGCATTATCTTTGAAGAAGTACGGTCCAATGACGCCACCAGCCCATGAACTGCACCAAACTGTGACCTTTTCTGGATGCATTGGTAGCTCTTGCAATGCTTCTGGCTGATCTTCACTCCAAAAGTGTTGCCAAAAAGATAATAGCTAAAAAATCACCCGATACCTTTTCCACTATTGTGGTATGGGAATTAAAACTTTGGGCGGCCAACTGCCTTCACTAACTGCCTTTGTCTAATTCCTACACAAACACCTTCAAATCCAAAATAAGTTGTCCGTAGTGAAACTTGACTTTGCCATTACAAACGACACAATTTAAATTGTAATGGCAAAATTTGACAGGTAAAACGAAGAACAACTGACTTGTGGCAATAACAACAAGAGTATTTACATGTTACCAGCAGATATTCCTGCTTAGTAGTCGTAAGTAGATGCTTCTCCTTTCTCGTTTGACAGACAAAACGACACAAGTTAATTTCGGTAAAATTTTGTGTGACATTGTGCTGAGCGTAAATTGAACTTTTTTTATTCTATGCCACTCTTTTTAGATCTTAATCCAGTTGAAACTTAAGATGATAATCACCGTTTATTGCTTCAGTTACTTTAACATAGTGTGTGGGGTTTTAAAAAAAGTCCTTCCTATTGGTTTTTCTCAAAAGGTTTTGCAATATGTAACTTTGCTTTCAGTAAATTGATGGAGAATAATTACTGATTGGTTGTTTTAAACTCTACACCTTGATGAGTGTTAATGGATTGTGAAATTTAGATATGAATCGATTTGGATTTGAAAGAATTAGAGTTCGCAATTTGCTTTAATAAATTGTTGCAGGGTTTTATTGAAAAGGAAGTTCTTACTTATAAATTGAAATTTTCGTTAAAGAATACATATGTATATAAAATGTAATGGTTTACCAAAAAAAAAGGTTCGTTTAATGAAATTGCTAATTTAAATTAGGGTGTACATATACTTTAGAATAAGAAGACAAAGCAAAATTATTTTTAAAAGTAAGGCATAGTATGGCACGCTTTACCCAGTAATATTCTACACAACTAATGTAACTAATTGTTATCTTTAAGATTTCCTTTGAACAATAAGAGTCCTTTGAGAAGGAGTTATTTGATCTTATCCACCATCGGTTTACGCCTAAAGAAGCAAAATGCCTCGAGTCCACTCTTGGAAAATTAATCAAGGTTCTAAAAAAAGAAAAATATTTGGTTAACAATACGAAAGCTTTTGGTAAGCGACCATGGAAATCCTCAAACACGGGTTTAATTGGGTGATGCTCAATCACTAAATTTAATCGAAATCAATACTAAAACACAACATGTCGTCGGCTTAATATGCAAACCTGCTACTTCTTTTGATCACTTTTTAAATAAATTCAGATTTTGATACGCCCCATCGAGCAGCATGTAGTTTTTGTTCAATTTGAGTCTTGAAGTGTGTAAAACCAACTATATTTTTGGTTTTCCTTTCATGCTGAAAATATGAAATATGTATAAAAAATCTTTTGTCTCTTCTAAAATCTTGCTCGAACCCCACAAAAAGTACTAATTTTTGCAACGAATTATTACTTGTGATGAGGATTGAAAGCGCAAAAAAAGTATGTTTAGCCCGACCAACTAGCCGAATAAGCAGAAAATCCGAATTTCCATGGCGTTATGATAATAGGGGTTGTGTCCTGTACCGAACACACTGAGCTAATTTAAGTTTTACGTGGATTCCTAAGTTACGTCCTACTCCATTTTGGATCATGTTAACTTGGATCATGTTAACATGCATTACCCAAACGCCCCTGAGTGTGGGAGTAACCCATGAACAAAAGAAAATATGATAACGCATTGCGTAGGTCCGTTTACTTTTTATACTTATTTCTACGTAACTTTTCACTGTAGTAAAGAAATTTAAATATAAACAAGCAATCAGCATACCACAGACACGCGTTCGTGTGATGGCGTCTGTACAAATTTGTTGTGACGAAGATGGGCAGAAATAAAGTGTTTTAAATATTTAAATGTTCTATCTTTTATTCTTTAACCAGCACATCCAGGTAATAATTTAAGTGTATAGTCCGGCAGAATTATATTCCCGACCCTTGTTTTGAACGTGAGCTATCAATCGCTGCATTAGTTATAGAGTATATTGAACGGCGAAAGCACCTAGCTATGATACTCCCTTACAACTGAAACACAAGTGAAAGCTCTCATGCAGTTAAGGAACTAGTTTCCTGCGTTTTTGGGCTTAAACCACAGCCATAACATGATTCCCAAAAACATCAAACATTCAGAAAAGTGCTTTCTGAATCATTAGATTCAGAACTACTAAATCTTCATCCTGACAACTACAGTTCTCCATCCAAGGGTCTCAAAACGTTAGCTCCCCGTTCAAGCAGGAGTGTCACCCACAAATTAAACTCAAAAGTTGTAACCAGATTTGTCACCCATTTTCTTTGACTGTAACATAAATTGCATTTCTCAAAGAATTAACATCAAGCGCAAAGACACCAAAGATATCATACTTTAAATAAAGGTGAGTCTGGTACCGAAGTAAAAGATAGGATATGATCTCTGGTCAGCCACGGTCTAAAGAGATCAAGAGCTCAAAACCCGTCATTTTTAGATTACTGCTAAATGCTTTGGTTGCACTTGATGTCCCCGAGGGATGCAACACCAGAAGCTGAGTTTCTTCAGGATGATGCATACGAACACACGAGGATGTATCGTACACAACTGATTCTTTTAAAGCGAGCATTGGCCGCAAAACGCTCGTAGTTTGCGAAAAGATATGAAGCTGTCAGAGGGCTAATTTTAGCAGTCGTGCTCGAATACTTTTTCGATCCGAAAGCAATTTTATTTCTTATTCTTTTAGTCAATACTGAACAAATCAAAATTACTTTTCAGTATTGTAAAGGATTTAGTTGAGTTTTCACAACACTGGAAAAATAATACCAGAATTAGCCCCAGTCAAACACTATTAGAAAAAATATTTATTAGGAAATTTTGCCTCAGCCATATTGTTACTATTCCCGGGATCAGCATCATAGGAGAAAAGCTCCTAAAAAGGTTTTTGCCTTTTCCGGCTACCGTTTGTTTCGATCGCTACAGGACGCTTTAACCGAAATGCGCCGGACATTAGAACAAGGTATCCGAATTTAGCTTTGCCATAAAAAATAAAAAAATTTTTAACGCGAAATCCATGTGTTGTTTAAAAATAGGTTAAATGGTAATAATATTTCTCAATAAACTCTCGAAATTTACAAAAAAAAATGGAAAGATATGCACCCTATACTTTGAATACTTTTTTTTTGCAATTGGGACTCTCCTAATTTCATTTCAATTGTTTATTTATTTATCTTTAAAAAGTAATTTCATGTCTATGAAAATAAAGGATATAAAATTTAGCTGAAATTTAATAATGCTATTAAATTATCAAGCGCCTCTGAAGTTAACAGCCGAACACCATTAAACATTTCCCCCATGACAATCAGTAGTACCAGTTTTATTCAATTTTCTAGACATTTAAATGTCTTCTTACTGGCAGTGCTCCCAATCTCCCCTAAACAAAATTTATTTTTAACGCAAAAATTAATGGCCTGTTCGTCGATAGCGAATGAAGACTTCGTTCGCTTAACTTACATGTTTTACAAAAACAATATTTTAAAATTTGTTTTTGCTTTAAATGTAATTTAAGCGAACGAAGTCTTCATTCGTTATCGACGAACAGGCCATAAATTTGTATTTAACGCATTAAAACCAATTGATAGTTTACAAGTGATACCAGGGCTGCCAGGTACTTTTTTTCTTGTCCCCAAAAATCCCCAAATGAAAAAACAAACCTTTAAAAAGTTAATATTTTTTTGTTGTTGTTTTTTTTCTCACCATATTTAAAATTTTTTTTAAAAATAATAAGAAAAATTACAATAAGAAATCCCCAAAAATAAAAATGTTAAGTAAAAAAATCGTTTAATTTTGTTTGTAGCGACTGGTTTCGGCGTGTGTTTTTAAATTCTTTTTATGCGACTTCAGTGAGGAATTACAAGCAGAACAATCTGTTGTTTTTTAAGACTAATGAGCCAATTTTAAGGCATTTGGAGCTTGTTAAATCGGTTTAAGCCCTACTTAAAAATAAAAATACTTATGTCCGTCATTTATTTAATACTTCGATGCATCGTAAATTATTATCAATAGCCCAATATTATTTTTCCCAAACTTTATTATATTGTCTTTAATATTCACTTATTTTTGGGGAAGACATATTTGCTTGAAAAGTGTCTTTAAAAATCAAATATTGTATGACTTTTTTAAAACACTCACTCAAGGATAATAACATAAGTTAATAAGGTACCTTTGACACACTCAACAAAAATGGTAATCTTAATCAGGAACCTTTACACCGTATTAGTTGTTGATAAGAGTAAGATAAAAGTTTTTGTACTTTTTTTTTGATATTTTATATACGAAACAAAGAAAAATAAGCGAAAATAATAAAAAAAGGGAAATAGATTAAAAAGTTTGTAAAATCCCCAAAAAAATTCCCGAATTTTTTTTTAAATGCTCAAAAAAATCCCCAAATGACTTTCTTTGTCCTTTTTGCTCGCATTAAATACCCAAGTCTGGCAGCCCTGAGTGACAGAAATAAAATTGTGGAAAAGGAGAAATCAATTTCATGTGAGAACGAGAGAGAGAGTAAGTGGAAAAAATATAAACCACCTGACCACAGTGTTGAAAAATTCAGTACTTTTCCATATTAAAAATACCGCAGTACACCCACGTTGTTTTTAGTAGTTTTAAATCCTTTGTGCTTTTTAACTTTTAATATGTTAGCAACATTCCCAACTCAGCGTTAAATTAAACCTGTGTATGTTGCAAAATTTATGTTGTATATTGAAAATAATTAACGACGTTAATATAGAAATGCAAAGCGAGGAACCCAGGATTCGTATTTTGCTACCCAGTATAGAATATTTGTTTTTATAAGTGGCAAGAAATTTCATTAAAAGGGATACATTGGATAATATTTGTTTTATCTTTTAACAAAAAGTACCACTTGGTGGAAAAAGTACCCTTTTAGTTGAAGTTCAGTACCATTTTAAAATTTAAATTTTGTAACACTGCCTGACCATATAGAAAATCAGTCTTAATAAGTTTTTGGTTCGTAATTTATTTAGAACCGCAAAACGTTACTAAAGACAGTTGAGGTCCCGTTACACTTACGTAAACGTATACTTTGGGGATCTGCTGTTCCATTTTCTTTAACAAACTTTTGTCTAAACATGTACTCTAACGCAAAGTAACGTTGCGTTGCGGATGTACCTGATAAAATTATAATTTTTCTTCGGTTTAAAGTATCAGTTGTTAATGAACTTTTTGTTTGTTTATTTTTACTGACAAAGCAAACATTCCATATGCAAAACTCGCAAATAGAAAGAGCTTAAATTATGAGAAGTATTTTCTTGTAATCATGCACTCAAAAAAATTATGTAGTTAAATTCAAACGAAAATTTATATTAAACAACTTAAAATTCATTTAAAAAACTGATCTTTTACATTTCATTTAAAATAAATAAATTTTACATTGATTTTTAAATTTTTTATTTATTAAACAGCATATTCCGTAAAATTTAATAGTTGTTACTTTTAAAAAATATATTTTAACCGACAAAAAATCAAACTTCATAACAAAATAAGTACGGAACAAACATAAATGTTAAAAAATAAAGTTATTCGTAAAATAACTATATTTTCATTCAGTTTTAAGGGTACGGAAAACGAATTTAATAACCAACAATCAGTTACTGTATTAATTTTATGAGTGTTTTGACAAGTTTTCTGTTTTCTTTTTAACACCTTTTTACATCACATGACGTATACGTATTTTAAGTAACTACCAATTTAAACGTTAACGTGTCCGAACCAGTTACGTATGAGTAATGAGGCCTTTAGACATTAAACGGTGTTTTATTTTTCTAGTTATACTGGGTTATAAGTGCGTATATATCCTAAAATATTTTTTATATATTTACACACCGTGTGCGACAAAGCATTTGCACGAACTTGCATTTTGCATTTTAATTTGCCCCAATTTCTAAAAAATTGTACATCAGTAACATTATTTTAGAAAAAGCTAAAAGATTTTAATAATATTGAAATGCTTTTAATGTAGTGTAATTTAACTACACAGAAAAAATTAAAAATTTTCTCTAATCACCAATTTTATACCAAATTCATAGAATCAAGCAACCCATTTATTGATTTTGCACCTATTACCAAAATGATTATATTGATTACTAAAAATTGTAAAAATTTTATATTTTGAATATTTTTTTTTCAATAAATGATATTTTCAAATTTAATTAAGAAAATTATCAAAAAACTTGGCCGTTTCAAACAATGTGTTGATTGATTTTGACAATGTCCAACAACAATTTCCCAGTTTAAATTATTTTATTTTAAAAGAAATAATTTTTTGTTATTTGATTATTATTTTAATTCAAAATTTATTTCAAAACAACTAAAATGTTAATTAAATCAAAATTATATTTTTAATTTTCGTTCAACAAAAAAAATAATTGATTCAATTATTACATTAATTAAGTTTAAGTAATTCTTAAATAATTTTTTTAATTGATAAAAAACTACTAATAATTTTGTCTGTGTACAACATGAAAATTATTTAAAATTGGTATTGATAATCTTTCATTGTTGACTGTGGCCGGGGCTCGAAACAATTTAATGAAAATTAAATTTGATGAACTTGAGCCTAATTCAAAATATAACAAATTTGGATTAAAAACCATAATAGTTCAACAAAATAACCACAATACTAATTATTGTAATTTAACTATTTTTATTTTTTGTTTTTTTTTTTTTAGTAATAATTTAACAATTCATAAACAAATTGTATTTTGTTTGCCAACGAAGGCTCAACGAAGCCCTGGGGCGCTGAGAAATTGCATTTTCAAAGCAACATTTAAACTGGAGTACCGCCAAATGGACGACCATCCTTTTTTCTGATGAGTCAAATTAGTCTATAAAGTTCTGATGTATAAAGACTATAATGCACAACTTAAGACAACGCCATAATCCTAGGTATATTGAGGGGTACATCAAACATGGAGGGGGAAATGTATTGTCTGCTGATAATTAATCGTTTCATTTATAAGGATATCGTGCAGAATGTCCACATGCAGAGGATAAAATGCCATTATAATGACCCCAAAAATACACAAAATATATGAAATTTGGATTTGTAAATGGAAATATTGACGTTTTTAAGGTAGTTTTGGCGATAACTTGAGGAATGTTGGTTTTCAAATGCGCCAACGTTAGGGTATTATCCGCCTAAAAACAGTTTTTGACGTAGCACCACAAAAAAGTCTAACGGCGTCAAAAGGCATGATCCTGGTGGCAAATTGGAGTCGAAAAACATGAATTACGTGTTCTGGAAACTTCCCATAAACGCAAAATCGTTTGTGTTCACACATCGTCTAGTTTATAATCTTTAATTGCAAGTGAAAAAAAATCGGGTAATCATACGGCCATAGCGCTCTGAACTGACGGTAACGGTTCTTCCGATATTTTCGACAGTGCGCAGATTGCGATAATGCACAGGGTTGGCCACATCTGCAACGTTTTCAGTCTCTTCAAATGTCTGTATAATCTTTCCAATTCCTTGCGTAGTATGTCGATTGTAACGATCAAAATTACTCCTCAATGCTAGAAAAGTGGCCATGTTTAACATTTTAAAAATTTTTACGCGTTCGCGCCAAGCGATCCATGTTCGTAAAGCGCCACCTTAAGACGACAAGGTTCTATGCTACTTGTAGTTTTGGAACAATTAGAACCTTGTTGTCCTTAGGTCGCGAAATGGCAAATCTTTCACAAAATAAACGATACTTCAGATGACAGACATTTAACAGCTGACAGCCCTGCCAGTGCATGTGGCAGTGTAAGTAAAACTGAACTGGCAAAAAAAAATAAAGAAATTTGTTTTTTCTTTTGTTTTTTCTTTACCCACTTACAACTATATTTAGAGTGGACAAAAAACCAATACAACCAATTGTAGTCGAACTGTAAGAGCCCAATGTGCACAAAAACGGATGCGGATCCGTTACGGACCCGTTCCGGATCCTTAAAAAAGTTAGAAACGGAATCAGTGCAATCACGAATTTACGGATCCGTTTCTGACTCGTTACGGATCCGTAAAAAAGTTAGAAACGGAATCAGTGTAATCGCGATTTGACTGATACGTTTCTGACGCGTAAAAAAGTTAAAAACAAACTTTTTTTAATATTCTATGAATTGTTTTTTATGTTTTTAATGTATTTTACTTTTATATGTTAATTTTAAATGAACTCACTGAATTGTTTTTACTTTACTATCAAATGACTGTTAATTTAATAATAATAATAAAAAAAAAAATAAAACAAAAAATTCATCACAATATTAAATCTTTTTTATTAAAAACACGCAGTGGATTTCGTTTTATTAGTAACGAGTCCGTAACGGATCCAAAAAACGGACATAAAATCCGTTTTTGAATCCGTTTTTTCGAGAGGAATTTCTCCCGCTTGCGGATCCGTAACGGATCAGTAACGGATTCCGTTACGGATAGAATATACGAAGATGCGGATCCGTTACGGATCCGAAACGGATCCGTTTGGCACACTGGGAGAAGATAACCTCACAGTTTATTGTTGTTGTTTTTGTTTAAGATTTTATACTGTTACAAGTAAAACTGGGTCTTATTCGCTTAACAATTTTATTTGTATAATATCGTTAGTTTTTCTAAAATCTTTTGATGAAGTTTCCTGACGATCTGGTCTAAGCAACCAATGCACATAGGAATAGCTTAACCCATCAACAATAAATTTCAGCTTATCAATAGTATGAAATGGGATTTAGCACATTTGAACGAAACCTTGTTAACACATTTTTTGAATCCCAAGAAAAACTTAAATAACAAACGAATTAGTTGTCGGATGATATATATATGTATATAAAGTATATATTTTTAACGCAAAAATTAATGGCCTGTTCGTCGATAGCGAATGAAGACTTCGTTCGCTTAACTTACATGTAAAACAAAAACAATATTTTAAAATTTGTTTTTGCTTTAAATGTAATTTAAGCGAACGAAGTCTTCATTCGCTATCGACGAACAGGCCATAAATTTGTATTTAACGCATTAAAACCAATTGATAGTTTACAAGTGATACCAGGGCTGCCAGGTACTTTTTTTCTTGTCCCCAAAAATCCCCAAATGAAAAAACAAAACTTTAAAAAGTTAATATTTTTTTGTTGTTGTTTTTTTCTCACCATATTTAAAATTTTTTTTAAAAATAATAAGAAAAATTACAATAAGAAATCCCCAAAAATAAAAATGTTAAGTAAAAAAATCGTTTAATTTTGTTTGTAGCGACTGGTTTCGGCGTGTGTTTTTAAATTCTTTTTATGCGACTTCAGTGAGGAATTACAAGCAGAACAATCTGTTGTTTTTTAAGACTAATGAGCCAATTTTAAGGCATTTGGAGCTTGTTAAATCGGTTTAAGCCCTACTTAAAAATAAAAATACTTATGTCCGTCATTTATTTAATACTTCGATGCATCGTAAATTATTATCAATAGCCCAATATTATTTTTCCCAAACTTTATTATATTGTCTTTAATATTCACTTATTTTTGGGGAAGACATATTTGCTTGAAAAGTGTCTTTAAAAATCAAATATTGTATGACTTTTTTAAAACACTCACTCAAGGATAATAACATAAGTTAATAAGGTACCTTTGACACACTCAACAAAAATGGTAATCTTAATCAGGAACCTTTACACCGTATTAGTTGTTGATAAGAGTAAGATAAAAGTTTTTGTACTTTTTTTTTGATATTTTATATACGAAACAAAGAAAAATAAGCGAAAATAATAAAAAAAGGGAAATAGATTAAAAAGTTTGTAAAATCCCCAAAAAAATTCCCGAATTTTTTTTTAAATGCTCAAAAAAATCCCCAAATGACTTTCTTTGTCCTTTTTGCTCGCATTAAATACCCAAGTCTGGCAGCCCTGAGTGACAGAAATAAAATTGTGGAAAAGGAGAAATCAATTTCATGTGAGAACGAGAGAGAGAGTAAGTGGAAAAAATATAAACCACCTGACCACAGTGTTGAAAAATTCAGTACTTTTCCATATTAAAAATACCGCAGTACACCCACGTTGTTTTTAGTAGTTTTAAATCCTTTGTGCTTTTTAACTTTTAATATGTTAGCAACATTCCCAACTCAGCGTTAAATTAAACCTGTGTATGTTGCAAAATTTATGTTGTATATTGAAAATAATTAACGACGTTAATATAGAAATGCAAAGCGAGGAACCCAGGATTCGTATTTTGCTACCCAGTATAGAATATTTGTTTTTATAAGTGGCAAGAAATTTCATTAAAAGGGATACATTGGATAATATTTGTTTTATCTTTTAACAAAAAGTACCACTTGGTGGAAAAAGTACCCTTTTAGTTGAAGTTCAGTACCATTTTAAAATTTAAATTTTGTAACACTGCCTGACCATATAGAAAATCAGTCTTAATAAGTTTTTGGTTCGTAATTTATTTAGAACCGCAAAACGTTACTAAAGACAGTTGAGGTCCCGTTACACTTACGTAAACGTATACTTTGGGGATCTGCTGTTCCATTTTCTTTAACAAACTTTTGTCTAAACATGTACTCTAACGCAAAGTAACGTTGCGTTGCGGATGTACCTGATAAAATTATAATTTTTCTTCGGTTTAAAGTATCAGTTGTTAATGAACTTTTTGTTTGTTTATTTTTACTGACAAAGCAAACATTCCATATGCAAAACTCGCAAATAGAAAGAGCTTAAATTATGAGAAGTATTTTCTTGTAATCATGCACTCAAAAAAATTATGTAGTTAAATTCAAACGAAAATTTATATTAAACAACTTAAAATTCATTTAAAAAACTGATCTTTTACATTTCATTTAAAATAAATAAATTTTACATTGATTTTTAAATTTTTTATTTATTAAACAGCATATTCCGTAAAATTTAATAGTTGTTACTTTTAAAAAATATATTTTAACCGACAAAAAAAATCAAACTTCATAACAAAATAAGTACGGAACAAACATAAATGTAAAAAAATAAAGTAATTCGTAAAATAACTATATTTTCATTCAGTTTTAAGGGTACGGAAAACGAATTTAATAACCAACAATCAGTTACTGTATTAATTTTATGAGTGTTTTGACAAGTTTTCTGTTTTCTTTTTAACACCTTTTTACATCACATGACGTATACGTATTTTAAGTAACTACCAATTTAAACGTTAACGTGTCCGAACCAGTTACGTATGAGTAATGAGGCCTTTAGACATTAAACGGTGTTTTATTTTTCTAGTTATACTGGGTTATAAGTGCGTATATATCCTAAAATATTTTTTATATATTTACACACCGTGTGCGACAAAGCATTTGCACGAACTTGCATTTTGCATTTTAATTTGCCCCAATTTCTAAAAAATTGTACATCAGTAACATTATTTTAGAAAAAGCTAAAAGATTTTAATAATATTGAAATGCTTTTAATGTAGTGTAATTTAACTACACAGAAAAAATTAAAAATTTTCTCTAATCACCAATTTTATACCAAATTCATAGAATCAAGCAACCCATTTATTGATTTTGCACCTATTACCAAAATGATTATATTGATTACTAAAAATTGTAAAAATTTTATATTTTGAATATTTTTTTTTTCAATAAATGATATTTTCAAATTTAATTAAGAAAATTATCAAAAAACTTGGCCGTTTCAAACAATGTGTTGATTGATTTTGACAATGTCCAACAACAATTTCCCAGTTTAAATTATTTAATTTTAAAAGAAATAATTTTTTGTTATTTGATTATTATTTTAATTCAAAATTTATTTCAAAACAACTAAAATGTTAATTAAATCAAAATTATATTTTTAATTTTCGTTCAACAAAAAAAATAATTGATTCAATTATTACATTAATTAAGTTTAAGTAATTCTTAAATAATTTTTTTAATTGATAAAAAACTACTAATAATTTTGTCTGTGTACAACATGAAAATTATTTAAAATTGGTATTGATAATCTTTCATTGTTGACTGTGGCCGGGGCTCGAAACAATTTAATGAAAATTAAATTTGATGAACTTGAGCCTAATTCAAAATATAACAAATTTGGATTAAAAACCATAATAGTTCAACAAAATAACCACAATACTAATTATTGTAATTTAACTATTTTTATTTTTTGTTTTTTTTTTTTTAGTAATAATTTAACAATTCATAAACAAATTGTATTTTGTTTGCCAACGAAGGCTCAACGAAGCCCTGGGGCGCTGAGAAATTGCATTTTCAAAGCAACATTTAAACTGGAGTACCGCCAAATGGACGACCATCCTTTTTTCTGATGAGTCAAATTAGTCTATAAAGTTCTGATGTATAAAGACTATAATGCACAACTTAAGACAACGCCATAATCCTAGGTATATTGAGGGGTACATCAAACATGGAGGGGGAAATGTATTGTCTGCTGATAATTAATCGTTTCATTTATAAGGATATCGTGCAGAATGTCCACATGCAGAGGATAAAATGCCATTATAATGACCCCAAAAATACACAAAATATATGAAATTTGGATTTGTAAATGGAAATATTGACGTTTTTAAGGTAGTTTTGGCGATAACTTGAGGAATGTTGGTTTTCAAATGCGCCAACGTTAGGGTATTATCCGCCTAAAAACAGTTTTTGACGTAGCACCACAAAAAAGTCTAACGGCGTCAAAAGGCATGATCCTGGTGGCAAATTGGAGTCGAAAAACATGAAATTACGTGTTCTGGAAACTTCCCATAATGAGCCAATTTTAAGGCATTTGGAGCTTGTTAAATCGGTTTAAGCCCTACTTAAAAATAAAAATACTTATGTCCGTCATTTATTTAATACTTCGATGCATCGTAAATTATTATCAATAGCCCAATATTATTTTTCCCAAACTTTATTATATTGTCTTTAATATTCACTTATTTTTGGGGAAGACATATTTGCTTGAAAAGTGTCTTTAAAAATCAAATATTGTATGACTTTTTTAAAACACTCACTCAAGGATAATAACATAAGTTAATAAGGTACCTTTGACACACTCAACAAAAATGGTAATCTTAATCAGGAACCTTTACACCGTATTAGTTGTTGATAAGAGTAAGATAAAAGTTTTTGTACTTTTTTTTTGATATTTTATATACGAAACAAAGAAAAATAAGCGAAAATAATAAAAAAAGGGAAATAGATTAAAAAGTTTGTAAAATCCCCAAAAAAATTCCCGAATTTTTTTTTAAATGCTCAAAAAAATCCCCAAATGACTTTCTTTGTCCTTTTTGCTCGCATTAAATACCCAAGTCTGGCAGCCCTGAGTGACAGAAATAAAATTGTGGAAAAGGAGAAATCAATTTCATGTGAGAACGAGAGAGAGAGTAAGTGGAAAAAATATAAACCACCTGACCACAGTGTTGAAAAATTCAGTACTTTTCCATATTAAAAATACCGCAGTACACCCACGTTGTTTTTAGTAGTTTTAAATCCTTTGTGCTTTTTAACTTTTAATATGTTAGCAACATTCCCAACTCAGCGTTAAATTAAACCTGTGTATGTTGCAAAATTTATGTTGTATATTGAAAATAATTAACGACGTTAATATAGAAATGCAAAGCGAGGAACCCAGGATTCGTATTTTGCTACCCAGTATAGAATATTTGTTTTTATAAGTGGCAAGAAATTTCATTAAAAGGGATACATTGGATAATATTTGTTTTATTTTTTAACAAAAAGTACCACTTGGTGGAAAAAGTACCCTTTTAGTTGAAGTTCAGTACCATTTTAAAATTTAAATTTTGTAACACTGCCTGACCATATAGAAAATCAGTCTTAATAAGTTTTTGGTTCGTAATTTATTTAGAACCGCAAAACGTTACTAAAGACAGTTGAGGTCCCGTTACACTTACGTAAACGTATACTTTGGGGATCTGCTGTTCCATTTTCTTTAACAAACTTTTGTCTAAACATGTACTCTAACGCAAAGTAACGTTGCGTTGCGGATGTACCTGATAAAATTATAATTTTTCTTCGGTTTAAAGTATCAGTTGTTAATGAACTTTTTGTTTGTTTATTTTTACTGACAAAGCAAACATTCCATATGCAAAACTCGCAAATAGAAAGAGCTTAAATTATGAGAAGTATTTTCTTGTAATCATGCACTCAAAAAAATTATGTAGTTAAATTCAAACGAAAATTTATATTAAACAACTTAAAATTCATTTAAAAAACTGATCTTTTACATTTCATTTAAAATAAATAAATTTTACATTGATTTTTAAATTTTTTATTTATTAAACAGCATATTCCGTAAAATTTAATAGTTGTTACTTTTAAAAAATATATTTTAACCGACAAAAAATCAAACTTCATAACAAAATAAGTACGGAACAAACATAAATGTAAAAAAATAAAGTTATTCGTAAAATAACTATATTTTCATTCAGTTTTAAGGGTACGGAAAACGAATTTAATAACCAACAATCAGTTACTGTATTAATTTTATGAGTGTTTTGACAAGTTTTCTGTTTTCTTTTTAACACCTTTTTACATCACATGACGTATACGTATTTTAAGTAACTACCAATTTAAACGTTAACGTGTCCGAACCAGTTACGTATGAGTAATGAGGCCTTTAGACATTAAACGGTGTTTTATTTTTCTAGTTATACTGGGTTATAAGTGCGTATATATCCTAAAATATTTTTTATATATTTACACACCGTGTGCGACAAAGCATTTGCACGAACTTGCATTTTGCATTTTAATTTGCCCCAATTTCTAAAAAATTGTACATCAGTAACATTATTTTAGAAAAAGCTAAAAGATTTTAATAATATTGAAATGCTTTTAATGTAGTGTAATTTAACTACACAGAAAAAATTAAAAATTTTCTCTAATCACCAATTTTATACCAAATTCATAGAATCAAGCAACCCATTTATTGATTTTGCACCTATTACCAAAATGATTATATTGATTACTAAAAATTGTAAAAATTTTATATTTTGAATATTTTTTTTTTCAATAAATGATATTTTCAAATTTAATTAAGAAAATTATCAAAAAACTTGGCCGTTTCAAACAATGTGTTGATTGATTTTGACAATGTCCAACAACAATTTCCCAGTTTAAATTATTTAATTTTAAAAGAAATAATTTTTTGTTATTTGATTATTATTTTAATTCAAAATTTATTTCAAAACAACTAAAATGTTAATTAAATCAAAATTATATTTTTAATTTTCGTTCAACAAAAAAAATAATTGATTCAATTATTACATTAATTAAGTTTAAGTAATTCTTAAATAATTTTTTTAATTGATAAAAAACTACTAATAATTTTGTCTGTGTACAACATGAAAATTATTTAAAATTGGTATTGATAATCTTTCATTGTTGACTGTGGCCGGGGCTCGAAACAATTTAATGAAAATTAAATTTGATGAACTTGAGCCTAATTCAAAATATAACAAATTTGGATTAAAAACCATAATAGTTCAACAAAATAACCACAATACTAATTATTGTAATTTAACTATTTTTATTTTTTGTTTTTTTTTTTTTAGTAATAATTTAACAATTCATAAACAAATTGTATTTTGTTTGCCAACGAAGGCTCAACGAAGCCCTGGGGCGCTGAGAAATTGCATTTTCAAAGCAACATTTAAACTGGAGTACCGCCAAATGGACGACCATCCTTTTTTCTGATGAGTCAAATTAGTCTATAAAGTTCTGATGTATAAAGACTATAATGCACAACTTAAGACAACGCCATAATCCTAGGTATATTGAGGGGTACATCAAACATGGAGGGGGAAATGTATTGTCTGCTGATAATTAATCGTTTCATTTATAAGGATATCGTGCAGAATGTCCACATGCAGAGGATAAAATGCCATTATAATGACCCCAAAAATACACAAAATATATGAAATTTGGATTTGTAAATGGAAATATTGACGTTTTTAAGGTAGTTTTGGCGATAACTTGAGGAATGTTGGTTTTCAAATGCGCCAACGTTAGGGTATTATCCGCCTAAAAACAGTTTTTGACGTAGCACCACAAAAAAGTCTAACGGCGTCAAAAGGCATGATCCTGGTGGCAAATTGGAGTCGAAAAACATGAATTACGTGTTCTGGAAACTTCCCATAAACGCAAAATCGTTTGTGTTCACACATCGTCTAGTTTATAATCTTTAATTGCAAGTGAAAAAAAATCGGGTAATCATACGGCCATAGCGCTCTGAACTGACGGTAACGGTTCTTCCGATATTTTCGACAGTGCGCAGATTGCGATAATGCACAGGGTTGGCCACATCTGCAACGTTTTCAGTCTCTTCAAATGTCTGTATAATCTTTCCAATTCCTTGCGTAGTATGTCGATTGTAACGATCAAAATTACTCCTCAATGCTAGAAAAGTGGCCATGTTTAACATTTTAAAAATTTTTACGCGTTCGCGCCAAGCGATCCATGTTCGTAAAGCGCCAGCTTAAGACGACAAGGTTCTATGCTACTTGTAGTTTTGGAACAATTAGAACCTTGTTGTCCTTAGGTCGCGAAATGGCAAATCTTTCACAAAATAAACGATACTTCAGATGACAGACATTTAACAGCTGACAGCCCTGCCAGTGCATGTGGCAGTGTAAGTAAAACTGAACTGGCAAAAAAAAATAAAGAAATTTGTTTTTTCTTTTGTTTTTTCTTTACCCACTTACAACTATATTTAGAGTGGACAAAAAACCAATACAACCAATTGTAGTCGAACTGTAAGAGCCCAATGTGCACAAAAACGGATGCGGATCCGTTACGGACCCGTTCCGGATCCTTAAAAAAGTTAGAAACGGAATCAGTGCAATCACGAATTTACGGATCCGTTTCTGACTCGTTACGGATCCGTAAAAAAGTTAGAAACGGAATCAGTGTAATCGCGATTTGACTGATACGTTTCTGACGCGTAAAAAAGTTAAAAACAAACTTTTTTTAATATTCTATGAATTGTTTTTTATGTTTTTAATGTATTTTACTTTTATATGTTAATTTTAAATGAACTCACTGAATTGTTTTTACTTTACTATCAAATGACTGTTAATTTAATAATAATAATAAAAAAAAAATAAAACAAAAAATTCATCACAATATTAAATCTTTTTTATTAAAAACACGCAGTGGATTTCGTTTTATTAGTAACGAGTCCGTAACGGATCCAAAAAACGGACATAAAATCCGTTTTTGAATCCGTTTTTTCGAGAGGAATTTCTCCCGCTTGCGGATCCGTAACGGATCAGTAACGGATTCCGTTACGGATAGAATATACGAAGATGCGGATCCGTTACGGATCCGAAACGGATCCGTTTGGCACACTGGGAGAAGATAACCTCACAGTTTATTGTTGTTGTTTTTGTTTAAGATTTTATACTGTTACAAGTAAAACTGGGTCTTATTCGCTTAACAATTTTATTTGTATAATATCGTTAGTTTTTCTAAAATCTTTTGATGAAGTTTCCTGACGATCTGGTCTAAGCAACCAATGCACATAGGAATAGCTTAACCCATCAACAATAAATTTCAGCTTATCAATAGTATGAAATGGGATTTAGCACATTTGAACGAAACCTTGTTAACACATTTTTTGAATCCCAAGAAAAACTTAAATAACAAACGAATTAGTTGTCGGATGATATATATATGTATATAAAGTATATATTTTTAACGCAAAAATTAATGGCCTGTTCGTCGATAGCGAATGAAGACTTCGTTCGCTTAACTTACATGTAAAACAAAAACAATATTTTAAAATTTGTTTTTGCTTTAAATGTAATTTAAGCGAACGAAGTCTTCATTCGTTATCGACGAACAGGCCATAAATTTGTATTTAACGCATTAAAACCAATTGATAGTTTACAAGTGATACCAGGGCTGCCAGGTACTTTTTTTCTTGTCCCCAAAATTCCCCAAATGAAAAAACAAAACTTTAAAAAGTTAATATTTTTTTGTTGTTGTTTTTTTTCTCACCATATTTAAAATTTTTTTTAAAAATAATAAGAAAAATTACAAAAAGATATCCCCAAAAATAAAAATGTTAAGTAAAAAAATCGTTTAATTTTGTTTGTAGCGACTGGTTTCGGCGTGTGTTTTTAAATTCTTTTTATGCGACTTCAGTGAGGAATTACAAGCAGAACAATCTGTTGTTTTTTAAGACTAATGAGCCAATTTTAAGGCATTTGGAGCTTGTTAAATCGGTTTAAGCCCTACTTAAAAATAAAAATACTTATGTCCGTCATTTATTTAATACTTCGATGCATCGTAAATTATTATCAATAGCCCAATATTATTTTTCCCAAACTTTTTTATATTGTCTTTCATATTCACTTATTTCTGGGGAAGACATATTTGCTTGAAAAATGTCTTTAAAAATCAAATATTGTATGACTTTTTTAAAACACTCACTCAAGGATAAAAACATAAGTTAATAAGGTACCTTTTACACACTCAACAAAAATGGTAATCTTAATCAGGAACCTTTACATCGTATTAGTTGTTGATAAGAGTAAGATAAAAGTTTTTGTACTTTTTTTTTGATATTTTATATATGAAACAAAGAAAAATAAGCGAAAATAATAAAAAAAAAGGGAAATAGATTAAAAAGTTTGTAAAATCCCCAAAAAAATTCCCGAATTTTTTTTTAAATCCTCAAAAAAAATTCCCAAATGACTTTCTTTGTCCTTTTTGCTCGCATTAAATACCCAAGTCTGGCAGCCCTGAGTGACAGAAATAAAATTGTGGAAAAGGAGAGAGAGAGTAAGTGGAAAAAATATAAACCACCTGACCACAGTGTTGAAAAATTCAGTACTTTTCCATATAAAAAATACCGCAGTACACCCACGTTGTTTTTAGTACTTTTTAATCCTTTGTGCTTTTTAGCTTTTAATATGTTAGCAACATTCCCAACTCAGCGTTAAATTAAACCTGTGTATGTTGCAAAATTTATGTTGTATATTGAAAATAATTAACGACGTTAATATAGAAATGCAAAGCGAGGAACCCAGGATTCGTATTTTGCTACCCAGTATAGAATATTTGTTTTTATAAGTGGCAAGAAATTTCATTAAAAGGGATACATTGGATAATATTTTTGTTTCATTTTTTAACAAAAAGTACCATTTGGTGGAAAAAGTACCCTTTTAGTTGAAGTTCAGTACCATTTTAAAATTTCAATTTTGCAACACTGCCTGACCATATAGAAAATCAGTCTTAATAAGTTTTTGGTTCGTAATTTATTTAGAACCGCAAAACGTTACTAAAGACAGTTGAGGTCCCGTTACACTTACGTAAACGTATACTTTGTGGATCTGCTGTTCCATTTTCTTTAACAAACTTTTGTCTAAACATGTACTCTAACGCAAAGTAACGTTGCGTTGCGGATGTACCTGATAAAATTATAATTTTTCTTCGGTTTAAAGTATCAGTTGTTAATGAACTTTTTGTTTGTCTATTTTTACTGACAAAGCAAACATTCCATATGCAAAACTCGCAAGTAGAAAGAGCTTAAATTATGAGAAGTCTTTTCTTGTAATCATGCACTCAAAAAAATTATGTAGTTAAATTCAAACGAAAATTTATATTAAACAACTTAAAATTCATTTTAAAAACTGATCTTTCACATTTCATTTAAAATAAATAAATTTTACATTGATTTTTAAATTTTTTATTTATAAAACAGCATATTCCGTAAAATTTAAAAGTTGTTACTTTTAAAAAATATATTTTAACCGACAAAAAATCAAACTTCATAACAAAATAAGTACGGAACAAACATAAATGTTGAAAAAAAAGTTATTCGTAAAATAACTATATTTTCAATCAGTTTAAGAGTACTGAAAACGAATTTAATAACCAACAATCGGTTACTGTAATAATTTTATGAGTGTTTTTACAAGTTTTCGATTTCTTTTTAACACCTTTTTACATCACATGACGTATACGTATTTTAAGTAACTGCCAATTTAAAGTCGACCTCAACGTTAACGTGTCCGAACCAGTTACGTATGAGTAATGAGGCCTTTAGACATTAAACGATGTTTTATTTTTCTAGTTATACTGGGTTATAAGTGCGTATATATCCTAAAATATTTTTAACTTCAAAAGATTTTGTTATTCGTGCTTAATTCCCAGTTTTTATTCTTGACAAAAAACACTTGAAATTTATTGTTGATGGGATAAGCTATTCCTATGCATTTCACTGGTTGCTTAGGCCAGATCATCAGGAAACTTCATCCATAAAGATTTTAGAAAAACTAAAGATATTAAACCAAATAAAACTGTTAAACGTATAAGACTTATAGCAACAGTTTTACTTGTAACAATATCAAAGCTTTAACGTAACACATCAACAATAAAAAAGTGGGTTTATCTCATCTTACATTCCCCCCTACAATTAGTTGAAATTCTCTCAACATTAATTGTAGTTGAAAGTAGGTTAAGAAAAACAAAATAAAAACAACACAACAACTTACAAAAGATGTTGTCAATTAAGTGTTTTTTAGGCCGTGCACTTGCCTGTTTATCAAAAAGTAATTTCAATTTTTGGGAATACAAAATTTTAATTTCAAAAGATTTTGTTATTCGTGCTTAATTCTTATACGTTTAACAGTTTTATTTGGTTTAATATCTTTAGTTTTTCTAAAATCTTTATGGATGAAGTTTCCTGATGATCTGGCCTAAGCAACCAGTCAAATGCATAGGAATATCTTATTCCATCAACAACAAATTTCAAGTGTTTTTTGTCAAGAATAAAAACTGGGAATTAAGCACGAATAACAAAATCTTTTGAATTTAAAATTTTGTATTCCCAAAAATTTAAATTACTTTTTGCTAAAATATTTTTTATATATTTACACACCGTGTGCGACAAAGTATTTGCACGAACTTGCATTTTAATTTGCCCCAATTTCTAAAAAATTGTACATCAGTAACATTAATTAAGGAAAAGCTAAAAGATTTTAATAATATTAAAATGCTTTTAATGTAGTGTAATTTAACTACAACATGAAAATTAATTAAAATTGTTATTGATAATCTTTCATTATTGACTGTGGCCGGGGCTCGAACCCTGGCCGGAAGGTTACCATGATATGTTTCCTTTCTTCATAAAAACAATTTAATGAAAATTAAATTTGATGAACTTGAGCCTAATTCAAAATATAACAAATTTGGATTAAAAACCATAAATAGTTCAACAAAATAACCACAATACTAATTATTGTAATTTAACTATTTTTATTTTTTGTTTTTTTTTTTTAGTAATAATTTAAAAAATCATAAACAAATTGTATTTTGTTTGCCAACGATGGCTCAACGAAGCCCTGGGGGCGCTGAGACATTGAATTTTCAAAGCAACATTTAAACTGGAGTACCGCCAAATGGACGACCATCCTTTTTTCTGATGAGTCAAATTAGTCTATAAAGTTCTGATGTATAAAGACTATAACGCACAACTTAAGACAACGCCATAGTCCTAGGTATATTGAGGGGACATAAAACATGGAGGGGAAATGTTTTGTCTGCTGATAATTAATCGTTTCATTTATAAGGATATCGTGCAGAATGTCCACATGCAGAGGATAAAATGCCATTATAATCACCCCAAAAATACACAAAATATATGAAATTTGGATTTGTAAATGGAAATATTGACGTTTTTAAGGTAGTTTTGGCGATAACTTGAGGAATGTTGGTTTTCAAATGCGCCAACGTTAGGGTATTATCCGCCTAAAAACAGTTTTTGACGTAGCACCACAAAAAAGTCTAACGGCGTCAAAAGGCATGATCCTGGTGGCAAATTGGAGTCGAAAAACATGAAATTACGTGTTCTGGAAACTTCCCATAAACGCAAAATAGTTTGTGTTCACACATCGTCTAGTTTATAATCTTTAATTGCAAGCGAAAAAAAATCGGGTAATCATACGGCCATAGCGCTCTGAATTGACGGTAACGGTTCTTCCGATATTTTCGACAGTGCGCAGATTGCGATAATGCACAGGGTTGGCCACATCTGCAACGTTTTCAGTCTCTCCAAATGTCTGTATAATCTTTCCAATTCCTTGCGTAGTAAAAGTGTTTGAAATTTAAAAAATTTTTACGCGTTCGCGCCAAGCGATCCATGTTCGTAAAGCGCCACCTTAAGACGACAAGGTTCTATGCTACTTGTAGTTTTGGTACAATTAGAACCTTGTTGTCCTTAGGTCGCGAAATGGCAAATCTTTCACAAAATAAACGATACTTCAGATGACAGACATTTAACAGCTGACAGCCCTGCCAGTGCATGTGGCAGTGTAAGTAAAACTGAACTGGCAAAAAAAATAAAGAAATTTGTTTTTACTTTTGTTTTTTCTTTACCCACTTACATCTACATTTAGAGTGGACAAAAAATCAACCAATTGTAGTCGAACTGTAAGAGAAGATAACCTCACTGTTTGTTGTTGTTGTTTTTGTTTAAGATTTGATACTGTTACAAGTGAAACTGGGGCCTATAAGTCTTATTCGCTTAACAATTTTATTTGTATAATATCTTCAGTTTTTCTAAAATCTTTTGATGAAGTTTCCTGACGATATGGTCTAAGCAACCAATGAAATGCACATAGGAATAGCTTAACCCATCAACAATAAATTTCAGCTTATCAATAGTATGAAATTTAGCACATTTGAATGAAACCTTGTTAACACATTTTTTGAATCCAAAGAAAAACTTAAATAACAAACGAATTAGTTGTCGGATGATCTATCTATATATATAAAATTGTAACGTTACTGACTGACTCACTGATTCACTGACTGATTCATCATTGCACAGCCTAAACGCCTGAAGCTAAAAACTTTAAATTTGGAACAGGTATTTTTCACTCCCCAAATCGATCCACTAAGACAGGATTTTTGGAAATTCGAATGTTTAGGGGGTAAAAAGGGGTAAAAACGGGATAATTCGGTAACCTTATATCTCCAAAACTAAAAGAGATACAAAAAAAATGTAATACTTATCGTTGTTCTTTAGAAAAATAAGCGGACAGGTGTCTGGTACTTTTTTTGGGTAAAATCGGAATATTAGTACTTTTTTGCCACCCCATCTATCTTTTGAACCAATAAACATAAAAACAAAGTTTATAGCACATTCGAAACTTATCAAAAAAATACAAATACGAATTTGGTACTTTTCCGAAATTCGAACATTTAAGGGGTGAAAATCGTAGCTATTTTTGGTACTTTTTTCACAAAATATTTTTCTCCATTCATTGACATATTCGTACTAAATTATGGGCTCCCACTACAATACTGAAATCTTAAATACTTAAATGGAGGAAAAATTAGTACCAAAAAGGGGAAATACGGGAAATTTGATATTTTACTTTAGCCTTTTGGTTCTGCAACTGGCATTTTTTTTAATTATCGTTAGTGTTGGACCTTAAAACATAAGATTAAACATGCAATGTCCTGAGTGGATAAGAACCCACAAGGGGCAGTTCTTGGTACTTTTCTGTTCATTAACTGGTTCTTTTTGAATTTCCCTTAGTATTGGACCTGTAAAAATAAAATTAAATATGCAATATCCTGAATGGATGAGAATCTATAAGAGGGAACTTTTTGGTACTTTTTTGTTCATTAGCTGGTACTTTTTGAATTTCCGTTAGTATTGGACCTAGAAACATAAAATTAATCATGCAAGGTCTTGAGTGAATGACAATCTGTTAGAGGGATCTGTTTGGTACTTTTTCGTTTTTTAACTGGTACTTTTTTTTTGCAATTTTCGCTTATATTGCTCTAATGAACATAAAATTAAACCTGCAAGGTCCTGAGTGAATAAGAATCTCTGAAAGGGCTTATTGGTACTTTTTAGTTCTTAAACTGGTACTTTTTGAATATGCGTTATTATTGGACTTAGAAACATAAAATTCAAGATGCAATGCCCTGAGTGAATAAGAATATATAAGAATAAAGTTTTTGGAACTTTTTTGTTCTTTAACTGGTACTTTTTGAATTTCCGTTAATATTGAACCTAGAATAATAAAATTCAACATTCAATGTCCTGAGTGGACGATACAAATGCATATTTGGTACTTTTTCGAAATACGAACGTTTAA
The DNA here is from genome assembly GCA_930367215.1 of Pollenia angustigena. Classification (NCBI taxonomy): domain Eukaryota; kingdom Metazoa; phylum Arthropoda; class Insecta; order Diptera; family Polleniidae; genus Pollenia; species Pollenia angustigena. Next base: position 154,575,398 of record OV884058.1, read on the forward strand.
GGGATTGAAATTGTACCTATCTTTGTTACTTTTTCACAAGATGTTTTCGCCATCTATTTATCTTTCATCGCAGAGCCTAAACGTCTAAAGCTAAAAGGTTGACATTTGGACCAGGGGCTGGTCTCTCGCCAAACGATCCTGCTAACCTCATACCTCCTAAACTAAAAGAGATGAAAAAAATTGCATTAAAAAAAAAACCGACAGGCTTCTGGTACTTTTGTGAGGTATGGCCTTTTTGGGGTGTTAAAGGGTAAATAAAAATTATATCACATTCTAGCTTATCTAAAAAATACAAAACAGATTTGGACCTGTTTTGAAATTCAAAGGTTTAAGGTGTGAAAAGCGTTCATAATTTTGTTACTTTTTTTTACAAAATTTTTCTCTATCTATATAATATAAAACTGTAAAGTTAATGACTGACACATCTTAAGATTCTGAAGCTAAAAAGCTGACATTTGGACCGGAGGCTGGCCTCTCACCAACTCGATCCCGCTAACCTCAAAAATCCAAAACTAAAAGAGATACAAAAAATTTAACACTTAATGTTGTTTATTAGAAAAATAAGAGGACAGGTGTCTGGTACTTTTTCGAAATTTGGTCCTTTTGGGGAGTAAACGCCTAAAACCAATACATATTTTGAAACCATTTTGTCACGCTACCTCGGTATGTACATTAGAGACACAATTTTTCTGGACATCATTGCCCCAAGGGACTATATATCTTATGGGCAATATGGGATAATAAAACACATTTTTCAGTTCAATTTAAGCCAAAAAATTGTTGTTTGCTCAATTGGCGAAGTCCCTCACGCCTATGAGATGAAAAATGTTGGAACTATTTTGCTAAAACCTATTTACATATTAGATTACAAAGTAGCGGGTTTATGCTTGAATTTAAACAAATTTAAGCCTAGAAAAATAAGCTTTGGCATACAAATATGTCCACGAAGGAAAAGGAGACGCTAACGAAGTAGCGGGTTAAATGCTAGTTATTAATAAATAGTTTAATTTTGCTAGATCGGATATAGTGAAAAGACATTTCCAATTCCCGGGTAAGCGGAACAAAATTTGACTTTTCCAGGAGCTCAAGAACTCCTACTCTACAGAAATATACATAACTAAACATTTTATAATTTTGAAAAAGATTTACCCCCGTATTTATAACGATTATTAAATTTATCAGACGTTTATTAAAGAAAACTTTCATAGAAAATTTATTTTTAGTTACAATTTTCTAATGAATACAGGCATTAAACTTTTTGTTGCTAAGAACGCACACATTATAGGTTTTGACTCAAAACATTGCATATGAAAATTAAAAGCTTTTTGAATATGTTTGTCTGGCTCTAAATTATTTTGATCTAAAATCATTAGCGATTTTGATATATAAATCTGTGTTTTTACATATGGGTAATTCCATGTCAAAACGACCAAGAGTGGGACACGACCCCTTTTGGTTTATTGTCATATTCAAAATGTCATAATTTCACCGAATTAGCCGAATGTTTTGAGCTTATTTTGTCAATATCTCGAAAACTACTTGGCATACGAAGATGTGAGACTGAATAAGGCGCTTTATGTGTCAAAAATTTATTGCTTCAAAGTGGGAACTCGCCATATAAAATTCATGTAAGCGAAACGTTTTTGTTTCTCCCTTGCAAACCTGCTTCGTTGGAAGCTCCATTTTGTATTGGTCTAGATATCGACATCAAAATATATGTAATTTTAGGTAGGAGGCATGTATGGGACCTATGGTTAGCTTGGGACCTAGCAGCACAAAATTAACTTGTTTGCTTTCTCAACATCTGCAATTTCACATCGGCTTCGAGTGGAAAGTTACTGATAACGTAGCGACGTAATCTCTTTTGATAGTTTTCGACATGAGTTAAAGACACATTTTTTTTCACACCTTTTCGATGCGAAAAGTTCTCACCAAAGTTACAAAGAAATGTTTTCTATTTTCAATATGCTTAGTCCTTGTGGCAAGTGGATAATATGTGAAATTTCATCAAACTGTCTCCAAAATTGCGACTTCTGCTTTGCACACACAATTTAGAACATTGTTTATTTCCGCTTAAATGCCATTATTCATTAACATTTCAAATTAAATAATTGTTTACTTTTTATTTCCTTTGCTAAATGTTATTTCTTGTAGCAATTTTCTCAGCGGCTTTAATACACTAACAGTTGATCCTTATTACCAAATACAATAACAACGACAAGCAACGACTGACGATGTTTTTTTTCTATTTTGTTTCCAGTTTTTGTTTTTGTGTTGTCAACAATTGTATTAAGCGATTGTAAAAATGTGTTTTTTGGCAGTAAAAGAATTTAGGTCTATTTGTATTTTTATAAAATAATAATGAAAGGGAGTCTATTAACGTAACAAAGAAAAAATATCTTCTGCCATTTTAACGGTAATTTGTTGAATCGTGGTGTTTATGTTGCGTGCATGCAACAGGTAAGGGACACAAATAAAAAAACAAGCACGCACTAGGAAGTAATAATCGTTTAAGCAATTGTGGCAATAATTGGGCGATAATTGGGTTAATTGGGACATAAAATGGAATCTTCTTCACCGGCACCAGCACATCCACAATTATTCTTGTTACTGTATGATCGTCGACGCTCTGTGAGGATACTTTAGTAGACGTTTCGGTAATTTGAACTTCGAACGCATAGAACCTGTTTTTCGCTAAAAATTAATGCATCATATATTTGATGCATGTTTGCATTTCTTTCCAAGGCACCACATACACCACATGCCTTGTAAAATCTCCATTGAAGCCAGGGCTTCATCAGAGGTATAAGCAATAGCGTTATTGGCCTCTAGAGCTAACGATTTTTTCATATTTACTGCCACCTCAAAGACAGAGTGTACAATGGATACCACATCTTAAGAGTTTGTTTTTCCTGCTGCAAGACACTGTTGACTTGGGGGTTTGCAGCATTTCATGATTATTATCTTTATTTTGGCTCAAATAACATAATTTCACTGTTTAATTAATCTAATCTTTGTTTCGAAATTAGAAAATGCTCTGTTGCAGTTTTTCTACTCTTCCAGAAGTTTGCTAATGAAGTTTATCAGGTTTTTTTTCGATTTCTCTACACTGCTCATCGATATTCCTTTTCCATAATCAAACCATTTCTTTTAGGAATTTTTTCTTAAAAAAAACTATGAAGTAAATTAAAGTTTAAACTTTTCGTTGGTCGTGATGCTCTATATTCTTAATGCGTGCATACGCGTGTATTTGTAAAAGTTTTTTGTAAAAACAACAACAACGCTACAAAAGTATAAAATTATCATGTTTAAAAAAAGCTGAAAAGAAAAGATTCCCGAATTTTATTTGTTAAAATAATTCAGTTAAACACATCACATTTTCACGAATGATTACCAAAACCATATCCCGCATGCTGCTGATGATGAGATTTCTTCTGTAAACAAGAGTGAAAAAAACAAGTGTAACCAACAAGTTGGTAAGTAAATAAATAATAAAAAATATTTTTTTCTCTCTCTCTCTCTCTCTCTCTCTCTGGTTTTCTTTTGTTGTAAGTATTGAGGTTATAATCAATCCACTTTCTTAGGATAATTACAAGGACGAGTTCGGGATTAAAACAACTTAGAATATCTTAAATCAAGCACAGTTTCAGATTGAATTTAGCATTATATACTTGAATTTAGGAAATCCGCACTTACCGAACTATTGACACCACTTCGGCTTGATTTAAGTAGGGATATATTGAAATTTAATTTCAGTATAGTTAAGCGCAAGCCACAAATAATTTTAGCTAAAACAAAAGTAGCTTAAACATGCATTCCACTTTCATTAAAGTTTTCCATATAGAAATTTGTTCATTTTGGCAAGATTTTAACTTTTTAAAATTTCAAAAATTAATGTGCGTGTGTTTTGTGATCTTTCTTTTATTATCTCGTAAAATTTAAAAGATACTATTGGGGGTTTCACAAGGTGTGCTATCATGTTATATTGTCATAATGTTCTAACATTTTACAATGGCTTGAAAATATTGTTGTTGCTTTGTAAACAAAAAGAGTTTTAAATAAATAAGACTGTGCTTGCTATATTTATTGTGCGATCATAATTAATTAGGGGGAATGGGAATTTCAACAGAGGTGCACGAAAGTGCGGAAAGTTCTGACTTTCACTCACTTGGGAGTGTCCAGAAACGATTCCTCTATCAGAATGTCCAAGCAGCTCACTACTTGCGGTCCTAGACCAAGTATTTCCCGTGCAATGACTTTTTCAGACCCCTAGGAGTGAGAAGGCAACCAGACATGTAGCCCAATGGCTACAAGACATCTTAATGTCGACCGATCTATGGCGTTATATCCACAATCACCAGTTTTTAGAGGGAAATATCTAATGCCAAAATACAGTCTTGGGTTCGTATGGAAGCCTGATTGACTGGAAAACAAACACAAATTAAGGCAGCAGCCCTGCCACCATACTAGGCGACCTGGGCCAATCACTCATCTCGTCCGAAAATTAACCGATTACTGAAACCATAAAGAAAGAAAAAGATAAACCCCGAAAACCGATGACAACCTTTGGCATGAAAAAGAAAATACGAATTGGATACTGGAACGTACAGACGCCAACCGAGCCTGGGAAATTCAAACAACTCACTATGGAGTTTCAAAGAGTTAACCTCGACATACTAGGCATTAGTGAGTGAAGATGGCTAAGAAATGGCGAGTTTACTACCAATACAGGAGAAAAGTTCATTTATCCCTGCAACGAAGATAAGCACACAGAAGGCGTTCGCCTCCTACTAACACGGTCCGCGGCTCTTTCCCGTCTCTTCTAGAATAATTACAGCTCGCTTTAACTCCCGCTCTAGAAGTCCACAATTGTGCAGGTTTATGCACCAACAGAAGTAAGCAACATTGAAAGTAAATTTTTATTTTATAGTATGCTGGAATCTACTTTTACTTCCATCAAAAAAGGAGATACCGTTATTCTAATGGACGATATTAATGCCCAGATAGGCAACTCAAACATAGAGCATGTGATGGGAAAACATGGTATCGGTCGGCAAAATTTAAATGGAGACATGCTTATCGACTTCTGTAATAACAGAAAACGTGTAATTGGCAGCTCACTGTTCCCACACAAGTTATGCCATAAAAAAACATGGCGCTCTCCAAACAAAATTACAGAAAATCAGATCGACCACTTCTGTATAAGTAGACCGTGGAGATAAAGTCTTCTTGACGTAAAAACTTACAACAACGCTGATGTAGGATCCGACCACTAATTAGGCATATCAAGAATTCGAATGAGAGTAATGTATACCAAAGGAAAACCACTCAGGCAGAACGCGCTATAATATAGAAAAGTTAAATTCACCAACAACAACAGCTGAGTTCATATCACTCTAAAAGAATAAAACGACATTAACATCGATCCATGATGCAAATATAAACAAAAGGTGGTCTTATCTCAAAGATAGTTTCATAGAAACCTTTAACTCTATGCTCAAACCCCAACGTGTAAGGAAATCCGAGTGGATAAGTGATCATTCGCTCGAACTGATAGAACAGCGAAGATCGACAAAAATAAACAGAGAATAGGCAAAATCGCTAACAGCAAAGACAAATCTGGACATACAAAACCGAAATTTGCATAAACTAGTCAAGCAATCATGTCGCAATAACAAGCGCAGGTGGGCAGAAGACCTTGCCGCACAGGCCGAAGACGCCTCGCAAACAACCAATCCTCGTATATCATATCAAATAACCAGAAAAACTAACTGGAAAATTTTCAAATGCGTCCCGACCCATAAGGGACAGCGCAGAAAAAATGGTAACAAATGAAAGAGACCAACTAACAAGGTGGCACTCCCATTTCCAAAGCATCTTTAGCCATGTCGATACAACACCAAGAATGCAAATGGAGCCCTCATTACCCACCGAAAACACTGCCAACACACAAGATACCACCATACGCACAAACCCGCCATCCATTGAGGAAATTATCTCAGCCATCAAACAATTAAAAAATGGCAAAGCGGCAGGAGTCGATAATACTCCAGCAGAAGCTCTCAGATGACCCTAGACTATACACTGTAGCGTTCCAACCGCTCTTCCAGGCCATATGACAAGAAGGAAAACTACCCGATAAATGGCTTCAACCACTATTCGTTAAAGTCCCAAAAAAGGCGTCCTATCTCTGTGCAAAAACTACAGTGGTATAATGTTCCTATCGACTCCTTTCAAAATTCTCTCTGGAATACTGCTTAACCGCATCAAAAACAAGATCGAAAAGTCTCTGCGTTGTAACCAAGCAGGCTTTCGCCCAAATAGATCCTGTACGGATCATACCACAACGCTACGGATAATTCTAGAACAAATTAATGAGTGGCAACAAGACCTCCAGAGCACATTTCGAAGGTTTCGAATGCCGCATAGTCCACAATAAGCTTTGGTCACCAAACATAGAACCCAAGACTGGTGTAAAACAAGGCCCCACTACTGTTCCTAGTAGTACTAGATGACGTACTTAACAAGACGCTAACAGCAAATCGGGGTATTTCCTGGGATATGTTCGGCCAACTAGAAGAACTAGCATATGCAGATGATATTGCACTACTGTCTACTAAAAGATAAGACATTAGACTGGTCGCAATTTTTTATTTTTTTTAAATTTAAAAGTTTGCGCTGCTTAAAATATGAGGTTTGGTGTAAGAAATCATGATTTAATTTTTAGGTCAATCCGACGGTGCCTAGCCGTGCCGGGTGGGGCCTAAGTTCCCCATATTATAAAAAAAACCTTCTTTTCTATCAGATCTTTAGAGTTATACTAGTTGAAAAGCCGCAGAGAAAGTACTTCAAGTGTGCCAAATTTCAGCTTCCTATGTCATCAGATGGCTTCAGAAAGTTGCGGAAAGAATAGGGCATACATGCAAACATCCTGACATACTAAGAAATTATATATTGTATAGAAAGATTAAAGTATTTGCTGTTTAATATTTTAGTTTAATACAAACGAAAGATTTTTAACCTAATTCGGGGTCGCTGAATCCAGTGGTGTTAGCCGTTTTTTTTAGGTTAGCTTTGGTTTTCGAGATATACCGTTATTTCGAAAATTAAGGATGTTGCACAACATATGTTCGCGCAACTCAAAAACGCTTTAGCTTTTTGAAAAACTTAAAAAAAAACCGAAATTTCGCAATTCAGGTCGGATTGACCTGAAAAATTAGATCATGATTTCTTACACCAAACCTCATATTTTAAGCAGCGCAAACAATTAAATTTAAAAAAAAAACAAAATCCCATACAAGATGCGACCAGTCTATTAGACATGCAAATAAAACTCAACCGCCTAAGCCAACATGCCAAAAACGGATTAATGTTAAAAAACTGAATTTCTCACCACATCCAAAACTGCTCCGTCTTTCAACATTTACAATGAAACCATTGCACAAACAAATAATTTCTGCTACATGAAAACACCAAAGGGTAGTACCAATGAGGATATTCTGTCCCGCATAAACAAGGCCAGACGGACCTTCTTCCAACTCCAAAAAATATGGGCATCAAGCTCAATATCGCGTAACACAAAACTGAAAATTTTCAACTCAAATGTAAAGTCAGTCCTTCTATATGGATGCGAGTCCTGTGCTCTAACGGCAGTGTTAATAAAAAGACTTCAAACCTTTACAAACCGCTGTTTGAGCAAAATTATGAAAATATGGTGGCTCCAAATAATATCCAACCAACAACTACTGACTGCAACAAATGAAATCCCGACTGACCTCGAAATCAAACGGCGTAAATGGCGATGGATAGGTCATACCCTCAGGAGCATCATTATGGTGGAACCCTCAAGGGACTAGAAGTCAGGGAAGACCAAGAACAACATGGCGACGCAATACCAACTATGAAATCACCCAGATGAATAAATCCTGGTATCAACTCAAACAATTATCAAAAAAAGGAAACAAAACACTTCCAGCGTCAAATTCTATCGGCTTAAGATTCTGATGTTTGGTAAACAAACAAACATTTTTTATTTTTCGAATTTATTCTATGAGCTAAATTTCAGTTATGTTTTTTTAAAGCTTTTTTGTAATAGTCCTATTCCATCAATTATTCAGAAATGACTTTATACACTAATAATTCCCAGTTTCAATTTGTTAAAATAGTTGAGTTAAATACATTCAATTTATAAAGTATCACTATCCAGTGTGACACAACGAATGCTGACGAAGGCCGTAGCGGGCCAGAAAATGCATTACATTCTGCTTGTGTCTAATAATTGTAAATTTCTCTGTACATACAATACACCTCATTGCTTTCCAATGGAAAGCTAAGGTAAAATGTAACAAGAAATACAATATAATAGTCTGGTAGTGTATAAAGTCATTTCTGAAAAATTGAAGGAATAGGACTATTACAAAAAAGCTTTATAAAATACTTAACTAAAATTTAGCTCATAGAATAAATTAGAAACAACATTAATTTGCACCAGTATACAAAATCATAATATCAATTAAACTTTTAATTCACTTAATTAAACGCTTAATTCACTTGATTAAACGTTTAATTCACTTGATTAAATTTTTGATTAAAACTTATTTTATTTTTGATTAATGCGTTTACTGGTGCAAATTTTTTTTCTGTGTACTGCAGAAGTTGTCATGATGAGGAGGAGAGGGATACGGAGTTTCACTTTCTCTGACAATTTCTCCGGCTCTAGGCCACATAAATTATAATTTTATTCAGTAGATCATGTTTAAATAAATTCAAATGTATTAAAGTACTTTCACTGCCTTGTCGATTTTTACTTGTAGTGATGCCGAACAAAAAGCATTGCATGTTACTTGAAGCGTAGAACTCAAGTAAGGTACGAAACCCGTACAATGCGTTAACGTGAAAATAGAGTAGTGTGGTCCTCCGGCTTAATTCAAAAAAGTCTCTGAAATATTAACTTTATATCTTTTAATTGATGATTTATTTCCACATAACAAAAATCGTTTAAATAAAACCTTAAATTAAAAATCAAAAACAGCTTTAAGCTCTTTTCAACATTTGTATCTCTGATTCAAAATCTTAAAACATATCAGAAAATCAAAAAAACCAAAATAATCGCCTTATAAATACCGTTTGTTCCCAGTTCATTACCAGAAAAAAAATAAATTGTTCATAAAAACACTTCAAAGGTTTAAGTCTTTAAATGTTATAATTCTTGTAAATTTTGCTTTTCCAATCTCCAATTTGTGATCTTAAAGAAAAACTTCTCTAAACAAACTTGTTGCAAAAAAGAATAATAACCAGCAAAAAAAAAACAAAGAAGCACATTTTTGTTCATCATTTTTAATCCACTTCTCTCATGTTTTTGTTCTTGTTTTTCTTCAACCACAAAATAGACGCATTCATTCAAAAACCAGATAAAGGAAAACACAGTAAAACATTAAAGAAAACCAAATAAATAAAGAAGGAAATAAATTTAAAAAGCAAAAAAAAGCTACAGAAAGAATGAAGGGAGTTGAACACGCACTTGGGCAAATATGTAGAACGAAACTAAATGAAAAAAAGTGAAAAAAATTAAAAACAAACGGAAATGAAAAGTGTGCAACCCCACAAAGTCAATAACAAAACAACAAGTGAATTGAACAAAAAGGCGTGAAAGACGAATCTAAGGATGAGCTACCAAAGGAGACAGATAAATTAAAAATATTAGGAATTGCCAGAGATTTCAAAAATTATTTGATGTGACACTTCGTCTGAAAGTTGACTGTGACATTTGGGTTTGACACTTGAGTATGGCATTGAACAAATGACGCTTGACATGATACTTGATTACTTAAGACATTTATTTACAAATACTGTGAGTTTCAATATTGATTCAAGAAACCTGCAAAGAAAATTGAATTAAATGCAAACCGACTACACTGGTTCACAAATTTGCAACTTTTTGCCATAACCTTAAAAATTAGATGTTTTCTTAGTTAAATTGGGGCTAAATACGAATATGGCATTTAATTATTTTTTCATACGACGATATGACTATTTTATGAGTATTAGTATGACTATAAATATGGGTTTATGTTAAATTATTATAACGACTTTTTGCATTGCTGTGAGTTTAATTATCAGCATAAATATGAGTATGACTACGACAGAAACTATGTCTAGGACAACCAGTTAAATTAAATACGACATTAAATTGAACCATGGGCATGAACAAAAGTTAAGTTTTAAGTTAAGCTAAAACAGACTTAAGCTTTCACAATTAAAATGACTATTTCATACTAACAGGAGTATGTTTCTAAGCATTCGGTTGTGACTATGCATACAACTATATAAAGATAAAAATAATGACTATGCCGACCACAAGTATAACAATTATGTAGTAGAATAATGATTCTAATACTAACAATACCAAAAATCTAACCAAACTAATCTTAACAATCTGTATCTGTAAAACATTTCCAACAAATAATTATTTACTTTTCATCTGGATTTTCTTCGAAAGGGGGAAAAATGGCATTTGCGTGAGTGTTGGCATTTGTAAGTTGATGCAATATTTTCTTTTTAGGGCCATATTAGAAAATTGTCAAGGGAAATTACGAACAAAGCAAAGCAAACAAATGAAAGAATATTAAAAAGGAATCTACGGGCATTTTGGTAAACAAAGTTCTCCAAAATTATTCGTTTGCTCTTGTGTATTTCATGTATATCATTATACTTGATAATATATTCTTACAACAAAAGCAAAAGCCACTGGGGCGTATGATGGATATAAATTATTTAATATTGTTCATACGCTCAAAGTGATTATTTGCTTTAAGTAAAACACAAACACATTCCGATTAAAACAGTAATTAACTAATTAAATAATTGGTTTTACGTCGTTGAAAATCACTCTTTATAAATTTGGAAACGTCTTTTTTTAATTTACTTATTTTTTTAATATACTCTATAGAATATTTTACTTGTCCTCCAACATACTTGGAGTTTTTCTTTTGAAAGTTTTGCTTTTTTTTTTGTTGTCAAGCAGGCCATGGTTGAAAAGTTATACGGTAATTGTGTTATTAATGCTTAAACAACTGTAAATATCAAACAACTTTGTTTTCACTATTCCCCTTTTTAACACAACGCTTTTCACAAAAGTTTATTTTATAAGGGAAAATCCTTTGGGGGTTTTGTTTAACTTTTTTTTCTTCTGTTATTAATTTAGAAAACAACAAGAAGAACTGGGGAGAAAAAAGAGTCCACTACCACAGAAAATTATTATGTGTCATAGACCATAAACCAAATAAACATTAAACAGGAAAATCATTCACCTGTATTAGTATTTAAACAACAATAACAACAAAAGGATATACTACTCATCTTACATTTTTCTTTCTTCATCAGAATTTGTGAGCAGCTAACACAAAATAATGACCCCCTCCCCCTCCCCCAGCAACAAGAAACAAGTGCTTGTTATCCACAGTTGGCTGCTTGGCTTTTTATTTGTGGCTGTGTTACAGGTTTAGCTGGCAATAAAAGTGTTGATTTTATTATTTAATTGTTTTACGTTTCCCATCAACAATAAATTTCAAGTGTTTTTATCAAGAATAAAAACTGGGAATTAAGCACGAATAACAAAATCTTTTGAAATTAAAATTTTGTATTCCCAAAAATTGAAATTACTTTTTGATAATAAACAGGCAAGTGCACGGCCTAAAAAAACACTAAATTGACAACATCTTTTGTAAGTTGTTGTTTGTTTTTTATTTTGTTTTTCTTAACCTACTTACAACTACAATTAATGTTGAGAGAATTTCAACTAATTGCAGTGGGGAGTGTAAGATGAGATAAACCCACTTTTTTATTGTTGATGTATTTTGTTCAAGCTTTGATATTGTTACAAGTAAAACTGTTGCTATAAGTCTTATACGTTTAACAGTTTTATTTGGTTTAATATCTTTAGTTTGTCTAAAATCTTTATGGATGAAGTTTCCTGATGATCTGGCCTAAGCAACCAGTGAAATGCATAGGAATAGCTTATCCCATCAACAATAAATTTCAAGTGTTTTTATCAAGAATAAAAACTGGGAATTAAGCACGAATAACAAAATCTTTTGAAAAATGTTTTACGTTTCTTTTTTTTTTTGTGCGTTTTTTTTTTAATTTCTTTCCTTTTCTTTTCTACTTAATTCTGTTATTATACCCTTCACCAAAGGAAAAAGTGTTTTTATAAGTTTGTCATTCCGTTTTTAATTTTTACAGTAGTGATCTTAGACCCAATAAAGTATATATATACTGGGTCCTTATGAGGCGCAAAGTTTATTTAACGATGTCAGTCTGTCTGTCTTTTGAAATGCTTTGTTAAATTTGGAATTCAGCCTACTCGATCCACTAATGGCTGAGATATAAGCATGAATCACGACCCCCTTTTATTTTACTGATAAGGCGCTTTTTTCTTCTGTATATCAAAGAACTGCACGAGCTAAAGCTTCCAAATTAGGTACAAGCATCTTGGTTATTAATACACAATCACCCTTATCGTGGTTGGCGAAATTAAAATACGCCTGCGACCGTTTGGTAATAGATAAAAGAGAACACGAAATCGTCAACCACGATAGGTGAATATCCGGCGAAATGTGGGAGGGATTGTTGAAGAGGGCTTGGCACTTCCTACATAAAGACATTATAGATTTCTTTATATCTGAATAACGATACGAGTGAAAGTTTTCAAATTAGGTAGGAACATCTTGGTTTTCAATACACAACATGTGGGATTGAAGAAGTGGGCGTTGAACAAAGTTAATTTATTTATATCTAAAGAACTTTCTGTTCTTATCGCAACATGGTGAAGGGTAAATAAGATTTGCCATAGCCGAATATAACACTTTTACTTGATTAAATACAATTCGTTTTTTGTTGCTCTTACTTTTTTAATAGTTACAACAACTGTCAGTGTTAGTTAACAGAGAAAACTGGCAGAAAGCATAATTGAGATGAAGAACTAAAAACTTTTCAAACAAATTTAAAAGTTATTAAAAACACAAAATGTTTGTTTTTATGTTGAATTAAGTTGAAAAAAAAATTATAAAACACAAATATGTAATTAAAAAAGATACCATTAGATACCCTACACAACTGACTTGCCCCTTTTTTGCGACCGGTGGACAATTATAGACCTACTAGAACGCAGTTTTGTGTTAAATACCAAAATCCATAAAAGATTTATTGGTTTCAAGGTTATTTTTGGAAGGGGCCCATATGGATTTTTAATTGTAATTTGAATCCACCGTCACTATATTTTTTCTTGCCATAAAACCTTTTATGCAAATAATGTTGGCCAATTATTATTTTTTACTGCGCTGACTTTAATTAAAATATCAACTTACATAAATAGAAGGTTTATGTAAAGAACCACTATTTCGGAAAGACCATTTTTTATAGGCTTCGTCGTTTTGACAATAATCACGTGTGAACCAAATTTGCTTAAATTAAACTGGCTGGGACTAACGTATACATTTCTAAAGATTGGAGTTGCACTGAATCCGAATTAATACGCAAGATTTCTGGATGAAATCAGGTTTTCCCTTGAAGTTAAATAACCCGGTTTTCGCCATATTCGAGAAGTTATAACTGCGTGCACTAATCTATTAGCTTAAAAAAAAAATGTTAAGCCTTTGCAATATGTTGTTCTTCCTCTTAGATATTTTAAACTGAAATTTTAAAAATATGATATTCGCTTTTTTTAATTTGTATACCCTCCACCACAATTAGTTGTGAAGACGGTATATTAAGTTTGTCATTCCGTGTGAAACTTTTTTATTATTCAACTCAGACCCCATAAAGTGTATATATTCTGGGTCCTTGAGTAATTCTAAGTCGATTTAGCCATGCCCGTCTGTCCGTCTGTTGAAAACACGCTCACTTTCGAACAACTCAAAAGAAATGAACAAACTTGGTACCAAATCGCTTGTAGTTATCCTAAGCAGTTTGGGATTGAAATCCAGCAAAATCGGTTCAGTAGGACCAGAGCTATGAATCAATATGTGGAACCACCACCTAAAAAAATTGATAATTTTGTTACAAAAAATAACATAAATGCTGGAACAAGACACGGAATGAGATAAGATTTTGCAAAAATTTGTTTTATTTCACTGGAAATCACGCTGTTAAATTTCGTGATGATCCGTCCATAATTTACCCTAAGCCCCATATAAACAATACTTCCGGAAAACAGTTTAGTACACCTGAAACCGTAAAAAATAACGCTAGCGTAACAAAATTTGGTACGTGACAGTTTTTTAGGACTAGAAACAACACTGTGAAATTTCGTAACGATCGGTCTATAATTTACCTTAGGCCCCATATAAACCCTACTACCGGAAAACAGTTTAGTACGCCTAAAACCGTAAAAAATAATGCAATCATTACAAATTTTGGCTCGTCACAGTTTTAAAGGACTAGAAATGACGCTGTGCAATTTCGTGATGATCGGTCCATAAGTTACCCTAGGCCCCATATAAACCCTACTACCGGAAACCACTTTAGTCGCCTAAAACCATAATTAATAACAAATTGTCACAGTTTAAGATAATAATAACATCATACAGATATTTCCCTCTCCTGTCGGTGGAGGGTATCAAAGATTCGGCACAGCCGAATATAGCACTCTAACTTGTTGTTCTTAAATTTTTGTATTTATTCTGACTTCAGATTCGGATTCAGCGCAATTCAAATCTTTGAAAAGTATAATTATAGTCCATGGGCTTAAATTTGTTGTTGGTCTGTGTTGTTATTAGAAGTGCGACCTGTACTTTTTTCACATAGTTTACATGGACAGCCAACCAGACGGACGGATATCGTTACATCGATTCAGAAAGTGATTTCAGGTCGATCGGTATACTAAAAATACCAATACATATCGAGGGTTATTTTTCAAATACTGCTATCAGCAAAATCACAATTTTACAGGAGAGCGAAAAAACCGATTTTTTCGATAACTCTAAGAGTATTAATTAAACTTTATTTTACAATGTTATTAAAAAACAACGTCTAAATCATACATATGCTAATTTTTTTTTCTTAATTCCAGATATTCGCGCTTATATGTCTGATGATTTACAAATTAAAATTTTCTGTTTCATACACAGAAAGCAGAACCCTCCGGATAAATCAAGTTTTTTATGGTTACTTTAAGTACGAGTGGTAGTAAAAAATTCAAGTACGAATAACACTAAAACGTACACAAAACCATCCTAAATGGGATTACTTTCGAAAATCAATCCCGGAATTTCTTGAAATAAGTATACAATTCTTACATCAAGTAAAATTATAATTGTCATCCACTCAGAACATTGCATGTTTAACTTTTTTTTTCTATGTATAGTATTAACGAAAATTAATCAAAGTACCAAAAAGCTCCCCTTACATATTCTTATTTATTCCAGACTATGAATGTTTAATTTTATCTTTATGGGTCGAATGTTAACAAAAATTCAAAAGTACCAGATGAAAAACAAAAGCTACCAAAATTTTTTTGCCTGCACCTATAATATTATGTTTCTAAGTTCAATATTATAGAATATATAAAAATTGTCACATGCAGCATGGAAAAGTTAAAGAGAGTAATATAATTTCCTGTATTTATATAGTCGAAATATTCGAAAACCGATTTCTAAAAAATGTCGAATAACACTGGTTCACAAATTTTTACCTTTTTGCAATAACCTCAAAAATGAGATGCTTTCTAAGATAAATCGGCTGATCACGAGTATGGCATTCATTTATTTTTCTCAAGAAGCGTTTTCGAGATATACGCAAAAATCGTGTTTTTCTGCAGTTGTTTTAGGTATTTCGAAAAATCTCGAGTCCTGTAACTTAGTAAATCTTTATCCAATCGACATTTTCTGAAAGAAAAAAGAGATATCTATGCAAAATGTTAAATCTTGTACAATCCAGTAGAACAGTTCTCGAGATTTTTCGAAATACCTCAAACACGATTTTCACGTATATCTCGAAAACGCTTCTGGAGAAAAATGAATGTTATTCAATTTAGCACAAATTAGTTTTAAACGACTAAAAATCATACAACTTAATTTTCTAGAGATCGGTCCATAATATTATATCATTGGCCCCATATAAATTCTACTCAGGGAAATCAACACAATTTTAGGTGAAAACCGTTACAAATAGAGTAGAATTTGGTCCAATTCAGCAGCATATTGCTTAAAATAAAACAATGCAATTGTGTTGATCGGTTCAAAATTTAAAATACGTTCATATAAAGCGGCCTTCCGGAAAGCACTTGTATTACGGATTCAATTTAGATTTTTAAAACAACGGAATTCCGTAGTTTTCCCCTTCTAGAAATCACTTCAATATGCCTAAAACAATGTGTGGTTAGTCTTAAAAAAGATTGGTTCATAATTTATAGATGCCATATAAAGTCAACTCCTGAAATATTCAAACTCTCGCAATTTTACTTCTTTTAAGCGGATTTAGTAAAAACTAAAGCAAATTAAATACATATTTAATCTGTAAAGCTAAGACTTTTTTTAATAATTTAATATTTGCCGCATCAAACAATAATTTTAAAAAGATTTCTTATATGTATATATGTATGAATGCATGTATGTATGTATGTGTGTATGTATTTATACCCAGCGGGAAAAAGAAGGAGTACGGATGCCTTCTAGAAGGCCTCTGCTTGTGCAAAAAAACAATACAAAGAAATGTAACTCCTTCTGTACTCCCTTTTCATAGAAGCGAGTGTGGAAGGTGTATCTTATATTTTACACCAAAGAGCCGAGGCCTTTTATCAGACATTCTTTAGCAGTAAGATAAGAATAGTAATTTAATCAGAACAATTTTTATGCAGGCCTTTTAAAGGCCTGAAGTAAGAAGGTCGTCTGAGTTTTATCGCTGGGTATTTGTGTGTTTGTTTGTATGTATGTGTACAATGTGCACATACACAGTACATACATATACAATATTTTTTTTTGTATGTCATTACGTGCATATCCTTATTGCTATTAAATCCTCCTTTAAAATCCTTATAAATATTAAATTACCCCCTACAATTCAAATACATAAATCAAAT
The DNA here is from genome assembly GCA_930367215.1 of Pollenia angustigena. Taxonomy (NCBI): domain Eukaryota; kingdom Metazoa; phylum Arthropoda; class Insecta; order Diptera; family Polleniidae; genus Pollenia; species Pollenia angustigena. Next base: position 154,592,472 of record OV884058.1, read on the forward strand.
GCACAGGTGCTTTATTATCTTTATTCTTCGTTCTCGTAACTCATTAGTGATTCTATTTGCAATTTAATTAGAAATTTACGATGTTCTTAAGAAATAAAAATCTCTGCAAATCTCAATTGAAAAAAAAAAACACAAAAAACAAACAAAAAATTTGAAATTTATTGCAAAAGAATCACATTTGTCTGCTATAAAACGACAATGATGCCACATGAAAACACATTTAGATTTAAGGTCTCTGGCATTTGTCTTGTCTTCATTTTGCCACAAAATATAAATCACAGTTTATGGTTATTTTAAATAACGCTTTTTTTTGCTTGTGAACTTTGGGCAGACTTAAGAAGGACCATTAAAAAAAGACTTGTACACTTTTTATTAATTAAAATGTTAGATTCCTGGAATAATTATTGAGAGTTAGCGGACCTGTTTTAATTTTGTTTTTGTAGAGATGTGTTTTAAGAGATTATATTAGTTCTTGTGATTGTGCATACACTTCTATAAATATTATGTGTTTGTGTTGGTGGGATTGCACCACATAGAAATATTATTGTTTGTTTAGTATAATGGTAGGCTCAGTATAATTTTCTGTGTCGATCTAACGATGCCTGTATGGTTGGCTGGCTGTGCATACACCACTTGTGCGCCAATTTTGGAGATAGTTTCATGAAAATTATATATGTGTTCGATCTGTTTTAAAGACAAAGCCTTTTTTCGGAAAAGGGGCTAAGCTACCTTGTGTGGACATAAGTACTGCTAGTCTGAATTCACACGTTTCAACTTTTTATGATCAACTTTTTTTCAATTCTCTTTAAAATATGCCAATATGATCGCATGAAGCAATCGGTTTCAACTTTCTTCGGTTCAAAACAACAACAATTTTTTATTACAGCGAATCAAAGAGAAAAAGAACATATTTACATGCAGCAGTCGTTGTACATATAGCTAAAAATAATTCAAATGGTACTGCCCGAGTATAAGCATCTTCGTACCGCCTTTCATCTTTTTTCTCTCTTCTAAAAACACAAGAGTTGAGCATTAAAAGATGACACGTGTGAATTCAGACTTACAACACTTAACATATATCCTTTAATATACTAGCAATGAACGTACCTTTATAACCCATATAGCGTTAGTCTGAAACAGTTATTCAAAATTGTATCAGCTTTCACCATGGAGTGGTCAGTTTATGAGAACCTTAACGCGGTTACAGCGCATTTTAATTGTTGAAATAAAAAAGCCGCTATTTTTTAATAACTCCGGCTATTCTGAACTAGTCGCATATTCGTCTACATCTGCATAAAATTGTCAAATCCAGAATTCGGCGAAATCCTCTTTGAAAACAGAAAATCATGGCCCGTTTGATAAATATAATGCCGAACTTCTCTATCCGAATTAATTCAAAAGAAAAAAGGCTTTCTAGTATCGTACGGGACATTTGTTGACAGCAGCTTTAAGAAGAAATAGGAAAGACAAATCCAAATGACTTTTGGCAATCTTGTAAACGGATAAAAGAAATCTGTACCTTGCAGGAATAATTTAACAAACTCCATTAAAGAGTATATGCACGGTTTAATAACGATTCATCTGAGGTTATCCTAGTGATCAAAAGGGGTCTTCATCCTGCTGCAGCCATTTTTTGGTAGGGGCTCTCATATGATTTCAGGGTCCAAACATCTGTTAAAGTTTACCAAGAAACTATTTTGAAGCCATTATAAAGCCACCTCTCTTCCAAACAATCCGAGGATAAAATAACGCAAACGAGGCTTTAAAAACATTTGGCAGCGTAGAGTAGAGAAGAAAGAGGGTTAAACCAAATACATACTGTAAATAAAAATAGACATGCAACCAAAAATCATTGTAAGAATGCAAAGGATTTTTGGAAATTGCTTCAAAAGGTTATGAAGAAAAAACGACGTCGTAGAAGCCCTCATGTGATATTGGTATTTAATATTTTCGTCAAAAGCCAAAATTGAGGGACTTAGACTACGGATAATCAAAGAACAGTTCATTTGCAACAGCTATACCCACTTTTGACTACTGTTTGGTGCGGCATTATGCATAATATCTGACGATGTTGGAAAAGTTATTATGCCAGCTGTGGAAAACTATACCATACATAAGCCTGTGTTGCAGGGAACAAATAAAATTTTTGTGTTGTTGTGATACTGAGCCCACTTTGCCAATTAAATACACAGTGGAAGCCGTGTATTGAAGTATGATTTAATAAATGAACTGTAATAATATATTGTTTATTAAACTAGAAATAAGGTTAAAACAATGGAGGATAAAGGTAAATGAGCAAAAATGGGCGCATATAACATTCACTTTACATCGGGAATCATGCCCCCTATTAAAATCAATAATCAAATAATACGGCAACACTTGCATGTAAAACATGTCGGTATACATCTAGATCGGCGTTTAGCGTGAAAATGCCATATAGAGGAAAATAACTCAAGTGAAACCTCTTATATCGAAAACATTCAAAGGCGCCAAAATAAACATCTTCGTATAATTATAACCGCATCCTAGTATGTGAAAGACTCAAATATTCTCTCAATATGCAATTAGTAAAAACTAGGGGGCGAAGTTAAATCATCTAAAGGAGTCAGACCTCTTGCTATTACATCCACTGTGGGAAACTGGCTTGGCTAATTTATCAATCAAGCATTAATTTACTGGCATTCTTCGGAATTTCATACATTTTAAACAGGTGATACTGGAATTCACCAAACATAAAAATGACAGAGCTGCTTGGGGTCCAATGGACTTCATTGGGTTCTTAGTTGTAACACAGTGCTTAATTGAGACGCTACGGGTGTCAGTAGCCCCAAGTGGACATGCACACTGGTCTGACTATTGGTAAGGTCTCCATTGGTATGCCTCCTGTCTTTCAGCATGATTGTCTTTGCGGAAGCCTTGCTCTTCTTTGAAAATATACTATCGGGGAGCACGTAGTTGTTGTGGCTTAAGCCAAAAGTCTCAGGTAGAATGCTGTTGCTATACAACAGATGCTGCTTGGACTATGAATAGCAGTGGGGATTAGATTGCTCCGGCTTCTTAACAAGGAGTGGGTGTATAATTTTTTGTGTATTTTATACTTGAATTGCAACCCGTGTGTGCAAATGATCCACAAATCATACAGATAAATTTTTTAAGTGCTTAATATTAACACATCTTGTGGTTGACATTCACCATAAAGTTAAGTCGCAAGACAGGTATTCAAGGAAATTAAAATCACAGTAAAAACTAGGTTCATTAAATATGCAATAAAATATTTAAAAAGGCTTGAATCGCACCCAAATCCACTTGCTCGAAATATTTTTAGTGATGGCGGCCACACTTGCTAAAGGAGAAGAGTTACTGCAGGACAGAACATTTTTGTCCCGCACTGGCAGAACATAAATAAAGTATTAGAATAAGATTTGAATAATTATTGTTAATTCATGTTTAATACATGAAGCACAGAATACTAACAGAACTGTAAAAAGTGACGTGTGAAAAAGGCCCAAATCAGTTGCGGGGGCAGCTTTCGAAAAAAGAGACAGAAAGCTTTTTTTGGTAGTGAAGTGGCAAGGTGTAAAAACAGGCCGCAACAATGAACACAAATGGCGTGATCAAAACAAAAATAACAAAACACAAGCCACGTTAAACAAATGCATTAGTTCAACAAACGTCGTTTTTTGTGCAAAAAAAATATGTATTTAGTAATTTTGTTTTGTTTTAAAATGTTATTTACTCACTTAAATATTATTTACTCGTGTTGTGGTGAATTTAAAAGTTAATTTTTACAACACTTTTGCAAATAAATCTTAACTAAATAAATTTGTGTTCATTGTATTGCGGCATAGAAGATGATGAAAAGAGAAATGCAAAAGGGCAGCTTTCTAAGAAAGAGTCAAAAAAAAAAACGCAAAATCTTCCGTCTCGTGACAGTTCTGTTAGTATTCTGTGACATGAACATTCAATAAATAAAAGTTGAAAAGAACTAAAACTTTAAAGATAATTAATATATAAATACGAAGTCAAAAATTGTCCATAACTGTTTTAAAGACTTAAATTTCAGTTAAAGACATCAAGGAAATATTTTTTAAGATTTTCCGCCTTAAAATTCCCGGAAATTTGTAAATACTTTTTCCGGCAATGTCACGGAAAATTTTGCCAAATAGGAACCCTAGCTAGTATATACAATTGTATGTTTAAAAGTTTTTGTGGTTTTTTGTTATTAAAAAAAAAATGTTGTTCTATTTCTTTGCAATGTAACACATTTTGAAAATAAAAGGTAAACTAATGGTTCTCTTAGAGTTGTGCGATGACCGTTTGCAGTTTTTAAGTTGTCGAGTCACATTTGTTTTTCCCATCTGTAGTGGTAGTCAGTTAAATGCAACGTGTTAAACGTGTATACGAGTAGTAAGTGGGAAATACAAAAAGTGGGTGAAAATTCTCTTAAGATCTAAAAACCAATTAGGTACAATGTATAAAAAAAAATATTATGGTTTAAGAAAAAATGTTGAATTTATTCCTTAAAAGTATTAATATATTTTTGTATTTATTTGTAACATTTTATATTATAATTTAGAGACAAACATATATACATGAACGTGGCTTCGAGGCCTAGGTCTCGGTATTAAAATATAAAATATTTTTCGTCTTAGCAAAAGAATTACTATACCTCGTGATGAGGCACCTTTTGTTAATAAAATTAAGATTGCATTTAAACCAAGGCCTTGGTAAGTTTTGCTACACATAATTATTTTCAAATTTTTTGTGCAAATTCTCATGTTTGCGCAATTTGTTTTTCTTCTTAATGTAAATATATCAAGGCATAACCGCGACATCATTTTAAATTTTCGTATTTTTTATAAATTAATTAATTGACAACACTTGCATTATTTCCTAAAATGTCATGGTTCACTTAAGATATCTTTACGATTTTATAGCAAAAACCATTTTATCGTAAGCGACAACCTTCATACACAATTTATATGAAATAAAATAATAAAAACCTTCTACCAGGGATGATAAATGAGAAAACCAATATCGTACCAACGAACTTTTAAAATCGCACTTTTTCGACCCTGTAATAGAACTAAATAAATTTTTATAAAAGAAAAAAAGTTTTGTTGTTTCGATTAAACTTGAAACTGTTGGCACATGTTGTAGTCTATGTCGTTCCTTTGTTTTTAAAATATTTTGGCATGAAGATTTTCTTTCAACATTCGCCGAAGAGTGGAATGGGAAATATTCCTTTGGTTAATCTACTAATAAATATCTACGATATATGTGTAAATATCGTAAAGTGGTAGATGATTTTCTTTTTAAGCGTTTGGTGCAAATGCTCTTGCAAAAGAGCAAATGCAAAATATTATAGCTGTTCCGGTTAATTCAACAACAAAATACACAGTTTCCGTTAAACTTCATAAAAATGCTACGCAATTTAGCATTTTCTATTTCGAAAGGCCTTTTGCACCAAACACTGAATTAAGTCTATATTCATTCGACGGTAAATGGCAACTCATTTAATATCAATTAACAAAAGGTTAAAAAATTTTAAAAATAGTACGGGGATACCAGCTTGAATAGTACCAAAAAAGTACAATTGTACCAACTTTACCAACCGTGCCTTGTCCTGTAAAATTTTGTTTTTGTCGTTTAAGCTTTTTTTTTGCGGTAATGACTCGATATATATGAACATATTTGTTTCAATTAAAATTCTTAAGAATTTGTGGCACCTTAAAATTCTCTTGCTTATTTCTCCTGTATAAGAAACACTCAACACAACAACTTGAAATCTAAGAGTTCGTGTTTGATGTGAGAATTTTTTCTTTCATTTTGTTTTTAGTTTAATTGTTATACAATTAAAATCAATCGTTTATTTTTCCACCCAGAGGATTTAAAGGGGTTTTCATAAAAAGCGAAGCATTTTATTATTTTTTTTTAATTTCAAGAATTGTGGGTTAGCTTTGAAAATAATTGTTACTTTACATAGAAGTGAAAGCCATAGAATTAATAATGGAATATTAAATCCTTCAAATGTTCTACGCGGAATCTCTGTCACAAGTGATTACGTTGGACACAATTTTGGATTACTCCAGCGAACAAATCGGCGAAAAACAATAGTTTTTCGTACAATGTAGGCATTAGTGTTCGAAGATAACCAATTAATATCACTCCTTAGTGTTCAGTTCGGTAGATTTGTGGAAAACATTAACGCTTATAGTGTTTGCGTAGTAAATCATTAAAATAAATAACGTTTCCCTGTTTCTCATCTTCGAGCGCAAGAATAATACTGTTCTTCTTTAAATCAAAAAAAAAAAATATGAGAACATCTAATTCCGTTCGGTTTAAAAAAAACCACAAACTTCATTGGGATCGGTTCAGCTTATTAGTTCGTTTCAGTTGTGATTTGCGCCCTTTTGTCTGGTAAAAAAAACTTAAAAAAAAGTATTAAAAGAAACATTATAGAACATTAATATATAATGGTGTCTACAGTACCACTACAATTGTTCTGTTTTTTTTTTTAACGAAGAACAGAACACTATATAATGTTGTGTTCTTTCTTAAACATAGTTACGAACGGTATTAAGGGTTATGTTCGTCTACACAAACACTAAATAAATAGGTATCGTGTGCGCCGAACGCTAAATAATGTTCTCTTTATTTTCGAATACTGGTTGGCATGCAGTTCTTCTTATGTTGTTGGCTTGTTGGCATATGTTAAACCAAAGGAAAAATTTGAAAATAGCGCGAACGACATGGTCATTTGCGAGCATCGTTGCGTGAAACAAGTCGCTTGCCGATCTTGGTCTACAACAATTTCAGTGTATGGTACGATGTGTGGCATATGGCACCATCTTGTTCGGACCACATATCGCCCAACTGCATAGCCTCGAGCTAAGCTTTGATCATCTTCGACGGTTGTAAGCGCACCATTTTCCTAACAAAATGGGCCGATTACGCAGACGGCATGAAAATCGCACCAGATAATTTATTTTCTTCTAATAAAGTTTTTCGACAATTTTGCTTGCTGACAAAACCGTTGAGCTAAAAACGAGCTTCATCCAAAAAGTAGTCGTGATCTAACGCGAAATTTTATAAGAAAAATTTTACAATTTGAAAACATTCTTGAAGCGCGAATTTCTCCATGACTAGGTTGAATAGATTGACTATCAAACTGTAAAAGAATTGCGAAACAAACATAATTCCTATCACAAAATGTATGTACTGAAAACCCCTGTAATGCAAAGGAAACCTGGAATTTGGTAGGGTAAGCAAAAGACTTTTTAAAGTTTAGTAGTTTGACCTTTTGTAATCTATAGAGAGCTTAATGGTGCAAATATAAATTTTTCCAAGACACTTATGGCCATTTCCTTATTAGGCAATTATCTTTTTTCCCAACAAAAAACTGCACATTAAAGAAATTTGGTTTTCTCAATGTCTCATTTGCTTCGATTTTATCGCAAAGCTAGCCGGCACTCATCTACCAATTATTTATTTTCCTTTTATTTGCCATACAGATAAATTCAATCAGCTGACTCCCAACTTTTACATGTATTTTGAGTGGCGTTGCCAGCTGAAAACAATGTTTTTTGTCGGTATATTGAGAAACCCAAAATCGTTAACAGACAGTTTATTGGTCCAATAAATTTATGTTGACATTAAGTAACAGGCAGTTTGTCGATACATTGAGAAAATTGCCATATTTCCCTTTAATTTCTCTAATTGGATGTGAACAAAAACGCTTTGCAAATTAAATTTATTTAAAATTTTTCCCCGATCTGCAGGGCTTTGTTCTTTATACACTATCGTACAGCCCATCCATATTTATGTTACCGTTATGTATCGCACATGTGTGAGAGTATGTTGTTGTTCTTTTGTGCACTATAGAAAGTGTTTAAAAGATTTTGCAAAATAATAAAAAAATAATTAGCGGTAATTGAAAATTAAAACAAATGGGTTTTGACTCTTTGCTGACTGTTCCATAAGTTTAACTTTTCTTAATTGTTGTGATTGTTGCTTCAAAAGTTCAACGGAAAAAATACCGTGATTTCTGCAAAGATATACATATGGTCTCTTATTGGTGATGTTCAAAAATAAACTTTTCTTAAATACCTTTTGAGCCAAAAAAAAATAAAATAAGAATAAAACAAGAATTCGATTTTCAGAGCATTCAACACATTTATGGCAGAGGTGTAGGCGAGTTATTGTTAAATATTTAAAGGATAACGCCCCAAGACATATCTACTGATGCTTTACACATAAAATCGTAAATATTGTAGTCCATACCCACCACTGGTATCGATCAGAGCTCTGATTCAAATCCTTTTTAGAAATTGCTATAATTCATCTGGTGTTCATTTTGGAATGGAGATAAAATTCTGTACAAATAATATTGTGGATTCTATATGAACCTTTGCTTTTATATGAATATCACACGAAACAGTTAATCATTAAGATCACATGGGCGCCAGGGCACAGAGATATACTGGGTACATTAGAGCCGATGAGTTTTGTTTCTCCATTATCCCTTTTGGCAGCATATGGCTTCTACAAAGCATATCCATCTTACACAATTGGTTGCAGCCTATTTTCGCGTCTTCCCATGCGATTCACTTGTCCTTGTTCTTGAAGTATCGATCTATTCAGTATTGGTTGGTCTGCTCTTGCTAGTAAGATTGTAAGATTGCACTGTCCTACTTCTTTGAGTATTGATCAGTCTATTGTGAATTTGCCTTGTATCAGTTTCTTTAATCGGTTGTTGTTCCAGCTAAGTAGATGATTGGTTTGCTGTAGCAGGCCTTCTGTCGTTGCCTAGAAACAACGCCTTCGTTGTAATTGGTGTAGTGGTGGGGAACTTTGCTTATCTTTGATTATTTACTTATTTACCAGGGGTTGGCGGTGGCTTCCTGACCTTTGCCATGATGTTGTCCACTTTTCTAACGGAGGTTCGGGAGGAGGCTTCATGGATGTATTGTTTGGTAGGGGATGAATTTACTTAATTTTAAAAACTCAAAAACCATGATGAAATACCATATCTAGACTTTCGATGACGTTCCTTCTGCTAATTTAAATTACTAGACATTGTCTTATTAGTAGGCTAAATATTATAATTACTGCCACTGCTACGATAATAAAAACGAGGACGAGAACGTAAAACATCTTCTCTGTCATTTTCCTGCACTGGCCGCCCCTTTCGATGAATTGTATGATATCTGTGGCATTGATCCTGCAATGCATATTGAACTTTTGTACTGGTTCGAATTGGTTCTATGGTGGAAATTTTGTTCAGCAGAATTTCATGGTATCTCAATGGATCAATTATTCAAGTAAGTCAGTTCAAAACTTACTTCCATAACTCAGCTAACTCACCCAACCTACATACATACGTATTCTTAAACGTTGTCGTGATAAAAAACTATATTTTTGAGAGAAAAGAATACAAGCAAATTAGATTTGATTTATATTTAAAATTTGTTTGCTTAGAGGACCAGGCTTGACATTAAAATTTGATGGAAAATTAAGTGGAAAAGCATGCTGTAGATAAATACGGTTTTCAACACCCATCGCCAAAAGATACAAATTCATTCCTCTTTTCAAAAGCAAAAAAAGTTATAGTTTACAATACCGCGTTTCTCTTCATTTCTGTTTTGCCATTGAATAATTCTCAATATAGATAAATATAATTTTTTAAAAGATATTAGACACTTTGAATGCTGCCGCAATTTCGGAGATAAAAATTAGGAGAAAAAGGTAAGGCACCTCAGCTTTTATTCTCCTGAGTGTGCGAGTAAGCGACCAGCCAAAGGAACTGTCTGGTGTTTCTGGTATTAAACTGGAAAACTTTTCTTAACCATGTGGATACAATAGATCAACAGATCAAAGTATAAGTCAATTAAGACTGATTGTAATCTAAGTTAAGAAAAAGATTTATACGATATCTTTTAAGCTAGAATCAACCGTAAAAAGTGACATCCAGAGACCTGCGCCGTTGGATTTTCTCGGCGGCGACTCGAAGCCGGTAGAATATATACAAATAATTAGTATTGTGGTTATTTTGTTGAACTATTTATGGTTTTTAATCCAAATTTTTAATATTTTTAATTAGGCTTAAGTTCACGAAATTTAATTTTTATTAAATTATTTTTATGAAGAAAGGAATTTTACAACATGAAATTCAATTAAAATTGTTATTGATAATCTTTCATTCTTGACGTGGCTCGGGCTCGAACCCTGGCCGGCAGGTTACCATGACATGTTTCGATCGCAACCTCTCGATCTCCTCAGATGGATTTGCCGTCTTACACTCGCAGCCATCGACGACTGCTGGCGTCACTAGTCAAACATCAATCCTTTAACCAAATTGTATTTTAACATTTGGTAGATCGAAATTTGCTTTCCTGAATGATTATCCATTTTAATTGACTTTACATGTTTTTTCCTTTACTTCTGTTTTTTTTTTTTTTTTTTTTTTTTTTTTCGTACTTTCGTCAAGAATTTTTCTTGAAGTCCAAGTACATTTTTTTGTTTTTTCACTTTGTCTTTCTCTTTTCTGTTGACCTTTTTCAGCACAACTTGAAGGACAAATGTACACATAGAGCTCGTGCCTTAGCTTAAACAATAATTAGTATTGTGGTTATTTTGTTGAACTATTTATGGTTTTTAATCCAAATTTTTAATATTTTTAATTAGGCTTAAGTTCACGAATATACAAATAAATTACAATTTGTATTATTATTAGGCATTATTAGATACGTTTGTGAAAAAAGTGGACTTTGCAGTCTTTGCATCTATACTCCTCACATATTAGATCTTTACAACAGTGGTACAGCCAGGGCTGCCAGATTAATTTGTGAGAAAATCGTCAGTTTCCTGAGAAAAAATAAAAAAATCGTCTTTATCGTTTCGAAAAATCGTCAAAAAAAATCGGACATCTTAAAATTTAGTTGTTTTTTAACAACTTTTGTTGGATTTTTATTAAAAATAACATTCAAACAATAACATAATTACTTCATACCCAGCTAGCATTTTCAATCGTGTAAGAGCTAGTAAGAGTCTCATGAAGAGCTGGTTGCTATTGGTTTGATCGTCGATGACCGCATTTTTCAATCGGAGAAGATTCATCACACGGGAAAAACTGTAACACGAGTGAGATTCTTCCATAGCACAGCGAAAGACGCTTCTTCAGTTGTCGTGAGAATCGTTTAAGACGTGGGCAAAGATTATCTAACGAGACTTTCATGTCAAGAATTGTATGAGACTCATGTAGATATTATCTTACAACTCGTGAAATGCTTGCCGTATAATTGTTGAAAATATGATTTATACAGAGAGACGTAAAAGGTTCAATCGATAATGGTTTGACGAATGATAAACAAAATGTAAAATTGTTGTTTTTGTGCTCTGAAAATAATCAAAGATTTTCTTAAGAGTTGCATATTAAAGCCGTATCTAAACAAAAGCGGCAAGCGTTTTCTAGTTTTCGAATAGAGCGGCCTGAACGCTTTGCTATTGGAAAAACCGATTTTGACAGCTCGTTTAGTAGTGAAGTTTGCCGCTATTGTTAATTAATAATTTAGCTATTTTTGGTCAATCTAGCGTTTTTATCTCTAGTTTTATTTATAACTAGCTGACCCGACAGACGTTGTCCTGTCCAAATTAGAAAAATGTTTGCGGTCGATTTTTGAAATCCGTTAAAAGATACGAACATTTGAAAGAAAAATTAGTCAAATCGATGGAGCCGTTTCCTGATTTTAGGTAAATCGAAAAAAGTGGGCGGGGCAAAATTTTCTTTCCTTAAAAACCTAAGTTGGTTCATGGCGATGATTTTAAAGAAAAAATCGTCCAAATCGGTCAAGCCGTTCTCAAGTTATGCGCTTAATAGAAAAAGTCGGCGTAAAAGTAGGCGTGGTACATTTTTATTTCGATGAAAACGTAAAATAGATTAATACGAACATTTAAAAGAAAAATTAGTCAAAGCGATGGAGCCGTTTTTTGATTTTAGGTAATTCGCAAAAAGGTGGGCGTAAAAGTGGGTGGGGCAAAATTTTCTTTTCGTATAAATCAAAGTTGAACCATGGCGATCATTTTAAAGACAAAATCGTCCAAATTATATAGATGTCATTGGTGGTGCAATATGTAAATTGGATTTTGCCACGCCCCTCCGCCCGCAGACCGAAAATCAAAAATCAGACTTCACAGTGTCACCCGCCTATATTCTGAAGATTCCCTGAAAATTTCATCAAAATCGGCCCAGCCATTTTGGAGTCCATACGTTACATACATACATACATACATACATACATACATACATACATACATACATACATACATACATACATACATACATACATACATACATACATACATACATACATACATACATACATACATACATACATACATACATACATACATACATACATACATACATACATACACACATCCTATTTTATATATATAGATAGAAGATAGATAGAAGATTTGTGGGTTTTATTAAACAAGAAAGCTAATACTCACTACTGTTCGTGACACAACGTTGACGCTCTTGCTTTGGTATGGTATGTAAGTATATCAGCGTAAAAGCTAAGCGAAAGAAAACATTCCCTCTTCCAACATTCCAAGATTAAAAATGGAAATTGTCAGGAAATGTTATGTTTAATTCAGACTTTAGAGAATGACAAAATCGTCACTTTTTAGAAAAAAATCAGCAACTTTGCTAATTTCGGAACAAAAAATCGTCAAAATGACGATAAAGCTATGACTTATTTATATCACTTTTGCCAACAGATAATAAATTTACATCATTTGGAAAAAAAAATTGGAAAAATGTGCCTAAGACATAAATGGGTGAGCACCCCGAGGCGACTGATCTATATCCAATAAATGGATACACACTGTGACTGTTCGTTGAGTTCTCTTGTATGGCAAAAATAAGTATACATCACTAGAACTCTTTATGTTTTAACCCTTTCAGTGTTTTTGTCGAATATATTCGACATTACATTGTACTCTGTTTCTACGCCCTTTTAATGTCTACAAATGTACAGTTAATTATATTTTTTTTTTTTTTTTGTTTAATCTGAAACAGAGACACTTTTGCTATTTTAATTTGTTATTATAGTAGGCATTGACTTTCTGTTCTTATTATTGAGCGCATTGTCGTACACTAGTAAGAAAATTAGTAAAAAGGTTATATTTAGGAAGCAAAAAATAATAATTTCGGTGATCAGGCGATACTAAAAAAAATTGTTAGAATTGATACAAAGGTCAATAAGTGTTTACTTGAAAAAATATTGCAAAAATAAATTCAAGGTTCTTTTGTGGACCTTTTTCGGTTGTCGAATATAATCGACATTTACCTTAAGAGGTTGTATTGTATTTTTTATTACTAAGCACTACAAAATAGTGTTTCTATTTAGAAATCATAACATATTCATAACATAAAAATGATCAGGTAATGGCCATGTTAGAAGCTTTTGCGGATGTTGAGGACGTAACTGAAGATGATGATGATGACGTCATATTTGAAATCCCACAAGTGTTATCAAAGGATATTGTGACTGGCGAGCAGAACTTTATGTCAGAGGAAAATATTGATGATATATATATATATATATATTCCAAATCAATACGTCCACTGAGCTCCAAAGTTTTCACTTTTATTGACTCTTAAAAGCAATACAAGTTGGTAGACAGTCCGAATACCCGAAAACCATGGAGGCATTAATTGTGTGCCACTGTCAAAAAACAACAGCAGGTGTGAAATTGCAAAAATAATTTCTTATTTCAATAAATATTCAACGTATAAATCGTAAAAAATCTATTTTTTTTTTCTTTTATTTCCGTACAAAAGAGAAGCATATATACGTAACAATAGGTATCCTTGAAGGTCAATGTTGAATATATTCGACATTCCCTAAAAACCAGGGGAGTTACTTGAGACGAAAACTACAATTTTTTCCCCGGCTTCAGCGCCCTCACATTACCTTCAATACAAATTTATAGATTTTTATCTCGCCACAAATTATTTTTGACCCTGAAAGAATTAATGTTTTAAGATTTCATTGAAATACGACAACGGGTCAATAAGTCATTGACTTTTTTAATATAGCACAGGCTTTTGATTAAAAAAAATTTTGTCGAACATTTATCCTTTCTAAAAAACAAGATTTATGAGTTCAATAAAATATATATTTGTTTGTAATATAATTTCATCGTTGGAAATATGGAATAGCCTCTTGGGGCTTTCGTAGAATAGGGCGAATGAAGAACCAGCTCGTAGTCTAATTCATCGATTTTTGCCATGGAATCTACTTTTTTCATTTTCACCTCAAATCATTGGCTGTCTTACACAAACTAACTTACGGAGCTTATTAAAAATTCGAATGGAGTCAACTGATAGATGTCTTTTGACACGAATACTATTGCCCCTTCAGTTAACCCTTAGATGTCCCACATGGTCTGGCCAGCCCATATTTGAATTCCATATGCAATATCTTTTTTTGTAGCAAAAGTTTTAAGAAACGATTCGAATCAAACAAATTTGGAATCATTTAGGGCACAAAAACCCTTCCACAAGATAAAGTTCGCTAAGTGCACCTCATGGTCTGGCTGAACCACAGGTACCTTTAAAATACGTTACAGGACCAAAATACTAACTCGCAATCTGATTATGTACAAACGGTACCGTACCCGTCAAGTTCAACTTATTATTGTCCGTTGTGCGTTATTTGTAAAACCAAAATTAAAGCTCAGAGAAAAACTCGTTTTTCTGCGTTAACTGCAACAAAGTGCCTTCAACATGGCAGAGAAACAAAAACGCATATTTGCAATGATTGGTTAACAGAATAATTTATATATTTTACAATTATATTAAAAAAACTGATTTATTTTAAAATAATACAAAATAAGTGCAAAATTTTGTTAAGTTTACTTATTTGGCTGGGGTTTTCTATCGTGGTCTGACCAGGCCATGAGGTGCACTTAGTGGTACTAAGGTTGTAGAACATGGAAGGGTTAAGGGGCGCGAAGTTTCAGTTATGCAGATTGCACATACTGCAATTTTTAAATACTTTATGCATCAGAAAGGTTAGCTGTAGTGTTTCCGTTCGGGAATAGTTAAGATTAAGTTTCGTTTCTCCACACTCTATTGTTTTCCGGAAATACTGCATAAAACCGTAAAGTTGTAAACGAAAAACTAAAATTCTTATTTGTAAAGTCCCTTAAGGTCTTGGAACAAGCATTTGGCCCTAAATTTAAGAAAGCTACAACTAAAGATTATTTCTACAAAACATTGTTACAACAAAAGAGATGCCAGCAAAATACACACAGTCTTGAAAAAGGATGTTTTCGTCCGCAAGAATGGTTGTTTTTTATTTCTATCTATGTTTTGTAATACATACAGATACATATGTTTAAATTGTAATAACATTTATCTTAATAAAGCTTTTTTTTTGTTTGGTGCCAAGGAGTTTGTTTAGTAGGAGTAACATTTTTAGTCAGATACTCGCAGTCCCCTGTTGAATATTTATTTGTGTATATTTTTTGCTATTTTGCTGTTTCTGTTGCAGACCGACAGACAAACGTGTTTGTTTAATTATTCTAACTGTTGTTTTTTTTTAATTACTTTATTACATACAATTCTAACAGTCATATAAACTTTGTCTACCTAAAAGAAAAGAACATTCATGTGTTTGCGTTTAAGAGATTTAATTTGCGAAAAAAGGAAAAAAACTGAAATCAAATATAGGGATATGTTTATAAATCCTTTTTAATGTCTATGAGAGCTTTAAAAAGCTGCATTCAATTGGCATTTTAACCAAATATCAAACTTGCAATATATTGTAATTGCAATCATTTTAAAATTATTCGTTTTCGAAATCATTGAAAAGAATTTAATTATTTGCAAGTAGTTATTGAGTACGTTACCAGTACTCAATATTCAGTATTGAAAACAATACAACCAATAAGCAGTTATTGAGCTGATTCCCAGTAAAAACTTCGCCTACTTTTTCAAAATTAATAGCTTCTTTAACTCATTATTTTGTAGCTTTCTTTTATAACTACATCTATAACAACTTCTATAACTATTTTTTTCTGGGTGTATGCAGGTAAAAAAATAATGATTTACTTTTAAATGCGTTCATTTTGGGATATCCCTTGTAAAATGTATTGGTTCTTTCAGTAGAATTGTAAGAAGTGCTCTTATGTTTTTCTGATTACTCAACTCATTATTTTGTAGGCGAAGTTTTTACTGGGTTATTAGTAAGCGAATGTTCAGTAGTGAAAATAAGTGCCGGTTCACACACGTCAAGTATGACTCGTCAAGTCTTTAGCTTTTAGGAGAGAAGGGACAAGAGAATGCCATTTCTTTACCCCTCTCTCCTAAAAACTCAAGACTTGACGAGTCAAACTTGACGTGTGTGAACCGGCACTAATAGAAGTAATAATTAGTTGCTGAGTTTATTACTTGTATGTAATGACTACTAATTACCAGCTAACGTAAGAAATAACTAACACATATTAATAAAAATCAAAAAGTTTTTCCTGGGCAATTACTGGATTTAATTGCTATCAATTCGATTGCAATCAATTAATATAAGAATTATTTTCAAGAAATTGATTCAATATTTTTCATCGCATTGTTACGCTTTTCCTTAAATAAACGCGTTTCAGCTTACTCCCTTTATAATAACCCTTTGAGTTCTTTTAATTTCAAATCGAAATACACACTTATTCAACTTGACAACCTTTTTTGAAATTAAATATTATAATCAGGGGTCTAATCACCGCATTCGGGACTATCGTATCGAGTAAACTATCGAATGTTTTTGCATACGATAGACACTGACGTATCGAATGAAAACTCGATAAATGTAATGTTGAGTTACTCGATAACGAATGCTATTATTTCAAATTCAATACATTTCATTCGATATCGAGTTTCATAATACCAAAATAAGTAATTTCGATCAATTTTGCTTGATATCGTATGCGGTGATTAGACCCCAGGCTAAAGCTCATTGAATTTAATTTTCATTAAATTATTCTTCATCAAGAAAATAATTTTTACAACATGAAATAAATTAAAAAAACCATAAACAGTTCAATTAAATAACCACAATACTAATTATCAGGGAAAGTTTTTGTTGGTATATGCGATTTTTGCCATTACTACAATTTTTTCGTTAAAAAGCCATTTTTGGTCCAGATTTAAAAAAAAGTTAAAAAGCCTTCCTAAGCCGAAATTTCTGGTTATTTATTCAATATTCAATTCTAAAAAACTCTATATGGCTTGGTCTTTCAATTAAAAAAAAAAACATTTTAATCGATTTTCTCAGAATTTTGTTTTCTTTTTAAATCTAGCGGTGTTTGCAGGTGGGACTACTACTCATATTTTAATGAAAGTGAGACGGATGAATGTATTGACAACTTTTCTCCGTCTGAACTATTATCGTTCAAATATGCTGCAGTTACATCTTTCGATGTTGAAAGTATGTTTTCCATTTATTGAACTGTTTTATGCGATAGCGGGAGATAATTGTTTTTTTTTTTTACAATTTGAAAAAATAAATGCTTCTTTAAAAACAACACGTTTATTTTGTGCCATTTTTAAACTTTTTCGTATCATTTTGCCAGCCATTATTAACCATTTTTCGTGCCATTTTAAGCTTGCCCTGGAAACTATTAATAAATATTATGTTTACAAAAAATGTATTCAATATTGTTAGTAACGAACTGAATCGTTTAATGCCTCAAAACAAGCTCAACTTAACTTTACGAGTCAGCCTGTATTTATAGTTTACAACCGGTAGTAGTTGTAGAGTAGTATGTTCAAGAACCTTCTAGTCGATTACATAACATTCTGTTCGAGTTCGAAATTCTACAATTAAATCTAAAGTCTACGATACAGTGGAGCAAATAACAATTTAACCCATTATTGGCCGCTACAATAAAACGCAGGAATTTTTTAAATCCCTTGCAGGGAGGTGCTTTTGAGGCTTCAATTAAGAATATTTTTCCCAAAATTGTATCTCCCTATTTGTAGATCTCTTTATATGGACTGGTCGAAAAATCGACCAATGGCCGAAGACATTAAAAAAAAAATTATTTTAATTTTTGTAAAAAAATATTTCTTTAGGCTTAATTTATAAGAATTTATTAAAAAGTGTTTTTTTTTTTATAAATCTTAATGCAAGTCTTTGTAAATGAGACTACCAGCGCAGACGTGGTTTAACCCCAGACTACTTATTACGAGATAATGAGGAGTTAACACTACTCTTGCACAATAGTACTTGGTTGTAACGGCCCGTGCAAAAACTAAGTTTCTATTGTCATTTGTTTTGGATACAAACAGTTGGCTTACTCGACTATTGCTCTGTAAAGAACAGTTCAAAGAACATATCTAACACCAGAACAGTAACCAAATTACATTGTGCGATACACTAATTCTGCGCTGATAGCCTCAAATATATGTATTTTTGCATGTAAATATACAAAGTATTTGTCTAATAATTGAATTGGCGGATTAAGGAGTATGAGTAAAAAAGACCTACATAAGCACCACTATGCGACAAATAGTGCGTTTACCAGCTTTTGAAGCCAACTTTTTAAGATCTCCCTTCCCGTGACTTTGAGTATAAACCAATGCTCGGACCGGAGTCTTGATTCGAGGGGCTATTGACTACTCTGGTAGCAGATAGATCTCTAGTCAGCCTCGATCTGAAGAAAAATGTCAACTTTGAACTATGCCGATTACCCGGTTTGCCCAGAGGAAGTAACACAACAAGATGGCATATCCTTTAAATGCTTTCACATACCCTTTAGGGATTTAGGAACATATAAAAATGCCTAACTGTATTGTGACTTCAGGTCGAAAATCAATTTGTGAAAGAGCGTCATTGTCATGAATGCTGACACCATCCATATATATCATGATTATACTCCTGAATTGCTTTCGGCTTTGAAATACCGCTTAACATTACCCATTGGTTCGACTGAGGAGTTATTGATTAATACATTGGCTACAGCGCTGTTATTTAGAAATAGCAGAGATGATAAGGAAAAATTGTCAAGGTACCATAATTATCCAGTAACTACAGAACAGTTTGAGCCACCATATAATATACTGAAGAATAAATCTTCCATTTCGCAGCACATGCAAATGTTTTAAATTCAAGACGGATTGGGTTTTTCTTGACGAATTTGCATAAACTTCATTCAATTGTTATTGGGAACATCAACAAGTTGGCGAACTTTGACAAAACAATATATTGTACCTAAGCGACTATTATCTGATAAATGATAATACCTTTTAGATGATCTGAACCGATTGCCAATTAGTGATAATGCTATTGTAGTGCTTCCGGCCAGTGGTCGATTTTTCGACCACCAAAGATTGTGGGCATTTATAAGTCAGAAAACTTGTCTACTTCAAATTAATTTTTGTCGATTCTTACAATATATTATTTATGCTTTAAAAATAATGAAAAACAAAAAATTTAATTTTATATTTTTTAAATGAAAAAATGTGTCAAAAATTGGCCTTTTTTTAATCCTTTTACCAAAATTTTTTATAAAGTCTTTAAAAAATCAATTTATTACTTATATATTAAAAATCATTTCAGATTTTATTTTTGTGAAAACAGATCAAAAAAATTAACGTAAACTTTAAAGGTATACGCTAATAAAGGTACTGGTCGAAAAATCGACCGGTGGCATAAGATGGGTTACGCTAATATGATATAATTATAATTTACAAGATAACTTATAACTAAAACTGTTTATTATTCTTAGATGAATCTAATTACGTAAGAGTATTGATTTCATGATTTCAAATTGTAATCAAACAATAAATTTTTCGATTTTGAATGCAATTAAAAAAAAATCAGCAATCATTACCAAGAAATCAAGTGTTTGCGTTTTAATATATTGCAATCTTTTTCAGCTCTGCTCTGCGAGTTACTTCAGGGACTTAACATATTTATTCAAAATTAATTTTAACTAATTACCAAACTCATGTGTGCTGCGTACATTTTGTATAATTAGAAAGCAATTGGTCTTTTCTTTGCGCAAATGTGAAAGAGAATATTTTAATTAATTATTTTTTATAATAAAAATCTATTGAAGTAGTTGTTTACTTAAGAGTTGTTTTTGTATTTTTAGAGAAAATTTCCATAGCTTGATCTCTCCATTTTATAACTGGCAAGCCATAGCAATTTATAATAACACTGTGCTCGAAACTGACACTTTTTTAAGACAACTGGGCACTTGGCGTTTGAGCACAATTCGGGTACGCTGAATCCAGTAAGGCAAGTCGTTTTTTTAGGTTGGCTGTGGTTTTGGAGATATATCGTTATTTCGAAAATGGAGGAGGTTGCACAATATATGTTCGCGAAACCGAAAATCCGCCATAAAAATTTCTTTAAGAAAAGTAAAACATTTTTTTTTTAAATGCGCAGTCGTTTTAGAAACATAACTATTTTTTAGGAAAAAAAAGTAATTTTTTATCAGACTTTCGAAATTTTTCAAAGTTATTTACGGGAATACAAAATTTATAATTAACGTTTTACATGACGTGCTAAATTCCCAGTTTTTCATATTTGATAAATACACTGAAATTTATTGTTGAGGGAAAGCTAGCTTCTATGACCATTTCACTGGTTGCTTAGGCCAGATCATCAGGAAACCTTTTCCAAAGATTTTAGAAAAGCTAAAAATATTATACAAATAAAACCCTAAAGCGAATAAGAATTTTAAACACTCAAAGTCTTTCTTGTAACAATATCAAAGCTTAAACAAAACACCAACAATAAACAGTGAGTTTATCTTTTCTTACATCCCCCTACAATTGGTTGGGTTCTTTCCGGCTCGAGTTGTAGTTGTAAGTGGGTAAAAAGAAAAAACAAAATTAAAAACAAATTGTTTCATTCTATTGTCTTCGCAAGAAAACAGCAAAAAAAAACCAATTTGGCAATTCAGTTTTCTGCACGGGCACATGCAAGTATATTATCAAAGTTATTTACGGGAATACAAAATTTATCATTAACGTTTTACATGACGTGCTAAACCCAATTTTTCATATTTGATAAATACACTGAAATTTATTTTTTTGTTTTTTAAAAATTTATAAAAAATTGGAAAATGCAGCTTTTGGGTTGGTCTTACATTTTACCCATCAAGGGGCATCCTAAGCACTGCCAAATTTAAGAATTTTACTAAACCGCCATAATTGTATGGTTGAAAGTCTTAAATTTGGCTCCTGCAGTGCCAATGATGCCTTTAGATAGGTAAACTGTATCACCATATTTTTCATCTAAATCATTTATTTGTAACATATCCACCCGCTAGCTGCAAACCCATACATAATGTTCAAAGCAGACTTAAAATATATTGAAGTTAAAGTCCCATAAATGCCCAGGAGTCGCCCCTAGGGGGATAAAATGTATAACCGCACTCCATTAGTTTTTTGTTCTTAACATTCCCTTAAAACATACTTGCCCCTCTTCACAACTTTTTAGGGGGGCTCCCATACAAATATTGCGTTGTATGAAATTCTTAAATTAATTAAAATTTTCGACTTTTGTGAATAAAATCAAAAGTTGCCAACAGATTTTAATCATTTATGGCTCGTTTCGTTAGCAGTTTCGTTTTTTATAACTACATTTTCCAATTTTTTATGAATTTTTAAAAAACAAAAATTTCGAAATGTTGATAAAAAATTTATTTATTTTTCCAAAATTAAAATCATGTTTCTAAAACGACTGCGCATATAAGAAAAAATCGTGCAATGTAAATTGGGACTAAGTTTACTAAAATTTTCTGTCTACAAAACTTGACATGAATACTCTATAGCGGCTTACAGGTTCGGTACAGCCGTAAGCAGCATTCTTAATTAATTTTTTTTACAAATGTTACTTTAGAAGATTAGAAGTTAAAATTGAGGTGATGTTAAATTTTTCCTGTAGCCTTGGAAAAGGCTTAATAATTAAATTAAATTAATTTAATTCTTTAAAAGAAATTTAAACAATCTAACTACCACTTCAAAAAAAAAACTAGGAGTTAAAAATAAGCATTTTTAATTAATTTAAAACCCATTCATTAGTTAAAGATTTAAGCGTGTAATGTAATTTAAAGAAATGCTTTGAAGTATTTGGAAGATATAAATAAATTTATTTATTTAAAGATATAAAAACTTTATTGTTGCCGAAGATTTAAGCATTTGAGAATGGAAATCACTTCGGATATCCTTTTGAAAGGAATTTAATTTTCTTAAAACAATTTACACTTTTTTATATTAAAAAAAACAGCTCAAATTATGGGTAAAATTTTCTAGATGTTTTAAAGCAAATTGTTAATAAATTTTACCAAACTGAATTTATAATTTACCTAAGCATGAGGTATAAGGTTTGATTCTAATTTTTGTGAGGAGTGCGACGAAACACTGTCAAATAAAGAAACACCTCAGTAAAAACTTTACTTACCTGGTAAGTTAGCAAATAATGTTGGAGAGAAATAAACACTACTTATTTTTCGGCTGAATAACTATTTATTTCTGTTCGAGGTGTCCACAGAATTTAGTACTTACAATACACTTACTAGAAGTCAAAAAATATCTAGTTATTATTTAACTACGAGTAAGTTGAATTGTAAGTACTTACAATAAACTTACCAGAAGCCAAAAAATCACTAGTTAACAGACCTAATAAGAAGTTATTGAGTACGTTACCAGGAAGCAAATATGTAGTAGTGAAAATAACAGCAGTAATAAGTAGTTGCTGAGGTCATTACTAGTAAGTACTTATTGAAGTTTTCAGAATAATGACAATTGTAATGACAACTACTTACCAGGTAATGTATGAAATAACTACCACCTATTACTAAAAATCAAAAAGTTTTTCCTGGGACGTATAGAACATAATCATTATCGAAAAAGGACATAATTTTAGCAATTGACAATGGAGCAAAGAAAATTGAAGTTGGAAAACAATTTAGTTTCGCTAATTAAATTCAAATCTCTATGAATCTTTTTCTTAAATTTTAACCTCGTCAAATCGAAATATCTTTATTTTGAAAACTCAGCTAATTTTATAATTCAGAAATTTTGTTCTTTAATTTTTATTGTTAAAAAACATTCACTCTCAATCAAATGTTATACAAAATACAGTATAATTTATTGAGAATCTCCAGAAAGTCAACTTATTTAAAAAAAATATATTTTTTGGGAAGTCATTACCAAAAAAGCCGCTTATAGGAAGAATATAAGACATAAAAGCTATTATTCTTATTATAAATGTCTCAAAATCCTAAATGCAGACGGACATTTGACCGGTATTGTGTTGGTGGTGATATTTTTCTATGCCTAACATTTTTTTTAATTAAAAAAAAAAAAAATAAATACATTTTTTTCGGTTAAATCATTTCCTTTTTTTCTAACTTTAATATCAATGTTTTGAACTTTTGTTTGTGATTTCAAGTGCCACAAGCAAATAATTTTCCTTTTCACTGAAAATCCTATTTAAAGCTTAAACTTGTAAAATTTTTTGGTCTTCTTTTAATAAAAAACAAAAATAAAGGATCTGTTAGAAGATTAGGCCAATATAGCCCAGCAAATAATCTGGTTTTTAAAGCGAAAGAAATTGGTAACTACACAGAGAGAAAAAAAAATAACACAATTCAACAAATTCAAAAAAAGGTAAATGGTGCCGAGAAACCATTAGTGCTTCTGTACCATGCCGACACTTGTAATACTCAAAATGTGAAATAAATTTTTTCCTACGTGTAGTTTTGGATATAATGTCAATTTTTAATAGCAGCTGTCCAACGTTCTTTTTTCGGCCCGGCTTGAAACCCTATCGGTAATTTTGTTTAATTAATTCATTTTAATAACATGTCGTCGTCACGAAGAAGTTGTCTCAATGACTGCACCGTTAAAAGTTTAGAAAACCTATGACAGATTTTACAAAAAGTAGAAATTGAGGATAAAAATAAGCCGTGTATTCCTCAAATAGTTTGTAAAATAAGCTGTTAATATTTAAGACAGTGTATGAATGGTCAAAAACGTCGTATGAAATTCGGAGTGCCTATCCAGTAGAAAGAACAAAAAAATGATTTTGATGACTGCTACTTTTGCTGTATTAAATTACGTGGAATTAATCTGAAAAAATTATTTATCCAGTCGTAGAATTAGCCAGAAGACCTCTACCACATTCCCAGGAAGTACCTGTTCCAAAATTACGCTCTAAAAATGAACCCTTGTTTGAAAAATCCTTGACAAAATGAGTAACGAAATTGGCCAGTACGTGAGGCGTTAGAGGTTGGACATCATAACATCATAAATCCACCTTTAGTTCCAAAAGCAAAAATTATATTGCATGCCTTGCACATTAAACTAGATCTAATGAAGCAGTTTGTCAAAGCCCTGTATAAAAATGGCCAGTGTTTCTCTTATATAACGACAAAATTTCCAGGACTAAGCTTAGAGAAGATAAAAGCGGGAGCTTTTGATGGTCCACAAATAAAAATATTAATTAAAGATTCCTGTTTCCTAAATTCAATGAATGATTAGGAACGGTCTGCTTGTACTTCATTTGTTGAAGTTATAAAAAACTTTCTTGAAAACTACAAGTCAAGCAACTACCGCGAAAATGTTAACGACATGCTAAATAACTTTAGAAACTTGGGATGCAACATGTCTATCAAATTGCACTACCTACAGGTATTAATAGTCATCTCGACCGATTCCCAGATAATCTTGGGTCTTGTTGTGATGAGCAAGGGGAGCGGTTTCATCAGGTTCTGAAAAATATGGAAGAGACGTACCAAGGCCGATGGGATCGGCATATCATGGCTGACTACTGTTGGGGAATGCAACGAGAAGTAAAGTTTTTATGTAAATAACAATGCAAAAAATCACTTTTTTCATATGTATGCACAAAAGCGAAATACTAGAAAACTACACGTAAGAATTCCAACTTTTTGTTATTTTTGTAATCAGTATGAAGTCCTAGTTTAAAAGATATATATAGTTCCCTGCCACCAAAACTAGTGTTGACTTGTGTAATTCTTAAATAAATGGAATATTTTCTTAAATATACCCACAACACAATAGTGAATACGGTCTTATGCGTTTGTGGTGATGTATGTAACACTAAAACAAAGTTGTCCTAGATCTACCATTATGTATACCGATTGACTCAGAAAATTATTCTTACGATGTCCGTCCGTCCGTCTGAACAGCTGGTTGGCGGTCCATGTAAACGTTTTGCGTAAAGTAAAGATCACAATTTTGGAGATAATTTGATGACATTTGGAACATAAGGTCTAATTGGCACAGGATCCAACACTTTTGAAAATGTCAAGAATCAGCCTTTTATTTTATATAGCCCCCCCCCCCCCCACAAGCTTCTTTACGGAATAGAGTCTTTGTGCCCATAAACCAGATGGTTATGTTGGTATTAAGATTGAATTTGGTCCAAACTTATTTTGTTGTTAACTTTATCATCCTAAATTTTTTTATTTAAATTGGTCCATGCAAATACTACTCCCTAAAATAGCCTTTAATGGCATAACATTCTTATTAATATTTGTATTGAAGTAAAATTTGACGATAATCACTTTTACGATAGCAAATGCCTAGACAAAATATTGTTCTGGTTGGTTCGAAATTGACAATAGGTGCCATATAAACCTCCGTCCTAAAATCACTTAAAAACAAATAAATATTATATAACTTGTACGTGATTGGCCATGATTCATAAATGGGTTACAATTGCGAAAATTTCTCTTTAAATAGTGTGATGTCGGGTATCATAACTTTTTTTTATCAAACTAATGCCAAATTGTTTGCTTGACTTTATTATTTCAAACAGATAAAAGTAATTTTACCATCATTTCATATTCATAAATGTTGACTCAAAAGGAAGCAAAGTTTAAATTATGTGTACAAATAAGAAAACTTTCACAAGAATAACAAAAAGGGCAAATAAGTCACAAAAACTCTAAGCATCAAGTAAAACAATAAAAATTTTCAAATGTTTTAATTTTTAAGAAAAACGTATGATACTGACGTAGATAAATTAGAATTTGATATCAAAGTAGTTGTCAAAAACCTGATTCGGTTGCAAGAAAAAGAAAAACCTACATAAGTGATGGGAATGTGTTAGCATAACAATTTTTAACAATAGGTCTGTTTCTTAACTCTAGTTTGGAATCCATCGAGATCACGACTTCTATAAAAAGATTTCCCATTCTTCAAATTTGTATAAATGAGAGCGGATTTAAAGAAAAAAAATCTATTTTAAATACATCACACGAACTTTTGGTCTTAGAAGACCGCTAGTGAAATTTGATGCAGAAAATATTCGTAGAACATTTTAACCCATATAAGTGTCGTTTTAGTTTACTTTTGTGTAAGAGTTGGGAAAAAGGACAAAAATTACCCCTTAAAATTAGAGTTAAAGGTTTAGTAAATTCAAAGAAAAGAATCGCCATACGATTCTACTGAAGGCGTCTGATATTATTTTTTAGCTCAGATGTACATTTGGTATATTTTTTTTGACTTATACCAAACGCCTTTTAAAAATTTCAAAAACTTTAGGGGCCCATATTTCGGGAACGCGAGCTAACTTTTCAAAACTCTTTGGCAGATTTGCTCTACTAGTAGTCTACTTTCATTTTGCGTTGCGAGTGTTGAGGCTGGCGGCGATGACCCGAATTTTGTAGCACTGTGTTATTAAACAGCTGAAAAAAAATAATATAAATTTCTTATTTAGCTTTCTTCTTTTCGTGACTTTTTCTGATTTCTGCGTTGTAAAAAAAAAAACTAAGTGATTCTTTACGGTCGTTTTAATGTTGATAAATTTCAGCAGATTTCTAAGATTTGCTTATTTATTTTTAGATGTTAAGATTTATCATCAGGAAAACCAGAAATATGCTCTAAAAAACACGTTTTATGCGCATTAAATATGCAGTAAAAACTGGAAAATATGCCTTGAAAAATTTTAAAAATATTCCCTAAAAATTAAAATTGCTTATCTGAAGACACAATATTTAACAATTTAATAACAAAATCTAAAAAAAAAAACCTAAAAAAGGTTAAAATTCATATAAGAGATGTTTGCGCCGAATATTATCTAGATATTAACATCCATATGGGTTTTTGTCTTAAAGGGATTTTAGGTAGGGTTGCTAAATTGTTAACATTTAAAAGGAATTTAAAGCTAGTTCAGGACGGGAGCTTTGAGCAAATGTGAACCGATTCGAAAATAATTTAATTTGAAGTAAAATATTTTTGTCACGAATTTAATTTAAATACCATCCTAATTAGAAAGCTTGTGGATACAGAGTCTAATTTGGATGTGAAATAATAGACCGATTCTCACCATTTGCAAAGACTTCGTCCATATTTGATCAAATTATCTACAAAATTGAAACTTGTACTCTGCGCACAAGGCTAACATGGACAGACAACCAGCCAGGCGGATGGATGGACATCGTTAGACCACTTTAAAAAGTGATTCTGAGTCAATCGGAATACTAAAAGTTTGGTCTAGATACAAATCGCATAACATTTATTCTTAATGACAACCGGCTTTGTCTTACAATTTAAGAGTAACAGATTTTCGAAAAAAAAAAATTTATTTACTGCGAAAGCTATTGTAGGCATCAAATATATAAAATATGCACTAACAAATAGATGCCAAAATTCATAAAAAGCTCTAAACGGATAAATATATTGTTTCTGCCTTTATTAGTCGCACAAGGAAAAACTTGCAATTGCATATTTCTGGTTTCCCTGTTTATCAATTATTTTTTATGAATGTTTATTTTGCAATCTTTTATGTTTTCAGCGAATAAAAGTCGTTAAAATGTAGAAAATTTTCAAGTCGGTTTATATTTCTGAAGTTTACAGATTTTCTTTTGACTTACAGCCAAATGACACGGGGACTTTTACAACGTCGCTTTTTCAACGCCCTTTTTTGGTTTAAACTAAAAGACTTGGCTTGTGTTTTTTATGTTGTATTCTTACAGGTATTTCTCTTTTAACTAATTTCTTTTTTTCTTCCTACTTTGAAGTGTCAAGTTGAAAATACAGTGAGACCTCAATTATTTGTTACGAACAGAACCGGGAGCATACTAATTAATAAATTTTTTCCTGGTTAATTGAGTAAAAATTTTTTGAAGTTTTTTGAGCATTTCTTATTAGAAACGAATATTGTTTTGATTGTTGAAAAGTTAACATAAAAAAGAATTTTTTAATAATTTGAGATAACAGAGGTAACGATGAATAATGGGGTAATCGTTCACTTAAAGAATTTTCTTCGCAATACCAATGAATTTTGACATGGTAGGTAGGTAGGTAGAAAGGCCGGTGTGAAGTCTCCTTCACATCTTCACCCAGAGACCAATATGGTCCATTGTGACGCCTTAATTAGAGATAGCTAAGAAGGAATAAAGTAGGTGAAATAAGCAGCGAAAGCATTAGACAGATCCGAAAGATAGGTAGAAAAGAAAGGAAAGAAAAGAAGGTAAAGGACCAACCCCGAGAGAAACCCCACTAAAACCAATTTTGACATTAATCCCATGAAAAATTGCATTACAAAGGAACCTATGCATCGCATCGTTGAATCAATGAAACCTGTTTCATTAAAAGGATTTAATGAAACATTACATTAGATCTATGAATATTATTCATTGGATGAATACCTTTAATAAAGTAAAAAAAAATTTATTTTTTTTAATTATAATTTTTTTTATTTTTTTAATTATTTTTTTTTTTTTCTTATTTTATTTTACTGTATTTTATTTATTTTCTGTCTCTGGCGGGTTTCGATCGCGCAACCTCGGTGCTGATAGACTTGCTCACTACCAGCTAGTCTACCGGGGCAGTGTAGTTTTTGGATAAAAAACTATGTTTTTTACTCAATTAAGAGCGTAGATATGAGATTTAATTGTACATAATAACAATAACAACGTTGATTGAAAGTGGATTGAAAGTTTTTGTTTCATTACTACACAGAAAAAATTATTTTTCCAATTCAAACAAAAAATTTGTAGAATCAAACAATTTTTTGTCTGAAATCGGTCCTATAAACAAATTTGCATATTCAAACAATTTATTTGCATTTTGTTTATTGAAAAAAACACTGATTTTTTCAAACAAATAAATTAACTGAATCAAACAAAAAGTTTACTGAAATTCATATACTAAATTTCAAAATCAAAAAAAAAAAAAAAAGGTTTTTGCACAAGCAATGATGCGCACACAAGCAGGCACTGTATTAGAAGATGATGGCAGAGAGAGCAGAGCGGCCGGCTGGCTTTGAGACACAGTTTTTTGTTGGAATAATTTTTGAACGAAGTCTTTTTTTAAAACACACAATGTTTTTCGTCATCACTCACTGTTTGCTGTATCCTTTCCTTTGCTAATGAAGAAGAAATGTAACCCAAAAACGGCGACAGACCGACTCGATATGTTTTTCGTCATCATTATATTTTTGTATTTGATGTATTTAAGCAAACAATTTGAATAAATTGAATACGGGATTTTGTTTTTTTTAACCAACTTTGAAACCAACCAAAAATTTATTTTGTTTCTTATAATGTTGTTGTTGTTTCTGGTGTTTAAAAAAAGTGAAACGTTTTTTTACCTGCTATTTTTTTGTTTTTTTTTTTTAACCTCTTCATCTCTCTTACTGTTGTACTTTTTAAAGTGGCCAAAAATAGAGTGTATGTGTTTTTTGTTGTAGTTCTTATATTTCACATTAAGAAGTGTTGCTTACGATCAAATAAAAAAATGCAAAAAGACGACAACATTACAAAGCGTTAAATATTTCATACAAAATTATGAAAACTTGAAACCAATAACGCGTGTATTATATTTTTGAATGGTTGTCAACATTTTTTTGTTTGTTAAATAAAAATCAAACAAAAATTTTAATTGAATCAGTAAAAAAATTTGTAGAAATTAAAAAAAATTTCAAACAAGCGTTTGTTTGAAAATAATTCGGCAATAATTTTTTCTGTGTATAAGGGCATTTTTATTGTCATAATGAAAATTTAAA
This sequence comes from Pollenia angustigena, assembly GCA_930367215.1. Classification (NCBI taxonomy): domain Eukaryota; kingdom Metazoa; phylum Arthropoda; class Insecta; order Diptera; family Polleniidae; genus Pollenia; species Pollenia angustigena. Next base: position 154,622,531 of record OV884058.1, read on the forward strand.
TTTATGAAGGCAATTATTGAAATATGTTGCTTTTATAAAAAAAATGTTTGATTTCATAAATTTAATGGCATACATGTAACATTAGATGTATGAAATTTTGATTGTTTTTAATTTTAAGCTCCAGGACTTTTTTTATATAAAAAATATTAATTTATTTAATTATTATTTCGATATTTCGCTAACCTTTGGTTAGCATCCTCAGGAGCTTAAAATTAAAAACAATCAAAATATTATTGAAAAAGGTCAATTAAAACTGAATTAACACAATGAAAATGATTCATTAAATATATGAAGCATTTTTCTTTCAGTGTTGCAAAAAAATTTAAATCGACGCAAAAATTTTTTTATTTCCCGAATAATTGATGTTACTGATTATCGAGGCCCTACTGAACGCAAAGGAGTTTTTGGAAGTTGCTTCAAAAGGGAAAATAATGGGTCGATTACAGATAGCAACAGAATAAAGTTAAATTGCCGGCAGCAAAATTAACAACGCCGTTCATGTTAAAATATGCATATTTTTTTTTATATTTTAACATAAGCGGCATCGCCTGATTTTGCTGCTGGCATCTCAACTTTAGTCAAGTCGTCATCCGTCATCTACCCATAAGAAGAAACGGCATCATTTTTTTCAGTTATTCTCGTTATGCGGTTTCCGTCCTTACGAAGTAGTGTCTTTATAAATAATTTGGCATAAAACACACTTCTATATACAAACAAGTTTGGTAGTGAGAATAGTGTAAATACTTTTGACACTCGATACTTTATTTGGCTTTAGTACTTTATTTATAGCAAGTATTGCGCATCAAGAATGGCGAATTTCGGTTTTTTTTAGTTATTTCAATAAACTAAACCGTTTTTGAGTTACGCGAATATATGCTGTGCAACCTCTTACGTTTTCGAAATAAAGGCATATCTTGAAAACAAGAGCTAACCTAAAAAACGGTTAGCACCACTGGATTCAACGTGCCCCAATTAGGGTAAAATGTCAGGTGCGCGGCTTGTCTGTTTTTTGCAACTAGCACAGTGTACTTATTGCTCAAAATTACAATATTAAAATTCTATTTTAATATTATTTTTTTAAAGGTTGCGAAAGAAAAAAAAATCATATCTTAAAAAAGAAAAAAAAAACACCTCCTTCAAAGTTTCAGAATTTTAAAAGAAAAGTTTGAGGTATTATACAAAAAAAATCAGCCAAATAGAAAAATAAGTTTTTGACTAAGTCCGTTTTTAAAATTTAATATTTTGCAGATATTACATTTTTCAAAAACAAATTTTTTTTTGCAATATATGGTTTGTAGCCCCAAGTATTATCTTTACAATGACATTAAAATCATCTTCGCTTGTCAAGTAGTTTTCGAGATATTGAAGAAATAAGCTCAACACATTCGGCTAATTCGGCGAAATTATGACATTTTGAATATGACATAACTTTTGAAAAAAAAAAATTATAAATTTTTTTTCGTTCATATATGTTCCTTATAAGATAAAAGAACCTTCTCACCAAATTTCATTAAAATCGGAAGGGGTCGTGTCCCACTCTTGGTCGTTTTGACATGGAATTACCCATTTAATAAAAATGATTTTTTCGACACTTTTTTCAACTTTTTTGCTTTATTATCTTGACTTAAGATGTTTTGTCAAAATGCCACAGAAATATTTTTGAAATAAAATATATCTTCTGTAGTAATGTTGTTGATGTACATATGTAAAAGTTTAATTCAGTTGAATAAATTTTTAATTAAAACTCATTTTTTTTTTTTGATTAATGGTTTAATTGAAAAAAAAAGTTCTAGAATCTGACAATGTTTAAAAATAAGTTTATTTTGTTTTTATTTTAATGGAATCGCCCAATTTTTGTTATTTTTCGTGCTTAACTTCATATTGCTGGAGAACAGTAATTTCGTTGGCGAAGCATGCAGAGAGACATAAATGGTTATTAGGCGCTACTATATACCTAATCTAAGAATTCAAAGTCTTTTGTATTTCCCAAGGGTAAAAAAGATCAGATAATTGTCGAAAAAAAGATCTTAAAATATGACTACCATAAGGGTGGTCATATTCATAAATAAATTTTAAATTAAATAAAGGTTTTTCAAAATAAATTTTCTATGAAAATTTTTCTTAATAAAAGTTTGTTTAATTTAATAATCATTATTAATACGGGGGTCAGTGTTTAGATGTCAGATATTCCGACTTCAATTAGGCATCTGTAGTTGTTCTTTTTTTTAACCTTTTTCATATAAAAATAATATATATTTTGTAATCGCTTCCTTAATATTCTCCATTGACCCAATTATCGTAAGGTAAAAAGATTTTATACAAATAAATACCTACTCAAATACTCCAAAGTTTCAAATTAAGTATGAAATAATCGTAATAAAAGTATGTTCAAGTAATCTTATTTGTATGCTTATATTTCAAAGCTAATTTTGCTTAATTTATTTATACATTTATGCAACTTTGTACACATTATTGCCCTACACTACAAACTAAAAAATATTAACTTTAATAACTTAATGACTTTTCGTGACTTCGATATCATCCGAAAACGCTTATGTAATGCTGCATTTTAACCACAGAATAAATTTCGTTCGTAGATCTTTGTATTAAACGCTTAGTTGCAATATAATATTTATTTGGTTATTTGTTCTGAGCTGAGTCTTTACATTAAAAATTTCACTAGGTTTTTTAAACGTTGAAGTGAAGTTGATGTGAATGTAACAGTGTTGCCAGAAGAAGGGACAAATTTTTGTACATGTAGGTCTTTTATACACCGCAATAGTAAAGAGGGTATTATGCGTTTGTGGTGATGTATGTTACACTAAAAAATATTGGTCCTAAAACCACCTTCAAGTATACCGATCGATTCAGAAAGGGATTCCAACGATTTCCATCCATGTCCATGTAACGTTGTGTACAAAGTACAGGGCGCGATAACGGTATTCGATATCAATTGAAATTTCCATGTTAATAGTATTATAATTTCAATCGATATCGAATGCCGTAATTTGCCCTCAGGTCGCAATTTTATGAAATTTGATGCACTCGGTTAAATTGTTTAATTGTATTGAAAATGGTAAAAATGTATCCATAATTTCATAAAGACCCCATACAAATTTCTTTGCGTAATAGACACTTTGTGCCCATTAACAATCTTAGTATGTTTAAATAAATCGTCTTACAAAAATTTTTTTTTTAGATCGCTCCATATTTGTACGGTTAGGTTCAGAATTGACCCATATAAACTCCACTCCAAAATCGCTTAGAGACGAACAAAACTCATACATAAAAAAAAACCTCGTGCTAAATTTAAGTTTCTTCTTTTCAGATACTTTTAGTACGAGTCGTTCTTAAAAATTTAAGTACGAATTACACTAAAAGGTACTTAAACCAATCCAAAATAAGATATTATTCGAAAACCAATATGCATGCATAAGCGTGTGCTTGTAAAAGTTTGTTGTAACAAGTTAGAGTGCTATATTCGGCTCTGCCGAATCTTTGATACCCTCCTCCGACAGTTCGAATGTTTAAGGAGTAATATGTATCTTTATGATGTCTATTTATTATTAATTAAGCTTTATAAAAACAAAATTGGTTGCGGTTTAGACCTGTGTTAAATTATTGACTGACAATCAGAAAGTTTTATGATTTTTTTTTTTTTTAGCAATTTTTATTAACTTGAGAAAAATATCATGATTCGTTACAGTTTAAGCCGAACTTGGAGCCATGGTAAGCTATGGACCAATCATCATAAAATTCTGCAGAGTGATTTCTGGTATTAAAAAACCAATTAATACAGCGGAGAAATTAGTTTTAGCGTTTGCAGTGAATTTCAGAAGGCTGTTTTAACTGGAAGTAAGGTTTATTACGGAAGGTATATCACAAAATTGCATAACATTTTTTCTGGCCATATGAAGCTAAGTTGGAAGAAAGTTTACCGCAATATCTATATCTGCTACGGTGTAGGCGTATTAAATTATTTTTCCACAGTGGGCTTTATATGGGGCCAAGGGTAAATTATGGAGCGATCTTGAAATTTCACAGTGTCATTTCTAGTCCTATAAAACTGGGACGTGCCAAAATTTGTTATGGTAGCATTATTAATTATGGTTTTAGGCGTACTAAACTGTTTTCCGCGAATGGGGTTAATATGGGTCCTAGGGTAAATTATGGATCGATCTTCACGAAATTTCAAAGTGTAATTTCTAGTCCTATAAAACTTTGATGTACTATATTTTGTTATGATAGCATTATTTTTTACGGTTTTATGCGTACTAAACTGTTTTCCGGAAGTAGAGTTTATATGGGGCCTAGGGTGAATTATTAACGGATCCTCACGAAATTTTACAGCGTGATTTCCAGTCAAATAAAACGAATTCTTGCAAAATCTTATATCATTCTGTGCATTTTTCCACCATTTATGTTAGTTTTTGTAACAAAATTATCAATTTTTCTTAGGTGGTGGCTCCACATTTTGATTCATAGCTCTCATCCTACTAAACCGATTTTGCTGGATTTCAATCCCAAACTGCTTAGGATAACTAAAAGAAATTTGACACCAAGTTTGTATATTTCTTTTGAGTTTTTCGAAAGTGAGCGTGATTTCAACAGATGGAAAGACGGACATGGCTAAATCGACTTAGAATTACTCAAGGACCGAGAATATTTATACTTTATGGGGAATGACAAACTAAGCATACCCTCTTCAAAACTAATTGCGGTGGAGGGTATAAAAACAATAACTGCACAACGAAAGAATTTAAAAAAAGATTTGCTTGTTTTGCGTAGAAGCAACAACAAAATTATAAAAAGAAATACATATATTACTTTCATGTTTAAAAAGTAAAGTAAAAAGCAAAACATTCCAAATTCTATTTACAATTTTTATTTAGTTGAATACATACAATTCTCAAAGCGGAATGATTGCGAAAACCATATCGGACATGCTGGTTGTGTCCAGGCCTGCCATTTTTGCCGATTTATCGGCATTTTGCCGATTTTTTGCCGCTAAATTATCAAAGTGCCGATTTGCCGATTTTTGCTCCAAAAATGCCGATTTTTTGACTAACACGTAAAAGGCGATTACTTTTTGTTTGTTTGATAATAATACACTAACTTTAAGCGATACTGAAACAGTTGTAACATTGAAAAGAGACAACTGTTATTAAGTCAGCGCTTTTACTAAAGAAAAAGGGGTTAGTTTTATTCAATATTAAATGCAGTGTTTGTAATGTGTGTTGGGTTAATACATTTTTATTTGAAAAATATTCCACTATGAAGAATTAAAGGCCAAAGTTAAAAAAGAAATAATTTTTAAACCTAAAATAATTCAGTTAAAATTTCTTTTTCTATTAGGAAACTATTAAACACTTTATATTTGTGTTTGAAAATGGATAGATAAATACTTACAAAAGAATAAAGGTAAGATAAATTTATATTCACTATCAATGAATATAATTAAATAATTTTTTTTTTTAAGATTATAACGAAATTGAGGACGATGTTAGTACATAAATTAAATAGCCAATTCGTATGTAAGGAAAATTAAATAAATTTGCAAACTTTTTGGCAAAAAATTTCAGATTTTATTTTTGCAAGTTATTCGTTTTTTAAAGATTATTTAAAAATTAATAATTTAAACTGTTTTGATATTAATATTAAAATGGATTTAAGTAAAATGTCAAACTCAAATATTTGATATGGAATATACTTGATTATAAGAAAGTTAAGAAAAACTTTATATTTAACTTCAATTTCTTTGTAAAACGTTTATTTTGATTGATTCTTTTGAAATTTCATAAGTTATAAACATTAGATAATTCTGAATTGTTCTTATTTGTAAGTAAGAATATATTTTATTGTATGTTTATGTTTATTGCCGATTTTTTTTTTTTTTAAATATGCCGATTTTTTTTATCAAAATTATCTGGCACCCCTGGTTGTGTCTTATAATTGAGAGTTTTTTTTGTAAAAAAGAGTAGAAAACATGCGTAACGGTTAAGTATATAATAATATTCTCTCTAGCTCTCGTTCTCTGGGGTATGTATTTAGGCTAGGATCATCATCTCATTTTCGGATTATTTCAAGCACGAATTCAAGATCTAACCAACTTAACAATAAATTCTTTAATAAAGCGCAGTTTAAGATTAACTTCTATCTCACTTTTGCTTAAGTCAATCCCGTTTTCGGATTGTTTTAAGTACGGGGCACTTAAATTAAGCATTATGTACTTGCTTAATGAAATCCTCACTTACCGTTCTATTGACACCGCTCTGCCTAGATTTGAGTACGGATGGATTGATTTTTCTTTTTAGTATAAATATGTTGATATTTTGACAATATTCGGAACAAAGAACTCTTAACCTCAAAATATAATTGGCCATAGGCTAAGCTTTCAAAAAATGGTTTTTATGGGTATCAAATAGTCAGGCTTGACCGACTATACTTTCTTACTTGTTTTGTCTTAAATAGTAGTGTATACAAAATCGGACTCCTTTTTTCTTCTGTCGGAAATTTTGCATACCAAAAATATTCTATTATATTCTATAAAATAAAAGTAGGGCGCCCGGTACGCTAGTTGGCTGTAAGTTAGGCTGTCAGTGCGAAGGTTGAAGGTTCAATTTCCGCCACAGACTCTGATCTGGCTTACTGCAACGGCGGCTGATGGTTTCAGTTACAATTGCTCGTTAATTTAAGTTAGAAGAATACAACTTTTGTCCGCTTTGGACCATAAAACTCTAAAGTTTGTGTCAGTGCCTTAAAGTTCATTTACTCGATAAACAAAATGTTATAACTTTAAAAAAGATTTCTGGAAAACAGTACAACCATTTGTTTAAAACTTGTATTTTCCGTAAAATTATTGTAGGAATTAATGAAGAGAAAAACTTTTTTAAATGTAAGGAAAAATCGGTTCTTTAAAAATTATATCTGCCAACCCTGGGTTGTAATAATGTATGATAAGCAACTCATCGACTTAATATGCAAACCTGCTAAATCCATTTTTTAAGTAAATTGAGATTTAGATGCCGTGTGGTGGAGAAAGATACGCCTCGGCGATCAGCATGTAATTTTTCTTAAATTTGAGTATTGAAGTGCATAAAACCAACTATAGTTTTCCTTTCAAGCTACAAAATAAAAAGTTTTCTGTCTCTCCTGTAAAATGTGCTGAAAGGGAGTTGGCAGCAGCGTTGCCAAAATTTGGTGACCAAAAATGGCTAAATTTACGGAAAGAAATGGAAATTGGGACATGTACTTTGCCTAGATGGTTTACATGGACAGCCACCAGCCGGACAAACATCGTTAATTCGACTCAGAAAGTGATTCTGAGTCAATCAGTATACGTAGAGGTGGGCTAAGGACTAATATTTTAAGGTGTTACAGACATCAGCACAAACGCATTCTACCCTCTCCACTATTGTGGTGCTGGTATAAATATTTTATTGATCAAATCGAATTAACGGTTGCTTAATGTATCCTTTTTCTCAAATTACTTTAAACGATGTTTACTTGGGTAAACACCCTCTCTACTTCAGCATTAGACCACGGAAGTGAGAGCAACTTTATTTATAATCAATTCTGAAATGTCTAAAACAATTTGGTTATCGCCTGCATCCCTCTATTGAAATACTTGCAACCAGAAAGAAACAGCGATGTTTGTGTTGATCCATTTTGTAAATTTAATAGTGGAATACTGTTCCTTTATTTTGAAAGATGTTTCAGCATCATAGTTTATAGCGATTTTCAACATTTGTAAAAGTTGTGATTTAAATTAAAGGCGTTTTAAATGTTCAAAATGTTTATTTTACTTTTATAAGTTTTTATAATAAAATAAAAATTATTCTTTTAAGAGAAAAACGGCAAAAAAATTTTATGGCTAAACAAGTTGAAAAATGGCTAAAAAAAAATTGGCTAATGGCTAAACTCATTTTTTAATGGCTAAACATGGTGAAAAATGGCTAAATCTAGCCACTAAATGGCTAAATTGGCAACACTGGTTGGCAGGTTTGCATATTAAGCCGACGAACTGCTTCCATTAACAATACCATGCAATGAATAAGTAAGTAATCGTAGTCATATTATGATTATTATTTTTATGGAATTACATTGCACTGTAAGTTTTCGCAAAGTACGCTTGAGTCGCTTATTATGCTCTTTTGTTTCTTCACCCTAACAAATTTAAATAATCTTTAAGACAACATTAACTGATTTAATCTGTTGCTGGTGTGAATTTTTAACACACAAAAAACAAAGAGAAATAAAAAATTTGAATGTAGAAAAACGTGAATTTCATACTTATTTTCATAAAATAAGTTCACAAAGTAAAATGATTTATTTTATATACATAAATTTTCTTTGAAAACAACTTTCACAACACTGCCACTATTTCACTACTTTAAATAAGAGAGAGAGTGTCAAGCTAAAGTTTTTCTGCAGTAAAAAAACAAAAAAAAAAAAACAGAAAATAAGTTTGATATGAAAACTTTATCATCCGATAAATTCGTGACTCAAACTACAACACACAGACACAGATATACATCCAGCCTTAGACAGGGGAAAATTGGCCTTTCAGCGAGTATTGAATTTAAAAAATTTTATAAAAAATAACGTTTATTTTTAATTTGCTGTATATATGCTAGAACTTCTTTTCTATCTTTTTATTTTATTCCTTGATTAAAATAAGGCGACAAATATTGGCTGGATTACTGCCGTTTTCGAGTAACAGTCCGAGAATTTTTCAGTGTCGAAGTGTCGAAACATTTCAAACTAAAAGCCCAACTATAATATGTATAATTTTGCTGAAGCTTCTGTTAAAAAAAAAAACGAAAACAAAATCGATAAATATTTGATTCCGTACGGAAAGTGCGATCCGAATTTTTATCATCTGCTTACGATAATCTACAATTAGAATTGAATAATAATCAATGTAATACATATGTGACAGCGCATAGAGAAAGGGACCAGTAAGGTAAAGGGAACAGTAAAAACCAACTACACAAAACAAAAGGTAGGGACCACCTACGCGCGTTTTTAGGGTTGACCAACAAGGTTGAAATGAGACCAATACCAACACGCACCAAAGACACAAAGATAAAATGGCTCTCCTGAACAAAACCCTTAGGTCCCTTTCTATTTTTCGCGTCACATATTTATATATATTTTTTACACAAACGATAACGCCATCTTATCTAGCTATTCCTTGCGGGGAGTTTGTGTCAATTTTTCTTAAAGCTCTCATCCCGTGACTAGTGAACAGAATATTAAAATAAAATGGACCGAATTGTGATAGGAGAAAACAAGACGTATCATTGTATTGGTGACAAAGTGCAGTTACTCCAGAGGAAAGGTTATTGTCACAAACCTAGACTGGATTTTTGCGGGCTGATGCTATATGTGTATATAAATTTATATGAAGGAGATCTTTCTTATTAATATGGTTCACTCGGGACAGTATCTGCGACAGGCATTATTTTGACCGAAATTGAATGTGTCCATTTAGGTTACTGCAGTGACCTGTTACAAAGTGTCAATAATGTGCCAATAAGCCACCTCCTAGGACAACGCCATGTTAAAGTGACATGTCCCCTTCATATGAAGTGTTAAGCTTGATCACACGATTGCCGCAATGCACCAATTTTTACACTTTTTAATACCCCAATCGTGTGACCGCACAACCAAATGGCTCATGTACCAATCGAGGACAATATTGTGCTAACGTTTGCCAATCAAATGCAACCCTGGTTCGGCAATCGTATGACCGTTTGCTATGCAAGCGCGCGTCAATAAAAATAACAAAAATGCACCAATATTTATTGTGTTCTTGTGCGGCAATAAAGATAAATGATAAATTATGCATTTGAATTTTGTTTTAATTATTTCTATTAACAAAATATATATGTATGTATGCTCATAAGCATATTAAGCTGTTTAGTGCGAATATTTTTATTAAAGATATTTCCATGCGAACCTTAACATACGAAATCAGTTTTAAAGTTTCTTAAAAAATTTAAATAAAACCATTTAAACCACTAGAGTGGTTCGAAAAAAATTTGTTTGTCAGTCCCCCCCTATGATTAAAGATAATGTGAAAGCGATTCCCAACATTATTTTTTTATTTTTTTGCCACGCCTAGAAATACCGCCCTTTTAGTTTTTGGTTTACTGTGTCGCCATTTTTAGTCGGATCATAACATCGGTGTTCATGGCTCTGTAAGGGCTACAATTTCTGTCTTTAATAGTTTTATTTTTGTACCACGCAAATTCTAGTCATGTCTTTCAAAGCTCGGTTTATACCCGCCCAAACGCTAAATATTTTTGAACTAAAATTAAGGTGTGTTATTTTGATACAACTTCTGTATAAAAAAACCATTAAAGACAGAAATGTAGCCCTTACAAAGCCATGAACACCGATATAAAAAATGTTATGATCGGACTAAGAATGGCGACACAGTGAACAAAAAACTAAAAAGGCGGTATTTCTAGGCGTTGCAAAAAAATAAAAAAATAATGTTTGGAGTCGCTTTTACATTATCTTTAATCCTAGGGGGGGACTGACAAAAAAAATTTTTTTCGAACCACTCTAAAGTACACGATACAAATTTAATTTTTTTTAAGGAAAAAACCATGAAGAAATTTCAAACAAATAAAAAAGCTACCACAACAGCTGTTTTCGCAGTTAACACAAGTAAGAACAATCGAGTGACAGGGCTGCGGCAATTGTTGTAACCATTTCGCTTTGTACCAACTAGCGGCAATTAAATTTGTTTAAAACAGGGCAATAGTGTGATTTCAGAATATTTGATTGGTGCAATTTCATTATTGTGCGACAATAAAGCACAATCAAAATGCACCAATCTGAATTTGCGGCAATCGTGTGATCCCAGCTTTAAAACTAGAACTGGCCCCTACCACTTTAGAACTGTCACGTGACAAGTTTGATGCTAGTTACCTCTCCGATGGGGTTACTTAAATATTTTACCGCTCCCATCCAAGTTCACAGTTAATTTTGTTGGCATTCGTGTTATGTATGTGGAATTAGCCGATCTACTTCGTAATCTCAGCAATATGCATGGAGAGGGTACCTCTAGCGAAGTCATTACATTTTTTCACGCAAATTAAAGAGACTGACAGTAATTTATATGAAAGAGATCTATCATGTTAATATGGTTCACTCGGGCCAATGGCTGCGATAATAATTATTTTAACGGAAATTGAATGTGTCCATTAAGGTTGCTTCAGTGACCTGTTACAAAGTGTCAAAAAGGTGCCAATAATCCTCCTCCTAGGACATCGCCATGTAAAAGTGACATGTCCTCTTCATATAAAGAGTTATAATTTGAACTGGTCCCTACCACTTAAGAACTGTCACGTGACAAGTTTAGTGGGGTTTCTTGATTATTTTACCGCTTTCATGCAAGTTTTTAGTTTATTTTGTTGATATTCGAAATTAGCCGATCTAATTCGTAATCTCAGCAATATGTATGGAAAGGGTAACTCTAGCCAAGGCCTTTCACTTTTCCCGCCAGTAAAAGAGACTGGATGTTTGCTTTAAAAAATAAAAGTTTGGTGTTATATTTTTTATGAAATAAATATTAGTTAGCACACTTTTCTTTATGAAACTAAGAGCAACATATTGTTAATTTCTAACTGGTTTAAGAGCTTATACTACTTTGATAAATTTATTTTATTTGGGTATAAAATGAACTCTTTTAATTTTACTACCTTTTACTATTAATTTAACAAAATTTGTTGCGAAATCAACTGCTACTATTATAAAAATTATAGAAGTTGATTAAAAATTATTTTATTAAGTAGTAAAAAGAAGTAGAAAAAATAATCTAAGATAAAATAGAAAAGAAAATAATTTTACAACGTTAATTATATTAAATAGGTTCTAAGGGAAAAGAATAAAAAAACCAAAACAAAAAAAGGAAGAAAAGTACAAAAAAGAAGTTAGAGAAAACCTTGCTTTTCTTTTAAATGACACATAATCAGTTTTACAGGATGTTGACACAATCATTAACATTTCTTCTTTTTTTCTCTTTATAGACCATTAAAGAAATAAGCTTTTTTTGTTTCAAGAAATCTTTAAGAAAATAGTGAGTCTATCAATAAAATTGTAACAAAATTAATTACGCTCTGTTAAATCTGACCCTTTTTCCTGGAATTTTCGTTGTTGTTGTTGGGAAGCATTGAATTACGTTACGTTTTGAGTGAAAAGATATTAAAAAAAGTACCAGAAACCTTTTATTAGGAAATCGCGTTAAAATGTAAATTTGTCCTTTTCTTTGTAATGGATTGTTTTTAAGATTTGTCTATTCTTTGTTCTCGCTTTGGTTTTTTTTAATGGGTTAATAATAGATATTGTAATAAAGTGGTAAAAGTTGAAGGAAAAGAAGATTGTTATTATAAAGTCTTGGCGTATATTAAAATAAGAGTAATTAAAATTAAGTTGCATGTATGTACATTTTTCTAAATTAACTTAAAGAAAATATTTTATGTACAAGTGCTCGGTGGTCAAGGTCGGCAAAAATTCAATAACTTCTTAATTTCTTTAAGTCAATGGCTACAATTAAAGTTCAAATTTAAAATAACATATTAGATCCTTCGCTTAAATTTCGGACATGCGCTACGGGGGTTCGATAAATTATTACTAACGACCCAAAAAATATCGAAAAAAAATTAGAAAAATGGGTATTGATGGTATGATTTCTTATGAGCTTTGCGTCGATACTCGTTTTGTAAGACCATCTTGGTTGTTTGTGGGATAACTTTGCTCCTTCCTCATCCCCTTATTTTTCACAACCAAAGTAAATAATAAATAAATATGTAGATAAAGTTTAACGGCGCTAAATCGCAAGATTTTGCTGCCCAATTGACGTCGCCAAAACATGAAATTACGCGTTTGGGAAACTTCCAATGCAATAAAGCCAAAATCGGCCGTGTTGTATT